>CP124711.1:97227500-98477500 GCA_031232105.1 Capsicum rhomboideum | reverse complement strand
TGGGGTAGAGGTCGACCTAGAGGTCGAGATGTGCTAGGGAGCCGTCGTCAGATCATATTGTTTGTCCTAACCTAGAGATAGCACCAGAAGTACAACCGCCATAGAAGTAAGTAGGCTAGGGGGCTTCCCAGACACCACTCAAGTTTATATCTTCTATAATGCTCAGAGATGTTTTGGTTTAGTTATTGGGGTTTGTTGGTGGTCCACCGACAGACGGGGCTCAGACATCAACCCAAGGTGGTACTAGTTTAGGGGCGCAGCTTGTAGCTACAGCTCCTAGAGCAGAGGTTCTTTCAGAATTGGTAGTTCAACAACTGGTAGTAGCCCAACCAGTTATGATTGTGGAGGAGCAGAAGATATTGGCCTAAATTCTAAGATTGACTCTATCCAGGTTTGTCGGGGCCCCAAGAGAGGATGCTTATGAGTTTCTGACAAATTATGAGGATAGGTTGTGTAATTTGGGGTTAGTCGAGTCTCATAACATGGATTTTACTACTTACCAGCTTGACAGGGCAACGAGATAGTAGTGGAGAGGTTATCTTGATTCCAGGCTAGCTGTATCTCTACTTGTGACTTAGACTCAATTCTCTAAGGCTTTCTTGGTGAAGTTCATGCCTCACAGTGTGTGTAAGTGCCTCAGGGATGAGTTTTCTGCATTGAGACAGGGTTCTATGACTGTGGCTGAGTATGAAGTAAGGTTTCAAGAGCTAGACCGACATGCTTCTATGATTCTGCCTACAGAGTACGAGTGGATTTGGTGTTTTGTTAGAGGGTTGAGACTACCACTCCGCAGAGCTACTTAGATTTTGGTGACTTTGGGGAAGTTGTTTACTGAGATTGCTGACCACATTTATACTATTGAGGAGATGGGTCACGAGGCCTAAGGTAGCAGTGATAAGATGCCAGCGGCTCACAATTCAGAGGTTGAGGATTTCAGGGTAGGTACCACTAGCGCCATTCTTATTAGCACCAGGGTCAGCCTTGTAGTCCCATTCAGGCAGCGCTTCAAATTTCAGATGAGGGTCATCCCAACTATGGAACTTCAGGTGGTCCGAGCAGTAGTCAGCCAGCGAGGAGTGTGAGGTCATCAGGCTGAGGTAGCCATTCCGAGTCAATTAGACCTTCTAGATAGAGTAGGTACCAGGAGCTTATTATGAGTGTGGTGTTGTTAGCCACTTTACTAGAGAGTGCCAATACCGTGGGGGTGATTGAGCCTGTAGTTTAGAGTGCTTAGCTAATCAGATCAGTGCCACCATCGGTCAGGGGTGGTACTCAGGGTCGTAGAGGTGGCCTCGAAGGTTTCAGAGGTGGTCCTCAAGCAAGTAAGATAGGTGGTCTGGCAGACATCCAGTCTAGTAGTAGATAGGGCCATTTGTATGTTATACCTAGTATGCCAGAGAATGAGGCTTCGAATGCTGCGATAAAAAGTATGATTTTAGTATGCCATCAACCAGCTTCTCTTTATTTGATCTCAATCCTATATTTTTGTTTGTTTTTACTTATTATGCACCGTGGTTGGGTTTGTTTTCGGAGTCTCTATCTATGCCATTGCTTATAGCTACCCCCATGGGTGATTCCTTAGTAGTGGATTGGGTATATATATCATTCTTGGTGACTATTCGAGAGTTTGATACTCGGGTTGATCTTATTATGTTAGATATGGTGGATTTTGATGTGATTCTGGGCATGGACTGATTATCCCCCATATCATTCAGTCTTGGATTACTTTCCCAAGAATGTTGCCTTAGCCATGCCTGGGATAACCCTAGTTGTGTGGAAGGATTATGAGTCATTCCTCGCTTATGTTTGGGATGTTAGTGCTGTGAGTCCTTTTCTTGACTCTATTTTGGTTATTCATGATTTTACTGATATTTTTTATACCAACCTACCTAGCCTTTTTCCTGAGTGTGACATAGAGTTTTCCATTTACCTCGAGCAGGGCACCCAACCTATTTCTATGGATCCTACAAAGATAAAATAGCTAAATTTGCAGCATCAAGATCTTCTAGGTAAGGGTTTTATCAGACCGAGTGTATCTTCTTAGGGTGCTCCACTTCTATTTGTAAAGAAGAAAGATGCTTCTATGTATATGTGTATCGACTACAGAAAGCGGAATAAGGTGACAATAAAGAATAAGTATCCTTTTTTAAAAAAATGAAAATATCTATACACAAATCAAAAGGATTGGCCCAAACAACTAAGCCCAATCCAAAGAATAAGTATCATATGCCTCGTATCGATGATTTATTTGACCGACTTCACCCAACAATGGTGTTTTCTAAGATTGACTTGAGGTCTGGTTACCATCAGTTTAGGATCAGGGCTAAGGATATCCCTAAGATAGCCTTCAAGACTCGTTACGACCATTATGAGTTCCTGGTGATGTCTTTTGGGTTGACCAATGCCTCAACAACATCTATGGATTTGATAAACCATGTTTTCAGGCCTTATTTGGACTCCTTCATAATCGTTTCCATTGATGACATCTAGGAATATTCGAGGAGTAGGGAGGAGCACAAGCAGTATTTAAGGACTATACTCCACACTTTGAGAGTTCATAGGCTTCATGCCAAATTCTCAAAATGCGAGTTCTGGCATGAGTCTGTTGCTTTCTTGGGGAACGTGATGTTCAAGAATAGTATTATGGTAGACCCAGTGAAGATTGAGGCTATTCATGATCAAGCTAGGCCTACGTCTTTTATTAAGGTTCGCAATTTTGTTGGGTTAGCAGGATACTACAGGTGGTTTATCGAGAGATTTGCTACTATTGCATCCTCTATGACCAGGTTTACTAGGTAGGAGGTTCCATTTTATGGTTTGCGAGTTGTAAGGTGAGCTTTCTTAAGCTCAATAACCTGCTCATTTCAGCTCATATCTTGACTTTTCCAGTTGAGGGCGAGGGGTTCATAGTCTATTGTAACTTCTGATATTGGTTTGAGGTGTGTTTTGATGTAGCAAGGTTGTGTTATTGCATATGCATCAAGGGAGTTTAAGATGTATGAACGCAAATACCCTACTTATGATTTGGAGTTGGCTGTGGTAGTTTTCGCATTTAAGATTTTAAGGCATTACTTCTATGGTGTTCGTTGCGAGATCTTCTCTAACCACCATAGTCTTCAATACATTATGACCCAGAGGGAGCTTAATTTAAGGCAGCGTATATGGATTGAGTTGTTGAAGAACTATGATATCTGTATTCTATACCATCCGAGCAAGGAAAATATGGTAGTTGATGCCTTGAGCCGAAAGGTAGTGAGTATGGGTAGCTTGGCCTTTATTTTAGTTTTGCAGTGGCCATTGGCTTTGGATATCCAATCCTCAACCAACATGATGGTTCTTATTGATATATCCGACCCCAGGAGGATTCTTGCTAGTGTTGAAGCCAGATCTACCTTGTTGAAGTAGATTTGGGGTCATCAGTTTGAGGGTGGCAGGCTTCGTAGCATTTGAGGGCAGGTGTTGAGGGGTGAGTCCTGGAGGGCTACCATAGATTCTGAGTGTATTTTGAGATTTGATGGTCCAATTTATGCTCTGAGGATCAGAGATCTGATTCAGTTGATACTTTATGAGCTTCATAGCTTCAGATATTCTATTCTCCCCGGGACAACTAAGATGTATAGGGATTTGAGGCAACATTACTGGTGGAGTGGTATGCGGAGAGATATGGTAGAGTTTGTGGCTCAGTGCCTTTGTTGTCAATAGGTAAAGGCTGAACATCAGAGACCGGGTGGATTGCTTTAAAGACTACCCATTCCCAAATGGAAATGGGAGCGGGTTACTATAAATTTCATAGGTGGTTTACCTCACACTTCGCATGGTTCTGATAGCATTTGGGTCATCATGGATCTATTGACCTAGTCTGCACATTTCATCCCTGTTCAGAATTCCTTCAGTGTCGAGAGGTTAGACCGTATCTATATTCGAGAGGTTGTTCGCCTCCATACGGTACCTATGTCTATTATTTCAAATTGAGGCTCTTATTTCACTTCTATCTTCTGGAGGACATTTCAGGAGGAGTTGGTTACCCAGGTTGATCTTAGCACCACTTTTCATCCCCAGGCTGACGGATAGTCAGAGTAGACTATTCAGGTTTTGGAGGATATGCTCCTCGCTTGCGTGTTAGATTTCGAAGGTCAGTGGGATCAATTTTTAGCTTTGGTGAAGTTTACGTATAATAATAGCTACCATTCGAGTATTCAGATGGCACCATTTGAGTCATTATATGGTAAGCGTTGTCCGTCTCTAGTGGGCTGGTTTGAGACTTCTGAGGTTAGTCCTCGTGGTACGAATTTGCTTCATGTTTATTTGGATTTGGTCACTTTCCTATGTTTTCTTACTTTGACTATGTTTAGAGCTTTCCAATTTCTGCCCTAGGTCATTTATGACATGCTGGGACTGACAGTTCGGTCATCGGGCAGTTTATTTGGTTTTTTGAACCATTTCCCTATTTTGATTCTTTTGAAGTTAAGAAATGGGTCTCGAGCCAAAACCTCAGGTAAAAGGCCTCTGATACCATTTCTGACTGTTTTATCAGATTTAAAATATTGATTTTAGGCTAGTGGGATCCTTGGACCGGGTACCGAGGCTTTCAGACTCATTTTGGCTTATTGGATGAAATTTAGTTAAAACGACCCTTGGGGATGTGGGACCCACTTTTTGTTGAAATGACCCTGGATGGAAATTTTGATGGTGTCATTGAGTCCAGAATGTCAAATTTGGTAGGGTAGGATAGTTCTTTTGTGAGCACAAGATTCTGAACCAATCTCCACCACCCAATCGGAGTCCATTGTCCTAGTTGAACTTGGCTGGTTCCAAGTATCTGGACCATCACCTTCAGCGGCTAGGGGACTGCTTTAGTAGTGTCTGCTTTAGTGGTCCGAGATAGCTTTAGCTGAGTTGGACCAGATTGGCCTGACCGCTTTAGCGGCCTTCTAGGTGCTTTAGCGGTAGCCGCTTAAGTGGCCCTAGAGCTCTTAAGTGGAGTCGGGGTAGGGTCGCTTTAACAACCTTAGGGTACTTAAGCGGTGACTGCTTTAGCGGTCATTTAGCCGCTAAAGCGGCCACCGCTAGTGTTATATATATATATTCTATTTCTCCTCTTCTCCAACACTTTTACCAAAGTGTATCTACCATTTTTGACATTCGAAGCTCGAAATCAGTGAGGTATTGAACGTGTGAGGCTGTTATTTAGCTTGAGATTGTGGTGTTGAGCATGTAGCATCTTTGACTTGTAAGTAATTTGATCAATCTCCCCATAATTTTTGTAATTGAATGCCTTGTTTCTTTGAATTATTGTTGGGACTGATTATAGGTTTGTGGAGCTCGAATTTAGCTAGAATTCTTGTGGCTTTTGATCCTTGAGCTATGTGGAATGCAGTGACAGTTTTAATTTTGCAATTCCATAAGCAGGCCCCATATGGGATTTTGTCATATTTCTGACCCAGAGCGTCTATACACAATATGGGTATCATTTTTCTCGTCTTGATGCATAAATTTTTATTTTTATAGCGTGGTAGCTCTTGAAGGCCTCTCGTAAGGGGAAAGCTCCAGTTTAGAGGATTCACTTTTACCCTCTTCGGAGGTAGTGGTATAAACAATGTACATTTTACCCTTCCCAGACCCCACTATGTGGGAATACACTGGGTATGTTGTTGTTGTTGTTGTTTTTAGCGAGCGTTTGACAACGTCCCGGTAGGCCAGGCTTACACTACTTTTAAATTGAGCTTACTTATGGTATTTTCATACTATTATGCTCGTTTTGGGTAGGTAGTTGTAGCCTGGTGCTGTTTTAGTACCTTTTTTACTTTATTTAGCCGGTTAGGGCCCTATTTTGGTAGATTTTGAGCCCGTTCTCCCCTAGTATGGTGTGCTATAATCCTTAGGACTAGAATTAGTGCTTTTCTTTCCTTGGGATAGGATGGGGAAGCCTTATACTAGACTCAAGTAGGTTCTGGTTTAGGTTTGGTTATCTGGACCCTGTAATAGGCCCCACTGCCCTTTGTAGATAGTGTATTTGGGTATGAAGATTCTTTAGGCTTAGTTAGACTCTTGACTACTATTTTAGGCTATTACCTTGGGTTGGGTTTGACTTAGACTTGGTTTTTGGCCTATGTAGGCCCTTCTTTCCCAGATAGAGTAGTAACAGACCTGGACCGCAGTTTCTTGACCTAATATTTAGGACCCATCTTGCCTTAGTAAACTTATCCGCCCAAGGTTATTATTTATGACCTTATGGTCTGGACATAGGCTTTGAAACCTTAATTTTCTTCCTGTTAGATAGATATGCTTATTTTTATATAAATGCATTTTAGTTCTGGTTCAAGTCCGACATATGTTTTATTTCTACTACTATTGTGAGTCCTGGTATGATACAGGCATCAGTTATGGTTATGGTTCTGGTTCCTATGT
This sequence comes from Capsicum rhomboideum, assembly GCA_031232105.1. Lineage (NCBI taxonomy): Eukaryota > Viridiplantae > Streptophyta > Magnoliopsida > Solanales > Solanaceae > Capsicum > Capsicum rhomboideum. Next base: position 98,471,092 of record CP124711.1, on the reverse strand, counting down.
ACGAGCTGCGATATGGTTTTAGCATTAGTTTTACAATTGAGATTGGCTACTTATGGGATCACTTATTTCTGGCTATGGTGTGGTTACTATGACTTTTGATTCGAATCTGAAATCAGTTTATGATAAGGTGTTGTTTACAATTTTTACTGGTAGTATTGGCAGTGGTACTGAGTTTTGTTGTACATAATTTATGTGGCCTCTCGTTATTACCCATTGGTGCCGGTTCAAGCCCTGTACATATCTGGATTTTTCATCATGGATTTGGGGATATAAAAGTAACTTGAGATCGGTTCAACTGCTGGATATTTACGGTTCCTGCCTTAGTTTTCTCTTGTTTGCACCCGCAGAATTATGGGGGCTTGATAGGGTTAATTGTCTTTCTGTATGTGCCTTCTGGGCTTATGGGGTCTCAGTTAGGTTATAGTTAGTTTGTTTCTCTTACTTTTGAGCTATTTATTTCCCTTAGTATACTTGTTTAGTACAATAGAAACTTATATTTTACCCTTGTTACTATTGACTTAGCTTACACACTCGCATTATATTAATGATTTTACTATATTTGAGCTCAGTCGGCCGATGATGTCTACTGAGTACCCATTGCTTTGGTACTCATACTGCACTTCTGTATTTTTTTCTTGATGCAAATTCAAGTATGAACCATCGGCGCTGATATTATTCTCAGTCTCAGATACTGATCTATAGATAAGGTAAGCTTTCTAGAGTTCGAGGCTGATCCTCCTCTCTATTTCAGTTACAGTCTTTTGTATTCCGAGACTACTGTATATATGTATATTTTGGATACTGTCTAGTACTCTTGTTTCTGGTTGTATTGGCTCTAGTATGGACCTTATCAGGTCTTAGGAGGGATTTTTTTTTGTTTATTTTGTCTTCTCCCTTCCTTGTATAGCATATTGTGTATATATATCTCTCTCTTTGCTTCTACTTTTATTATGGTTGGATTGTATTTTATCCTTGTTTTCCATTACTTTTCGCTTGTTAGACCATTACTTGTCGTTTCGGGCTATGGCTTGGCTTTCCTACTGGTGGATTAAAGTAGGTGCCATCATGACCTCAAAAATTGGGTCGTGACATTTAGTTATTAATATGGTATTGTACTTTAGCTCCTGTGTACTGTCAGGATAGGGTAGTTATCCTTATTGTTGCATTAGTACTGTTATGCCTAGTTCTCTTGATAGTTGTCTGTAGTTGCATTCATGCCTTACATGTCATTTTATGCTTACATTATTTCTGGAGCTCAGTTGGCCGATGCTTACTAAGTACCATATTGTAACACCCCATATGTTTCTGAACCTAGCTGATTCCCGTAATGTTCATGGAATTAATTAAACATGGGATTTTTGAGGTAATATACATTAAATCTTTGGTGGGCTCAATTGAGGCCCAAAAAGTGAGCAAAAGACATGGCCCAAGAGGGATAAAAAAAAAAGACCCATTCATAATTGGACCCAATAAACATGTCATCTTTGACTAAGAGTGGGATAAGGATGACTAAATGGGACTATATAAGGCTGAAAAATTCAGCATTTAATCACCATTACACACATGTGCAAGTCTAGAATTTTCCAACAAGAATATCTCCTTTTCTTTCAAACCCTAAGCTACCTTCCTCTTTTGGACAAGATCATCCATTTCCAAGCTTTGGTAAGTATTTACTCTCATGGCTTAATATATGGTATGCATGGAATATGGTGTAGATGATGTTGGTTATGTTGATAAAGTATTGAGAAAGTCACTATGTGTAAAATAGTCTATGTTTGCTAAATCGATAAAGGGTTTTGCCTTGAAACTTGAAAGTAGACTTATGATCTTTAAGAAAGTGGACTTTATGGATTTAATATTTACATGTGAGATATGATTATAGCCTCAACTTGTTTTATTCTTGTACATAATGTTTGGAATTTTTATTTCGAAATTGGGCATGGAATTGGTGACGTATTGAAAGAAACATGTAGTTTGGTGATGTTTATGTGCGTTGTGCATCCATGGCTGTTATTTGTCATCTAAGATGATCTAAAATATGTTATGAGAAGCTTAATTATGATCATGGATCATTCATGGCAAAAAAGGACCCTAAAATGACCCCCGGAGGCTGAAACGGGCATCCGCCCTCGAGACTGGAGCACCTGCGGGTGCAGGTGGCTTAGCAGGTCGGCACAGAACTCTGAATTTATTGTTTTGCATCCCTTTGACCCCCCAAAACCCCTATACCCTTCATGGATGCAATTATCAACTTGTGATACCTTTTAAATGACTTTAAAGGAGTATCCCGGAGGTATTTGGATGGCATCAATTATGGATTATTGTTCATGTGTTGTTACGGAAGGTATTGAGATGACTTGAAGGAGTAATTGTGATGTATTGTTAATATGGGAGTATAAAGGGTAAAGTTGGTGTGAAATGTTATTGGTTTGTGATGCCTTGGTTGATGTGTGACATATTATGGTATTGTTGGTTAGGTGATGCAATAATGGTAATTTAAGAGGGCGAAGTGACGTTTTATGGTAGTCATGTAATCCATTGTCGTTTTATGCACTTGTAACATGGTTAATGGTTGACTTAAGCTTCGTAATGTACTTGTGTTGTAGAGTAAAACGTAAGGAAGAAGATGGAAATTTATATAGGACTGTGTATTTACATTGGGAAGACAAGGTATATAAGGTTACTCTTTCCATATCCTTCTGCAGCACATAGTATCACATTGTCATTGTACTTATTCGATTCCGAAATGCTCTAAGGTGTCGCATCTCAGGTTGGTGAACAGTTGATATCCACATGTGTCTTATTCATTGTTCATTATCCTAAGGTTCCAAAAGTGTTACGTTCTAAAGTCCCAATAATATTATGTTTCAAGGTTCCAACAATGTTATAACTAATGTATCAACTTCTCACAATCTCTCACAAGTAAAAGAATGAAGATGTTATAACTACCAATGTCTCATTCTCATGAAAGTAAAGGAAATGAAGTAATGTATATATGTGTTCTGTAACACCCCGTACATTTTCGAACCTAGTTGACTACTGTAACATTAATGGAATTAATTAAATGGGAGTTTTGAGGAATTATACATTAAATTTGATGGGCCAAAATTAATCTTGAACTATTGGGCTCAATGGAGGCCCAAATAGACAAGAAATACATGGCCCAAAAGGAGTATTTGACCCATCTTTGACCCATTCTTGCAAAACCAAGCTGCTATATCATGATTGGACCAAGTGTTTGGTTTAAAAGCACCATGAGGAGACTATATAATGAGGGAAAAATCAGATTTTAATCTATACAATACACTTGCCATTTCTAGAAATTTCCCAAAATATTTTTCTTCTCTCAAACCCTAAGAAACAAACTCTTTTGGACAAGCTCATCCATTTCCAACCTTTGGTAAGTATTTACTCTCATGGTTTAATATATTATATGCATGGAATATGGTGTATATGATGTTGGTTATGTTGATAAAGTATTGAGAATGTCACTATGTGTAAAATAGTCTATGTTTGCTAAATCGGTAAAGGGTTTTGCCTTGTAACTTGAAAGGAGACTTGTGATCTTGAATAAAGTGGACTTGATGGATTTAATATTTACATGTGAGATGTGATTATAGCCTCAAATTGTTTTATTCTTGTACATAATGTTTGGAATTTTTATTTCGACATTGGGTATAGAATTGGTGATGTATTGAAAGAAACATGTAGTTTGGTGATGTTTATGTGCGTTGTGCATCCATGGATGTTATTTGTCATCTAATATGATCTAAAATATGTTATGAGAAGATTAATTAAGATCATGGATCATTCATGGCAAAAAAGGACCCTAAAATGACCCCCGGAGGCTGAAACGGGCATCCGCCCTCGAGACTGGAGCACCTGCGGGCGCAGGTGCCAACGCAGGTGCCTCTGGATACTGCCAAAGGGAACCTGCTGATGCAGGTCATCCACCTACGGGCGCAGGTGCCTCTGTCTACTGTAAAATGGCACCTGTGGATGCAAGTCATCCACCTGCGGGCGCAGGTGGCTTAGCAGGTCGGCCCAGAACTCCGAATTTATTGTTTTTGCATCCCTTTGACCCCCCGAAACCCCTATACCCTTCATGTATGCAATTATCAACTTGTGATACCTTTTAAATGACTTTAAAGGAGTATCTCGGAGGTATTTTGGATGGTATCAATTATAGATTATTGTTCATGTGTTGTTACGGAAGGTATTGAGATGACTTGAAGGAGTAATTGTGACGTAGTGTTAATATGGGAGTATAAAGGGTAAAGTTGGTGTGAAATGTTATTGGTTTGTGAGGACTTGGTCTATGTGTGACATGTTATGGTATTTTTGGTTTGGTGATGCAATAATGGTAATTTAAGAGAGCGAAATGACGTTATATGGTAGTCATGTAATCCATTGTCCTTTTATGCACTTGTAACATGGTTAATGGTTGACTTGAGCTTCGTAATGTACTTGTGTTGTAGATTAAAACGTAAGGAAGAAGATGGATTATTATATAGGACTGTGTATTCACATTTGGAAGACAAGGTATGTAAGGTTACTCTTTCCTTATCCTTCTGCAGCACATAGTATCACATTGTCATTGTACTTATTCGATTGTGAAATGCTCTAAGGTATTCCATTCCGGTTGTTGACTAGTGTTACTCACATGTTCCTTATTCATTGGTAAATAGTGAGTCATATGACTCATGTCCATTGGTTGACTTATGTTCATTGGCTAATATGTCAAAAGTCTCATAATGTTCTAAGGTATCGCATCTAAAGTTGGTGAACAGTGGATATCCACATGTGTCTTATTCATTGTTCATTATCCTAAGGTTCCAAAAGTGTTACCTTCTAAAGTCCTAATAATATTATGTTTCAAAGTTCCAACAATGTTATAACTAATGTATCAACTTCTCATAATCTCTCACAAGTAAAAGATTGAAGATGTTATAACTACCAATGTCTCTATCTCATGAAAATAAAGGAAATGAAGTAATGTATATATGTGTTCCCACTAATGTTTCAATCACCAATGTATCACTCTCATAACAATGTAAAGGAAGGAAGTATGCAAGTAAGTAAAGCACACATAGTTACTTTATGTTTCATCGAGTATGGATCACAAATCTAAGGGCATAAGCTCGGATGGGTCAAATCCCAATATTATGTTATATTATGTATACTCATATTATATTATAGCCCACCAAGTATGGATGATGGTTATAGCCCACCAATAGGTGGATGACTCATATTATATTATAGCCCACCAAGTGTGGATGACGGTTATAGCCCACCAATAGGTGGATGACCTATATTATATTATAGCCCACCAAGTGTGGATGACGGTTATAGCCCACCAATAGGTGGATGACTCTTACTATACTATGGCCCACTAATAAGTGGATGACTGATAATGAAGATGAATGTAAGCCAAGGTAAGTATGTCACGTAATTGAAAATATGAAGAAATGTTATTTCACAACTGAAATTGATATGAATAAATGATCAAGCAATGAAAGTAATGAAAATAAGGAAGGTAATGAACCTGGTTCCACACATGTGAGACGGTGATTAATCCATAATGTTTATTCACATGTATTGATCCCATTTGAGATCCTATGTTGCATACAGTTTCTTATAGCCTTACATACTCAGTACATTATTCGTACTGACCCCTCTTGGGGAATTTACCTTACTTGCTGCAGGAACAGGTACAAATAGACCTCCACAGTAGGTTGCGGATCATTTGCGAATTATTGGTGAGCTCCAGTTGATTCGGGGCTTCCCGAGTTCATATGTACATTTGTTTTGGTATCGTATATGTATATAGAGCGGGGTATTGTACCAACTCTAGGTTGGTTATGGTTATGTATCTGTAGAGGCTTTGTAGACGGTTGTGGGAAGACAAATGTAAGAGATGTATATCCATGTTGATTCGATGTATATTTTTCTTCTCTCAAAACCTAAGCAACAAACTCTTTTGGAAAATATCATCCATTTCCAAGCTTTGGTAAGTATTTACTCTCATGGTTTAATATATTATATGAATGGAATATGGTGTAGATGATGTTGGTTATGTTGATAAAGTATTGAGAAAGTCACTATGTGTAAAATAGTCTATGTTTGCTAAATCGGTAAAGGGTTTTGCCTTGTAACTTGAAAGGAGACTTGTGATCTTGAATAAAGTGGACTTGATGGATTTAATATTTACATGTGAGATGTGATTATAGCCTCAAATTGTTTTATTCTTGTACATAATGTTTGGAATTTTTATTTCGACATTGGGTATGGAATTGGTGATGTATTGAAAGAAACATGTAGTTTGGTGATGTTTATGTGTGTTGTGCATCCATGGCTGTTATTTGTCATCTAATATGATCTAAAATATGTTATGAGAAGATTAATTAAGATCATGGATCATTCATGGCAAAAAAGGACCCTAAAATGACCCCCGGAGGCTGAAACGGGCATCTGCCCTCGAGACTGGAGCACCTGCGGGCGCAGGTGCCAATGCAGGTGCCTCTGGATACTGCCAAAGGGCACCTGCGGATGCAGGTCATCCACCTACGGGCGCAGGTGGATTAGCAGGTCGGCCCAGAACTCTGAATTTATTGTTTTTACATTCCTTTGACCCCCCGAAACCCCTATACCCTTCATGGATGCAATTATCAACTTGTGATACCTTTTAAATGACTTTAAAGGAGTATCCCGGAGGTATTTTGGATGGTATCAATTATGGATTACAGAAGGTATTGAGATGACTTGAAGGAGTAATTGTGACATAGTGTTAATATGGGAGTATAAAGGGTAAAGTTGGTGTGAAATGTTATTGGTTTATGAGGACTTGGTCGATGTGTGACATGTTATCATATTATTGGTTTGGTGATGCAATAATGGTAATTTAAGAGGGCGAAATGACGTTATATGGTAGTCATGTAATCCATTGTCGTTTTATGCACTTGTAACATGGTTAATGGTTGACTTGAGCTTCGTAATATACTTGTGTTGTAGAGTAAAATGTATGGAAGAACCTAGATTGTTATATAGGACTGTGTATTCACATTGGGAAGACCAGGTATGTAAGGTTACTCTTTCCTTATCCTTCTGCAGCACATAGTATCACATTGTCATTGTACTTATTCGATTGCGAAATGCTCTAAGGTATTCCATTCCGGTGTTGACTAGTGTTACTCTGATGTTCCTTATTCATTGGTCAATGGTCAGTCATATGACTCATGTCCATTGGTTGACTTATTTTCATTGGCTAATATGTCAAAAGTTTCATAATGTTCTAAGGTATCGCATCTAAAGTTGGTGAACAGTGGATATCCACAAGTAAAATAATGAAGATGTTATAACTACCAATGTCTCAATCTAATGAAAGTAAAGGAAATGAAGTAATGTATATATGTGTTCCCACTAATGTTTCAATCACCAATGTATCACTCTCATAACAATGTAAAGGAAGGAAGTATGCAAGTAAGTAATGCACGCATGGTTACTTTATGTTTCATTGAGTATGGATCACAAATCTAAGGGCATAAGCTCGGATGGATCAAATCCCAATATTATGTTATATTATGTATACTCATATTATATTATAGCCCACCAAGTGTGGATGACGGTTATAGCCCACCAATAGGTGGATGACTCATACTATATTATAGCCCACCAAATGTGGATGACGATTATAGCCCACTAATAGGTGGATGACTCATATTATATTATAGCCCACCAAGTGTGGATGACGATTTTAGCATACCAATAGCTTGATGACTCTTACTATATTATGGCCCACTAATAAGTGGATGACTGATAATGAAGATGAATGTAAGCCAAGGTAAGTATGTCACGTAATTGAAAACATGGAGGAATGTTACTTCATAACTGAAATTGATATGAATGTGATTAGCCTTTCATAAGAGGTGTTTTGTGCTTTTTGCAGCGCCATTCGTGGGGTTCAAAATGATGCTAATAGGACCTCTAAACAAAGTATATTAAGGTTAATAAGTGAGTTAAAGAATAGGACTTGAAGTATCTAACCGAACCCGCGAAGAAAAGTCGAAAACAAAAATTTTGGAAAAAAATAAGGAGGGGCGTGCCACGCCGCTCTGGGATGAAATTTTCAGTCCAGAGGCAGTAAAGGGGCACGCCAGTCAGCGTGCCACGCCGCCCCTGCGCACCTTTCAAAAGTTGGAAATTTTGTTTAAGTCCCAAGGGTGCCCGGGGACGTATCAAGCCGATTTTTGCCACGTTTCTTCTACAATCATGATCATATACATGAAATGAGTAAAGTATCACATTGGTATGATAAAATTACTCGAGAACAAATTTGGGGTCAAAATGACGATTTTGCCCTTTTGGTCAAAATGGGCCATACGTGGCTAGAATCACTTGCTTTTGGAATTGAGGCTAAGAGTATGAATTGCATGAGTAGTAATATCTTCGTAACGCATATGAAATGATTTAAACATGATAAAATATTGATTCCATTGGGTTGAGTGAATTGGGCTCAAAAAGGGGGCCCAAAATGAGAAAGAAAGCATGGGCCAAGAATGGGTCAAATGACCCATTCTTCAATTGACCAAGCATTAAATGCCAAGAGTGGATAAATATAGAATTGAGGACCTATAAAAAGGGAACAAAACCTGATTTTTATTATGAAAAACACACATGCTTTTCTCTCTTTTTCTAGAAAATTCCCAAGAACACTTCTTTGGCTCTCAAACCCTAAGGCACTTCTTGAAGCAAGATCATCATCTTCCAAGCTTAGGTAAGTGATTATTCTTGTACTTTAACATATTATAAGCATGATAAAATATGTATATCATGTTGGTGATGGTTGAAAATGTTGGACATGGCACTTTTGGCTTTTGTGAAAGATGTGAAATCCATGGGATTGTAACTTGAATTATGACTTATGACTTTGATGAAAGTGCATGATATGGATGAAATAACAACATGTATGGTTTTCTTATTGTCTTAAACATGTTATTTTTATATAAGTATAAATTATGGGATTTTGGCCGATTTGTTATTATGAGGTGTATTGAAGTAATTTGATGGAAGAATTGTGATGTGGTGGTGATGGAAAAGTATAAAATATGAGCTTGGTGTAACATGCCATTGGTTATCATGTGTTGGTCAATGTATGGAATATTGTGGAATTCTTGGTATGATGAATTTATAAATGGTGTTGTCAAGGGGGGAAATGACATGTTCGAGTTGAACATGTGACTTATTGTTGTTGTATGCCATTATAAGGTTATTGGTGGTTAATGTTGGTTCCGTCATGTATTTATGTTGTAGAACAAAACATAAGGACGGAGCGGGACTATCGTATGCACGTCTAAGATTGTGTATTCGTAAGTACGAATACAAGGCATGTAAGGTTACTCTTTCCGTATTCTTCTACAACATATTGTTTCTATTGACATTGGACTTATTTCAATTCCGAGAGCCTTGAAGTATATCAATTCAGGTTGACATATATTGTTATCCATATGTGTCTTATTCTTAGATGACTTATGATTCACTTATCTCTTGTTCCTTGATTGAAGTTCCGAAGATGTCATGACGTTCTAATTCCTAAAAGAACTATCTCAAGAGGGTAAAATACAAATGAATCTATGTGTTCTTGAAAAGCATTTTTCCAATCATGTCATGCTCCAAAACCTATATTGTGAGGATCATCTTAGTACCATTCTCATAAGAGTAATAAGAGAGATGATGTGCAAGGTAGTGTGATTATCACTCATAAGTGAAGATGTCAATCTCATGAGTTAAAGGCGGGAAGTGAAATGTGCATATAAGTGTGTGCTTTACTGTCATTATCTCTAGTGTGTCACTTTCCTAGCTAGACAAAAGGGGTATAAGATTGTAAAGAAGTAAGGCGCTTGGGTACTAGATGTTTCATTAGGTATGGATCACATTCTAAAGGTTATAAGTTCTAGATGGAATAATTCCAATACTATGCTATGTTAGTCATTATAGACCACCAAAGGTGGAGGGACGGTACTATACGCTTACTTATATAAGTTCTCATAAGAAGTAGCAAAAGTTTCCAATAGCATCGTGATCCTCAATAGGTCATACAAGTTTGTATATTCTACCTCCAAGTTTCGGGAATGTGATGTGCTAAAGTCTAGTAATGTTATGATTATGTTTGTACCAATCTGGTAAAAGTTGAGGTATAATTATGACATTATCCATGGGGTGAAATGAACACCTACTTGATGGTTGTTTATACATTATCCATGGGGTGAAATGAACACCTGCATGATGGTTCTTTATACATTATCCATTGGTGAAATGAACACCTGCATGATGGTTCTTTATACATTATCCATGGGGTGAAATGAACACCTGCATGATGGTTTTCTATACATTATCTATGGGGTGCAATGTGCACCTGCATGATGGGTCTATGAATTTCCCACTGATCAGTTGGGCCCGGGCAGTATATGATTACTAGGTGATTAAGTGAAGTAAGGTAAGGTAGAGAAGCATGTAGGGTGGATGTATGATACCCCACCCATAGAGTGGATGTAGGTTATATTATTAATCCACCAAGACAGTGGGTGTGTGTGGATGAATGTTATTCTTTCGTAACTTACTAACCGAGTAGTAGAACAATAGTGGTAATGAGCATAGAAGCAAGAAATAAATCTCTTACATAGAGAAGAGTCTCATGAATAGAGGAGAAGAGTCTCTGGAGTGTAGATGCATAGGACAGATAGTCTAGGACAGATATTCGATGAATAGTAAGGATATAAAATGAATGTCCTAAAATGTCCAAAACGAAAGCAATAGACAAGTTTCCAATTAGAATGATGGTTTACCCATATTGAAAATTCTCTCATATTTATTTCATTGACATTCTCATGTATGATGTAATTTCTCTAGCCTTACATACTCAGTACATTTCTCGTACTGACCCCCTCGGGGGACTTACCTTACATGTTGCAGGTGCAGGTATTAGTAGACCTCCTCAGTAGACTGTGGATCAGTTGCAGAAGTTTTGGTGAGCTCCACTTGATTCGGAGCTTTCTGGGTCATAGTTGTATTTTCATTTTGATGTTGTAAAGGTGGTATAAATAGATGTATCTGTTAGAGGCTTTGTAGACATATGTGGGTATATGAATGGAAGATGTATGTTCAATTCGACGTGATGGCTCCAACGGCCAAGTTTGATATTTCTATTTATGGCATATGTTTCCATATTCATGTCTTCTGCATAATTGCATGAGGTATAATAAGATTCATACGCAGATATACATACGAAGATTCATGAGCAAAGATTGGTTCTCTCGGGCCATATCGGCTTCGGGTGCCAGTCCGGTCCGAATGGGATTGTGGGTCGTGACACTCATATTATATTATAGCCCACCAAGTGTGGATGACGGTTTTAGCCTACCAATAGCTTGATGACTCTTACTATATTATGGCCCACTAATAAGTGGATGACTGATAATGAAGATGAATGTAAGCCAAGGTAAGCATGTCACGTAATTGAAAACATGGAGGAATGTTACTTCACAAATGAAATTGATATGAATAAATGATCAAGCAATGAAAGTAATGAAAGTAAGGAGGTAATGAACCTGGTTCCACACATGCGAGACGGTGATTAATCCATAATGTTTATTCTCATGTATTGATACTATTTGAGATCCTATGTTGCATACAGTTTCTTATAGCCTTACATACTCAGTACATTATTCGTACTGACCCCTCTTGGGGAATTTACCTTACTTGCTGCAGGCACAGGTACAAATAGACCTCCACAGTAGGTTGCGGATCATTTGCGAATTGTTGGTGAGCTCCAGTTGATTCGGGGCTTCCCGAGTTCATATGTACATTTGTTTTGGTATCGTAAATGTATATAGAGCGGGGTGTTGTCCTGACTCTAGGTTGGTTATGGTTATGTATCTGTAGAGGCTTTGTAGACGGTTGTGGGAAGACAAATGTAAGCGATGTATGTCTATGTTGATTCGACGGCCCTAACGGCCAAGTTTCTTAGATGTCTATATCACATGTTTTCATAACTTCCGCTATTGATAATTTATACCTCTATGTGATGGTGTTGTTTAGTGAGTGACATGCATTTGTCTAGACATGAGGAAAGATTGGTTCACTTGAGCCTCATCGGCTTCGGGTTCCAGTCCGCCCCAATGGAATTTTGGACGTGACATGTTCCCACTAATGTTTCAATCATCAATGTATCACTCTCATAACAATGTAAAGGAAGGAAGTATGCAAGTAAGTAATGCACACATGGTTACTTTATGTTTCATTGAGTATGGATCACAAATCTAAGGGCATAAGCTTGGATGGATCAATCCCAATATTATCTTATATTATGTATACTGTATATTATATTATAGCCCACCAAGTGTGGATGATGGTTATAGCCCACCAATTGGTGGATGACTCTTATTATTTTATATCCCACCAAGCGTGGATGACAGTTATTATATTATAGCCCACCAAGTGTGGATGACGGTTATAGCCCACCAATATGTGGATGACTCTTATTATGTTATGGCCCACTAATAAGTGGATGACTGATAATAAAGATGAACGTAAGCCAAGGTAAGTATGTCACGTAATTGAAAATATGAAGGAATGTTATTTCACAACTGAAATTGATATGAATAAATGATCAAGCCATGAAATTAATGAAAGTAAGGAAAGTAATGAACCTGGTTCCACACATGCGAGACGGTGATTAATCCATAATGTTTATTCACATGTATTGATCCCATTTGAGATCCTATTATGCATACAGTTTCTTATAGCCTTACATACTCAGTACATTATTCGTACTGACCCCTCTTGGGGAATTTACCTTACTTGTTGCAGGCACAGGTACAAATAGACCTCCACAGTAGGTTCGGATCATTTACGAATTGTTGGTGAGCTCCATTTGATTCGGGGCTTCCCAAGATCATATATACATTTGTTTTGGTATCGTATATGTATATAGATCGGGGTGTTGTCCCAACTCTAGGTTGGTTATGGTTATGTATCTGTAGAGGCTTTGTAGACGGTTGTGGGAAGACAAATCTATGCTATGTATGTCCATGTTGATTCGATGGCCCTAACGGCCAAGTTTCTTATATGTCTATATCACATGTTTCCATAACTTCCGCTATTGACATTTTATACCTCTATGTGATGGTGTTGCTTAGTGAGTGACATGTATATGACTAGACATGAGCAAAGATTGGTTCTCTCGAGCCTCATCGGCTTTGGGTGCCACTCTGCCCCAATGGGATTTGGGGCGAGAAAAAAGTGGTATTAAGGCGAGTCTTCCTAAGGGTGTCTACAAAGCCGTGTCTGAGTAGAGTCTTGCTTATGGATGTGCAGCGCGCCACATTTATAAGCAGGAGGCTATGGGACATTAAGAGTTGTTTCATTTCTTCATTTCTAGATCGTGCAATAGAGCCAATGTTGTAAGTGAAATCATATCTGACCATTGACGTTGGTTTTCTTTTGTATAGTCAAATGCCGATTACACGACAGAATAAGGGTAAAGGTTAGAAGGTAGATATGCCTGCCAGAGAAGGAACGAATAAATCACCACCTAACCAAGCTAGTCAAGGTGGGACTGACACTGAAACTACATCAAAAGCTTCCCCTACTTTTCTAGTTCCAGAAGAGCTGAGAGGGAGAGAAGAACCTGCCAACACACCTGTTAATGATACTGAGCAGAATCTAAGAAATGTCGTACAAATGTTAACTCATATAGTTACTGGTATAGTTGATGTATTGAATCAAAGGCAAGTAGGTCCCATGACAAGTAATGATAATGAGACTAGAGCAGCTAGTCGAAGAACACAAGATTTTCTGACACTAGACCCTCCCACGTTCACTGGGTCAGATGTGAATGAAGATCCACAGGATTTAGTGGAGCAAATCAAAAGGGCTCTGGATGTTATGCATGTGACTGGTACAAAAATAGTGGAACTTGCAGCCTATAGATTGAAAGGAGAAACTATTTTATGGTATGAAGATTGGAGACGATCGAGGGGTATTGGCATAAATCCAGCTAATTGGGAGGAAGTTAAAACAACATTTCTTGATCATTACCTTCCATATGAGATCCGAGAGGCTCGCACAGATCAGTTTTTAAATCTCCGTCAGGGGGACATGAGTGTTAGAGAATACAGTCTGCAGTTTAATTCTTTGGCTCGATATGCTCCAAATGTAGTGGCCACAATGGCCGACAGAGCCCTTCGATATGTAAGCAGATTGGAGCCACATTTGGTAAGGGACTGTACTATTGTTGCGTTAAATAGAGACATAGATATAGCAAGAATACAAGACTTTGTGCAGAAAATAGAGGATCAAAGACAAAGGCGAAGGGCACATGAAGTTGAAAGAGGGGATTCGAAGAGGGCTAGACCTATGGGACATCCTATGGTGTCCCAAGGAGAATCCAGGCCTCGGATATTTCTTAGACCGCCTAGACCATCATTTTCCTACCCTACAGCGGGTACTCCACCTCAATTTTGAGGGATTAGAGGAAGCCAGGTTGGGCAGAGTAGTGGAATACGAGGTTCACAGACACTGGGATCTTTTCGTTAGCTGTGCCTGCATTGCAGAAAGTTTTATTCTGGTGAATGCTAGTTTGAAACAAAAGTTTATTTTTGGTGTGGTAAATCAGGACACATGATGAGAGAGTGCCCACTGAGGGCCACGGGTAGTACGACACGACCTACAGGACCAGTCATTGTATTATCATCTTCAGGTGTACAACCTACTGGTCGTGGAAGAGGTGCTAGAGGAGCAGCCAATTCTGGTATAACACAAGACCGTACCTATGCCTTCGTGGACCAACAGAATTCGGAGACTTCTCCTAATGCAGACGCAGGTACAACATTCATATTTTTACATAAGGTATATGCGTTGATCGACCTGTATTCAACATTACCATATGTTATTCCATAGTTTTTGGAAAAATTCTTTTGAAATAGAAAGGACGCTAGAATTACTAGTTACGCCATTTGAACTCTATATAGCAGTTGGTAAAGTAATTGTAGCTAACAGAGCATATCGTAATTGTATAGTGAATGTTGATGATCCTGACATATTAGTTGACCTTATTGAATAGGACATGGTAGAGTTTGACGTTATAATCCGTACAGCTTGGTTGACTTCTTGTTAGACCACAGTAGAGTGCCGAGCTAAGAAGTTACATTTTTATTTTTCCACAAAGAATGTTCTCGAATAGACGGATAATGTCGGAACATCGAGAGGTAACTTTATTGCCTATCTGAAGGCAAAGAAAATGATACTCTAAGGGATACATGTGCCACTTAGTAAAAAAAAAAGATACTAATGATTGAAAAAAAAAATGAATGAATGAATGATGATGAAATGAAAAATGAATGATAATAATATACCCAAGACAGCATTACGAAGTCTTAGTATGTCAATTTGGCTAGCAAATGCACCTGTAGTTTTATGGATTTGATGAATAGAATGTTCAAGCCATTCTTAGACAAGTTTGTGACAAAGTTTACGGATGCTATGGTGGTTTACTCAAAAACCATAAGGACCCATGCTAACTAGTTACAACAAATGTCATAGATTCTTCGTGACAGTACGATATAGACACAATTCTCTAAGTGTGAATTTTAGGTAAAATTCGTCGCATTCTTGGGTCACATGGTATCAGATGAGGGAATTAGGGACTATATACCAAAGATAGAAGCCGTGAAGAATTGGCTAAAGACCTACAATGCCTACAGCGATTTGAAGTTTTCTTGGGTTTGGCCGGCTAGCACAGAAAGTTTGTTGGAGAGTTTATCTTGCATTACAATACCCTTACCAAGGTAACAAAAAACAACCACGTTTTAAGGGAATGATGCATGTGAGAAGAGTTTTCAAGAGTTGAAGGACTTATAGTATAAAATACAGCAAAGTCTTCGCTTGTGGCTATGGTGAGGAAAAAGCAAAATGCAAATCCTGTGTCATTCAGTTAAAAAAGAATGTACAGTAAAGTTCGACAAAGGTGTTTGGGCTTAGATAAAAGGGGAGTACTTCAATACCAAAGAAAATTTTATGTATTGGATATATATATGAGTTAAAGAAATGCATTATGGTAAAAGCACCTCAATAACGGTATTCTAGTAAGTAGGGAACATTGTGAAATTGATAATTCGGTGACCGAAGTGACAACAAGTAAAGGTGAAGTGTTTGAAATCTAAAGGTCATAGGCTATGTAGAGATTTTTCCAGTTAGAAACGGAACATGATTAATATGGATCATTGATTCCACATGGGTAATCATTGGCCTGACAGGTTTACCAAGTTTAGACATTTGTGGAAGTCTTTTCAGAAGAGTATAGGAATCCAAGTGAATGTAATTATGGCTTTTCATCTTCAGACAGATGGACGAGTAAACCGTACTATGTAAATATGGAAAGATAGTACTATATAGCGTGCCTTATATGATTGTTTGACGATGTGGCTAATTCGCATATAAATTGGAGCTACACCAAGAATTCTCCACGACTCATATGCAATACTTGAGAGTGTATAGGAGATCGATCTCGCATTGCTTCCAGTAAGGGTGTACAATTTATGAAGAATCTCACATATGACGAGGTACCGATTGCTAATCGAGATAATCACTAAGTAGATGAGATCATGTGGGAAGCGGAAGAAAAGATGAAGTCAAAGCACCCGTATTTAATTCACACGGAAGATAAATACCAAGTAAGTACTTATAATCATTATGTGTATATGTATGTTATCACAAAGATGTAGTTGTTGTACTTTAGAAGATGTCGTTAACATTCGAGGACGAATGTTTCTAAGGGGGAAAGAATGTAACACCCTTTATTTTTCTGAACCTAGTTGATTCCCGTAATGTTCATGGAATTAATTAAACATAGGATTTTTGAGGTAATATACATTAAATCTTTGGTGGGCTCAATTAAGGCCCAAAAAGTGAGCAAAAGACATGGCCCAAGAGGGATTAAAAAAAAAAAGACCCATTCATAATTGGACCCAATAAACATGTCATATTTGACTAAGAGTGGGATAAGGATGAATAAATGGGACTATATAGGGCTGAAAAATTCAGCATTTAATCATCATTACACACATGTGCAAGTCTAGAATTTTCCAACAAGAATATCTCCTTTTCCTTTCAAACCCTAAGCTACCTTCCTCTTTTGGACAAGATCATCCATTTCCAAGCTTTGGTAAGTATTTAATCTCATGGTTTAATATATGGTATGCATTTAAAATGGTGTAGATGATGTGGGTTAAGTTGATAAAGTATTGAGAAAGTCACTATGTGTAAAATAGTCTATGGTTGCTAAATCGATAAAGGGTTTTGCCTTGTAACTTGAAAGAAGACTTATGATCTTGAAGAAAGTGGACTTTATGGATTTAATGTTGACATGTGATATGTGATTATAGCCTCAAATTTTTTTATTCTTGTAAATAATCTTTGGAATTTTTATTTCGAAATTGGGCATGAAATTGGTGACGTATTGAAAGAAACATGTAGTTTGGTGATGTTTATGTGTATTGTGACACCATGGATGTTATTTTGCATATAATATGATCTAAAATATGTTATGAGAAGATTAATTATGATCATGGATCATTCATGGCAAAAAAGGACCCTAAAATGACCCCCGGAGGCTGAAACGGGCATCCGCCCTCGAGACTGGAGCACCTGCGGGCACATTTGCCAACGCAGGTGCCTTTGGCTACTGCCAAAGGGCACCTGCGTATGCAGTTCATCCACCTTCGGGTGCATGTGTCTTAGCAGGTAGGCCTAGAACTCCGAATTTATTGTTTTTGCATCTTTTTGACCCCCCAAAACCCCTATACCCTTCATGGATGCAATTATCAACTTGTGATACCTTTTAAATGAATTTAAAGGAGTATCCCGGAGGTATTTTGGATGGTATCAATTATGTATTATTGTTCATGTGTTATTACGGAAGGTATTGAGATGACTTGAAGGCGTAATTGTGATGTAGTATTAATGTGGGAGTATAAAGGGTAAAGTTGGTGTGAAATGTTATTGGTTTGTGGTGTGAAATGTTATTGGTTTGTGATGCCTTGGTCGATGTGTGACATGTTATCGTATTGTTGGTTTGGTGATGTAATAATGGTAATTTAAGAGGGTGAAATAACGTTATATGGTAGTCATGTAATCCATTGTCGTTTTATGCACTTGTAACATGGTTAATGGTTGACTTGAGCTTCGTAATGTACTTGTGCTGTAGAGTAAAATGTATGGAAGAACCTAGATTGTTATATAGGACTGTGTATTCACATTGGGAAGAGCAGGTATGTAAGGTTACTCTTTCCTTATCCTTCTGCAGCACATAGTATCACATTGTCATTGTACTTATTCGATTCCAAAATGCTCGAAGGTGTCGCATCTCAGGTTGGTGAACAGTTGATATCCACATGTGTTTTATTCATTTTTCATTATCCTAAGTTTCCAAAAGTGTTACGTTCTAAAGTCCTAATAATATTATTTTTCAAAGTTCCAACAATGTTATAACAAATGTATCAACTTCTCACAATCTCTCACAAGTAAAAGAATGAAGATGTTATAACTACCAATGTCTCATTCTAATGAAAGTAAAGGAAATGAAGTAATGTATATATGTGTTCCCACTAATGTTTCAATCACCAATGTATCACTCTCATAACAATGTAAAGGAAGGAAGTATGCAAGTAAGTAATGCACACATGGTTACTTTATGTTTAATTGAGTATGGATCACAAATCTAAGGGCATAAGCTCAGATGGATCAATCCTAATATTATCTTATATTATGTATACTGTATATTATATTATAGCCCACCAAGTGTGGATGACGGTTATAGCCCACCAATAGGTGGATGACTCTTATTATTTTATAGCCCACCAAGCGTGGATGACGGTAATTATATTATAGCCCACTAAGTGTGGATGACGGTTATAGCCCACCAATAGGTGGATGACTCTTATTATGTTATGGCCCACTAATAAGTAGATGACTGATAATAAAGATGAACGTAAGCCAAGGTAAGTATGTCACGTAATTGAAAATATGAAAGAATGTTATTTCACAACTGAAATTGATATGAATAAATGATCAAGCCATGAAATTAATGAAAGTAAGGAAAGTAATGAACCTGGTTCCACACATGCGAGACGGTGATTAATCCATAATGTTTATTCATATGTATTGATCCCATTTGAGATCCTATTATGCATACAGTTTCTTATAGCCTTACATACTCAGTACATTATTTGTACTGACCCATCTTGGGGAATTTACCTTACTTGCTGCAGGCACAGGTACAAATAGAACTCCACAGTAGCTTGTGGATCATTTGGGAATTGTTGGTGAGCTCCAGTTGATTCGGGGCTTCCCGAGTTCATATTTACATTTGTTTTGGTATCATTTATGTATATAGAGCGGGGTGTTGTCCCGAATCTAGGTTGGTTATGGTTATGTATCTGTAGAGGCTTTGTAGACGGTTGTGGGAAGACAAATGTAAGCGATCTATGTCCATGTTGATTCGATGGCCCTAACGTCCAAGTTTCTTATATGTCTATATCACATGTTTCCATAACTTCCTCTATTGACATTTTATACCCCTATGTGATGGTGTTGTTTCGTGAGTGACATGCATATGACTAGACATGAGCAAAGATTGGATCTATCAAGCCTCATTAGCTTCGGGTGCCAGTCCGCCCCAATGGGATTTGAGGTGTGACACATATGTTTGGTACTCATAATACACTTGTGCAGCCTGCAGGTTATTGTACGAGTTATCACCTTTGATGTGTGTATCATGCAGAGCAGCTATGGATCGAAGATTCAGGGTTATCTCCTGGTGTTTTGGAGTATCCCTTCTCTTTTTCTTATTGTTAGATTGTTCTCTATGTTGTACGCAAAGACATCTTTGCATATACTTATCCTGTATTTCACTTGTACTCTTGATGTATTAGAAGCTCTTGTATTGTCTCTTGGTAGTCTGTTACTAGCTGTTTCGGACTATGGGTTGGCTTACCTACTAGTGGGGTAGACTAGGTGCCATCTTGACCTGAGAAATTGGGTTATGACAAATTGGTATCAGAGCCTAGGTTCACCAATATTGTTGGTACAAGAGCTAAGTTTTAGTAGAGTCCTGTGGATCGGTACAGAGACGTTTGTATCCTATCTTTGGGTGGCTACATGGCATTCTTAGGAAATTCTATTCTTGATTCCATGTCGTGTGTTCATACTTCTATGAACCTCTAAGTACTTCTTCGACTCCATTCCTTCCCAGATGGATGGCACGAGGCTATCGATAGATACGGGCGGTACTACTGCGCGTATGACAATAGTTTCAGTCTAGCAATAGACTAGGGATTTAAGTATTGATATAGAGGATCTTCAACATTAGACAGAGGTTGTGTGGCCAGCCAAGACTCCGGCGGAGTTTATGACCACTTTAGCTTTTTAGGATTCCGTGTTAGGGATTCTGAGTCCTTTCATGGATGCCTCTCAGTTAAGGGTATTGCTTGGTACTCGAGTGCTTCTCAAGCCAGAGTTGGATTTATTGGTGTTCAGGGTTAGATTGGGTTTCTCGAGTGGGCCATTCAAACATCTATGATATATGCTACTAAGCATGAGATGGCGTAGAAAATTATCAGAGGATTGTCCTTACCACTCCATTTGGCATTGAAGCATTTGATAGTAGTTGGGTCTTCTTTTTATGAGGTTGTTGATCATTCTAGGGCTTCAGAGAGGGCTTGCTTTGAGACATATGGAGGTGGCAGTAAGAGGCCATATTAGTAGTTCAGTGTTAGTAGTATTCCTTCTAAAGTTCGGGATCTTCCCTGTAAGTCAGCATCACTTGCCACCTATTAGGCCCATACAGGTAGCACCTAAGCTTATGGATAGCTCTTAGGTAGATCATGGTGGTGTCAGTGGACAGAGTTCTAGTAAGGCAGTATGGATTGTTTGGTCTACGTTTTCAGGTTGTAGCGGCATTCTGGGTCAGCAGGTACGGTACACCAGAGTATTTCAGGAGCTTCTTTTGAATGTGGAGAGGTTGGTCATTGGTCTAGAAAGTGCCCCAAATGTGAGTTGGTTGTCCAGACAAGGCCAACATATGTTCGTCACTGACCAAGAGCTCCCGAGGCATTTTATGATTGCAGGGAAGAAGGTCGCTTCAGTATAGAATATCCTCGACGTCAATTGGTTAGCCAGTTGTGGCCAGCTCATATTTTTCCCCGTGTTAAAGCTTCAGGGGTTGTTATGACATCAGAGAGACTGGTTACTGGTCCAGAGAGTGTCCCCGGTGTGGGATTATCAGTCATTCAGCTTAAATAGATCAGTCTCATTAAGTTGTGGCACCATTGGGTAGAGATAGTGCAGTTAGTGCCTTAGTTGGTCATTCAGATGCTCAATTTAAGTTTGGACATGCTCAGATTCATACTTTTTCGGGCATGCCAGATTTATCGTTTCAAATTTCCACCGTGATAGGTGCGCCTTTGATTTTCAGCCTTTAGTTTCTATTTAGAATTATGGTGGGTTTTCCAGGCCCATCAATGATTATATTCCTTGGTATTCTTATATTTATTGTTGTATGCTTTGGTGTAGATTTCATGCATATATGACTACCCCCATAGATGATTCTTTAGTAGTGGATTGAGTGGATCAGTAATGTGATATTCTTAGGGGTGTAGCATTTAAGTTCGAGTCCCATTTCCTTTGGCATATTGGCCTTGTTATGGCCTTAGAGTGGTACTTGTTGTTGATTTTAATTTGTGGTACCACCTGTATCTTATATTGTTGAAATTATTGTCATTGTTTTGACATTTATTGATTCTTATTTGATAGACGCCTAGATTAGTGTTATCTAGCTTGCATTCTTCCCTTCCTTGTGATTCTTATTTCATTGGCTTTGATGGCTACCTCGGTTGGTTAGCCTTCCCTTTCTGTTAGCAAGGTCGGTTGTTGATCGAATTATGGAAGTAAAGTCCATGGCTTTGTTGTGATTTTAGCACTAGCAGTCTTCTTCCATAGCCCCTTTTTATTGATGATGCGTTTGGGATTTGACTCCTCCTATATGTATAGCTCATCGCCCGATAGTGGTCTTGATCTTGATATTGATGTTTAGTTGAGTTAGCAATTCGGTTCTATTGCCTATTGCAAATGTAGAAAAGTTTAGGTCTGGCTTTCTGAACTGTTGAGTGCATCTCCTGGTGATCGTTTTGATCTTGGTATTGGTGTGGATTTGGATACTCCATTCTTCCTACGATATGGTTCATGGACCAGCCGAGTTAAAGTTAGTTTTCATGGGTGATCTAAAAAAATTCTCATTTTGGCTCTTGTTAGCCTAATATGACTTCGTGGGATGATTCCACTCAGTGGTATGTTCTTGGTTATCAGTTGTTGGTTACCAAAGCAGACATTTTTGGGAATGAGTATTTGTTGTCAAAGATTGGGCATTGGATTGACCGGTTGTCGGTTGAGTTATACATTTCGAGTTGCTCGAGTTCTAGCTACCATTGTTGCTTTTTCTGCCTTGGTGAGTTCTTGGTTATGCCTTGTTGCATTATGCCCTTCAGCAGTTGTGGAATCGATTGCTTATGCCTTCAAGCTGTGGTTTTCCTCCATTATGATTATGCTTTTTGGTGACATTTTGACTTCAATCGTTAGGTTGATTTGGGGCATTTGACCTTAGTTAGAATTTATTGGCCCCAGTCATGATTTTTGACTTTTTTGGATGACTGCTTGAGAGTTGTGATGGGTTTGGGTATGTGTATGCTTACTCGTCAATAGGATCGGGTTAGATAGTTGAGATCGAGTAGTTCAGTTTCAGTGTTGGGATTTGTCACGCATCGAATTTCAATGGGGCAGACTAGCACCCGAAGCCGTTAAGGCCCGAGAGAACCAATATTCATTCATATACACTCATACTTATGTCACTCAATAAGCATCACCATCACATGGAGATAGAAGATGCCAATAGCGAAAGTCATGGAAAAACATATGATATATATGAAACTTGGTCGTTGGGGCCACCATGTCCAAAAGCTTACATTCCTTACATTTTCTTCATTTTTCCCACAACATCTACAAAGCCTCTACAGATACAAGGACATAACCAACCTAAAGTCGGGACAAGTCCCCTCTTTATACAATACCAAAACAAATGTACATAATGACTCGAAAAGCCCCAAACCAACTGAAGCTCACCAATGTTCCGCAACTGACCCGCAACCTACTGTGGAGGTCTACTAGTACCTGTGCCTGCAGCAAGTAAGGTAAGTCCCACAAGGCACATCAGTACGAAGAATGTACTGAGTATGCAAGGCTATAAGAAGCTGTATCATACATAAGAACTTCAATGAAATCAAATATAAGAGAAAAGTCAATATGGATAAACCATCGTTCTGTATGTGTTTTGGAACCATGTACATTACATTTATTACTTTCTTTGAATTTATGTTTTTTCATTATCATTGCTTACTTTAACCTTCTTTGCATTAAGAAATTTCAAAGCATGTGATAAACAAGTGACCAACTGATCAGTGGTAAAGGAGGATGACCTATGCTAGGCTTTTGTGTCGCCCCTGGGATGCTACTGTGATAACCCATGCTAGGCTTTTCTGTCGCCCCTGGGATGTTACTATGATAACCCATGCTAGGATTTTCTGTCTCCCCTGAGATGCTACTGTGATATTGGGATCGACCCACGCTAGGCTTTGCTGTCGCCCCTGGGATACCACTCATGATATTGGGATGGACCCATGCTAGGTATTTTAACCCCTGGGATACCACCCATGATATTGGGATTGACCCATGCTAGGTGTTTCTTCCACCCCTGGGATGCCACCCAAGAATACTCAAACAATTATACATTACTTAGTTCTTTACTTCTGTGAGGTTGATACATTGGTGATTGTACATTATTGGAATTTTGAAACATTAGTCAATGAACATGAGACATGTGAATCACAATTGGTTCTGTGAGTAATACTATATGACAATACCTTTGGACATGTCGGAACAAAACAAGTATAATGTCAATGTGAACAATATGTGCTGCAGAAGGATACGAAAAGAGTAACCTTACATACCTTATCTTCCCAATATGAATACACAGTCCTATATGTGAATACAATAATCTAGCTCCTTCCTTACGTTTTACTCTACAACACAAGGACATAACAGAGCTCACGTTAACAACTAACTACCTTACAAGTGCATAAGACGACAATAAGTTACATGGTTTCCCTATAACGTCATTTCACCCTTTACAACACCATTCATGGCATTTTCATTTCATACCAACACTACGATAACATTCCACACATTGACCAAGACATCATAAACCAATAGCATTACATGCCAAGTTTATCCTTTACGCTTCCTCATTAACACTATGTCACAATTACTCCATCAAGTCACCTCAATACATTTCATAACAACTATCACAGGGGTTAAAATACCTAGCATGGGTCGATCCCAAAATCATGGGTGGTATCCCAGGGGCGACAAAAAAGCCTAGCATGGGTCGATCCTAATATCACAGTAGCATCCCAAGGGAGACAGAAAAGCCTAGCATGGGTTATCATAGTAACATCCCAGGGGCAACAGAAAAGCCTAGCATGGGTTATCATATTAGCATCCCAGGGGCGACACAAAAGCCTAGCGTGGGTCATCCTCCTTTACCACTGATCAGTTGGTCACTTGTTTATCACATGCTTTGAAATTTCTTAATACAAAGAAGGTTAAAGTAAGGAATGATAATGAAAAAACGTAAAGTCAAAGAAAGTAATGAATATAATGTACATGGTTCCAAAACACATATAGAACGATGGTTTATCCATATTGACTATTCTCTTATATTTGATTTCATTGAAGTTCTTATGTATGATGCAGCTTCTTATAGCCCTACATACTCAGTACATTCTTCGTACTAACGTCCCTTGTGGGACTTACCTTACTTGCTGCAGGCACAGGTACTAGTAGACCTCCACAGTAGGTTGCGGGTCAGTTGCAGAACATTGGTGAGCTCCAGTTGGTTCGGGTTTTTTTGAGTCATTGGGTACATTTGTTTTGGTATTGTATAAAGCGGGAACTTGTCCCAACTTTAGGTTGGTTATGTATATGCATCTGTTAGAGTCTTTGTAGACGTACGTGGTGAGATGAATGAAAGAATGTATGTCCAATTTGACTTGGTGGCCCTAACGGCCAAGTTTCATCTATTATATATCACATTTTTTCCATGACTTTCGCCATTAGCATCTTGTATCTATCCGTGATAGTGATTTTCCTTGAGTGACATGCATATGAGTGTACATGAATGAAGATTGGTTCTCTCGGGCCTTAACGGCTTTGGGTGCCAGTCCGCCCCGTTGGAATTCGAGGCGTGACAAAAATGGTATTAGAGCAGGTCGTCCTAAGGGTGTCTACAAAGCCGTGTCTGAGTAGAGTCTTGATTATGGATGTGTTGTGCACCACATTTATAAGTAGGAGGCTACAGGACCTTTAGGATTTGTTTCTTTTCTTCATTTCTAGATCGTGCAATAGAGCCAATGTTTTAAGTGGAATCGTATCTAACTAGTGGAATTGGGTTTCTTTGTTATAGTTAAAATGTCGATTACAAGACGAGGTAGAGGCAAAGGTAAGCAGGTAGATATGCTTGCTGGAGAAGGAACGAGTAAATCACCACCTGACCAAGCTAGTCAAGGTGGCGCTGAACATGAGTTTGCATCGCGGGCTCCTTCTACTCTTCTATTTTCGGAAGAGCCAAGAGGTAGAGAAGTACCTGTAGAACCGCCTATGAATTCCATTGAACATGATTTAAGTGTCACGCCCCGACTTCCAACGAGGCGTGATCGGCACCCGAAGCCGATATGGCTCGAGAGAACCAATCTTTGCTCATGAACCTTCGTATGCATAACCTCGTATGAAATTTATTAAACCTTATGCAACTATGCGGAAAACATAAACATGGAAACATAAGCTATATATAGATTTAGGAAACTTGGACGTTGGGGCCATCACGTCAAAACAAACATTTATCTCTTACATTCATAACCCACACATGTCTACAAAAGCCTCTAACAGATGCATTACAAGACCAACTAGCAGTCAGGACAAGTCCCCGCTTTATACAATATTTACAACATCAATACAACTGTAAAACTATGACTCGGAAAGTCCCGAAGCAACTGGGGCTCACCAAAGATACGCAATCAACTATCAACCTACAATGGAGGTCTACTAGTGCCTGCACCTGCAACATGTAAGGTAATTTCCCCGAGGGGGTCAGTACGAAGAATGTACTTAGTATGCAAGGCTCATAAGAAATTCATCATACATAATAACAACAATAATGGAATCAATATAAGGAAATAGAAATGTGAATAAACTCTCTTTTTGTATGTGGGAAACCATGTGTATTACATTCTTTACTCTTCTTGTCTTCATCTTTTATTCATCTTTATTGTTCTACCCATGCTAGGCTATTTTGTAGCCCCTGGGATGAGATTAACCCATGCTAGGTACTTTGACCCCTGGGATGTTATGTGAACCTATGCTAGGCTTTCTTGTCGCCCCTGGGATGTACCATGATAACCCATGCTAGGCTTTTATATCGCCCCTGGGATGTATCGGGATCGACCCATGCTAGGCTTTTCTGTCTCCCCTGGGATACCACCCGTGTTATTAGGATCGACCCATGCTAGGTATTTAACACATGGGATACCACCCATTAAACATTACTTCTTTCTTTCATTACTCTATCTTTTATTCTATGAGTGATACCTTGATGATGGAAACATTCTTGAAACTTGAAACACAAACATACATTACTTCTTTCTCTTATTATTCTTACTTCAATTTTTAAGAGTGATTGAGACATTGAGGATCATAACCTTATTTGAAGCACACTCATACATATTACTTCACTCCTTTACTCCGAGAGATTGACACGTGTACTTGTGAGGGATAGATATATTAGATTGCACATCACCTCTCTTATTACTCTTACGAGATCTTATGAGATTGGTACTTTTACTTGTAAAAGATTGGTACAAAGATAATCATCATATTAAAGGACTTTTGGAATATGACATGATTGGAGAAATTCCTTTTCAAGATTAAATAGATTCTCTTGCATCTTACTCTCTTGGGATAATTCTTTTAGGAATTATAACATTATGACAACCTCGAAAACTCAGTCAATGAATAAGAGATAAGTGAATCATCATTTATCTAAGAATAGGACACATATGAATAACAATATACGTCAACCTGAATTGATATACTTCAAGCCTCTCGGAATTGAAACAAGTCCAATGTCAATGTGAACAATATGTTGTAGAAGGATACGCAAAGAGTAACCTTACATACCTTGTATTCTCAATACGATTCTACAATATTAGGCGTGCATACAATATTCCCACTCCTTCCTTATGTTTCACTCTACACCACAAATACATAGCGGAACCAACATTAACCACCAATTACCTTACAATGGCATACAAGAACAATAAGTCACATGTTTGGCTTTAACATGTTATTTTCCCCCTTGACCATACCATTTATGAAATCATCATACCAATAATCCCACAATATTCCCAACATTGACCAATACATGATAACCAATAGCATGTCACACCAAGTTCATACTTTTACACTTCCCCATCATCACCACATCACAATTATTCCATCAAATTACTTCAATACACCTCACAACAACAAATCGGCCAAAATGCCATAATTTACCCTTATAGAAAAATAACAAGTTTGGGACCATAATAACACCATACATGTTGTTATTTTATCCATACATGCTTTTTCATCAAGACCACAAGTCAGAATTCAAGTTACAATCCCATGGATAACACATCTTTTGAACAAAAACCAAAAGTGCCATGTCCAACACTTCCAAGCATAAACAATATGATTTAAATAATTTTTAATGCTTATAATATGTTAAAGTACAAGAATAATCACCTACCCAAACTTGGAAGATGATGATCTTGTCCTAAAATGCCTTAGGGTTTGAAGAGCTTGACAAAGGTCTTGTGGAAATGTTGTAGAAATGTCTAGAAAATGCAAGAAAAGCATGTGTGTCTTTGTGGGTTAAAATCTAATTTTTCCTCCCTTTTATAGACCCTTGAATTCCTTGCTCAATTATTGGTTTAGTCAAAAGAAGAATGGGTCATTTGACCCATTCTTGGCCCATGTTTTTCTTTTTCATATTTGGGCTTTAGTGAGCCCAAATCACTTAACCCAATAAAATAAAAAATTTCCCATGTTTAACTTATTTCATACGCGTTACGACAATATTCCCACTCATGCAATTCACATCCATAGCCTCAATTCAAAAAACAAACAATTCTAGCCACGTATGGCTTATTTTGGCTACAAGGGTAAAATCATCATTTTGATGACAAATTCGTTCTCAAGTAATTTTATCATACCAATATAATATTTCACTCATTTCATGTATATTCTCATGGTTTTATAAGAAACGTAGCAAAAATTGGCTCAATACGTCCCCGGGTACCCTTGGGACTTAAGAAAATTTCCAACTTTGAAAAAGTGGAAAAACCAGCGTGGCATGCCCTTTGACGCGCCATCTTGCTGCCTCTGGACTAAAAATTTTAGCCCAGAGCGGCTTGGAACGCCCCCTAGCACGCCCAAGAATCAATTTTTTTGAAAATTCCTTTTTTTGACTTCTTCGCGGGTTTGGTTAGATACTTCAAATTCTATTCTTTAACTTACTTCTTAACCTTAATATCCTTTGCTTAGAGGTCCTCTTAGACTCGTTTTTAACCCCAAAAACTCTCCACGAAAATCACAAAACACCTTCTACGAAGGGTTAATCACATGTACGAGACCAAATTTCAATTTTCTCATTAACATTACCAAATACATACTCATGGCATCTAGGGTTGGGAAGGTACGGGGCGTTACATTAAGAAATGCAGTGCATATGTTGACTCAGATAGTTGCTGCACAAACCCAGGGACGAGCTGGTCCAACGATAAGTGTGGATGATGCGGCTAGAGTAGCTAGTCGGCGGACACAGGTTTTTCTGAAATTAGACCCTCCCATATTCACTAGGTCAGATTCGAAAGCAGATCCACAGGATTTTGTGGACCAAATCCAAAGGGCTTTAGATGTTATGCACGTGACTGGTGTAGAAACAGTTGAACTTGCAGCCCATAGGTTGAAAGGAGAAGCTATATTGTGGTATGAAGATTGGAAACGTTCTAGGGGTATTGGTGCAATTCCAGCTAGTTGGGAAGAATTCAAAGCGGCATTCCTTTATCATTATCTTCCATATGAGATCCGGGAGGCACGTGCAGACCAGTTTCTAAATCTTCGACAAAGGAATATGAGTGTCAGAGAGTATAGTCTTCAGTTTAACTCTTTGGATCGATACACTCCGAATGTAGTAGCCACAATGACAGACAGAGTCCATCGATATGTGGACAAATTGGAGCCATATTTGGTAAGGGACTCCACTATTGCTGCGTTGAACATAGATATGGATATAGCTAGAATACAGGCTTTCGCACAGAAGATGGAGGACCAGAGGCAAAGAAGAAGGGTACACGAATTTGAAAGAGGGTCGTCAAAGAGGGTTAGACCTATGGGACAGTCGATGGTGTCCCAAGGAGAATCTAGGCCTCAGATTTTTCCTAGACCCATTTTCTTCCCCTACAGCAGGTACTTCATCCCAATTTCGGGGATTTAGAGGCAGCCATTTTGGGCAGAGTAGTGGACTTTAAGGTTCGCAGACCGCGGGATTTTCTTGTCAGCCGTGTTAGCACTGCGGTAGGTTTTATTTGGGTACATGCCGGTTGGGAATGACTGGTTGCTTTTGGTGCGGTATGTCGGGGCACATGATGAGAGAGTGCCCATAAAGGGGCGCAGGTGGTATAGCACGACCTACGGGATCAACCGTTACATCATCATCATCGGTTCCTTCCCTAGGCAGAAGTGTACAACCTGCTGGTCGTGGTAGAGGTGCTAGAGGAGCAGTTAGTTCCAGTGGAGCCCAGAATCTCACCTACTCTCTGGTGGACCTGCAGAATTCAGAGACTTTTCCTGACGTAGTCACAGGTACATTATCCATATTTTCGCATAATGTATATGCATTGATTGACTCGGGTTCTACATTTTCATATGTTACTCCATTGATTGCTGCAAAATTTGAAAGAACACCGAAATTATTAATTAAGTCAATTGAAGTATCTACACCAGTTGGTGAATCTATTATTGCAAAAAGAGTATATCGTAATTGTGTGGTAACTGAATGTGGTCATGATACACTGGTTGATCTTATTAAACTAGAAATGGTGGATTTTGATGTTATAATGGGTATGGATTGGTTGGCTTCTTGTTATGCCACGGTGGATTTCCGAGCTAAGAAAGTACATTTTCATTTTCCACAAACGAATGTTCTTGAATGGAAGGGTAACGTAGGGGCACCGAGAGGAAAACTTATTTCCTATCTTAAGGCTAGGAAAATGATAGCCAAGGGGTACATATGTCACTTAGTAAGAGTGAAAGATACTGATGTGGAACCACTAACTCCTCAGTCGGTTCCAGTGGTCAATGAATTCCTCGATGTATTTCCTAAGGATCTTCCAGGTTTACCTCCGAAATGGGAAGTAGAGTTTGGTATTGATGTGATGCCAGGCACTCAGCCTATCTCTATTTCCTCGTATAGAATGGCTCCAGCAGAATTGAGAGAATTAAAGGAGCAATTAAAAGATTTGCTGGACAAGGGATTCATAAGGCCTAGTATGTCTCTGTGGGGTGCACCAGTATTATTTGTACGAAAGAAAGATGGCACATTGAGAATGTGTATTGACTATCGACAATTGCATAAGGTAACGCTCAAGAACAAATATCCCCTCCCCAGAATTGACGATTTGTTTGATCAGTTACAGGGTACCAAATATTTTTCAAAGATTGACTTGAGATCAGGTTACCATCAAGTCAGAGTGAGATAAAAAGATATATCCAAGACAGCTTTCCTAACACGGTATGGCCATTATGAATTTTTAGTTATGTCGTTTGGACTAACAAATGCACCAGCTCTTTCATGGATTTGATAAATAGGGTGTTTAAGCCATTTCTAGACGTGTTCGTGATGGTGTTTATAGATGACATCCTGGTTTAGTCAAGATCACAAGAGGATCATGCTAATCACTTACGACAGGTGTTACAAATTCTTCGTGAGCTTAAGTTGTATGCAAAGTTCTCTAAATGTGAATTTTGGTTAAAATCTGTAGCATTCTTGGGTCACGTTGTGTCATATGAAGGAATTTAGGTTGACACACAAAAGATTGAAGCGGTGAAAAATTGGCCAAGGCCTACTACACCCATGGAAATTCATAGCTTCCTTGGGTTGGAAGGTTATTATCAAAGCTTTGTCGAAGGGTTTTCTTCCATTGCTGCACCTTTAACGAAGCTAACACACAAGACAATCAAGTTTCAGTGGAATAATGCCTGTGAGAAAATTTTCCAAGAGTTGAAAGATAAATTAACTTCCACACCCGTATTAGTACTTCCGAAAGGCACAGAAGGGTATGCAGTATATTGTGATACATTCGGAGTTGGCCTAGGATGTGTATTGATGTAGCACGGTAATGTAATAGCATATGCCTCACGACAGTTGTGGTCATATGAGAGAAACTATCCCACATATGATCTTGAGTTAGCAGCTGTGGTATTTGCTTTTAAGATATGGCGCCATTATTTGTATGGAGTTCATGTTGACATCTACACTGATCACAAAAGTTTGCAATATATCTTTAAGCAGAAGGATTTAAACCTGAGGCAGCGAAGGTGGTTGGAACTCTTAAAAGACTAAGATATTGATATTTTATATCATCCAGGAAAAGCAAATGTGGTAGCGGATGCATTGAACCGTAAGGTAATAGGAGGCACTAGTGGCCTGTTGACGGAAAAGCAAGACCTAGTCAAGGATCTACACCAACTAGCCATCTTGGGAGTTCGTCTTCTTGAATCTCCAGATGAAGGGGTTATTGTGCAAAATACAGCAGAATCTTCATTCGTAGCTAAGGTGAAAGAGAAGCAGCATGCGGATCCTATGTTATTGCAGCTGAAGGAGAATGTACAACAGGGTCTGACTAAGGCATTTGATCTTAAGCAAGAAGGAGTACTTCAATGCCAAGGTAGATTATGTGTACCGGATGTAGATGAGCTAAGGAGACGAATTATGACAGAGGAGCATCATTCACGATATTCTATTCATCCGGGAGCTACCAAAATGTACCATGATTTGAAAGAAATGTATTGGTGGGGAAACATGAAGAAGAACATTGCAGAATTTGTAGCTCAATGCCCGAATTGTCAACAAGTAAAAGTAGAGCATCAGAAACCTGGAGGTTATATGCAATGTATCAATCTTCCAGTCTGGAAATGGGACATGATTAACATGGATTTCATCACAGGTTTGCCTCGTACACTGCGAAAATTTGATTCCATTTGGGTAATAGTTGAAAGTCCTACCAATTCAGCGCATTTTCTACCAGTCAAGACCACCTATACAGCTGAAGATTATGCAAGGTTGTATGTTAAAGAGATAGTGCGATTACATGGGATTCCAATCTCCGGGTACACAAGTGAATCTGAGTACGACTTTTCATCCTCAGACAGATGGACAAGCAGAACGTACTATCCAAACACTTAAAGATATGCTACGAGCTTGCACATTGGACTTTAAAGGTAGCTGGGAAGATCATATACCTCTTATTGAATTTGCCTACAACAATAGCTATCATTCAAGTATCAAAATGGCACCTTATGAAGCTTTATACGGAAGAAAGTGTAGATCACTGATTGGATGGTTTGAAGCGGGTGAATCTGCTTTACTTGGGCCAGATCTTGTTCATCAAGATATGGAGAAAGTTAAAGTGGTCCAACAGCGGCTACAAACGACTCAAAGTCGACACAAGTCATATGCTGATGTTAGAAGAAGAGGGCCAAAATTCTCCATAGATGATTGGGTATTCTTGAAGGTTTCACCAATGAAAGGGGTAATGCGATTTGGAAAGAAAGGGAAGTTGAGTCCCCATTATATAGGGCCATATAAAATTGTCCGAAGATTTGGGCAAGTTGCGTATGAATTGGCACTACCGCAAGAACTCTCCACAGTTCATCCAGTATTTTATGTTTCGATGCTTTGAAAGTACACAGGAGATCCATCTCGTATCGCTCCCATTGAAGATGTACAAGTTACGGAGGATCTCACCTATGAAGAGATACCTATTGTTATTCTGGATAGACAAGTGAAGAGGTTAAGGAATAAAGATGTAGCTTTCGTAAAGGTACTTTGGAGAAATCAGCAAGTAGAAGAGATCACATGGGAAACTGAAGAAATGATGAAGTCAAAGTACCCATATTTGTTTCACACGGAAGAAAAAGTTCAAAGTGAGGAAGGGAAGTAATAACAAGTAGGTATCTATAAATATTATGTGTGTATATATATATATATGCTAACATAAAGGTCCATTTGTTGTAAATGGAAAGATGTTATTAACATTCGAGGACGAATGTTTCTAAGGGGGGAAGAATGTAACACCCCGTACATTTTAAACCCTACTTGCTTGGTGATCTAGGGCGTATTTATATGCCTTACTGCCAACTTTGAACTATGTTTACCTTAGTTTCGAGAGCAATAAGTACGTATTTTGTATTGTTTTGATGGAGTATTTGATATTGTGCTAGTATCCGCAAAGAAAAGTCGATGAAACGAAGAAAATCAAAATTTTGGTGTCAGGCGTGCCAGGCCTCTTTTGCCAGAATTTTTTTTGGCATGGGCAGCATAGGGGCGTGCCAGGCCGCTTTTTGCCAAATTTCTTCTCCGACCACTAGTCTCTAAATAGGGCTCTTGGGTTATTGTATCATTATTCCATCTTGGTGGGACTACTCTTGGACGATTTTGGCATCTAAATGAGGGTTAATTCTTCTTCCTTTTTATTTTTATTTCTTTTTTTATAATTTTTATCAATTTATGATAAATTAAGCCATGAGTGGCAAAAATTGCTTATTCTTGGGGTAGAGGCTACGAACATGAATCTCGTGAGTTGAATATTGTCTTAACATTTATGGAATTCCTTAAGCATGAGATAGCTGGTGGAACATGCATTAAATTTGTTGGGCTAAATTAATCTTGAGCAATTGGGCTCAATTGAGGCCCAAAAATCAAACAAAAGACATGGCCCAAATGGGGCAAATGACCCATTCTTGTGTTGAGTAAACATGGCATTTAATGACCAAGAATTGTCTAAGGATGACTTGAGGGACTATATAAAGTCCAAAAATCAGATTTTTATTCATTTTAACTCTCATGACATTTCTAGATTTTTCTACACTTTTCTCTCTATTCTCAAACCCTAAGGCAACCATCTATTGGGAAAAGATCATCTCTTTGCAAGTATTGGTAAGTATTTATTCTTGTGATTTAATATATTATATGCATGAGAGATTGTGTATATCATGATAGTGATGTCTAAAAGTGTGGAGTAGTGCACTTTTGCTTTTTTGCTAAAAGATGTTTCATCTATGTGACTTGAACTTGAAAGGAGACTTGAGGTTTTGATGGAAGTGAATGGTGTGGATGAAATATCAACATGTATGGTGTGGTTATATCCTTAAATTGCTTTTTTCTATGTGTATAACTTGTGGGATTGTTGTTATGAAATGTATTGAGGTGACTTGATAGAGTAATTATGACATAGTGTTAATGAGGAAGCGTAAAGGATAAACTTGGCGTAAAATGCTATTGGTTTATGATGTCTTGGTCAATGTGTGGAATGTTATGGTAGTGTTGGTATGACATGACAATGCCGTGAAAGGTATTGTAAAGGGTGAAATAACGTTATAGGGAAATCATGTAACTTATTGTCGTCTTATGCACTTGTAAGGTAGTTAGTTGTTAACGTGAGCTCCGTTATGTCCTTGTGTTGTAGAGTAAAACGTAAGGAAGGAGCTGGATTATTGTATTCACATATAAGACTGTGTATTCATATTGGGAAGATAAGGTATGTCAGGTTACTCTTTCTGTATCTTTCTGCAACACATATTGTTCACATTGACATTGTACTTGTTTCGTTCCAACATGTCCAAAGGTATTGCCAAATAGTATTACTCCCAGAACCAATTGTGATTCACATGTCTCATGTTCATTGACTAATGTTTCAAAATTCCAATAATGTAAATCACCAATGTATCAACCTCACAGAAGTAAAGAACTAAAGTAATGTATAATTGTTTGAGTATTCTTGGTTGGCATCCTAGGGGTGGAAGAATCACCTAGCATGGGCCAATCCCAATATCATGGGTGGTATCCCAGGGGTTAAAATACCTAGCATGGGTCAATCCCAATATCATGGGTCAATCCCAATATCATGGGTGGTATCCCAGGGGTTAAAATACCTAGCATGGGTCGATCCCAATATCATGGGTGGTATCCCAGGGGCGACAGAAAAGCCTAGCATAGGTCGATCCCAATATCACAGTAGTATCCTAGGGGCGACAGAAAAGCCTAGCATGGGTTATCATAGTAACATCCCAGGGGCGACAGAAAATCCTAGCATGGGTTATCACAGTAGCATCCCAGGGGCGACAAAAAAGTCTAGCATGGGTCATCCTCCTTTACCACTGATCAGTTGGTCATTTGTTTATCACATGCTTTGAAATTTATTAATGCAAAGAAGGTTAAAGTATGGAATGATAATGAAAAAACGTAAAGTCAAAGAAAGTAATGAATGTAATGTACATGGTTCCAAAACATATACAGAATGATGGTTTATCCATATTGACTATTCTCTTATATTTGATTTCATTGAAGTTCTTATGTATGATGCAGCTTCTTATAGCCTTACATACTCATTATATTCTTCGTACTGACGTCCCTTGTGGGACTTACCTTACTTTCTGCAGGCACAGGTACTAGTAGACCTCCACAGTAGGTTGCGGGTCAGTTGCGGAACATTGGTGAGCTCCAGTTGATTTGGGGCTTTTCGAGTCATTATGTACATTTGTTTGGGTATTGTATAAAGTGGGGACTTGTCCCGACTTTAGGTTGGTTATGTATATACACCTGTTAAAGGCTTTATAAACGTACGTGGTGAGATAAATGAAAGAATGTATGTCCATTTTGAATTGGTGGCCCTAACAGCCAAGTTTCATCTATGTATATATCACATGTTTTCCATGACTTCTGCCATTAACGTCTTATATCTATCTGTGATAGTGATGTTCCTTGAGTGACATGCATATGAGTGTACATGAATAAAGATTGGTTCTCTCGAGCCTTAACGGCTTTAGGTGCCAGTCCGCCCCGTTGGAATTCGAGACGTGATAGGATTTTAGTTTGGGTTTGCATAACTTGGTTGCAGCCTTGTTTCAAGATTTACTTCAGTTGAGCATTCATTCATAGGCTGACTAAGCCTACTCGTTGTCTACTGGTTTGGCTTTTTTTTTAGTCCAGATAGACTGGGCTTGATTGTTGCTTAAAGGATAGTCCGTTGGCACATGGCATTGGTTTCTACTGCTTTTAACCTTGGCTCTCAGTTTTCGTCAAAAGTTTGGATTGTTTGCTCACCAGAAAGTGTATGCTTAAGTTTTGGTTAGCATGACTTCATCCACAGTTGGTGGGACATCCTAGAGTGGATAGTTCAATTTCGAGAGCTTGTGCTCCGAAATCGTGATTATTGGTTTCGAGGGCCATTTAGATGAGTTGTAACTTTGGCTTAAGAGTGTAGACTTTGGTTACCATTGTTTGGGTATCCTGGTAGCACCTTATGAGCCTAGTGGATCAGCTTCATCCTTTCAAGGCAGTGTGATGGGATTGCGCGGATAGGACTCATATGACATTTTGCGTGGTTTGGAGTTGGTCGCAGGTTTGGAAAGGCAAAAGATGGTTAGATTTGGAAATTGGAATCGATTTCATGATTCTTTCCTTGGATTGCCTTTAGCTGGGTTGAGTATCGGTTGGTTGTGCTTATTTCAGCATTATTTTGGCATGCGGTGTTTTGGGTTCACGTGTTTCCATTGCCCTCGGTTCAGTTGGAGGCCAGTTGGTTGTTAAGGACAAGTTTCAGTTATTTTAGAAGTAAAGTATGGAGATGAAGGAACAAGAACTACTTTGGGTGGTCTTCAGCTAGGCTAGTTTTTTGCTTGGTTGTGATGGAATCAGTAAGATATCAGTAAGGTGTGGTTTTGCGTTTAAATGCTTTAGTCATAGTTCAATTGAAGGTCAGTTGGTTGTCGAGGCTAACTTGTGGCTAATTGAAAAGTGAAGTAGGGACGTTGGTTGAAAAAGGGATATCGTTGGTGAAATCCCTTAAAAGTGTTATTCTACTTTAGACATTATCTGGGGAGTCTTTCTTAAGAGTATGCGGGCCCAGTACCTCATCCTTTCGAACTTTCGTGCTCTTTCTATCCATTGACTTTTGCTGATGAAAGTTCTTTTAGTAGTGGATATTATAATGACCCTCCAGGTCATTTTCTTGATTTCCACACATTCTAGCATTTTGAGTCTTTCCACAGTAGCTATATGTCATTTATGACCTGTCAGAACCGTCGATTGGGTCATCGCATAGTTCGTTTGGACTGTAGACTCATTTTCCTATTTTGGAGCTTTCGCTGTTAAGGAATTGGTCTCAGACCAAAACTCCTAATAAAGATCTCAGATAGAAATTTTGACAGCGCCATCAACTCTGAAACATTGATTTTAGGCTAGGGGGACCCCTGGTTCAAGTCCCGAGGCTTCCAAACTCATTCTGGGCTATTGGATATATTTGATAAAAAATGGAACTATAGGCATAGGCCCCACATTTAATCGAAACAACCTCAGATGAAAGTTTTGATGGTTCCATTGAGTCCGGAATGTCGAATTTCGTATGGTAGAATAGTTTGTTTACGCGTACGGTGTTTTGAACGAATCTCGAACACCCGATCGAAGTCTATTTAGACTTAGAAAATCTGATGCCTCAAAGTTGTTGTTTTTGTGGTGGCCGCTCTAGAGGCCAAGTAACCGCTTTAGCGGTACCTGGGGTTTTTATATCCCCTTCTTCACCCGATTATCCATTCATTTTCTTAATTTTTTTCTCCATTTTTGAGAGCATAGGATATGGGAGAGTGTGGGGAATTATCCACTGAAGCAAAGGTAAGCTAGCTCAACGCTCCTTGGTCATTTGCCATTATTTTCCCTATCAAATTCCATCCTTTTTCATTGAGAATTCTTAGAAATTAGGGCTTGAATTCCTAAACTTTGTGGGCTGATTTGGGCCCTGATTTGTGCTCAACTTTTGAGCACACATTCGTTGTCCTTAGAGGGACCTCGTGACGGATTAAATTTTGGATTTTGTTTGCGGCTCCCGCAGGCCCGTTCTTGACCCAAATTTTGACTTCAGCTTTTATATAAAAATATGGCTCTTGTTTTACTTGTATTGATGTGTAGATGATTGTTTATATAGCGTGGTACCATTTCAGGATCATGGAGCAAAGTCGAGTGAATTGTGGGCGATTCAAGACTTGTGGTTCAGCATCGAGGTAGGCTTCGGTTTACTTTTCTCTATGAGATTATGTATGGTATAGATTGCATTCTAGGTAGGGATTATAGGATGGACTTATGACTAGTATAGCATGACTTAGCCCATTTAGGAAATTTGGGGTAGAAATGTGACCCGAACCTTAATGTAAAATACTGATCGTGGCTATAGAATCCTTTTACCCTCTATTATAAGCATGCTAACCATAGTTTAATATTAAGGATCTCTGAGTATAAGATTTATCATCTGACTTAGTTATTTGGGAGGTATTTCCCTGATTAGATCCTCGTAGTGGCTTTATGCCCTTGATTACTATGGATTCCCGAGTTGTGAGGCTTGTTATGTTGATTATGTATTATTGGGCCCGAGGTTGTGGTTACGATACCAGTTGGAATCCAGGTGAGTATCCTAACCTTCTGAGGACGTTGTTTTAGTTTATAGATGCTTAGGTGCTTATGGTTGTATTGTTTGGATACTGGTGATGGCATGCATACTGTTAGGCGCATTCATGCTCACTTACTGGTACGATTCCAACCCCAAACCTTGATTTTACTGCTATTTCCAAAAAAGGAATTTATTCCCACTTTTCACTTTTAAAATGGATTCTTTTATAATGGGAATCGTACCACCTTATTTGATGATTTGTCAGAATTTGGAACTCAAATTGATGTTTTTGAATGTAGACCGAGGTTGATTCCGTTCCGTTATTAATCCACTCATTTTACCACTACTATTTACTTCGATCGACGGAGATTCCAACCTTTTCTACATTATTATGATGATTTAGTCCTGAACTTGATCTCGGACAATGGATTTACAGACTTACACTCTTTTAGTCACAGTTCGAGTCCATGTACTTATATATATATATATATATCTGGTGTTGAATGAATTAGATTGATTATGATGGTTATTGGAAGTCCTGGTTCAGGACCAGATAGTGTATACAGATATCTCAAATCCCCTATGGGCCCCTACGTCCGTGAGCCGTAGTGCCGGAGAAAGATGGTCATCGTAGGTCCTGCCTTTGCGAGCTACTGAGCGTGAGGAGGTGTATACACTTGTTACGTTATTGTACTTGGTACTTTATGACACTTGGATAGGATATGGTATTTATGGATTTGTTGCATTCATTTATTTATATGCATCACCTATCACCAGTATGATTGTTTGGTGTCTGTATCTATCGGTCTTATGAGGGGCTATATAGGTACAGGTTACGGTTGTTGTTTGCTGAGTGCTTCCTTGAACCTTTCGGGCTTATAGGGGTCCGATTAGGTATTTGTGTGTCCGGACTAGCCAGTTACTTTATTATTGGTTATTACGTTTCTGATTCCCTTCTTTATTATGGTAATTACATTGTTGATAAATCACCTCATGCTTAGTCTTATTTTGGTTAAAGGTTTGAGTATGCTAGCATTAGCTCCCTTACTTGGCCATGATCCCCGGGATGTAAGGTTGACTCCCTCAAGTATTCACCTTAGGGTTAGTCCTTTATGTATCTATATATATATACATATGGCATTTTCATATATCCCTCTTTTTCTTGTCCACTCCAATTGTATATGTATTGCTTGGCCTTGTATACTATTACATATACTTCTTTCACTCTTCACTGGTATATTTACTACTGATATATAGTATTGTACTTTAGATCTTGTGTACTGTCAGGATAGGTAGTTATCCTTATTGTTCTATTAGTACTGTTATGCCTACTTCCCTGGATAGTTGCTTATAGTTGCATTCATGCCTTATATGTCATTTTATGCTTACATTATTTTTGGAGCTCAGTTGGCTGATGCCTACTGAGTACCACGTGTTTGGTACTCATACTACACTTTTGTAGCCTGCAGGTTATAGTACGAGTTATCGTCGTTGATGTGTGTATCGTGTGGATCAGCTATGGATCAGAGATTTGGGGTGAGCTCCTGGCGTTTTGGAGTATCCTTACTCTCCCTCTTATTGTTAGACTGTTCTCTACGTTGTACTCAGAGACATCTTTGTATATATACTTATCCTGTATTTCACTTGTGTTCTTGATGTATTAGAAACTCTTGTACTGTCTCCACCGGGTTTTGGGATTATATTGACCTTTTTATTATGTTTATTCCGATGTTTCCTTTCTTTCTCTTGATAATCCGTTACTAGATGTTTCGGACTATGGATTGGCTTACCTATTGGTGGGCTAGAGTACGTGCCATCATGACCTGAGAAATCGGCTCCTGACAATATGTACAATAAAATACAGTGTTATAAAAGTGCAAACTGCAAAGACGAAAGCATGAAGATTATTACAAATGATTACACCATCTTGATGGAACATGCAAATAGCATAGAACACATAATATATCGATTCTTTGCATTCTTGTTGTATAAAAGAATACAAATATATATATATATATATATATATATATATATATATATATATATAGAGAGAGAGAGAGAGAGAGAGAGAGAGAGAGAGAGAGAGAGAGAGGAGGAACTTGGAAAATGAAAAGTTTATCTTTTTTATTTTTTAAATGTTTTGAAAGAGTACATCAATAGATATTAATGTATCTATTAAATAAACAATTATGGAGAAGAGTAAAAGTTGATAGAATTGTATTTAGAGACTTTATAGGCTATTAAAAGTAAGATAAAGGAGTTTCAACATTGTAACTTACTCCTTCCGTCCATCTTTACTTGTCCACTTTTCTATTTTGGGATGTCCAACAATACTTGTCCAGTTTGAAAAACCAATACTTAATTTATCCTTTTTTTTCATTTTACCATTGATATAAATACTATTCATCCCTCATTGAATTTTTCAAAGCAAAAAATTTATTATATTCAGAAGGTGATATAGTAAAATTATCCCTTTATTTATTATTTCTTAAGGTATGTGCCAAGCCAAACGTGGACAAGTAAAGATGGACTGAGGGAGTACCATTGAAGAAATACATTTGGGTTTCACCATGTACATGATGTATTATTGATGTGCTTTAATTTTATCCAGTAATTATTTTTCATTTTAAAACATTTTCATTCTTTTTTATTGATATGATAAATGATTAATCAATTTTTGATGAGTTTTTCGTAATTCAACTTTTGACTTATTATTTGATAATGATATGATGATATAATACTCCCTTTAGTCCAAAATACGTGTATTTTTGCCTCAATTCACACTTATTAAAGAAAAGAAACTAGGACATAAATTGTTCTTTACTTTCCTTTTTTACCCTTTTAGATATTATCAAACTACTTTTGAAATTTCAGCCACATTAAAATAAAGTCAATTAAATTTCTTGAAACTCATAACCTAGAAAGTGTAAATGAAGGGTAAAATTGGAAGAAAATTCCAACATATCTCTCGAAGAATGAACAATTCACTTATTTTGGACATTGAAAAGTAGCTCAAAATTCACTTATTTTGGACTAGAGGGAGTAGTATTTATTATAATTAATATATATTTATAATTTTGTTCACAAATATATAATAATAGTGTTTAATAGAATATGAAAGTATTACTATAATTAATGTGTATTTACATTTTCGTCCATAAATATTATGTCTTCATGAGGGTATTTTCGTAATCCAACTTTCAACTAACGGGCTTAGTACTTTTACAATAGTATATATATATTATGACTTCATGAAGGTATTTTCGTAATCCAACTTCAACTAAGGGGCTTCCTACTATTAGAATAGTATATATATATATATATTAATATGCAAAATAGGAACACAGAAGTGACAGAAATAACAACTAAACCATGCTCTGTCCCTTGGTTGGATTTTATTCTTGTTATGCGAGCATTCAGAGTAACTTAAGAGAATGAAAGAATGGCCCACCCGAAATGAACAATTTGGCAAACACAAAAAATACCGACAAAGAATTTAAATCTTAATTATAAGATCATGACAAAAAACTTAAATCTAAAACAATTATCCAAACACAATATATATATATATATATAAAGAGACAGAGACACAAAGAGAGAGAGAGTGAATGTATGTACTATGCGCTAATGCCTGCCTTGTCAACTAATATGTTGTGTCAATGCCTTCCTTGTGAATTGATAAGGCGGAAAGGTCGTAAACATGGACAGAAACTGAAAAGACGTAGAATTTTGGGTGTAAATAGAATTCTGAAAATAATCTGGCTTTCCGAATTGAAGAGACACGGTTATCAACAATTTTTTTTAAGAATAAAACTGATTTTGTCCAAGGTTAGATCTAATTAGTAGTAGTTCATGGCCGTGTTTGAAAATCGAGTTCGATGAGGGCACTCATTTTCTTTGATTCATACGTATGATTTATACAAGAATTGCATATTTCAAATAAATCATTAAGAGTTTACTCACGTCATATTCATTTTCATTGGTACTCGTTAATCATTTAGGGTATAAATGGAATCAAGTGATGAAAAAAGAGAGTGGTTAAAGAAATTTGAAAGAGATGGGTGAAATTTCAAAGGATAAAGTGATCAACGGTTTCCAAAATCACATGGTAAGTACAAAAGGAAATTATATAAAAATATAAAAATAATGCAATAAATCTTCCATAAGAAAGAAATTGAGATAAGACACAAGTGCCCCTAAATTATACCCGAAGTTGTTATGACACACCTACACTTTACGAGGGTCCTGCTACCCCCCTAAACTTATTTTTTCTGTATTTTGTGCTCCTTTTGTGCTGACATGGCTACCAAGTCAGCACAAAAAGAGCACAAAAATATTCTTCTACTTGAAAGCCATGTCAGCAAAAGGAGCACAAAAATATAGAAAAATGAGTTTAAGGAGGTAATAGGACCCATGTAAAGTTTACATGTGTCATAGCAACTTCGGATATAGTTTGGGTGGGTACTTGTGCCTTATCTCAAAGAAATTTAAAGAAAAGTAATAAACCATGAAATCATACAGTAACGTCTTATGTAATTATATTGTCTCATCATCGAAGACCCTTTCAAACTGTTGTCACCTTTAACACATAGAGCATGGCTGTTTGGAGGCCATCGGCACACCAAATGAAGGGCTGTAATTTTACGCAACGTGACTAATAATATCATTTTTCACTTTCCCTTGCAACTTTTCATTGCCATCTTTTTACTAATAAGTCACAAGGGCACACCTTTTTTAAAGGTTGCAGTAAAATTTGTTTTTTAAATAATAATATAAATAAATAGAAAGAAAAAGTGAAAAATTGAGGAAAATTTATAGAGCACCACGTCATCGGGGTTATGACCCTCTTTATATAGATATATACATACATACATATATA
Organism: Capsicum rhomboideum; assembly: GCA_031232105.1. Taxonomy (NCBI): domain Eukaryota; kingdom Viridiplantae; phylum Streptophyta; class Magnoliopsida; order Solanales; family Solanaceae; genus Capsicum; species Capsicum rhomboideum. Next base: position 98,427,238 of record CP124711.1, on the reverse strand, counting down.
TATATACATACATACATATATATATATATATATATACATACATACATATATATATATATATATACATACATACATATATATATATATATATATACATATATATATATATATATATATATGAGAACTGTTGCGGTGGTGATAAGGCCTTTTGCAGGAAGAAAAAAGAGAGGTATATACGAAAATCTCTATTTCTTAATGTTATTAGCGTAAAGAAAAATTTATATTTACATGATTAATCTGCACACTAGCCATAATTATATAAGGATACTTAGTACCTATGGAAAATTTTATCATAATTAACACACAATTTTATTGTTTAGACACTGTTCATATATGAATTTGCATAAGACATACATAATCAATTGCTTTCCGCATATATACCCTATTTATTTATAAATGAATTTTGTAAACAAGCAGCATAGCTCCCCTATTGGTATCAGAGCCAATGACTTATTTCTAATATTTTAGAAATTATGGAAAAACAAAATCTTTTTAAAACTATCTTTCAATTGGAAGAAGAACTTTTAAATAAGAAAAGACCGATATTCGAAAAATGTATTTGCAGGAGTTTGCAAAAAATCTTTAATTTCTCAAAAGAAAATAATTTTCGATTTAGAACTTAAAATCCAAAATCTAGAATTTAGTATGATCTGTTTTAAATTAGCATGAGCATGAATATTGTTTTGCAAAAGCTTGACGATCTCATAGAGATGCACAAGCTATTATCTGCTAGAATTAAAGTTATAGAACTAGAAGTTAAGTCCATTAAGGACAACCTACCAGGAAGGATCACAGGCCTTGTAGAAAAACCTGAAAAGCTTGATAAAGGTATAGGACGAAAAATGAAAGATGAGATCTTTCTTGAGAGACTCTCAAACAACAATCCTTACCAAAAGGGAAGCCTTGATGAAAAAATCATTTTTGAGTTTCTAAGGAAACAACGAGATATTGAGGATCTAGAAAGATCTAGAAAGGCAAAAGCAGTAGAAGCTCCTAAACTAGTTAGGAAAAGCTTCAGAAGAAAGATGAATGATCTAGACGAATTAGTCTATTCATTAGAAGATTTGGATCATTCTGACCAAAAACTTAGAATCCTTACTAACAAGGGAGAAACAGGAGGACCTCAGGGAGAATTCAAAAAAGAAACAGAAATTCCTAAAACCTCGACTTCCAAAGAAAGAAAAGAATCTAATGATTTCCCAAACTTTTTAGGAAAAATCTGCTGCCAAGATCTAATAAGAAAAAGGATTTTATGAAGAATTACTTCAATGACAATAAGGCTAAATATACGCCTAACATACTTCCATTAGGAGATTCGAGATCTACCCAGTTTCTCAACTTGGATTGTAAATTAGACCCAGGAATGGTCTTAGATATTTAAGCACAAAATTTGAAATTATTCTTCCTATTAAGTAAAGGAACTACTTATAGTGAAGAAGAAAAAATTCTAATTTCTACTAGTACCTTTTTAAGAAAGGTAAGTAATTGGTACAAATGATTATCCGACGAAGCACATGGAATCCTCAAACATAGAGTCATTGACAACTTTAAAAATTCAGTCAATGAAGGAATAAGCCGCCTTTTACAAATCATAGGATATGAATTTATAGGCAACCAAAGAAATTTGGAGCTAGGAAGAGATAACTTAAGAGCACAAGCTTCTGAGTTATTAGAAAAACTTCAAATTTGTAAAATGAGTTTTATCCAAGAATACACTTGTGAATTCGAGGAATAGTATTGCAATATCTTTGATAGCAAAAAAGATATGTGACCATATATGGATAAATACTTCCAGAAATTACCTGACTTTTGGGCTAGTTATTTCAGGGAAGAATACGCAAAAGAAGATCAGGAAAACGATTCTCTAGGAAAAAAAAATCTAATTTTTGAATCAAAGGCTTAGCAAACTTTGTATTCTTCACAACATAAAGAGAAAAGCCAGAAGAATCAACACCCAGATTTGCTGTAAGGATACAGACACAGCAACTCAGTGGGGATGTGAAGAAAAACCCTACAAAAAGAAGAGAAAGGTTGAAAGGGTTTAACCAAAAGGAGAAATATCTTCAGGAAAAATTACATACCAAAAAAAGGTAGTACAAAAGGAAAAATGACTTCAGAAGAAGAACTACAGAAAAATGTAAATGCTATAACTGTGGAGAAGAAGGTCATAAAAGTTACGAATGTAACAAGAAAAGGGTTAAAATCTCAAAGATTGATAGAAGAGAAATTGATTCAGACTTAGAATCAATATAATCAATAGAAAGCGAAGACTTCTATGAAGAACTCTACGAAGAAATCTCAGACTCAAGCTATGATTCGAAAGAATGAATTAATAAATTGAGGAAAAAGAAGATGAAACCATTCAGATTATCGAATCTGGAGAAGATCAAAGAGGTTACGCTCTAAAAGCAATATTCGATAGAGAAATATTGAAAAAGATCCAAGGTTTGAAGCTTAATCTAAGAACCGATGATAATATCTTCAATAGAATGCAAAAAATGTTTGCAAGAAATAAGATTTCATATCACGGGTATCAAGAAATTGAGAAAGTAATAGAAATCACCCAAACCAACGGTCGGCATAAGTTGAATCTATTGACGAAACCTATGATCGATCAAATACTAAGAAAAATTCTTGAGGTAAAAAGGAAAACGATGAACTATGTCCATCTTGGAGGAATCCAAATCTTAGTCAAATCGACATTCAAGGCAGGGATAAATTACCCAATCGCCATCAACCTTTCAGATGAAAAATTCGTAAATGCCAAAGAAGGTAATCTAGGTATAGTTGAAGGAAACTTGGCATATACCAAGCTTTTATTTACCTACTACCCCAGGTATTGTATTTTGCTTAAAGATGCTAATTTTAATAATGCTTTAAGTCTGCATTTTCAGGTGAAAAGAAAGGATCTTTTCAAACCAGGTAACCATATAATGAGCATTTATTATCAAGCTTTTTGTACTGTCTAATTCAAATTATGGAAATGTTTATAAAAATAAAAGTTTGGTCGAAATAGATCAAGAATGTGTAGGAATTGCCAGGATTGTGGAATCTGAAATTCAACAAGAAGATATTCCTGATGAATATGAAATCTATTTTGGAAAAACACAAGATATAGGAAGCACAAGTGCGAATCCTAGACAAACTTTGGAATATGAAAGAAATTCCATAAGAAAAAGTATATCTCAAAGATACCCTCTAAAATTAGAAAAGGTCAAAATCACCCAAGTTGCAGGTAGATTCTACAACGGAAGTGATTGGAGCAAACAGAACATCCTGATTCAAACAGGAACAACAACTAATCACATCAAAGAAGGTATCTTGGATGGATTAACAATATATAAAGGTACACCATATACCTATGACACCTTTGAAGGAAATAATTACAGTTGCAAGAGAATGGTAAAATTACCAATACAACTGGACATGATCAGAATCACTGTCCCATGTTATGTGACTAATCAAGAAAATGATTATAACATAATCTTAAGAGATCTATTCCTAAATAGTTTAGACAACTATAACTAGGAAAAGAAGGCATTGAAATTACTTTGGAAAACAAGACCTCTTTATTCCCAAAATTAATGCCTAAAGAAACTTCTTTTAGAGTTTACCACCTATAATACGAAATTGACAACTTGTTGTCAAATTGATAATGGTTATGAAGCCACTTTGGAAAAATCATTCCTTTTTAAAGATTGGAAAACTAATGCTACAAACGCTTCAGCTGTTGGTATTACAGGTGACAGAGAAAAACTGACACATTCAAAAGAAAATGTAGAAATAATTTTGGGTTCAAAAATTTTTTCTATAAAAAATGTCTACGCTTATGATAAACTAAAAACTGATTTGTTAATTGGAAACGACTTTATCCAAAAGTTTCAGGATTATCATCAGACAATTTACATGATAAGTTTTAAAACCCCATGTAATTATTTTATCAAAAGTCTAAGGAAAAATAACCCTTATATTTTGATAGAAGAAAATGGGAAATTTTTGGAAAATCCAAAAAATTACTCTTGTAAATGTCTCAACCTTGAATGGATTAAAGAGAATTTACAGAAATCCTATGGAGAAAATCCCTTAGAAAAATAGGAAAATAATCACGAAGAGGCTGCTCTTCACCTCAAAGACCCAAGCATTATCATCAGAGTAAGACCAATGCTCTATAATGAACAAGACAAAGATGAATTCAAAATTCAGATTCGAGAATTGATTAACCTAGGACTAATCAGACAAACCAAAAGTCCTCACAGCAGTCCAGCCTTTCTGGTAAGGAATCACGCAGAGGTAAAAAGAGGTAAAACTCGTATGATTATTAACTACAAAGAGCTTAGTAAAAAATGTATTTTTGATGGATACTTTATTCCTAAGAAAAACAATCTTATTAACCTTGCTAAGGAAAAACTTACTTTTCAAAATTTGATTGTAAAAGTGGTTTTTGGCAGGTAAAATTAGCAAAGGATTAAATTCCTTTAACAACATTTAGCACTCCTAATGGACATTACTAATGGATAGTAATGTCGTTTGGATTAAAAAATGCCCCACAAATCTTTCAGAGAAAAATGAATAAAATATTTTTTGAAAAGGATTTTTTAATTATCTATATTGACGATATTTTGGTATTACCATAACAAGAGCATTTGACTCATTTGAAAATATTTTCTGAAATATGTGTCAAAATGGTATTATTTTAAGCCCCAAAAAGCCAGAAATAAATAAGAATGAAATAAAATTCCTAGGAATAATTATTTCAAAAAATGGAATAGAGCTACAAGCCCATATTTCAAAAATGATCGTCGAATTTCCAGACAAATTAACGACTAAAGAAGAAATACAAAAGTTTTTTGGTTGTTTAAACTAGGGAAAAGGGTCCAAAATATACCCAAACTTTAGGAAAATTTGCTGTAACATGCCCAAACTTTGTGGGGGTTGTACCCTCCGGGACTATTTAGTTGTGTATTTTTGTTACCTTTATTTGCTTACCTGGACCACTAACTCAGTCACACGCTCAGTACGCGTGTATTCACATTTAGGTCCAGTTGTGCAAATAAATGTCACTAAAATAAACTAATATATAGTACAGGAGTGTCATAGGACCCTCGCAAAGTTCTGGCGTGTTACAACAATTTTTGTCAAAGTTTGGATATATTTCGGACCCTTTTCCCTTTAAACTATGCAAGAGAATTTATCCCATATTTGGCGAAAAAGAGAAATCTCCTTCAAAAACTCATTCGGAAGTCTAATAGACTCGGATGGACTGAAGAACACACACAGTGTGTTAATGTCCTCAAAGAAGAATGCTCTAAGCTACCAAAACTCAGATTGCCAGAAGACGAAGACAATCTGGTTCTACAGACAGATGCGTCCGACAATCATTAGGGAGCACTATTACAAATAGATTTAAATGAAATATGTAGATATACTAGTAGTACTTTTAACAAAGTTGAAGTAAAATACTCCACTAATGAAAAAGAATTATTAGCCATTGTTAGAAGAATTAGAAAGTTTTTAGCTTTCTTATTACCTAAACAATTTACTATCAGAACTGATAATACACAGGTGTCAGTTTTGATATTTAATAAACTCCCTTTTGAACCACAATATAGAAGGTTAAATAGATGGCAGGTATTGTTATTATTTTATTCTTTTAAAATTGAGAATATTAAAGGATCTGACAATTCTTTTGCAGATTTTCTCTCAAGAAACGTCGAATATGGATGATAGAACTCAGAACCTGGTCAATAGAATCTTCCAAAAAATGAATAAAATTGAAGAAACAATCTATGAAAAAAGTCAACATCTCTTCAATATCCGAGATAATATGCATGAACTGTCGGAAAAGACAAGAAAATTACAATATGAGTTAAACCAGCTCAATACTGATCAAGCTAAAAATATGGAGGAATTCCAACTTCTTTGTGAACATCTGGAAACACTGCCAAAAGGGAATATCAATCCCAAAAAAGTGTCAGGAGATGTCCCATTAGCACATAGTGCCAAAAACATCTCATTGGTAAGCTTAGATATGTCAAAATCTGAGTCTTCGAACAAAGGTAAAAGCCGAGTAGAGGAAAAGCACCCTATTGATAATGAATCAGCCGAGGCTAAAAAGATTATGTCTGGGCAATTAGAAAGTAAGACTAACAAAACTGGAGGAAAATTTTTTGTCTCTTTTCAGGTTGGAGCATGCCATCCAAAAGAAGAAGAGTATCTTTCTTTCACTAAGAAAATTTACAGTCTCCCAGCAGAAAGTAGAGAAACATTTGGAGTCTTGGGACCAGCCTGTATCCAAGAATTTTGGTCTTTCCTGGAGGTCCAGCAAAATTCACCTCCAAATTATATGAATTTGGTTATTTGGACAGAATATACAATAATCAAAATTTTTCAAAACTCATGGAGTTACCATCACAACCGGTGTCCTCCATAAAAACTTATGCTGAAAGAGAAGGAGTCTATTGTAGATTCTTCAGTATTGCCCCTAAATTTCAGGATGAACAACTTTACTTTCCTACCGTTAATTACATCTCAGTGGAGAAATTAAAGAAATTTATTGTCAATGCAATCGGAGTTGACAAGAAGCTTCCATATTTAAATCAAAAATGGATTCAAACCAGAAGAGCCTTAGGAATGAAGGCATTATATGACATTATTAAGAAATTTGTAAATAAAAATTACAAGGTTCTTGATAATAATTCTAATTGGATACTTATTACGAAAGGAAAAACCAAATCGAAACTCCTCATGGAGAAGGTATTGGACTTCGAGCTTCATAGGTTCGCAACTTCAGAAGAGATATGGAAAATGACTTGCAAATTTCTAGGCCATAAACATCAGTCTCCAGATGGAGAGTCAAGCAATAATGAAGAAACTAACAATATGTCAAAAAGTAGCTGAAAGGGCTAAATCAGACAACAACAACCACCATCCGCAAAGATGTATAAAGGCAATAATGCAAGAAGAACGTAAGAACTTACATCATCAAAAGCAATAATGTAAAAAGAAAGTAAGCACTTACGTCATCAAAAACCAGACGTAATCACTTACGTCATCAGGATACAAAATAGAAAGAACACAATGACAGAAAAGGAATCTTATCCTTTCACGCGGTTTCTATGTACAATGTTGATCCTTAACTCTATAAAAGGAGAAGCAAAAACACTCAGAAGGATTGACTACATCTTGCACACAAAACACTTTGTTAGAATGTTAGGTATCTTTAGAGAGTAAGAACACTTGTCCCATTAGGGAAAGGTATCCATGTATAGTTAAAGCTTTTATGTAGAAGAAGAATCTGAATAAAGATTTTTTATTATGTAATAATATTATGAAATAAATAAATCATTTGGTATCCCTCTTTTCTCTTCCAAAAATAGTCATAAATGAAGGTTGCGATCTTCTGCCTAATAGGAGAAACAGTATTTAGTAGCCGATAGACAGGTGGTCATGAAGGCGAAAACTGTTCATTGTCTTATAGGAGAACTAATGCGGTGGTGATAAGGCCTTTTGCAGGAAGAAAAAAGAGAGGTCTATACGAAAATCTTTATTTCTTAATGTTATTAGCGTAAAGAAAAATTTATATTCACATGATTAATCTACACACTAGCCATATTTATATAAAGATACTTAGTACTTATAGGGAATTTTATCATGATTAACACACAGTTTTACTGTTTAGACACTGTTCGTATATGAATTTGCATAAGACATGCATAATCAATTGCTTTTCGCATATATACCCTATTTATTTACAAATGAATTTTGTAAACAAGCAGGATAGCCCCTCTATTTGGCACACACACACACACACACACACAAACACACACACACACACACACACATATATATATATATATATATATTATATAATTGTATTGTTTGGTTGAACAAGTGTAATCACATGGTTATACTAAATTTTTAAAATAATAGTTAATTATCAAAAATTAAAAATTAATATTTGACAAATAAGGGTTCTTATAAATGATATTAAATAGGTATTTAAGATATCTACTGTTTTTTGAAAATATGTCAATTAATATGTTCCTAATATTATAAAAAATAATTGATTTATATTTTTCAAATTAGTATATTTTAATTAAATTAATCATAAAAACTAAAAGTACATGATTTTTAAGAATATCATGAAATGCATGTTTGACAAAAATTAATTATATAATGTCATAAAATTATTAAAACATTTGATAAAAATACACTCTATCAATTCTAACACTACAAGAAAACTCCTAATTGCCAACGAATTTTACTAACAACTCAAATTCGTTAATAAATTAGCAACTGATTACTAACAAATTTGTAACCGAATTATTTTTCAGACTTTAATAACGAATTTCTAACGAATTACCAACGAAATTGATACTAACTAAATATTTTAGTTGGTAAATATGGCGGGAAAAAATGGCGCCTAATTTAGCAACTTCCTACTTACGGATTACCAGCTGAAATATTACTAACACACATATTTTGTTGGTATTATTACCAACAGAATATATATCGGTTGGTAAATATGACAAAAAAATAGAGTAGTTTATTAACAGATTATTAACTAATTACCAACCAACCATTTACCAACGACAAGATTTGTTGCTAATTTTACAAACCAATTCGAAATACATTGATAAATTACTAACAAGCTGGAATTTGTTAGTAAACTTGCCAACAAATATTCAATAGGTTGGAAAATTGTACCAACCGATAAAAACTATAGTTTGTAAATTACTAATGTAATAGAAACAGTTGGTAATATACCAACCAATTATTAATCCATTGGTAAAATTTACCAACATATTCATCTTTAGTTGGTAATATTGCACACGAATGCTAAATCGGTTAGTAATTGCAACCAACAGAGATAAAATCTGTTGGTAAATTACTAATTTATCAACTAACCTTGGAATAGTTGGTAAATTTACCAACCGAGAGATTAAATTGGTTGGTAAATCACCAACTAGTGCTGAGACGGTTCGTAAATTTAACTATGAATACAATTAGTATTTTTTTTTCAAATTTAAATTTTGATGGTACATTTAATGATGGATATCAACTGTTATTTTTCTATTTTTAGGTCTTTAAGGTTCATCTTTTGGTTACTATGGATGATTTACAACTTTATTGAAGTATTAATTCATCATTTAGTTGATACTACTTTGCAGTGGGACTATGGCTAAACTGTTTAGAGAATTTTTAGATTGCGGCTTTGGAAAGGCTTGGAGCTTCTCATCAGTTTTGTGGTTTTGGTGAAGGGTTACTTTGCACATCCATTCTTGCAGTTTTGCTTATTACATACTAATCACAAACTTGCTTCTCGTACAACAATAAATAGGGGTGTCATAAGGCAAAAAGAGGTTGTAGTATAAGAAGAGGATCACATAAGTACATACATATCAAGAAGACTTTATCTCTATTGGTTATTTGAAAGTCTTCCACTGTCACGGCCCAAAAATGAGGTCATGATGGTACTTAGCATGGTCCAACCTTGATAAGTAGGCTAATCACCCAAAAATAAGAAAAACCGAAAACAACAAAAAAATAAATAAGGCGAGACTTCTAAAATGAAGTCAGACCATAATACATATAAATACGAAAGTCTGAAAAAAATATCATAAATCCTAAAATTTGATGACAGAAGTGTAGAGCATCTAAACAACCATCCGAATACTGAATAGGACAGAATATATCTCTGAGTTATAAGTAAAGACAAATAAAGATAGATGAAGTTCGTATCATCCCTGAAATCTCGAGCACATTAGTACCTCAAAAACCGAGAATCTCCGGACAAAGATCAACCGCCAAGTGTGGTACTCGAACACGAATTTTCACCGAAAGGGAACAGTAGGAGTGGGTATGGTCCACTTGTACTCAATAGGTATCATATGCAGATTGAGCAAACTAGAAAATAAGATCAGTAAAGAAAATACTATGAGCACGCGACCTGCAAGCAAAAAAGTTCCCAAACGGTAGCTTACACCGTATCCACTAATAGTTCTAACAATATATATATATATATAAAATATAAAAAAGGACAAGCTTATACGCAAGCATATATGGAAGCTAAATACAAGACAAGTAACATGTAAGAACAACACATGATGTGTAAATGCAATGCAATGAATGGCTGATGAAGTGAATGGTTGAAAGTCATCGTATGATTTTATGTTTACACCTATCGAGCCTCAATGCTCCCAAGATTCCACCAATCTCATGTCTCAATCTACCCGACAAGCACATCTCTCTCTGTCTAGGTGTTTTTAAAAGTATCTTATTTTCTTTCAAAAATCAATGTTCCTCAATGGTACTGATATCTAATGAATGATTATGTATTCAATAAGGATATAATGTTCATAATCAAATAATCTAAAGATATCCAATCCATTCAATGTGTATACAAGTGAGCTCAAAAATCAACTCAATATGTCAATAATTCATGATATTGATGTGCCATGAAATTATGGAACTTTTGATACTTAAAATGGTGAATAGTTGTAAGTACAAGGTTTTTTTATGTGGATATAATCGGTTTTTGGGTGTTTGCAGGGCAAACAAGTCCAAAAGAGTGGAGTGCTGGAGTTTGGATAGAAAAAGGGCATTGGACGACCATTGTCACGACCGTGGGATCTAACCACGATCATACTTGAGCAATGAATGAAGACGCTGAGAAGAAATTCTCAGGTGGTGATTAGACGGAGGCTCCCATGACTGTACATGGATCATATGATTGTACCACATGATCGCGGGAAGGACCTCCTAAAATCATGCCTGCAGGAGCTAAGTGTGAAGAGGATCAGACAACAAGATCCTACAATCATACCTAGATGTGACGGTTGAACCATGAGGTCTTAGGATTGATGACCTGAATATGACAAATTCCATGAGGAAACCACGAGAACCAAAGGTCGATCGTGGTATCTAACCACGATCGTACCTTCCTCTCGTCTGACATAACCGACTCAGATTTCCTATTTTATTTAGGATAAGTTTTATTTTGTCTATAAATACTGTTATTTGTTTTATTTTATTGGGTTCTATTATTACTTTCAAGACATATTATTGGTTTTACAAGTACAAACATTGATTTCTAGTGTTTTAATTCAAAGAGAAATTTTGGAGTTTTGCATATTCTTATTTTAAGTTTGTAATCTGATTTCATATCAGATTTTTTCTTATGTTCTTGCAACTATGAGTAGCTAAACACCATAACTAGGTTTGTGGGAACCATGATGGATTAACGAAGTAGGATTTATAGTATATAGTAATCTTCAATCGATGTTCACATATATTGGTTGTTTCCTTGGGTTTGAATTTTTTTAATGGTGCGCAATGTTAGAACTCACCTAATCTGTATTCTGGATGAAAGAATGAATAAAGATGAGAAAAAAGGAATAAATAATAGAGACTTGGAGCTATCAACCTCCACTTAATAGCTTGAACCGATAATCTGGGATAGCTATTGAGATCCAAGATAGGGGTTAGTAATGCAGGCTTAGGAGAAGAGAAAACTTACCTAAGGATATTGCTTAGATAAAAGCGTAAAGTTGTTCTAAGTATATATAACCTATTGATTTTGTATACCAAATGCCGAAAGAGATTTTAAAGTACAAAGAAACCTACAGAGTTATGAAGTTATGGGGAACACAGTCCTAGTGCTTTTCTCATATTGATTACAAATTCAACAAATAAATAATTGTTACTACTGAATTATTTATTACAAAACCCCTCTATTTTACTGGAGATTGTTATTGATTGCTTCGACAGACTCATTGATTGATATTCTACCTATTCCTTATGGGATCGGCACCAACCTTAGTTTGGTTCTACATTTGATCAATGACCACTTTATGCTTTGTTCAGAGGTGTAATTTGGGCAATATCAAATTTTGGTACTGTTGCGGGGGAATACGGTTACGGAGTTGATTTAACTGTGTTTATCGAGGTTATTGGTTGCTGATTTTACATTTCTATTGATTTTAGGGCGCACACTAGTATATAACCAGTACTCGTAGTCAAGGCAATCCCCTGATTCGACTTGACATGGAGCTTGAGAGAACTCTGAGAAATAATTAAAGAATGGTAAACGAAGGAGTTCATAATCCAACAGCTTTGTTGGAGGGCATTCATGGTGATCCAGCACTCTTAAATCAGCCACTACACCAGTATGGGGGGTCAAGAGATTGTAGAACAAACCACAGCTTGGTTAATGGCTGAGGAAACTGCTAGACAAGAAGCTATTAGACGGGCAGCTAGGGAAGAAAGGGATAGACAATATGAGGTGGACCATCTAGATGTACTTTATGGTTGAGAGAGACAGAGAAGGCATAAGGGATAAGAGTCTCCACATTATCCTCTACAACAATATCTTCCTCAATATAAGGATCCGAATGAGGATTTGGAATATTTGGAGCTGGTGGAAACTGGTACTATCATTCCACCAAAATTACCTCTATGATTTAGTTCTTGAACTTTAAAGAGGTGTTTGCGGGCCTTCCCACTGATAATGAAAATATGCATGTAACGAATTTTGTTGGGATTTGCACATCTTATAATCTGCCTGGAGTGACCCAAGAGGCAATCAGACTGCGTCTTTTCTATTCTCTTTAATGGGAGAAATGAAACTATGGCTAGCAAAGCTACCATGGGGAACGATCACTACTTGCGAAAGGGGTAGAGAAAATGGAAAACTCTCTTAAGGAGATTAAGGCGGATATTAAGTTGAATCAAATGCTATTGCTATCAAATAACTTGAGCAACAGTTTGGTCAGATTTCTATGGCATTGAATCAATGTCAATAAGGTACGCTCCCAAGCAACACCATCCAAAATCCAAAGAATAATGGTCATTGCTTGGCTATTAATACTCAAAGTGGTAAGATGACCACTGATCCTCCTATGCTCATGATTGTTGATGAAGTAGTAGAGCCAGTGATAATAGATGATGAGAAAGTTGCCTACTCTGAAGAAGTAGTGGTAAATGAGAATGCACCTGAAAAGCCTCAAATTAACAATCATGAGGCTAAGGCAGGAAAGGGGAAGGACCAAGAGATCCCACAAGTATTGAGCCCAATTCCACGACCTCTTTCTCTTTTTCTGTAAAGGCTGAAAAAGAAAGCCAAAGAGGAAAAGTACCAAAAGTTTATTTCTATGTTGAATGAGTACAGTGAATATCCCTCTAGTTGAGTCACTTGAGAAAATGCCATGTTACGCAAAGCTTATGAAGGATTTGGTGACTAAGGAGCGGATGGTGAGTTTTGAGCCCATTGATAATGTGCACCATTGTAGTGAAATAGCCTCTAGATCTTTGGTCGAGAAGAATGAAGACCCTAGAGCATTCATGATTCCATGCACTATTGGGTATTTCAATATGGTAAAAGCTTTATGTGACTTAGGTGCTAGCATAAATTTGATGCCGCTAGTATTTTACAAATTATTAGGGTTGGGGTCTCCTAAATCGACTTCAATGAGACTTTTCATGGCAGACTGCACTGTGAAGAAGCTGGTAAGAATCTTATGTAAAATTTTCGTGAGGGTTGCGTACTTTATCTTTCCAGCTGATTTTGTCATCCTTGATTATGAGGTTGACTTTGAGGTTTCCATTATTTTTGGGAGACTAATCCTCGCCACCAGGCGTGCATTGGTTGATATAGAGACCAGGCAGATGAAGTTTTCGTTGAATAGTGAATATGTTACCTTTAATGTATGTCAGTCCATAAAGCAACCAAAGGATATGCGGGTGATTTATGTGATTATCCTATCAACGAGGATAATTTGATAGCTCCCATTGAGTAGAGACTGGGAGTGGTTGCCCTCATAATAGCAATAATGAATTTCAAAGGTGATGCTATTGAAAGTTATGGTGATATAGTGAGTGCACTTACTGGTAGGGGTTCATACAACTATGCACCAAAAAAGATAGATCTTGATTTGAAAAATAGAGTGACCCCACTAGCTCAACCTTCTATTGAAGAACCTCCAATTTTAAAGCTCAAAGATCTTCCATCCTATCTTCATTATGTATTTTTGGGAGCCAACAATACCTTGCTGGTTATTATTGCAGCTGATTTGGTATATTGGCAAGTTGAGGCTCTGGTTTCTGTGTTAAAAAGTTTTACAAAGGCCATTGGATAGTCCATCACTAATATCATTAGGATTCCACCCAAAATTCACATACACAAAATCCAACTCAAACAAAAATTATATGCCGAGTATTGGGCATCAACAAAGATTGAATTCGCCTATGCAAGAGTTGGTGAATAAAGAAATAATCAAGTGGTTAGACGCAGGTGTGGTTTATCCAATTTCAGACAACCAGTGGGTAACTCGGTCTAATATGTGCCAAATAAGGATGGAATCATTGTGTTTCCAAATGAGAAGAATGAGCTTATTCTAATAAGGCTAGTCACGAGTTAGCGTGTGTGCATGGACTATAGGAAGTAGAAATCTTGGACTGAGAAGGATAACTTCCCCGTGCCCTTTGTGGATCAGATGTTAGACTGACTTGCTGGTAGAGGTTGGTATTATTTTGTTGATGGATAATCGAGTTATAATCAGATTTCTATTGCTCTCAAGGACTAAGAGAGACCACTTTCACTTATCCATATGGGACATTTGCGTTTAAGAGGATGCCTTTTGGTTTGTGTAATGCACCCGCAACTTTTCAACGTTGCATGATGGCTATATGCTCTAACATGGCTGAGGACACTATTGAGATGTTCATGGATGACTTCTCGATTGTTGGTGATTCATTCAAATATTATTTGGCACATCTCATTAATTTTCTGAGGAGATGCGAGGAATGTAACTTTGTTTTAAATTTGGAGAAGTGTCACTTCATGGTTAAAGAAGGAATAGTTCTTGGTCATAAGATTTTGAAGAAAGGGATTGAAGTCGATAAGGCAAAGATTAAGGTGATTGGAAAGTTGCGTCCACCGATTTCTATGAAGGGTATTCATAGTTTTTTGAGCCATGAAGGATTCTATAAAATTTCTAATCTATTGTGCAAGTTATTGGAGAAGAAAGTGAAATTTATTTTTGATAATGCATGTCTAAAGGCATTCGAGTTCCTGAAGGAGAAGTTGATTTCAGCCCCTATTATTATGTCTCTCAATGGGTCTATGCATGTTTTAGGTTATGTGTGATACTAGTGGCGTGGAACTAGGTGCAGTCCTAGGCCAAAAGCGAGAGAAGATCCTACATCCCATCTACTATGCTAGTAAGCGCATAACCCTACTCAGAAAAATTATACTGTGACTGAACAAGAGTTGCTTGTTGTGGTGCTTGCTTTTGAAAATTTTAGGTCTTATTTGCTTGGCACAAATGTTTTTATACATACTAACCACACGAATCTGAGGTACCTTATGGCAAAGAAGTATGCGAAGCCGAGGTTGATTCTTTGGGTACTTTTGTTTTAATAATTTGACTTTGAAGTTAAGGACCGAAAGGGAACTAAGAATCAAGTGGTTTACCATTTATCACGCCTTGAAGAAAAGGCCATGCTGAAACTGAAACATGAGCTCGAGATTAATGATATTTTTCTGGATGAACAGGTATTAGCTGTTTCACAAGATTTGATTCCATAGTTTGCCAATTTTGCAAATTATCTAGTAAGTGATGTGGTTCCTGAAGACCTGTTGTTTCACCAATGTAAGAAGTTCATGTATAATGTGAGGAAGTTCTTTTGGGATGAGCCATATTTTTTTCGAAGTTTTTCTAATGGAGTAGTATGGAGATGTGTTCCTGAAGTTGAGATGATGAGTATCTTAGAGGCATGTCATTCCTGTCCAATTGGAGGTCATCCTAGTGGTGTGCGGACTGCACATAAGATTTTGCAATATGGATACTATTGGCCCACCATTTACAAAGATTGACACGACTATGCCAAGGCATGTGACCAATGCTAAAGGCAAGGAAATATCTCGTGAAGGTAAGAGCTTTCCATGACCACTATTTTGGAGCTTAAGTTGTTTGATGTATGGGGCATTGATTTCATGGGCCCTTTTGTGAGTTCACATGGAATGAATTTTATTTTGGTGTCTACTGACTATGTTTTGAAATGGGTGGAGGTAGTTGTTCTTCCGAACAACGAAGGAAAGAGTGTCACAACAGTACTGAAGAGGAACATATTTTCCAGATTTAGTACTTCTAGGGTGATATTTAGTGATGGAGGTTCGCATTTTTGCAATAGTCTATTCAAATCTTTAGTTGAGAAATATGGTATGAAACATAAGGTAACAACACCTTATCATCCTCAGACAAGCGGGTAGGTTGAGGTTTCCAATCGTGAAATCATGTCCATCTTGGAGAAGAATATGAATGACAATAGGACAGATTGGACAAAAAAGTTAGATGACGCACTATGGGCATACAGGACATCATTTAAGACCCCTATTGGCACATCCCCATATCAGCTTATGTATGGTAAAACATGTCACTTGCAGGTCGAGCTTGAGCATAAGGAATTTTAGGCTTTGACTAAGCTCAATATGGAGTGGAACGATGCGGCTAAATTGAGACTAGATCAGCTAAATGAGATGGATGAATTCCATCTCTGAGCGTATGAATGTTCAGCATTGTACAAAAAGAACATGAAGCTATACCATGATCGCAAAATCGAGAAGAGAGAAATCATAGCTGGTGATTTGGTATTGCTTTTTTACTCTAAGATTAAGTTATTTTCGGGAAAGTTGAAGTCAAAGTGGAGAGGGCCGTATAGAGTAACTAGAGTGTTCCCTTATGGTGTACTTGAGTTGGAAAATAAGGAGGGTCAAAAGTTTAAGGTGAATGGACAAAGGGTGGAACATTATCTTGGGACCATGGATGAAGTGAAAGTAATATGTGATGTGGATTTAGATGGTGCTTAAGGTGTCAAGCACACCTGATTCATGCTGCGACGTTAAATCAGGTGCTTCATCGGAGGCAACCCATGGGCTTGTTGGTGAAGTCTGAGTAACCAACTTAGCCACATTGTACCGCGACATTACATCAAGCGCTTCTTGGGAGGCAACCTATGATTTTGTACTTTTTAAGTTATACGGTAATGTGTGTTACTTGTGCAGGGATTATGAAGGAAAAAAAGTGAAGAACTAGAACAAACACTGAACCCACGAAAGGAATGCACGACCATGGAAAGATCCCATGACCGTGGGTTCAATCGTCTATTCACTGAAGTCCAGAGGAATGACATTTAGGATTTATCCTATGATATGTCATCACGATTGTACCTATATGTCACGATCGTGGTGGCAATCGCCTGATCAAACTCCTGAAAATCCAAATTCAGGATATTAAACCTACGATTTTAAGGAATGATCGTAGTTACATATCACGATCATCTTTAAGGCTCGTAGCTTCCCAGATAAGTTTTCTTAAACTCCCTTAGTACGATAAGGAGTCATGATCATGGTTTAGTACCACGTTCATAGGATATGATTGTCTTTTGGGTCCACTTAAATACGTAGGACCCGAACCGACCGAACCTAAATCGGATTTTTTAAACCCTTAAACCATTAAACCCGATTAACCCCATTTCACTCGACAGTATCCTAAGCTAAGCAACAAGCGATTCAAGGCAAGAACTATAATAAAATTCCCCTCATATTTACATAATTGTCGTTCCTCTGTGCTCAGTCCCATTCTCGATTCACCAGTTAAATTTTCTGATTCATTACTTCTTTGTAAGTAAATTATGCACTCCCTTTATGTTCTATTTGGGAGCATACGTATTTACTTCATAGTTTAAAACTAGTATGAATGATTAGGTTTATTAGGGTTACTTGTGGGTATTGGGTTTGCATTAATAAAACAAAAGGGGGGAGTTTTGAGTACCTATTATTGCTAAAAATTTGTCAATAAAGGTCTGAAGGAGGTCACTGTTCACGTGTTAGTGCACTCCATGACATAACCTATAATCGTGGTGTCGACATACAATTGTAGGTTGGATCATTATATGGTACCAGTGTCCCTATTGAAGGAGCTCATCATATGATCACATCCCTCGATCGTTCTATCAAGATACAATCATAGTTTGGGATCGTCTGCTATGACATGCCCTCAGTAAATTAAGGATGTTCCTACGATCGAAAGGTACGATTGTACCTTCATTGCATGATCGTAGGACAGAATCGTCTTTCGTGATGTTTCCCATTACTTTTAGGGAACCCTTCCCATGATAGAAAGGTACAATCATACCTTTATTGCACAATCGTAGGAAGGGTCATCTGAGTTATCTCCTGCACCTATATTAACACTTCAAAATAGAAACTAATCATTTCTTCTAAAGATACTATTGCCCTAAAATCACTCAACCAGATGCAAGACAAGGCTCTCCGTGAAAATATTGCTAAGGAGAGGGTAACACCGATCTCCACCGAGAGTGAGTTTGACAATTCTAGTGGTTCTGAGGTCGACTTATCTTCTAGTGCTTTTGATGAGCAACACTCACCTTGAACCACTAGATCTAAAGAAAAGGAGATTGAGAAGGACAAGGCTACTACATCTATAGACTTGGTAGAAGCTATTATCCCCATCAACCTTTCTTAGTCAAAAGAACGAGGGCAAGACATACAATAAGATAGAAAGAAATATGATGTTGACGGTGAGAAGATAAGCTCCTCGATAGGTGAGGTAGAATCTAACCTCGATTCCTCCGTGGGTTCTACTGCCACTCTACTACAAAGAGGAACACTGAAGTATGCCAGACACCAAAGATTACTACACTGATGGGGTGTCCTTAAAGGACAATAGGAACTAAAATAAGAGTATCCAAGAGAACCCCACATATTACTAGAGTCATTACGAAACGTCCCAGGGGTGGTCTGGGTGTTTGAAAAATATAGCTTAGAGTGGATGACTAGGCCACTTTGTATTTATGGGTCGGAGCTTATGAGAGAGTTTTATGCAAACTATGCTGCTACACTTAAAAATATGACTCCCTCCGAAAGAGACAAGGATATAAGGAAGCTTCCCCGATTGAATCTGGTGATTGTACGGGCTAAAGAAGTTGATATCTCTGTCAAGGCAATCTTTAAGGACTTTTTTGAAGATGATTTTGTACCAGTTGAGGAGATTCCGGATAAATGACTTAAAAGGGTGAAAAAGTTGACTCTAGATGACAAGATCTTACATTACAAGTGGTTGATAGACCATATTGCTAAAGCTGCAGAAAATGCACCATGGGTCGATGGGGCAATAATATATAAGCATACACTGAAGTTCACCACCAAGGCTTGGTGTTCACTTGTGAGGCATTGTATCATACCCACGGCCAATGATAATACATTAAGTATGACCAATGAGTGACTGGTAGACGCATTATTATGGAGGAGATACGGGATCGTGTGCTACTGTTCAGCACTGCATTTCCATTCCTGTGTTTGAACACATAATTGCTATATAATTTGTATGTGCACTCCATCCTTGTAGTCGACAGGTTTCTCCAACTGACAAAGACTCTAGATTTGGTGATGATTAAAGATTTAAGGAACTCGACGACTTCAGCTCGGGGTCCTCTACCAGACATACCACCAGAGATTCCGATGTCTGAAGCCAGTGCTACTTCATCCTCTTCACAGTCGGCCACAACACCCTTGGGTGCCCATCCATATGCTTCGACCGGATACACATTGATTCTGACTACTCAGATGGAGTAGATCTTAAGGATACAAGTATTACATGATGTTAGGATTCGATCGTTGGAGGCAGGGGTAAAGCCCTACATTGCAGATAATATTAATGAGGCCATACGAGTGGTTCAGACCTACTTTGACAGATTTGAGAGTCGAATAATATCTAAGGTCACGATGGTCCAGGCTCTAGATATGAGTGTCATTACTACTGACTTGGTCGTACTGAAAGAAGTGGTCAGAAAGCTTACCGAGCAGACCGTCCTAGTTGCACCTCCTCCACCGACCGCTATGCCATCCTTGGCGGAGTTAGCAACTGACGTGGACTCTGTGGTCCCTGATTTTTATAGTAGGGCTCTGGTGGTTAAGAGGGATGATTCTGATTCTGAGGAGAGGGGTAATGACTTGTAGCCCTGTAAGAAGAGGTCAATAAAAGATGGGGGAAATAACAGGAAAGACAAAAGTGAGAAGAAAAAAAAAGAGAAAATCTAAGAAAAGTGCACAGGACTCCGAGACACATATTCTAGAGAATTTTGAGATACTGCTTGCTATTGAGGTGGTTGAGTAGAATTTGGGGGATACACATACTGCCCCCACAGTGGTTTCATTGAGTGCACTGACTGCTACCGGTGCTCACTTATGATAGAGTGCCTCGGCTGTGAGAGTGGCTGCTGCTAGGGAGGTCCCATCTGAGACCCTAACTGATCAGAGTATGACAGACATCTAGTATGCCCCAGGTATGTACCTTACCCTAGTTTTGCATTTTTTTCATGATTTCATGCAATGGGGACATTACATGATTTCCAAGTTGGGGGTAGAGGTGTACCACAGCAGAGGGTTTTTGTTGCCGTGTTTCTTCTCCCTTGGTCGTGCTATATTAATTATAATCGGCATGTTTAGGTGTTTTTATTGTTGTTTTTGAGTTATTTTGTGGTTTTTGTGTAACTTAGAGAAAAATGAGAAAACTTGGTGTAGTCGAAAAAAAAGAGCATGCAAATTGTTTTGAACTGTTTAAATGATACCCCTCCTAAAATTTTGTTTTTATGTGTTGTGTTGTGTTCTTACTTGAATTGTAACCAATGTTTAGATATCTATATGGCATTATAATTATGATTGTGACAACATGGCTTGACATTGTATGAACCTTATAGGTAGTGACTGTGAGAATAGCCCTGAGCCAAAAGTGTCTAAGGATTTACCAAGTCGGCGTGAGTGTGCGATATAGTACTTACCCGATTAGTCTTGCCCAAGTTGTATGATAGAAGGTTAGGAAAAGATCATAGGCCATTCTTGAAATAGTCCACTTAAAGCCTAAAAGAGCCTACCAAATGAATAAGATATCCCAAACCCAAATTTGAGCTTAAATAGACCTTTCCAGTTTTCACAATGAACCTGCTTTGGCCCTGATCTCTCCCTAGATACTGTGCACCTTAACTCAAGCAAATCACCTAAGTTATGGGTGGCTATCGTATGGGTGCATAAAAGATTGGGTATGAAGAAATTGTAATAAAAAGAAAAAGGGACTCGGGTGCAGTGTGATGAGAAAAAGGAAAAAAGAAAAGAGAAAACAAGAAGAAAAAAAACAAGAGAAAAGATAAGTTGAAAAATTAAAACCGCACCCGGGGTCCAAAAGATTGAAAAATTTGAAAAGGAGAAAGGAATAAAATAAGGTAGAAAGAAAGTGGAATCCGAAAATAGTATAATGTCAAGGAGGTTTAGTCACTGTACCCAAATAAGGGCAAGTGATCCTATAGTGATCCTAACCCGACTGTCTAAAAGCTAGGGCGTAGAAAATAAGGGCAAGCCTATGGTATCAAACACACATGGCCTGACTTCTTTATAAGAGTGAGAGATTTGATTCAGTCCTAGTTTGTGATATCCATTGCATACACCGAGTGTTGGGACTTTTTTTATATGAGGGCATAAGGGTTGTATTTTAGTCGCTGCTTATTTGGGTAGATAATCTGTTTAAGTGTTGGGTCGTCTATTGATAATGTGATGCCATTTCTTGATCCCGTTATGTTATGGTTGACGGTTTGTGTATATATAGTACTTGTTGAGTTTGATGAGGTTGGAGGGTGTTGAACTGTGTTTTGTTATTGCGTGCTATAAATGGTTTTGTAAAAATTTGACTACTATATTTTTCTTGGGTTTTCTCTTAGTTAAGTGTCATGATAGTATAATGTTTTTGTTTACCTGAGGACAAGCAAATGGTCTAAGCTGAGGGTGTTGATGTGCCATGAAATTACGATACATTCGATGCTTAAAAAGATGAATGGCAAGTACAAGGGTCTTTCTATGTGGATATAATGGGTTTTTGGGTGTTTGCAGGTCAAACAGGTCCGAAAGAATGGAGTGCTGGAGTTTGGATAGAAAAGGGGCATAAAACGACCATTGTCACGACCGTGGTATCTAACCACGGTCTTACTTGAGCATCGTATGAAGAAGCATAGAAGTGATTCTCAGGTGGTGATCAGACGGAGGCTCCTATGATCGTACATGGATCATACGATCGTAACACATAATCGTGGGAAAGACCTGCTGAAAACATGCCTGCAGGAGCTAAGTATAAAGAAGATCAGACGACAAGATACCACGACCATACTTAGATGTGACAGTCATACCATGAGGTCTGGGATTGAAGACCTGAAGATTACAAAGTCCATGAGCAAACCACAAGCACCAAAGAACGATCGTGGTATCTAACCACAATCGTACCTTCCTCTCGTCCGACATGACCAACTCAGATTTCCAATTTTATATAGTATAGGTTTTATTTTATCTATAAATACTCTTATTCATTTTATTCTATGGGTTGCGTTCTATTATTATTTTCAAGACATATTATTGGTTTTACAAGTACAGACATCAATATCTTGGGTTTAAATTCAAAATGAAATTTTGGAGTTTTGCATATTCTTATTGTAAGTTCGTAATTAATATTTCATATCAGATTTCTTCTTGTGTTCTTGCAACTATGAGTAGCTAAAAACCAAAACTAGGATTGTGGGAATCATGACAGATTAACGAAGTAGGATTCATAGTATGGAGTATTCTTCAACCGGTGTTCACATGTATTGGTTGTTTCCTTGGGTTTGAATGTTTTTTGATGGTGCGCAACGTTAGAACTCGCCTAATTTGTATTTTGGTCGAAAGGATAAATACGGATGGGCAAAAAAGGAATAAACAACAGAGACTTAGAGCTATCAACCTCCACATAATAGCTTGAGCTGATAATTTGGGATCGCTATCTGGGATCCAAGATCCAAGATAGGGGTTAGTAACGCAGGCTCAGGAGAGGAGAAAACTTACCTGAGGATATTGCTTAGACAAGAGCGTAAAACTGTTCTATGTATACATAACCTATCGATTCTGCATATCGAACACCGGGAGAGATTGTAAAGTATGAAGAATCTACAGAGCTATGAAGTTATGAGTAACACAGTCCTAGTGCTTTTCTCGGGTTGATTACAATTCAATAAATCAACAACTGTTACTACTGAATTATTTATTACAAATTCCCCTCTTTTACTGGAGATTGTTATTGATTACTTCGACAGATGCATTGATTAATATTCTACCTATTCCCTGTGGGATCGATCCCAACCTTAGATGGGTTCTATTTTTGATCAACGATCGCTTTATGCTTTGTTTAGAGGTGTAATTTGGGCGACATCAAACAATATAAAGATATCCAATCCATTCAATCCATATACAAGTGATCTGAGAAATCAACTCAATATGTCAATATTTATGATATCAGTTCTAGTTGGGATCCATTGGTATAAATATGCATATAAGACATCATTAATATCATATCAACCTATAACTCAGGAATTTCTATCATGATAAAGGCAAACAGTGCTCAATAAGGCCTATAATATCTATTCAAGGCCCCGCTCGGGCATCACATTAAGAAATAAGGCAAACGAATGCACAAATAAAGCCAATGATGTCAAATAAATCCCCGAATGGATAACACGCAACATATATATCATAAGTCAACAACAACAGAAAATAAGTCCCCACACGGGCGTAACGAAATATGTATTAGTTCAAAAATCACATCCCATAGTTATTCTTCCCAACAACATAACATGTTTCACTTATTCATTAACTACCCCACCAAGTTTGAAGAAAGTTAAGCCATAGCCTACCTCAAACGATGAAAATCCAAGTCTAAAGTCCTTCACAAGGATCCTTCCCCTTTCGAGCGGTCTTGGAATCAACTACAACATCAAATATGGCATCTACTCGTTAAAACAAAGGTCATGATACCCATATTGCCCATATTGAAGCCCGGTCGGTCCAAAATGAGTTTGAAAAATGAGTTCAAAAATAAATATGGTAAAATCATAATTTCATTTTAGGAATACCTTCCCCAAGATTAAAGGAATCTACACCTGAAAACCCATGCAAAAATGAGTTTAAAACGAGGTCCAAATCGAATAAAAACTATTTTTAAGCTTTCGGAAAAATCCTCAAAATCCCTTGTTAAAACCAAGACTAAAGAGTGTTTTGATGACATAAATCAATATAAAGTATTGGAAATAAAGTATGAAGTTACCCAAGGTCAAATAATGATGAAAACCCTAAAAATTGCCCAAACCTGAAGCTCCAAGTCCAAAAATAATAAAATACTTCAAAAAAGAAGCATTTATACTGTTCTGTGAATAGTACCCCGCGAATGCGGTCAACCCTTCACGTTTGCTAGAGTCAACTTTGACCAGCCGATAAAAGTGGCCTTTGCATTTCTCGGCCAGGGTTTCACTTTTCGAAGGCCTATAAATTGGACCTTCGCATTCTCGATAGAGGGAGCGACCCTACCTGGACTAGCCTACCCTTCGCGATCGCAGCCACCCCCTTGCAATTGCGATAAAGGGAGTATTCGTTCTCCACATTCGTGGACAGTGGAACATGTTCGTGGAGAAGTATCTGGCATGAACAAGATATAAGCAAACCAACTGAGTTTGCATGATTTCAAAAACTCTGAATGGACCCTCGAGATTCATTTGGGACCCCACCTAAACAAACCATATATGCTACCAGGATATTTTTGGCCTTTTGGACACAATGGCAATGTCAAATTTTCAAAAAAAGATTGCTTTCAAAAAATTAACCCCCAAGACCCCTTTAAGGCAAATTTTCCTAGTTTTTCAATCTGAGGGTCACAATGCAAACTAAAGGTCCCGAAGTTGAACCAACCTTGATACTATCCCACATTCGATATTCCAGATCTAATGAAGCTATCCAAATCACTATCCGACACTCAGAACATCAAATATTGACCGAAGTCAACTATAGTACTTTCAAAGCCTCTAAAACCCTCAAATGCTCCCAAAAGCCTCCCATAGGCATTGGAAATTGTGCCAACTATCTCCACACCTCAAAATCAACATTTAGCAACAACAGGGAAGGAAAAAAATGGTCAAATCACATAAAAAGTCAGATTTCACATATTCGGTCATTATAGTATCCACCAAGAAGACTCTAGTTTGTCCCCGAACTACAAAGCAAAAAAAAAATAAAATACCTGAATCAGTAAAGAGCTGAGGGTAACTACTACACATGTCAGACTCAACCTCCTAAGTAGCCTTCTCAACAGAATGGTATCTCCACTGAACCTTAACCATAGGGATATCTCTAGAAAGCTACCGTCTAACATCCCTGGCAAAGATGGAAACTGGATCCTCTACAAAGGTCATCCTCTTATCCAACTGAATCGAGTCCTAATGAAGCACATGAGACTCATCTGGGATATAATGCCAAAGCATGGATACATTAAAGACTGGATGAATAGCTAAAAAATCTGGAGGTAAGGCCAACTCATAAGCAACCTGCCCAACTGTCCGAAGAACCTCAAATGGTCTGATATACCTAGGGCTAAGCTTGCCCCTCTTCCAGAACCTCAACATGCCCTTCATAGGCGACACACGAAGGAAGACTCGATCACCAATCCCAAACTTCAAGGCACAAATCCTGAGGTTTGCATAACCTTTTTGCCTATTATGGGTTGCCCGAAGCCTATCCTGAATCACCAGAACCCTGTCCAAAGACTCGTGAAGCAAGTTGGTTCCAAGGGGTCTAATCTCTAAAGTCTCAAACCAACCAATAGGAGATCAACAACGCCTACCATTTAATGCCTCAAAAGGTTCCATCTCAATACTCGAATGGTAGATATTATTATAAGCAAACTCCGCTAAGGCCAAATACTGCTTCCACTGACCTCCAAAGTCCATAACACAAGTACGGAGCATATCCTCCAAAACCTAAATAGTCCACTCCGACTGACCATCAGTCTGGGGGTGGAAAGCTATGCTAAGGTCAACTTGAGTACCCAACTCTTCCTGAAACATCCGCAAAAAGCTAGAAGTGAACACTGAGTCTCTCTCTGAAATAATAGATACGGGTTAGATACAAGCCAACCTCTCGGCCCTAAAAGAAATTTGAATAGGGATGAAATAATCCGATTTGGTTAATTAATCCATGATGACCCAAATGTTGTCAGAACCACAATAAGTATAAGGCAACCCACTCACGAAGTCTATAGTGATCCATTTCCACTTTCGCTCCGGAATGGGTAATATCTGAAGCAAACCACCCACTCTCAAATACTTGGCCTTCACCTACTGACAACACAAGAAACGAGCTATAAAGTCCACCACATCCCTTTTTATACACCCCGCCAGTAAAGCTGCTTTAGATCACAATACATCTTGGTCACCCTAGGATGGATGGAATACCTGGAACAATGTTCCTCTTCTAAAATCAATCTCACCCATCCACTAACTCTCGACACACAAAATTGGCCACTAATCCTCAAAACACCATCAGAATCAAGAGATGTCATCTTAACCTCACCATTTAACACTTTATGTTGAATCACTCTCAATCTATCATCATCAAACTGATGAGCCCAAATCTGCTCCATTAAAGAAGATTTAGCATCAATAAAGGCTAAAACACGCCTGGGTGATGAAATGTCAAGCCTTACCATCTGGTTAGCTAAATACTAAACCTCCAAGGCAAAAGGCCACACCTGAGTCAAAAGATGAGCTAAACTCCCCATACTATTCGACTTTCGACTGAAGGCATCGAAAACCACGTTAGCCTTACCTGGATGATTGAGAATAGTGAGATCATAATCCTAAAGCATTTCAATCCAACATTGTTGTCTCATCTTAAAATATCACTGGGTGAAGAAGTACTGATGGCTACAATGATCCAAGAAAATCTCACAACGGACTCCATACAAGTAATGCCTCCACAACTTCAACACAAATACAATCGTGACCAACTTGAAATCATGGGTAGGGTAATTCTTCTCATGAGAATTCAACTGATGAGAAGCAAATTCCAACTCCTTACCCTTCTGCATCAAACTGTACCCAAACCCACACCAGACGCATCATAAAATAAGGTAAATTCCATGCCCTCCTTGGACAAAGTCAAGATAGGGGCCGAAGTCAACAACTTCTTGAGTTTTTGAAAGCTCGCCTTACAAACATCTAACACCTGAAATACAACCTTCTTCTGGGTCAACTTGGTCAAAAGAGCCACAATAGATGATAAACCGTCTATAAAATGCCGATAATAACCTGCCAAACTAATGAAACTCTGAATCTCAGTAGGAGAAGTAGGTCTAACCCAATCACAAATCGCCGCTATTTTGGCCGGATCAACCATAATACCATCCTTAGTCACCACATGACCCAAGAAAGAGATAGAATCCAACCAAAACTCACACTTGGAGAACATGGCATACAACTTCTCATCACACAATTTCTGAAGTACAGTCCTCAAGTGTCTCACGTGATCGACCTCACTCTTGGAAAAAACCAAGATATCATCTGTAAATACAATCACAAAGGAGATGAGATACCGTTGAAATATAAGGTTCATCAACTCTATGAATGTTGTTGGGGCATTGGTCAACCAAAAGACATGACCAAGATCTCATAATGACCTTATCGAGTCTGAAAAGACATCTTCAGGACAAACAAAGCTCTAATCTTCAACTGGTGATACCCGAATCTTAAATAAATCTTAGAAAATATGGAAGCACCCTGAAGTTGGTCAAACAAATCATCAATGCAAGTAAGAGGATACTTATTCTTAGTTGTCAATTTGTTCAATTATAGATAGTCAATACACATAGACATAGAACTGTCTTTCTTCTTCACAAACAAGACAGGAGCACCCCAAGGAGATACACTATGCCTAATGAACCCTTTACTTAACAAATCCTGTAACTGCTCCTTCAATTCTTTCAACTCAGCTGGGGCTATCCTATAAAGGAAAATGGAAATGGGCTTGGTGCCCGACTTCATATAAAAAGTAAAATCAATATCACGATCCAAAGGCATACCAGGAAAATTCGTAGAAAACACATCCATGAACTCGTGAACAACTCGAAAAGAATCCAAAGAAGAAGGTGAGGCAACACAAGTATCACAAACATAAGCCAAATATGACAAACACCCTATTTCTACCATGCGACGAGCACGTAGAAAGGATATAACTCCCTTTGAACCCAAATTAAGCATACCCTTCTAAGCTAACCTTGGCACACCTGACGTTGCTAAGGTCATGGTATTGGCCAAATAATCCAAAATATCATGATAGAGAGCTAACCAATCCATACCTAAGATAACATCAAAATCAACCATATCTAGGATAATCAAGTCTACCCAAGTCTCGCATCCCACAAAGGTAACCACACAATATTAGTACACCTGATCCACCATTAAAAAAACTCCTACGAGGGTAAAGACATGAAAAGACATAGCAAGGGGCACATATACAACATCAAGACCAGAAGTAAAATATATAGACACATAGGAGAAAGTAGACCCTGGGTCAAATAACACGAAAGCAGATCTATAGGAAATAGGGACGATACCTATAATAACTTTATCAGAAGCCTCTGCCTCAAGTCTCCCTGGTATAGTATAACACTAACCACTTTTTTTACCAAACTAAGTAACCCAATAACCACTACCACGAGCTCCCCTACCTCTACCTCTAGCACCTCTAGTACCACTAGCACCACCCCTTCCACTCTATAAACCACCTCTCACTACAGATATTAGAGTATGGCAAAGCTAAAGTTGAAAACTCTACTGAGTGGACCCATACATATATCAGGGATAATCCTTGGCCAAATGGCCAACCTCATCACACACAAAACACCCTTATGGCCTGACTTACTCTGAGGGGGCACAGACGAACTAGGATAATTGCCCTATCCCAAAGAGATGAAACTGAGACCTCTACTAGTATGACCTGATACTTGGCTACTTGAAGCTGTAGAACCTGAAGGTCTATCACCTGATCCCTGTAAAGTAGCCTAAATTATCCTACCCTGATAACCACAATAACCTCTACTCAAGAAATCTCTGCTACAGGAGGTGTGACCACTAAACTCATCCTGACGGCGCACCTTCTTGGTGCCTCCCTGAGTAGCTTAAATAATAAACTCAGCCAATATGGCATGACCAATAATACTCTGAAAAGAATCCCCTGAAATAATCATCTAGGCAGTAGCCAACTGATAAGGACCCTCTAATCCTTTCATAAACTTATGAGTCCTTTATGACTCAGTTGAAATGCTAGCGACATCATACCTTGATAGAGCATGAAAATAGGCCTCATACTCAGTAATAGACATGGAGCCCTGCTCCAAATGATCAAACTCATCATGTACCTGATCTCTTAAGCTATGTGGCATAAACCTCTCCAAGAAAGCATCAAAAAATTGGGCCCAAGTCATAGCAGGCAAACCCAAAGGCCTAAAATTGGATAAAGATCTCCACCAATCCCTAGACACATCTGTCAACTGATAGGTAGTATAGACAACTCCATGAGATTCAAGGGATCTAAGAATATATAACTTCTTCTGGAAGTTAATCAGAAACTCATAAGCATCCTCACTAATCGTTCCACTGAACTTGGGAGGAGCCAAATGAATGAACCTCTAAAACCTCTTCTAATTATCAGAAGACATCACTGTACCCAAACTAACTGGAGAAATAGTAAGTCTGACAGGCACTTAATCCACATACGGGAGTACCATAGATGATGTTGCACCCTTGAAGTAGGAATTCCATAGGCAGATGCTGATGCAGATAGCAGAATACCACTAAAAGTCTGAGAAATACCAGGTACACTCAATGGAACACCCTCCAACCAGATCAATGAAACAACAGGTCCTAAAGCACGGGGGTATGAACTGAACTCTATTGAACCTGAGCTGGCCCTGCACCCCTATCTAATAATCATATCTAGTATACACAAGCTCAGGCTTGGGAGAGGCCTCCCTAGCATGACCTCTAGCTGGGACAGCTCTTCGTGCCCGTCCTCTACCTCTAGGTCGACCACAAACACTTCTTTGTACTTTAATTGGGGCTCCCATATCGAGTGTCAGCTCAGTATCGCTAGACCTAGTCCTCTCCATCTGCACAGAAAAGAATGGAATACAAGTTTAGAACATTGGGTATGAACAAACCGCACGATAAGGAATCAAATTAGAGGAGTTTTTCCTAAAGATATCTTGTAGCCTCTCAAAGATAGATATGGACATCTACGTACCGATCTGTGAGACTCTACTAGACACCCAACTCTTACACTTATGAGACCAATGAACCTAGCACTCTGATACCAATTGTCACAACCCAAAAATGAGGTCATGATAGCATTTATCAAGGCCCAACCTTGATAAATAATCCAATCACCCAAAGATAAGGAAAAATTAGAGATAACAATAAAATAAAACAAAGTGAGACTTATAGAATAAAGTTAGACCATAATATATATAAAAATAGAAGTCTGAACAAAATATCATAAATCCCAAAATCTGAAGACATAAATGTAGAGCATCTAAACAACCATCCAAATATTAAATAGTAAAGAATCTATCTCTGAGTCATAAGTAAGGAAAAATAAAGATAGATGAGGTTTGTATCAGCCCCAAACTCTGGAGCGCATTAGTACCTTAAAAATCCAGAATCTTCGCACAAAGATCAGCTACCACGTGTGATACTCAAACTAGGATCTACACCAAAAGGGCTTAGTAGGAGTGAGTACAGTCCACTTGTACTCAGTAGGTATCATAGGTCAACTGAACAAAGTAGAAAATAAGATAAGTAAAGAAAATACTATGAGCACGCAACCTGCAAGCAGAAAAGTTCCCAAACGGTAGCTCACACTATCTCCACTAGTATTTCTAACAATATATATATATATATATAACAATGGAAAGGACAAGTATATACGCAAGGAAGCTAAATACATGACAAGTAACACATAAAAACAACACATAATGTGCAAATGTAATGCAATGCAATGGTGTCACGCCCCAAAATCCCATTGAGGCATGATTAGCACCCGTGGCCGATAAGGCCCGAGAGAACCAAGCTATACTCATACTCAATCATATGTATTCCATAAGAAACATTACCACCACATAAAGACATAAAACGCTAACAAAAATAATGGGGCATTATATGTATATACATATAAGAAACTTGGTCGTTAGGGACATCAAATAAAGGTGGACATACATCTCTTACGTTACATACCCACATTGATCTACAAAATCCTTTAACAGAAGTACACACATAGACATCTTAAATTCGGGACAAGTCCCCGCTTTACACAACATTACAATACCAAAACAAATGTACACAAGAGACCCGAAAAGCCTCGAACCAACTGGAGCTCACCAAAGATCGGTAAAAGATCCACAACCTACTGTGGAGGTCTACTAGTACCTGTGCCTGCAGCAAGTAAGGTAAATTTCCCCAAAAGGGTCGGTACGAAGAATGTACTGAGTATGTAAGGCCATAAGAAAATATATGATACATCAATAATTCAATGGAATCAAATAGTATTTAAAGAACCAACATGGATGATTAATCACTCTATATGTATGGAAATATGTACATTAGATGGATTACTTCTTTTATCATTATGCTCATTCATTCCTTCACCACTCACCTCTTCGTTCACTATTTATCCTTCCATTCATACGATGCCCGGGCCCCAAGATGATCAGTGGGTATTCAACAGTTTTCGGGATCGACCCATGCTAGGCTTTTCTTTTTCCCCTGGGATACCATCCGTAGTAGCGGGATTTCCCCATGCTAGGTGTTCTTTGCACCCCATGGGATACCACCAAAAATTATTGGGATTGACCCATGCTAGGTATTTAACCCCTGGGATACCACCCAAGAATAGAGACTTCATTACCTCACTTCCTCAATCTTAGAAATAATTCATTTGATGCTTATATCATTTTTGGAAAATACATAGATGCTTTACTTTACACCTTTACGCTCATACGATTGATACTTTTGGAATTGTAACATTATTGGAACTTGGAATCATGTTCATAATTATGTGACACATAAATGACAACAGATCAAGAATAAGGTATGTGTGATTAACAATAGACGATAACCTGAAATGAGATGCCTTAGGAAATTTTGAAACTGAGCAAGTACAATGACAAGGTATAAACTATATGCTGAAAAAAGATATGGGAAGAGTAATCTTACATACCTTATTTCTCCAATATGGATACACAATCTTACTTGCGAATACAACACTTCAGCTTTCCCTTTATATCTACTCTACACACAAGTACATAACGAAGCTTACATTAACCACTTACTTCATTCCGAGTGTATAACATGACCATAAGTTACATAATTGTCACACAACGCCATTTCAGCTTCGTACAATATCATGTACTACTTTACCATTACCAAAACAAGTCACACATCACCCATGATATCATAAATCACTAACATTCCACACCAAGATCATACTTTACACTTCCCCTTCAATACTATGTTACGTTTACGTCATTACGTCGCATAAACGTCTTTCACAACAACACATTAAAGTCAATCCATACTTGATATAATTCACCATACCTCCAACGTACTCCTTTAAGGTCATTCATATGTTAATAACTGCCATTCGAGAACATTTTCTTGCGGAAAACAAAAATGCACCTTCTTGGCTCGGCAATCCATCGTGGCATAACAAGAGGCTAACCAATCCATTCCCATGATAACATCAAAATCTATCATGTCTAGTTCGATGAGATCGGCCAGTGTATCATGACCACACACAGTCACCACACAATTACGATACACTTTTTGCAACAATATTTTCACCAACCGATGGAGACACTTCAATTGATTTAATTAATAATTCTGGTGCCTTTGCAAACTTCGCAGCAATTAATGGAGTAATATAGGACAATGTAGAACCCGGGTCAATCAATGCATATAAATTATACGAAGATATGGATAATGTACCTGTGACTACGTCAGGAGACGCCTCTGAATTCTGTCGGTCTACAAGAGCATAAGTACAATTCTGAGTCCCACTAGTACTGTCTACTCCTCTGGCACCTCGTCCCCGACCTGCTAACTGTACACCTCGGCCTAAATAAGGAACTGATGATGATGATGCAACAGCTGGTCCCGTAGGTCGTGCTACATTACCCAAGCCTCTTCGTGGGCAGTCTCTCATCATATGCCCTGTCATACCACACCAAAAACAAATATTTGAGCACGCTGGAATTCGCCTAAGTGAAACCGTCTATATTCCTGACATGGATGATGAGAAAATCCCGTAGTCTGCGAACCTCGAATCCCACTACTCTTCCCCACATTACTACCTCTAAACCCTCGGAACTGAGCTTGAGTACCTGCTGCAGAATAAGAAAATGTCAGTCTCGGCGGTCTAGGAAACATCCGATGTCGAGATTCTCCTTGGGACACCATAGACTGTCCCATAGGTCTATCTCTTTTGGACTGTCCTCGTTCAGATTCATGTACCCTCCTTCTCTATATTTGGTCCTCCATTTTCTGGGCGAAGGCTTGAATTCTCTCTATATCCATGTCTTTGTTTAAGGCAGCAATAGTGCAATCTCGTACCAAATATGGCTCCAACCTGTCCACATATCTATGGACTCTATCTGTCGTCGTAGCCACTACATTGGGAGCATATCGGGCCAAAGAATTAAATTGAAGACTGTATTCTCTGACACTACGATTCCCTTGTCGCAGATTCAAGAATTGATCTGCACGAGCCTCACGAATCTTATAAGGAAGGTAGTGACCAAGGAAAGCCGCTTTAAATTCTTCCCAATTAGGTGGATTTGCACCGACACCCCGAGATTTCTTCCAATCTTTATACCACAATATCGCCTCTCCTTTCAATATGTATCCATCAAGTTCAACTGTTTCTACCCCAGTTATATGCATAACATTTAAGGCCCTTTGAATCTGATCTATAAAGTCTTGTGGATCTTTATTCAGATATGATCCAGTGAATGTAGGAGGATCTAATTTCAAGAAATCCTGGGTCCATCGACTAGCTGCTCTCGCTACACTATCATCACCTGTCATCGGACCACCTTGTCCCTGAACCTGTGCAACAACTATTCTGGTCAACATCTGCACTGCATTCTTTAAGTCCTGGTCAGTAGTATTCACTGGTGGTTCTACCGGTACGTCTCTTCCTCTTGACTCTTCTGAAACTGGAAGAGTAGAAGAATATTGTGATACCATCTCTGGTTCAGCGCCGCCTTGATTAACTTGTTCGGGCGGGCTCTACTAGTTCCTTCTCCAGCAATTCTGTCTATTCTCTTACTTTTACCTCGACCTCTTCTTGTCATAGACATTTTTCTATGATATACAAGGACAACAATGTTTATGGTCAGAAACAAGTATACCTATAACTTCGGCTCTAATGCACGATCTAGAAATGAAGGAATAAAACAACTCTGAAATATCCCATAGCCTCCTACTTATAAATGTGGTGCACAACACATTGATAAGTAAGACTCTACTCAGACACGGCTATGTAGACACCTTTAGAATGACCTGCTCTGATACCACTTTTTGTCATGCCTCGAAATCCCATTGAGCTGTGATTGGAACCCGTAGCCGATAAGGCTCGAGAGAACCAAGCTATACTCATACTCAATCATATGCATTCCCTAAGAAACATTACCACCACGTAAGACATAACACGCTAAGAACGGAAATCATGGGGCATTATATATATATATACACATACAAGAAACTTGGCCGTTAGGGCCATCAAATCAAGGTGGACATACATCTCTTACGTTACATACCCACATTGGTCTACAAAAGCCTCTAACAGAAGTACACACATAGACATCTTAAATTCGGGACAAGTCCCCACTATACACAACATTACAATACCAAAACAAATGTACACAAGAGACCCGAAAAGCCCCGAACCAACTGGAGCTCACCAAAGATCGGAAAAAGATCCGCAACCTACTCTGGAGGTCTACTAGTACCTGTGCCTGCAGCAAGTAAGGTAAATTTCCCCAAAGGGGTTAGTACCAAGAATGTACTGAGTATGTAAGGCCATAAGAAACTATATGATGCATCAATACTTCAATGGAATCAAATTGTATTTAAAGAACCAACATGGATGAGTCATCACTCTATATGTATGGAACTATGTACATTAAATGGATTACATCTTTTATCATTACGCTCATTCATTCCTTCACCACTCACCTCTTCGTTCACTATTTATCCTTCCATTCATACGATGCCCGGGCCCCAAGATGATCAGTGGGTATTCAACAGTTTTTGGGATCGACCCATGCTAGGCTTTTCTTTTTCCCCTGGGATACCATCCGTAGTAGCGGGATTGACCCATGCTAGGTGTTCTTTGCACCCCATGGGATACCACCCGATATTATTGGGATTGACCCATGCTAGGTATTTAACCCCTGGGATACCACCCAAGAATAGAGACTTCATTACCTCACTTCCTCAATCTTAGAAATAATTCATTCGATGATTATATCATTTTTGGAAAATACATAGATGCTTTACTTTACACCTTTACGCTCATACGATTGATACTTTTGGAATTGTAACATTATTGGAACTTGGAATCATGTTCATAATTATGTGACACATAAATGAAAATAGATCAATAATAAGGTATGCGTGATTAACAATAGATGATAACCTGAAATGAGATGCCTTAGGACATTTCAAAACTGAGCAAGTACAATGACAAGGTATAAACTATATGCTGAAAAAAGATATGGGAAGAGTAACCTTACATACCTTATTTCTCCAATATGGATACACAATCTTACTTGCGAATACAACACTTCAGCTTTCCCTTTATATCTACTCTACACACAAGTACATAACGAAGCTTACATTAACCACTTACTTCATTCCGAGTGTATAACATGACAATAAGTTACATAATTGTCACACAATGCCATTTCACCTTCGTACAATATCATGTACTACTTTACCATTACCAAAACAAGTCACACATCACCCATGATATCATAAATCACTAACATTCCACACCAAGATCATACTTTACACTTCCCCTTCAATACTATGTTACGTTTACGTCATTACGTCGCATAAACGTCTTTCACAACAACACATTAAAGTCAATCCATACTTGATATAATTCACCATACCTCCAACTTACTCCTTTAAGGTCATTCATAAGTTAATAATTGCATCCAAGAAGGTTAAAGGGGTTTCGGGGATCATTACGGGACAAAAACATGCAAAACGGGACCCTGGGGGGTCTGGAGGGGCCACCTGCGCATGCAGGTGGGTGACCTGCGGCCCCAGGTACCCTTTTGGACACTTCTAGGGCCACCTGCATTGGCATCTCCGCTCGCAGGTGCCCGTCTGCGTGGGCGGATGCCCAAATTCGGCCATCGGGGTTCGTTTTTGGGTCTTTTTGTGTACTAATTGATCCAAGGACATAAGTAAGCTTCTCTTAACATATTTTATGTCACTTAACCATCAACTAACAACCATGGTTTCCACACGCACAAAAACATTACCAATACGACACTTTCCCTTCACTTACGTACCTATTCCATGAACAAATTCACCGTAACAATTCCAAACATTAAGTACAAGGAAAAAACAAGTTAAGGCCATAGCCACATCTCACATGTAAATATTGAATCCATCAAGTTCACTTTCATCAAGACTACAAGTTTATTTCCAAGTTTACAAGGCAAAACCCCTTGCCGATTTAGCAACCATGCAATTTTACACACATAGTGAATTCTCAATACATCACCAACATAACCAACATCATATAATCAACCTCCCATTAACATAATATATTAAACCATGAACACAAACACTTACCAAGTCTTGTAATTTGATGATCTTGGCCAAAGGAATGAGGGCTTAGGGTTCTTAAGAGCAAGGAAATGTTGTGAATATTCTAGAGAAAGCATGAGAGTCCAAATGAATTAAAATCTACTTTTATTGCTTTATATAGCCCCTAAAGTCACTCTTATCCCCTTATTAGCATTAAATGCAAAGTTTGGTTGGTCAAATGGACAAATATTGGAAGAATGGGTCAAATTTCCATGTTGGGCCATGTCTTCTTGTTAATTTGGGCCAATTTTCAAGCCCATTCACCAAAATGAATTAAGTCCAACAATTTAATGTAAAATTCATCAAATCTCTCACGTTTCAATATTTCCATGAATGTTACGGAAATTACCTAGGTTATGTTCGGAAACAAACGGGGGGTTTCAAATGGCTGATGAAGTGAATGGTTAAAAGTCATCGCATGACTTTCTATATACTCCTATCGAGCCTTAATGCTCCCAAAATAGTACGCATGGAGGGTTGGTAACCAATATACTATCTTAAATTTCAACCAATCTCATTCTCATATCTCAATCTACCCGACCGGCATATCCCTCGGTCTAGGCGTTTTCAAAAGTGTCTCATTTTCTTTCAAAAATCAATGTTTCTTAATGGTACCGATATCTCATGAATGTGTATGTATGCAATGAGGATATAATGTTGACAATCAAATAGTATGAAGATATCCAATCCATTCAATGCATATACAAATGAGCTTAGAAATAAACTCAATATGTCAATATTTATGATATAAGTTCTAGTTGGGCAACATTGATATAAACATTCATATAAGACATCATAAATATCATATCAACCCATTACTCGGGCATTTCTATCATGATAAAGGCAAATAGTGCTCAATAAGGACTATAATATCTATTTAAGCCCCCGCTCGAGCATCACATTAAGAAATAAGGCAGTCAAATACACAAATAAAGCCAATGATGCCAAATAAAACCCCCGCATGGGCAACACACAGTATATAATATCATAAGTCAACAACAACAGAAAATAAGCCCCCACACGGGCGTCATGCAATATATATTAGTTCAACTATCACATCCCATAGTTATTCTTCCCAACTCATAGCATGCTTTACTTATTCATTAACTACCCCACCCGGTCTGAAGAAACTTAAGACATAACCTACCTCGAAAGATAAAAATCCAAGCTTAAAGTCCTTCATATAGAGCCTTTTACTTTTGAACGGCCTTGGAATCAACTACAACATTGAAATATGGCATCTACTCATTAAAAAATAGATAATGATATCCATATTGCCCATATTTGAGCCGGGTCCAATATGGGTTCAAAAAATGAGCTCAAAAATAAAAGGGGTTAAACTGAATTTTTATTTTAGGAATACCTTCCCCAAGGTTAAAGGAATCTACACCTAAAAACCCATACAAAAATGAGTTAAAAACAAGGTCCAAATCGAATAAAAATTATTTTTAAGCTTTTCCAAAAAAATCCTCAAAATTGTTTGTTAAAACCAAGATTAAAGAGTGATGTGATGACATAAATCAATATAAAGTCTTGGAGGTTATCCAAGCTCAAATGATGATGAAAACCCTAAAAATTGCCCAAACCCAAAGCTCCAAGTCCAAAAATGGTGAAATATTATAAAAATGAAGCATTTGTATTGTTCTGTGAAGAGTACCTCGCGAACGTGATCAACCCTTCACGTTCATGAGAGTCAACTTTGACCAGCTGATAAAAGTGGGCTTCACATTCGCGGACAGGGCTTCGCATTTGTGAAAGTTGATAAATTGGACCTTCGAATTCGCCATAGAGGGAATGACCCTACCCGGACCAGCTTACCCTTCGCGATCTTGGATACCACCTCGCGATCGAGATGAAGGGAGAATTCCTTCTCCGCGCTCTTGGACAGTGGCTCATGTTTGCGAAGAAGGATCTGGCATGAACCAAATATCAGCAAACCAACTGAGTTTGCATGATTTTAAAAACTCTGAATGGACCCTCGGGATTCGTTCGAAACCCTATCAAAACAAACAATATATGATACCAGGCTATTTTTGATATTTCAGACACAATGACGATGTTGGATTTTTTAAAAAAGATTTTTTTCAACAAATTAGTCCCCAGGACCCCACTAAGGCAAATTTTACTAGTTTTTCAATCAGAGGGTCGAAATTCAAACTAAAGGTCCCAAAATTGAACCAACCTCGCTACTAATCCAAATTTGAAATTTCAAATCTAATGGAACAATTCAAATCACCATCCGACACCCAGAACATCAAATATTGACTGAAGTCAACTATAGAACTTTCAACGCCTCTAAAAACCACAAACTCTCCCAAAAGCCTCCTGAAGGTATTGGAAATCGTGCCAACCATCCAAATAGTGCCAACCATCCCCACACCTCAAAATCAACATGTAGAAACTACGAAAAAAGAAAAAATGGTCAAATCACATAAAAAGTTAGATTTCACATACTAGGTCATTTCATCCGCATATATAGAAGACTTCATATCTGGTAGTGATTTGAAAGTTTTCTATATATCGAAAAGTCTTCCTCTCTAGTGGTGATTCATAAGTACTCCGTATATTAAGAAATATTTTCCTCAAGTTGTGATCAAGAAGTCTTTCGTACATTAAGAAGTTTTTCTGTCTCGTAGTGAGTCGCAAGCCTTCCTCAACTCCATGGTCGAGACTAAATTCAGGTTTCACGTTCATGGTCAAATTCAACAAATAAGTAAAAGTCCATCAATTCAAGAGAAAATGATTAATCCTTTAAGTTGACGGTTGTGAGGAGAAGAATCATAGAACTACTTCTTTTGATTTAATTCTAAAATTGTGATGCGTGTGATATTGAACTACGATTATTATTATTATTATTATTATTATTATTATTATTATTATTATTATTATTATTATTATTATTATTATTATTATTGTCTTCAATTTTTCAAATGAAAAATTTAGTGTTACACATATTGATTTGGATAAATGAAGAGAATTCATGAAAGTAAAATAATTTTACCGGAGCTTCGTATACAACCTACTCTCGAGAAACAAAGAACGGCTGAAAGCGAAAAGCCTATCTAAAAGGAGAAGCAAAGTAGCTGCTTAAAAATATTCTATTGAAACGTAAATTAAAATGTTGATCCATATAAATGTAAAAATTAAAATACGAGTGTAGCATTTTAACATAATACTAAGTATTTCAATTAAGCTTTCGTCCTTGCATATTCTTATAAATTTTAGTATTAGAATGAATTTCATCTCAATTATGAACTTTAAAAAAAGATTAGCTATAAATATTTTTTGTACTTAATTTGAATTTTGTAGTTCAAGAAAATAATATAAAAATCTTAAAAATTATAAAAGTAATCCAAAATAAAACAGAAGATTGTTAAAAAAAATCAGGGAAACAAAAATATATTCTATCGAAAAGTAAATTAAAATAGTTGATATAAATAATATAAAAACCAAAATATGTTGACTACTTCTGTCCCAATTTATATGATACACTTTTCTATTTAGTCACTCCAAAAAAAAAGATATTATCAACATTTTATCCATGTTGGATCCCACTTATTCAGCAAAAGGTCGACAAAAATAGGGATGGACATGGTATGGTATATACTAAATTACCATACCAAATCAAAATTTTTGATGCCATGATTGAATTAGTATTATGATATTAGGTATGGTATATGGCTTACATTTTAATTTTATGTATATATATATATATATTATAATACTAACAAATATATAATTTAGTATATTAGTATAAATTTAATATTTAGATGTTGAAATTTTGACTACTCTATCTTGATTGAAATCTTTTTATGTGATTGGTTAACACAATGAGTTGTTTGTACTTTCTTTTGAATATATATTTCTACATATGTAATGTGTTATTAGTATGATATAATTGAGATGGTTTTTTTTTTTCCTGAAAAGTCAAGGTCATCATATTCTATTATATGAGTATATATTGTTGAAGTTGAACAAACTATGGTTACCGATTTACTATATCACAAAATACGGAAATTGAAATTCAAAATATCGAACTATATCATACCACGTTTATCCCTTGACAAAGGTGTATTCTTCTATTTAAAAAATTATTTATTTAATAGTTTTTGGAACATTGCAAAGACTTTCCATATTTCTTAAACTTCAGAGTTAGTGACTACATCACATAATTGGGACAAAAAAACACTAAATATTTTAATTAAGTTTTCATCCTTATTTTTTTTAAAAAAAAAACAATAAGCACGTAACTTAGTGTAGGATATAATATTAAATTAAACGTAGAAGCAACAACAAAAAAAAAGAACAACAGACCTCTACAACCCAAAAGGCACATGAGCGGACTTATCAAGAACCAAATTAAACTCACTATGGAATTTAGTTCGATTCTCCAGATTTTTCTAGCTGAAAGAACAAGAAACAAACACAGCTACAGACCAATTTTAGATTCATGGAGTTTCTGTCAAAGCTAATCGGGTAAGAATTTGATAAGCTCAACAAATCGGGTAGAGATTCATAATTCTTTAATAAGTTCAGCTAGATCGGAGATGGAAAGGATTTTGCGGATACGTTTTTCTAAGCTTAGCTATAGATCTACTCCCAAGAGTGGATCATATACATCTACAAAGCACCTAAATTCTTATCTCAAGCTCTCATCAGCTTTCATAGCCATGGAGTATATCTCAGAGAAAATCGGATATTTAATCTTTCAAGAGTATCAAAACCAGCTATGGACTGCATTTCTCATATGCAAAACGACCCACATCGTGTTGTGTATTTTTCTCCTTTCACCTTGTTTTTGTTCAAATCATTGCATGTGTTGCTTGCCTTGTGCTGAGGTACTTGTAGATTCCAGTACTTGTTCAAATCCTTATATTCTTATAATTTTTATTATGAATATTGATTTCATCGCATATCCAATTTTTAAAAAGATTAGCTATAATTTTTTTGGACGTAATTTGTATTTTGTAGTGCAATGAAATAATATAACAATCTTAAAAAAATTATAAAAATACTCCTAATAAAAAACGGAGGAATTCATTTATATTTGAAGGTATATCAAAGAAAAAAGGCAAGTTAAAAAAACACTTTTGCCGCTAAAATCCTCACATTCCTAAAAAAAGAAAAAACATTGCCATTAGTCAGTTTTTTCCTTTCTCTAATTTCTACCCACATTCACATATTAGTACTTTATCTAAAAAAAATCATTTTAATTCCAATTGGAGGATTATCTCAAACTACACTCACCTATAATTCATTTGTTGCTCTTGGATTCTTAGTTTCACAATCTTTTCAGCTAAGTAGTAAGCATTCTTTATCAAACTTATTTTCTCCTTTTTGTTTGATTCGATCAGTGTGTTGTAAATCTTCTAATATGCTCTATTTGCTCGGTTTATATAGTTATTATATGGCCTTTTGTTTTTGAATCCCTTTGATAAGGGCAACTCTCTCAGATAAATGTTAAGTCGGTTCAAGAGATCAGTTAGATCTACTACTTTCGAGCCCCTTGCTGAAAAATAAGTTCATATTTTTATAGATTAAGCCACACCATTCAAAGCTCAACAAAGTTATTATGGAATTCACTCTGTTTAAAAGTGCAAATTATTTTTTTTAACTTTCAGACAACAAATTGATTGTATCTTTTGTTCTTTAAAGTGATATCATATGGAGTAGCCAAAAGCGATTTTCTAAATGCAGCAGTTAGAAATAATTTTGAGCGAAAGCTGTATTTGAAAATATGTTTTGTCAATTAAGTATATCGTCAAAGATTAGAACTTCTAAAACATATGATGCAAGGGGAAGTGAATAGAGTCAAAGTGCTCCAATCTCTTTAAATATAAGAGTTAGAGTGACTGGAACATAGTATGTGAGTTGATTTTATTACTATTGAAGTTTATATTTCATGCTGACAAAGTTCTGGACTTTAAATCTCACTGATTTTATATTTGTTTTTAACCAGTGTACTTATTTTGTTTTAAAAGTTCTTCTGTTTGTTTATTTGAACAGTCTTCACTCTCATTTTGTGATAGGAAATAGTTGATTCTGGAACTACATTTTGAATACTAATGAAATAAATTTGTTCCTCTTCAAGTGTTTATATCACGACCCGATTTCTCAGGTCATGATGGCACATACCATAACCCACCAGTAGGTAAGTCAACTTATAGTCCGGAATGGCTAGTAACAGAATAATAAGAAAAGCAGAAGTAATACGTAATGAAAGTAAGAAGAAATCAGGAAAGAAGTAAACATATCCCAAAACTGGGTAAAGTAAGTACAAGAGCTTTTAATACAACAAGACTACAAGTGAAATACAGGATATATATATATATATACAAAGATGTCTCTGAATAAAAAATAGAGATCATTCTAACAATAACAGGGAGACCAGGAATACTCCGGACATTAGGAGCTCACCCCAAATCTCTGATCCATGCCTGCTCTGTACAATGCAAACATCAACGGCAAGAACTCGTACTATGATCTGCAGACTGCAGAAGTTTAGTATGAGTACCAAACACGTGGTACTCAGTAGACATCGACCAACTGGGCTCCAAAGATAATGCATGCATAAATAACATGTAAAGTAGGAATATAACTACAAGCAGCTATCCAAGAAACTGCACATAACAGTGCTAATGGAGAAATAAAAATAAACTATCCTATTCTAATAGTAACTAGGGACTAACGTGTAATACCGTATATCACTAGCCAATATACAAATGAAGAGTAAAAGAAGGATATGTAGCAGTAATACAAGGCCAAAGGATACATGTACAATTTGAATAGATAAGGAGAGAAAAGGATATAAGGTA
This sequence comes from Capsicum rhomboideum, assembly GCA_031232105.1. Lineage (NCBI taxonomy): Eukaryota > Viridiplantae > Streptophyta > Magnoliopsida > Solanales > Solanaceae > Capsicum > Capsicum rhomboideum. Next base: position 98,383,568 of record CP124711.1, on the reverse strand, counting down.
ATACCACACACACACATATATAGGACTAAACTCAAAGGTAATATCCTGAGGAAGCCAACCTAACATCTCAAGGAATCCTAACCAAGTAGGAAAGCTAATACTAGCATAACCAGGGCCTCTAACCAAAGGATGACTAAACATGAGATAATTTAACCATATAGTACCTTACTACAACAGAGAAAAAGGATCAGAAATGTACCGAAAACCACGGGTACCAGTCCACAACCAACCTTCCAAGAGCTATGCAATGGTAACCAGATAATAAGTAACCTAATAGCTCGGAAAACCAATAACCCCAACCGTTTCCCCATAAGCCCAAAAAGTCACAAGCAAGAAATTAACAAACAACAATCATAATCTATACCTATACGGTCCCCTATAAGACCGATGGATACAGGCACCAAACAAATATACTGGTGATAGGCAATGCATATGAATGAAAGAATGCAATATAAACCAATAGAACCATATCAACAAAGTGTCATAACATACCAAGTGTATACACCTCCTCTATCTCAGTAGCTTGAAAAGGCAGGACCTATGGCGACCATCCTTCTCCGGCGCTATAACTGACGGACGAAGGGGCCCATAGGAGACTTGGGATATCCGTATACACTGCCTGGTCCCAAACCAGGACTTCCAGTAACTATCATAACCAATTTATTTCGTCCAGTACCAGAGAGATATGTATAAGTATAATAAATACCCAAACTTGAACTAAATCTAATAGAGTGTAAGTCTGTAAATCTATTGCCCGAGATCAACTTTGGGACTAAAACAGTATAGTCATGTAGAAAGGATTGGAATCTCTCTCGACCGAAGTAGATAAGTAGTAGTGGTAAAAGAGTTGATTAATAATGGACCGGAATCAGCCTCGGTTTAATTTCCAAAATATCGTATTTAGCTTCAAAAGCTCATAATTCATTAAATAAGGTGGTACGATTCCCGTTGTAAAAGTATCCATTTTAAAAGTGAAAAGTGGGAATAAATCTCTTTTTAGAAAACAATAGTAAAATCAAGAATTTGGTTGGAATCGTACCACTAAGTGAACATAAATGTTTCTTGGTTGGAATCGTACCACTAATAAACATAAATGTGCCTTAAAGTATGCATGCCATCACCAGTATCCAAAGAAATCAACCATAAGCGCCTAAGCGTCTATAATCTAGAATCACGTCTTTTTAAGGATAGAATACTCATGTGGGTCCAACTAGTATAGTAACCACGACCTCAAGCCTAACAATACATGACAAACATCATAAAGCCTCATAACTAGGGAAACTATGGTAATCTAGGGCATAACACTACAAGGAGAGCCTAATCAGGAAAACACCATCCAATCCACTAAGTAATATGGTGAGTCATATACTAAGGATCCTTAATGTCAAACTATGGTTATACAAGAGTATAATCAAGGATAATAGTAACAAGACTATAATCAAGGATAATAGGGTTCTATGACCATAACGGGGATTCTCTACTAAGGTTCGGGTCACATTTCTATCCCAAATTTCATAAATAGGTTAGGTCATGATATACTAGTCATAAACATATCCTATAATCCATACCTAGCATGAAATCTATACATAACACCATCTCATAAAGAAAAGTAGACCGAAGCCTACCTCGATGTCGAACCGCAAATCTTGGATCGTCCAGGAATCGCTCATTCTTGCTCCACAAACTTGAATCGATGTCACACTATCAATATAATAACCTACACGTTATTACAAGAATCACGATACCTATATTGCAATATAAAACTCCTGGCCTGAAATTGCGTCAATAATGGGCCCACTCATGGGGCCTACTAACAAAATTCCAAAATTGAATCCATGACAGGTCCCTCGAAAGACAAGGAATGAGTCCTCAAAAGTTGAGCACAAATGGAGTGCAAATCGGGGCTCAAATCAACCCCTAAAGTTTAGGGATTTAAGACCTAAATTCTTGGAATTTACACTGACAAAGGACAAAATTTGACGGGGAAAATAATGGAAAATGACCAAGGAGTGTTGAACTACTTTACCTTAGCTTCAATGGATGATTTTCCACACTTCTCCACGTCCTAATCTCTCAAAAATGGAGAAAAATCCCTAGAGAAATGAGGGAAAATTAGGTGAAGAGGAAAATATAATACTAGTAGTGATCGCTTAAGCGGCCACTGGGTTGCTTAAGAGACTGCCGCTTAAGCGGTAATTGACCGCTAAAGTGATGGATCAGGAGAGGCGGGATCTACCTAAGCGACACCCTGGTCGCTAAAGCGAACCTTATATGGGAAGCCAAGTATCGCTAAAGCGATACAATGTCTCTAAAGCGACCCCCAAGCCGCTTAAGCGACTACACCAACAGCTGAGGTATCAGATTTTGCTAAGTCCAAATGGACTCCAATTGGATGCTCGGGATTCGTTCGGAACCCCATGCATGCAAATGAACTATTGTACCATACCAAATTTGACATTTTGGACTCAACAGAACCATTAAAATTTCCAACAGAGGTCGTTTTGACACAATATGGGCCCCACACCTATAGTTCCATTTTAATCGAATTCTACCCAATAGCCCAAAATGAATCTAGAAGCCTCGGGACCCGGACCAAGGGTCCCGCTTGCCTAAAATCAATATTAACGGCTCTGTCAAAATTCTCATCCGAGGCCGTCAACTAGGAGTTTTGGTCCAAGACCAATTCCTTAATAGTAAAAACTCTAAAATAGGGAAATAAGCCTAAAATCCGAACGAACTATCCAATAACTAAACTACTAGTTTCGACAAGTCATAATTGACTTGTGGTCACTATGGGAAGTCTTACAATAATAGAATAGCATAGAAATTGAGAAAATGACCTGGAGGGCTATTACAATATCCATACTAAAAGGACTTTCGTTCGCGAAAGTCAATGGATAGAAAGAGCTTGAAAGCTTGAAAGGATGAGGTACTGGGCCTACATTCCTTGAGCAAGACTCTACAAATAACCTCTAAGGTAAATCAATGAATGCAAGGGATTTCACCAAAGGTGTCCCTTTTTCACCGACTCCCTTACTTCACTTTCTATATAGCCCAACTTCATCCACAACAACCAACTAGCCTCCAACTGATCCAGACATGACTGGAATACGCAAACCCAAACCACAACATGATGACATCACACCAAAAAAAGCACAACCAAGTAGATACTCAACCAAGCTAAAGTTAACCCAAGGCATGAATCATACAACCAACTCCAAATTCTAAATCAAAAATTCTCTTATCTTTCCAAACCTGCTATCTACTTTGATTTGTACAAAATATCACTTGAGTCCTATCCGCATAATCACATCACACTAACCTCGAGATACTGAAGATGATCTACTTAATATCCATAATGGCAAACATAAGAATAAGCCCATAAGGTTCTACCTGGACACAAAAATAGAGATGATCAAATCTTTCGACCTCTAGTTAGAGCTACAACTAGTTCGGATTTCCCTCAAAACCAATAATCACGAATCCCAAGCATAATTTCACGAAGCTGAATGATCTGCTCCAGACTGCCCCACCGACTTTAGGTAAAACCATGCTAAGCCCAATTAAGCACACTTCTTCTGCAAAGAAGACAGTTAAAATTTTAACAAACACTGAGAACCAAGGTCAAGAGCAGTAGAAACTAATATCGAGAGCCAACAGACCATCCCTCAAGAATTTATCAAGAATAACCCATCTGAATCGAAGATAACAGAACCGGTAGGTAAAGAGTAGGCTTAGTCATCCTATAAATGAATGCTTAATTGAAACGAATCTAGAAATGGGGTTGTAATCAAGTTACGCAATCCATAGCTGTAATATTCAAGTCGAAGCTGAACTACTCGATCTTAGTTATCCCAACCGATCTTGCTGACAATTGATATCCATATTCCCAAAGCTATCATAACTTTTAAGCCACCATTAAAGAGAGCCAAAATCCCAAAACTGAAGCCAATAAGTTTTCACAAAGATCAAACATTCAAATCAATCTTACCATCTAAAATTAAGCATATACCTAATGGTTCTCGCAAGGGCTGAAACTGAAATGTTGTCGAAGAACATAATCACAACCGAGGAGGACCATAGGCCAAAGATACAAGGAATCAAATCCATATCAGCTGAGGGAATAACCATCAAGGCATAACCAAGGACTCACCAAGGCATCAAAGAGTACTAATGGTAGCCAAATCTCAAGCAACTCAAAAAATACAATCTTAGCCTGAATCTGGTCAATCTAATACTCGATCTACGACCACAAATACCCATAAGTACATATCATCAAGCAAAAGCACTCCACGAAGTCATACTAGGCCGAATAAATATCGAGATGAGAATTTTTTGAACCCATTTACGCCAAGTTTAACTCGGTTGAACCATGAATCACATCGCAGAAGAATAGAGTACCCAACTCAACACCAATAATAAGATCAAGTCCCCTCCCAGGAGACGAACCCAATAAACCTGAATGTAAGCCTCAGACTTATCAACGATAGGAGCGGGCTATAGAAAAGAATTGCCCAAGCTAGAATCACAGTGAAACCATGGAAGGAAAAACCTTCCTTCCCACAACTCTTTCAATAACTTATCTAACCATACCAACAAAGAGGGGAAATCAACCAACCTAGGTTCTAAGCTAATGGATAGGAACCGCAAGAAAGGGATACTAACTAGATAAAGCTAGTCTAGCCATCTATTAAGTAAGAATCAATAAATATCAAAACAATGACAATAATAACAGCAACATATAGTGCATGTGGCACCAAAAATAAAAAACACCAACTAATACCACTCTAGTACCATAACAAGGCAAATATGCCAAATGAAAGAGACTTTACCCCAAGTGCTACACTCCAAGAAAATCATCACACCAATTCACTCAATCCACTACTAAAAGAAATTATCTACGGGGGTAGTCATATATGCATGAAATCTAAATAAAGGTATACAACAACCACTATTAAAATACCAAGGCATATAATCATCGATGGGTATGAAAACCCCAACATAATTCAATAGAAGCTAAAATATAGCAAATCAAAATCATACATATACTATGAAATCCAAATTCATGGTCCCTGATCTGCCTAAAAAAGTACAAATTTGAATGCGTCTGACCTCAGACTGAGCATCTAAATGATTAACTGAAATACTAAGGACACCGTCTCTAGCCAAAGGTGCCATAACACTAAGCGACTGGTCTGGCTGAGATGAATGACTAATAATCCCATGTTGGTGACGCTCTCTGGACCAGTGACTAGTCTCTCTATAGTAGAAACAAACCTCTGAAGCTCTAACCTAACAAAAAAATAAGTTGTCCCCAACTGGCTGACCAACTCATGCCTGGGGAACTACTTAGACCAATGAAAAATCTCACCACGGTAAAAAAATGCCCCTGGGAATCTCTGATGTACTATACTTACTGACCTAGATGGTTCGCCATGGCCTGAAAACCTAGATTGGATAACTGGTACTGCCTGACCAGAACTCTGTCCACTGAGGCCACCATAATCTATCTGAGAGCTACCCATAAGCTGAGGTGCTACCTGCATGGGCCTAATAGGTGGCAGGTGATGCTGACCTCTACTGGGAGAATTTTTTTCTCCAGACGAAATACCATAACCACTAAACTTCTGATATGACCTCTTACTACCACCTCTGTATGTATCAATACATGCTATCTCTGTAGCCCACGAATGATCAACAATATGAAAGAAAAAAGATATAGTTGCTATTAAATGCTCCAATGTCAATCGGAGTGGTAAAGCCAATCCTCTGATAAATCTCTGCACCATTTTATGCTCTATAGCATATAGCATAGATGTCTATCTGGCCAACTTGAGAAACCCAATCTCATACTCTGAAACTGATAAAGATCCCGGGTGAATACCAACAAACCCAACTCTGGCTTGAGAACCACTCGATGTACTGATGACCACCACTGACTATGAATTATCCACAAAAAGGCTCAGAATCTCCAACACGGCATCCTAAAAAGCTAAGGCAGTCTCACACTCTGTCAGAGCCTGGGCTAAGACCAGACCCTCTTGCTGATATTGAAGATCCTTGGTATCAATCTCTAACTCCCTAGCCCGATGTTTAGCTGAAACTCTAGTAACATACTTAGAAGTCTAGTCCGCATCTATCGACAACCTCGTTCTATCCCTCTAGAAAAGAGTGGAGTCAAAAAAAGTACTTAGAGGTTCATAAAAGTATGGACACATGACAAGGAATCAAGAAAAGAATATCCTAAGAATAACCTATAGCCTCCAAAAGATAGGATACAGACGTCTCGGTACAGATCCACAAGACTCTACTAGATACTTAGCTCTTGTACCAACAACACTGGTAAACCTAGGCTCTGATACTATTTTATCATGACCCAATTTCTCAGGTCATGATGGCACCTTCCATAACCCTCCAGTAGGTAAGCCAACTCATAGTCCGTAATGGCTAGTAATAGACTAATAAGAAAAAATTGAAGTAATGCTCAATAAAAGTAAGAAGAAATCAGGAAAAAAGTAAATATATCCTAAAACCGGGTGAAGTCAGTACAAGAGCTTCTAATACAACAAGTGTACAAGTGAAATACAGGATAAATATATATACAAAGATATATCTGAATACAAAATAGAGATCAGTCTAATAATAAGAGGGAGACCAGGAATACTCTAGACGTCAGGAGCTCACCCCAAATCTCTGATCCATGACTACTCCGCATGATGTACATATCAATGGCGAGAACTCATACTATGATCTGTAGGCTACAAAAGTGTAGTATGAGTACAAAACATGTGGTACTCAGTAGGTATCAGCCGACTGAGCTCCAAAGATAATGCAAGCATAAATAACATGTAAAGCAGGAATATAACTACAGATAACTATCCAAGAAACTAAACATACTAGTGCTAATGGAGTAATAAGGATAAACTATCCTATTCTAATAGTAACCAGGGACTAACATGTAATACCAACCATCACTAGCCAATATATAAAATAAGAGTGAAATAAAGATATATAGTCGTAATATAAGGCCAAAAAAGTTGTTATTCACGAGAGTAAAGTTCTCGAGAAGGTATAAAAATGTAAAAGGATAATATGGGGAAGTCCAAGACCCTGGTAGTTGATGAGGCAATTGTAGCACAACTCCAACTCTGAGTGGTATAATCTTGAATCATCCAATGAGGGCAACTCCACTTCTATCCATGAGCCCCTTTGCACCCCAGAGGTGACCCCGACAAAGAGAAAAATAGTTGAAGAGCCCGTGTGTAGAGCAGATACACCCTTTGTTCATCCCTTAGGTGGTCACTACATACTCTAACAACTTAAAGTGCCTAATCAATGCACAATCATTGAAGAACAACGGTTGTGCCTAAATGGGTTGGAAGGCAAGCATCCCCGAGTACTCTCAACACTCCACTACCATGATTTTTAGGTATTCACTCAGCCTTTAAAGTCTTACATTGAGAGTTGAGTGAGGGAATTTTATGTTGTCTATGGGAGATTGCTACCTAAAAAGAAAAAGAGAGGGATGCAGACTACTTTTGATGTTGTTACTATGAGGGGTTGGAGGTGTTATGTGATGCTAATGCAATAAATAAAATCTTGGGGTGTAAGAAGATTAGCGTGTATTATTTTACCACATGTTTCAAAGACCCCATTGAGAGTGTTAGGGGGTGGTTGGCCCCGCTACTTAGTGATGTCTCGCCCAAGTGGATTGAGTCTAATGTCTAAATTTATAAGGCGGACATTCACTTGGAAGCTCGTTATTGGTTGAGCTTCATATGTAGCAATATGCTTCACTCACAAAATCAATCCATCCTTATGAGCCTCCATAAGTTGCTTATTAGTTCGATTATTGGTAAAGAGGCCTTCAACTTGGGGTTACTCATAGTCCCAAATATTGTACAGCATGCACAACAAAATCAGTCTTCTCTTGCTTTTTTGTATTTAACTACGGAGTTCTGCCAGCGTGCAAAAGTGTCACGCCCCGATCCTATCAAGACGTGATTGGCACCCGAAGTCGATATGGCCCGAGAGAACCAATCTTTGCTCATGAACATTCGTATGCGTAACCTCGTATGAATCTTATTATTCTTCATGCAACTATGTGGAAGTAATGGACATGAAACATATGATATAAATATATATTTATGAAACTTGGCCGTTGGAGCCATTACATCAAACTGAACGTACATGTCTTGCACAATATACCCATATATGTCTACAAAAGCCTCTAACAGATGCATCAATAAGACCAACTTAAAGTCGGGACAAGGCCCCGCTTTATACTATATTTACAACATCAAAAAAATATACATCTATGACCCAGAAAGCTCCAAACCGAGTGTAGCTCACCTAAACTCTGCAAATGATCCCTAGTCTACAGAGGAGGTCTACTAATGCCTGCACCTACAACATGTAAGGTAAGTCCCCCAAGGGGGTCAGTACAAAGAATGTACTGAGTATGTAAGGCTCATAAGTAATCATCATACATAATAACAACAATAATGGAATCAATATAACAGAATTAATGAACGTGAATAAACTCTCTTTCTGTATGTGGGGAACCATGTATATTACGTTTGTAACACCCCGTACGTTTTTGAGTCTAGCTGAATACCGTAACATTGATAGAAATAATGAAACATGAGAGATTAGAGGAATTATGCATTACAATTTGTGGGCTAAGTTATTTTGTGATTTGGGCCCCAAATGAGGCCCCAAATGGAACAAAAAGATATGGCCCAAAAGGGGTAGTTGACCCATTCTTGCATAACTAAGTCCACAATCAATTATTGACCAAAGTTATTGGATAAATATGACTTTAAAGGGGCTTTATAAGGTGAAAAATCAGATTTATTCACCATATTACACATGCCATTTTCTAGACATTTCCATAACATTCTCTCAACACTCAAACCCTAAGCTATCTTACATTTGAGACAAGATCACTCCTTGGAAAGCTTGGGTAAGTGTATATTATTATGGTTAAATATATTTTATGCATGTGATATGGTTATTATTATGTTGGTTGTGTTGGTGGAGTATTGAGAAGCTCACTATGTGTGAAGTGCACATGTTGTTAAATCGGAGGATGGTTTTGCCTTGTAACCTTGAACATATACTTGTGATCTTGAAGGAGATAAACTTGATGGATTAAATATTGACACGTAAATATGTGATTATAGTCTTACCTTGTTTTATCATGATGTATAATGTTTGGAATTTCTATTGTGAAATTGGTTATGGTTTTGGTGACGTATTGACCGTAAAGTATGGTTTTGGGTGTTGTGAGACCATGGATGATTTTTGGAATAGAAGATGATTAAAAATATGTTAAAATAAGTTTGGTTATGATCATGTACCATTCATTGCATGAAAAGATCCAAAATAGGCCATTTCGGACCAAAACGGGCATCCGCCCCCGCAGACGGAGGCACCTGCGGGCGCAGATGCCAAAGCAGATGCCTATGGTTGCTGCCAAAGTGCATCTGCATGTGTAACTTAGACACCTGCGGGTGCAGGTGGCAGCACAGGTCACCCCCATATCCAGTTTTGTATGTTTTCTTACCTAGTCGACCCCCGAAGGCCCCTATACCCTTTTTGGATGTAATTATCAACTTGTGATGTCATTTTAATGAATTTAAAGTGTGATATGGAGGTTTTTAAGTATGTATGGTTGTTCATATGTTGTTATAAAGGATCAATTGCGATGGAATGATAAAGAGAAAAGCGTAAAGGGTAAGTGTGGTGTGAAACGCTATCGATGTATGATCTTTTAGTCAATGTGTGTAATGTTATGGTGTTGTTGCTATGGAAATGTAGTGGATTGTATTGTAAGTGATGACATGATGTTATATGGTAGTCACATATTTCATTGTCGTCTTGTACGCCTGTATAGTGACTAGTTGCTAATGTAAGTTCTGGTATGAACTTGTATTGTAGAGTAAGACGTAAGGAAGAAGCTGAAATGTTATGTTCATATATAGACTCGTGTACTCATACTTGTAAGTGAAGGTATGTAAGGTTACTCTTTCCGTATCTTTCTGTAGCATATAGTGTTCACCTTGTACTTATTCTATTCAGAGATATCCTAAGGTATTCCATTTTCGACTATTGAATAGTGTTACTCACATGTTCCTTATTCATTGGTCAATTGTGATTCACATGACGCATGTCCTTTGGTTGACTCATGTTCATTATCTAATATGTCAAAGGTTTCAAAATGTTATATTCCAAAGGGGTCCTATAGTATTCCAACTAGTTGACATATATTGTTATTCATTTGTGTCCTACTCTTAGATGAATTATGATCCACTTATCTCTTAGTTATTGACGGAAGTTCCTAAGTTGTCATGATGTTGTAGATTCCAAGAGAACTATCTCAAAGAGGGTAATATGTAAAGAGAATCTAATTATTCTTGAAAAGCATTCTCCAATCATGTCATGTTCCAAAGTCCCATATTATTATGAATAGCTTTGTACCAATCTCATAAGAGTAGTGAAGGAGGTAAAGTGCGAACTAATATATCTATTCCTCACAAGTGAGCGTATCACTCTCTTGAAAGTAAGGAAGTGAAGAAAGATATAGAGGTGTGTTTTCAATATTATCATGATCCTCAATGTGTTAATATCTCACAAGTTAAGGTATCAATCTCATAAGAGTAATAAGAGAGGTGATGTGCAAGTTAGTATAATTATTCCCCATAAGTGAAGACGTCAATCTCATGAAGTAAAGGAGTGAAGTAATATATAAATCTTTAATGTGTTACTCTCATAACTATGTAAAGGGTATAAGATTTGTAGAGAGGTAATGTTCGTATGATTACTATATGTTACATTGAGTATGGATCACAATCTAAAGGGTGTAAGTTCAAGATGGAACAATCTCAATACTATGCTATGTTATATATATATCTATGATAGCCCACCAAAGGTGGAGGCCCGGTATTATATATTTATCTATTATAGCCCACCAAAGGTGGAGGCCCGGTATTATATATTTATCTATTATAGCCCACCAAAGGTGGAGTCCCGGTAGTATATATTTATCTATTATATCCCACCAAAGGTAGAGGCCCGGTAGTATATACTTATAAGGTGATGATCCATAAGGTATTATAACCACTAACTAGTTGAGTGAACGGTAATGAAGATAGTTTTAAAGAGATGAGAATATATCCCTTGCGTGAATGTATATATATAAATATGAAGATTGTTATAAAAAGGAGGATGGCAAAACTGATTGACCAAGTAATGAAATAATAGAAGTAATGAACATGGTTCCACACATCCAGGTTGAAGAACTATTCACATTGATTATTCTCTTACGCTTAATTTCTTGGAAGTACTTATGTGTTATTATAGTCTCATATGTCCTTACATACCCAGTACTTTCTTCATACTGACCCCTCTTGGGTGACTTACCTTACATGCTGCAGGCTCAGATGTTAGTAGATCTCAGCAGTAGATGATGAGATATCCGCAGATTGTTGGTGAGCTCCAGTTGATCCAGGGCTTTTCCGAGTCATTATGCATATGGGTTTGATATTGTATATGAGTATGGAGCGGGATGTCGTCCAGACTCTAGGTTTGTCATAGTTATGTATCTGTAGAGGCTTTGTAGACTTATGTGGGAAGTTGAATGTAAGATATGTACGTTCATTTTGACATGATGGCCCCAACGGCCAAGTTTCCTAATATATATAGCATATGTTTTCATGTTCATGTTTTCTGTGTAGTTGCATGAGGAATAATACGATTCACACGAGAATATTCATACGAAGGTTCATGAGCAAAGATTGATTCTCTCGGGCCATATCGGCCTCGGGTGCCAGTCCGGTCCGAATGAGATTTTGGGTCGTGACAACGTTCTTTACTCCTCTTGTCTTTACATAATTTCATCTTATTTGTTCTACCCATGCTAGGCTGTTCTGTCACTCCTGGGGTGAGATTAACCCATGCTAGGTACTTTGACCCCTGGGATGTTATGTGAACCCATGCTAGGCTTTCGTGTCACCCTTGGGATGTCATTAACCCATACTAGGTACTGTGACCCCTGGGATGTTATCGTAACCCATGCTAGGCTTTCGTGTCGCCCCTGGGATGTACCATCATAACCCATGCTAGGCTTTTCTATCGCCCCTGGGATGTATCGGGATTGACCCATGCTAGGCTTTTTTGTCGCCCCTGGGATACCACCCGTGTTATTGGGATCGACCCATGCTAGGTATTTTAACCCCTGGGATACCACCCATGATTACTTATTAATAATACATTAATTCTTTCTCTTGTTATTCTTACTTCCATTTTAAGAGTGATACATTGAGGATCATAACCTTATTTGAAGCACACTCATATACACATTTCACTTCACTCCTTTGCTTCATGAGATTGACATCTTCACTTATGAGAAATGGATATATTAACTTGCACATCACCTCTCTTATTACTCTTATGAGATTGGTACTTTTGTTTGTGAAAGATTGGTATAAAGATAATCATCACATTATTGGACTTTGGAACATGAAATGATTGGAAAATGCTTTTCAAGGATAAATAGATTCTCTTATGTTATTACTCTCTTGAGATAGTTCTTTTTGGAATTACCACGTTATGACGTCTTTGGAACTTCAATCAATGAATAAGTGATAAGTGAATCATAAGTCATCTAAGAATAAGACACATATGAATAACAATATTCGTCACCCTGAATTGATATACTTCAAGCCTCTCGGAATTGAAACAAGTCCAATGTCAATATGAACAACATGTTGCAGAAGGATATGGAAAAAGGATCCTTACATACCTTGTATTCTCAATATGATTCTACAATAGTAAGTGTGCATACAATAATCCCGCTCCATCCTTATGTTTCACTCTACAACACAAGTACATAATAGAACCAACATTAACCACCAATTACCTTACAATGGCATACAATAACAAGAAGTCACATGTTTGGCTTTAACATGTCATTTCCCCCTTGACAATACCATTTATGAAATTATTGTACCAATAATCCCACAATATTCCATACATTTACCAATGCATGATAACAAATAGCATGTCACACCAAGTTCATACTTCACACTTTTCCATCACCACCATATCACAATTATTCCATCAAATTACTTCAATACACCTCAAAACAACAAATCGGCCAAAATCCCATAATTTACACTTATAACAAAATAACAAGTTTAGGACCATAATCACACCATACATGTTGTTATCTCATCCATACCATGATCTTTCATCAAACCCACAAGTCATATTTTAAGTTACAATTCCATAGATAACACATCTTTTAGAAAAAACACAAAGTGCCATATCCAACACTTCCAAGCATACCCAACATGATTTACATACTATCCCATGCATGTAATAGATTTATCCATAATAATAATCACTTACCCAAGCTTGAAATATGATGATCTTGCTCCAAAGATGGCTAAGGGTTTGAATAGCCCAAAGGGGTGTTCTTGAAAAGTCTAGAAAAAGAGAGAGAAAAGCATGTGTGTTTATGAGAATAAAAAATCAGATTTTTGGCCCCTTTTATAGACCTTTAATTCCATCCTTATCCACTCTTGTGGCATTTAATGTTTGGTCTAGAAGGTCAAGGCAAGAATGGGTCATTTGACCCATTTTTGGCCCACACATTCTTCTCATTTTGGTCCCTTTTTGAGCCCAATTCACTTAACCCAATAAAATCAATAATTCCTCATGTTTAATTCATTTCATAAAAATTACTACAATATTCCCATTCACGCAATTCATACTCGTAGCCTCAATTTCAAAAACAAGTGATTCTAGCCACGTATGGCTTATTTTGACTACAAGGATAAAATTGTCATTTTGATGCCAAATTCGTTCTCGAGTAATTTGATCATACCAATATAATACATTACTCATTTCATGTGTATGCTCATGGTTGTAGAAGAAACGTGGCAAAAATCGGCTCGGTACTTCCCCGGGCACCCTTGGGACTTAAGAATTTTCCACCTTTGAAAAAGTGGCAAAACCAGCCTGGCACGGCCTTGGGCACACCATATTGATTCCTCTGGGATAAAAATATTAGACCAGAGCGGCGTGGCACACCCTCTGGCGCGCTCCAACCTTAGTTTTTCAAAAAATTCCGCTTTCGACTTTTCGTTGCGGATTTGGTTAGATACTTCAAGTTCTATTCTTTAACTTACTTCTTACCTTTAATATAATTTATTATGAGGTCCTACAAGCCTCATTTTTAACCCCAAAAATGTTCCACGAAGTCACAAAACACCTCCAACGAAAGTCTAATCACATGTACGATGCCAAATTTCAATTTTCTCATCATTAACATTACCAAATACACACTTATGGCTCTCGACACCTAAGTAAATGTTATTCACGTCGTCAAGTAGGGTTGGGAAGGTACGGGGTGTTACAAAAAGTTCCTTTTATCAAGAATAAGGACTTTGAGTACACCCCTATTATGTTGTTGATATTACCCGTATTGAGTTGGTTGAAAAAACGAGGTAGAAAAAAGTCTGGGAGGAGAATGCCCCGACAGTTGATATCGATTCTCATGGTTCTTTTGATAGTGGTATAAACCAGCCCACTCCTGATGCAGCTTCTAAGTCTGCTACTCCTAATCCAACGCCTACTTCTACTCCCACAACTCCATACCCTCCACCTAGTCCTACAAGTCCTACTTCCCAGCCTTCTACTACTGCAGGGTCATTTAGAGCCCTTTTTTCTCATCTTGATAGATAGAGGTACCAGGCATGATTTCTAGTGTAGTGAAAGGCACTTTGGAACCGGTACATATGGAGATTAAGAGTATTAGGGCCACCCTTAGCTATTTTAGAAAGAAGTTGGATGAATTAAGTGCCCTACGACAGTTTGTTTCTTCTGGGGTTGTTACAGGTATGCAGAGTAAGTTGGCTTCCCTTTGGAAGCATGTTGATGATCTTAGATTCCTAGATGTTACCCATTTATGGACAACATCAATTGAGACACTTGCACCAGCTCTCACTCCAGCTTCTGAGACTGCACCAGTAGAGGAAGAGGAAGGAGATGAGTCAGACAAAGATTCAGATGATGTAGTGGTCAGTTCTGAGATATATGGTTTCTTTGAGAGAGAAGGACAACTTGGCATCCAAATTAACTCATAGGTAGTAGAGCAAGCAGACATATAAGAGACAGAGGATGATATACTTGCTGACACAATGGAGAAGTCAGTTCATGAGACTTCACAGGTGGGGACCTCCAGTTCAGCTGCTGCTAGGAAAACTCCAGTTGTACCAGATCTTCCATTCCAGATTAATGGAGTTGAGTCGGGTACTGCTGCCCATACAATTGCCACTTCGGTGAGACAGTCATCCTCTAAGGCTTGGCTACATTCAGAGGGACCCTCACTCTTACTCTCTTTACTTTCTTTAGTCCTATTGCATTTAGGACAATGCATACATTTTAGTTGGGGTTGAGGAGTTTATTTTGGATTTGTAATATTGATGCTCATTTCACTTGAGATATTTTAGATATTGTTTTTCATTTTGGTGTGTGGATTGACAGTTGGATACTCATTTTTATTTTTATTTGGGTTGTAAAATTTATATGTTGGTGTTTTGATTTTATTCGAGGTGTGGTATGTGGTTTTTATTTCGTTATCATTTTGATTTTTATTTAGTAGTTTTAGTTTTCATTACAAATAAAAATTCATTTTAGCATGCATTCTCAAGAGGGAAGTGTACTAGCAATTGAACACTTTGACTCAAATGGTACACTTGGGTAGATTTTTCACACATGCAATATTTGGTTCCATTTTTCAATGTAACGCTTATCCAGTTTTCAAAAAATTCCCCTCTTTAAAATTTTTCCATTCGTCTAGTTAAGCTAGTTAGACTCTCAATTTTGTGAAGACTCTCACCTCATACGGGCTACTTGAGTACCTTCCTTGGTATGTGCTATTAATGTGGCACGACAATTGTGGAAGAGTACTTTGAGTATGCGATTGAGTGTCATGTGCGGGAAAGATTTTGATTTGATCTTGTGCATCGAGTCCACCTAGAACTTGCCCAGTTGCTCTATTTTGAAAAGTAATGAGTGTACGATGTTGGAGGCATAATCTTAGGCCATTAATCGAGAGCAAACAACCCCTTTTGACCAAAAATTGAATCTTATCTTGGTGAGTAGAGTTACCAAATTTGTCACCTATTGAGCCTTGATACCCATTTTATTGAGCAACTTCATTACAAACTGAAACCTTTCTCTCTAAAACCCTCCTCTTGAACCAAACCTCCTCAAAGTGTCTAGGCAAGGTTAAAAACCAACAGAGGCTAAAGGGGTGGAGGAGACCTCAAAATTTTCATGTGCTTTGTAGTTCATAAAAGTGGGGACCAAAAACATACTCTCCCAATTATCCTTGTATCCTTGGTTGAAAAAAAAAAGAAAATGAAAACTTTTGAAAAAGAGTTGTAGTTTTGTTTTTGGTTGTAAATATATGTTGTGTTTCAAATTTTAAAAGAATAGGAAAGGGAGATTAGTTTGAAAGGTTTTGAAAGATTGGTCCCAAAAAGATTTATTAAGAGCAAGTCTTGGGAAAATAGATGAATGGAGGTCTCTCTAGATGCTTTGTCGATGTAGAGTCACTTTAACCTTACACTCCCCTACCTTACCCATTGCCTACGCTACAAGCCGAACTAAGAACTAGGTGGTCTTCGAAGTTGCATGCTTTGACATGGTCAAATAGAGTTTATGGGCAACCCTATGGTGTGGTACTTGTGTCCTTGATCTTCTTTTGGGGAGTGAGTGATTCATTTTAGTCCCTAGATTTGTTGATATTCGTATTTTGAGGGAAGGAAATTCTTTGTGTGAGGGCTCTTAATTATCATGCCTTAGTATTCTTTAGTTTTGATTGAAGTCTATATGCATATGTTTGGTTTGGTAACATTTAGCCAGCATTTGATGTTTGTTGTTGACAATTTGAGATCTTAATAGACAAAACATGGGCATTGGTTTTCAAAATCATGAGGACAAAGCATTTTCACAAATGAAGTATGTGTCTAAACTCCCACGTTGTACTATTTGTAGACATTGGTAGTTGTGTTGTGTGTACATTAGTTTACTCAAGGACTAGCAAAGATTTATGTTGGGGGTGTTGATGAGTCAGTAAAATGCGACTCATTTACCCTAGAAATAGGGGGAAACATGTCCTCAATGCTAAATTGAAGTAGTTTTAATGTTGATTTGGTTTGATTTCAGGGTAGAGGCCTAGAAGTGATCAAAATAGCAAAATGGAGAGAAAAAAGGCAAAAAGATGGAAGATCGAGGCAAAAATTACACAAAGGCATAAAGGTGCACTTTGGCATATCACCAAAGTGACTGGCGCATCGCCAAAAGAGGATCACTATCGCCAAAAGTTACAGGAAAAGGCCAATAAAAAGAGAAGCAGAACGGTAAAGCATTGAATGAATTGGTGAAGCGTCGAGCTGAAAAGAAACAAAAAGAGGTTGTAGACTACTTTTGATGTTGTGACTGTGAGGGGGTGGAGGTGTTATATGATGCTAATGCAATAAATGAAATCTTGGGGTGTAAGAAGATTAGCGTACATTATTTTGCCACACGTGCTAAAGATCCTATTGAGAGTGTTAGGGGGTGGTTTGCCCTACTACTTAGTGATGTCTCGTCCAAGTGGCTTGGGCCTAATGTCCATATTTATAAGGCGGACTTGGAAGCTCGTTATTGGTTGAGCTTCGTATGTAGCAACACCCTCCACTCATAAAATTAGTCCATCTTTGTAAACCCCCGTGAGTTGCTTGTTAGTTTGATTATTGCTAAAGAGGCCCTCAACTTGGGGTCACTCATAGTCATGGATATTGCACACCAGGCACAACAAATCAAACTTCTCTTACTTTATGTGTTTGATTACGGAGTTGTGCCGGCGTGCAAAAGTGCCTTTTAACAAGAAGAAAGACTTTGACTACACCCTTGTGTCTGTTATTGATATTACCCGTATTGAGGTTGATCAAGAAGTAAGGTCGAAGAAAGTTTGGGAAGAGTGTGCCTCGACAGTTGATATCGGTTCTCGTGGTTATTTTAATAGTGGTACCAACCATCCACTCCTGATACAGTTTTTGAGTCTGCTACGCCTACTTATACTCCTACTCGTACTACCAAAGCTCTATCCCCTCTACCTAGGCCTACAGGTCCTACATCCTAGCATTCCACTAATGCAGGGTCATCTAGAGTCCCCTTTCTCAGGCTGACATTATTCGGATGGGGCAGATGGCCTATTCTGGTGACACTAGGTCATCTAGGTTGGAGAGAGAGGTACCAGACATGATTTCTAGTAAGGTGAAAGCTGCTTTGGAGCTGTTACATGTGGAGATTAGGAGTATTAGGGCCTCCCTTAGCAATTTTGGGAAGAAGTTGGATGAATTGAGTGCCCCACAATAGTTTGTTTCTTCTGGGGTTACGACAAGTACGTAAAGTCAGTCAGATTCTTTTTGGAAGCATGTTGATAAGCTCAGAGTCCCAGATATTACCCGCTTGTGCATAGCATCAATTGAGACACCTACACTAGTTTCTGCTCCAACTTTTGAGACTACACCAGTAGAGGAAGAGGAGGAGATGAGTCAGACAATACTTCAGATGATGCAGTGGTTAGTGCTGAGATAGATGGTTTCTTTGAGAGAGAGGGACAACTTGGTATCCAGATTGACTCACAAGTAGTAGAGTAGGAAGACATGTAGGAGACAGATGATGCTATACTTGTTTCCACTATGGAGAGGTCAGGTCACGAGACTTCACAGGTTGGGACCTCCAGCTCAGCTGCTGCTAAGGAGACTCCAGTTGCACCAAATCCATCCCTCGAGATTAATGAGCTGAGTCAGGAACTGATGCCCAGATATTGGCTATTTCAGTGAGCTAGTCGTTGTCTAAGGCTTAGCCATATTCAGAGGGACCCTCACTCTCTCTCTCTTGACTTTCTTTAGTCCTATTACAGTAAGTAAAATGCATACGTTTTAGTTTAGGTGAGGAGTTTATTTTGGATTTGTAATATTGATGCTCATTTCACTTGATATATTTTGTATATTGTTTTTTATTTTGGTGCGTGGATTGATAGTTAGATACTCATTTTTATTTTTATTTGGGTTGTAATATTTATATGCTGGAGTTTTTGATTTTATTTGAGGTGTGGTGTGTGGTTTTTATTTTGTTATCATTTTGATTTGTATTTAGTAGTTTTAGTTTTCTTTACAACTAAAAATTCATTTTAGCATGCATTCTCAAGAGGAAAGTGTACTAGCAATAGAACACTTTGACTCAAATGGTACACTTGGGTAGACTTTTCACACGTGCAATATTTGGTTCCATTTTTCAATGTGATGTTTATCCAATTTTCAAAAATTTGCCCCTCATTAAAAATTTTCCATTGGTCTAGTTAAGTTAGTTAGACTCTCAATTTTTTGAAGACTCTTACCTTATTTTGGCTACTTGAGTACCTTTCTTAGTATGTGCTATGAATGTGGCACGACAATTGAAGAAGAGTACGTTAAGTATTCGATTAAGTGCCATGTGTAGGAAAGATTTTGATTTGATCTTACGTATCGAGTCTGCCAAGAACTTGGCCGGTTGCTCCATTTTGAAAAGCAATGAGTGTACGATGTTGGAGACATGATCTTAGGGCATTAATCGAGAGCAAACAACCCCTTTTGACCAAAAATTGAACCGTACCTTGGTGAGTAGAGTGACAAAATTTGTCCCCTATTGAGCTTTGATACCCATTTTATTAAACAACCTCATTACAAGTCGAAACCCTTCTCTCTAAAACCCTCCTCTTGAGCTAAACCTCATCAAAGTTTCTAGGAAAGGTTAAAGACCAACTTATGCTAAAAGCCTAAGTTGGGGGTGGAGGAAACCTCAAAATTTCCATGCGCTTTGTAGTTCATAAAAGTAGGGACCACAAACATCCTCTCCCAATTTTCCTTGTGTCCTTAGTTGAAAAAAAAAAAGAAGTTGAAAACTTTCGAAAAAGAGTTGTAGTTTCAGTTTTGGTTGTAACTATGTGTTGTGTTTCAAATTTTGAATGGATAGGAAGGGGAGAGTATTTTGAAAGGTTTTGAAAGATTGATCCCAAAAAGATTTATTAAGAGCAAGCCTCTGGAAAATAGATGAGTGGCGGTCTCTCTAGATGCTTTGTCGAGGTAGAGTCACTTTAACCTTACACTCCTCTACCTTACCCATTGCCTACGCTACAAGCTGAACTAAGACCTAGTTGATCTTCTAAGTTGCATGATTTCACGTGATCAAATAAAGCTTATGGGCAAACCTATGGTGCGGTACTTGTGTCCTTGATCTTCTTTTGGAGAGTGAGTGATTCGTTTTAGTCCCCAGATTTGTTGATATTCGTATTTTGAGGTAAGGGATTTCTTTGTGTGAGGGCACTTAATTATCATGCTTTAGTATTCTTCAGTCTTGATTGAAGTCTATGAGCATGTGTTTGGTGTGGTAACATTTAGTCAATATTTGATATTTATTGTTAACAATTTGAGATCTTGATAGGTGAAACATGGGCCTTGGTTTTCAAAATCTTGAGGGCAAAGCATTTTCACAAATGAAGCGTGTGTCTAAGATCCCAAGTTGTACAATTCGGCGCAGCGCTGACTCAATCAGCGACGGATGTAGCTCGACTGAATTGTCAAGCGGTGGATTTCTGTAATTACGTGGCCCGATTTTTCTGATGCTATTTAAGGCTTTTTGGTCTTTTGAAATCCTATCTTGGTCAATTTGGCTTATGCTCTAGCTTATAATCAAACCCTAATCTTGGGATTTACTACTTTTAGCTTGGATCCAGATTATTCTTGTGGAAATATTTGGATTCTTTAGCTAATATGAAAGAAGAATTTGGTATAATTTCTTTTTCCTTCATTATGAGTTGCTAATTTCCCATACTTGGGGTTATGCATAATTGAGTATTGTTTATGTGTGGGTAGTTATTATTTACCTTTCCATTAAGTTGTATGTTATGATTTTGTCTAAATCTCTATGTGTTAATTTATAGATTGAGGTTGCAAACTTAGTCTATGTTTGAATCTCTTGTATTGCTTGAAAAAGGGTGTAGGGATGATGATATTTAGCTAATGAAAGTTGAGTTACACTCATTTAAGTGGTAATACTAGTGATAGATTACCCATTTCAAGGTGTATGGTTGTTTGGTAGTGTAGACACTTGGGTATTCGAGAGAAATCCATGTGAAATTTGGTTGTGGATTGAAAAATCATCCAATAATGAGACCAATGCCTAATCATGACCAATATTCAAATTTTAGGTGTATTTTCACTTACCCATGCATAAGAACAATCTCATGAAGGAACAACCCCAAGTGCTTTAACTCACTTAATTACAATCTTGTTGCATATAGTTTTCACAAACCAATAGTTGATACTATTAAATTGTTACTAAAAATTTTCAAACAACCCCCCCCCCCCACTATTTTACTTTTATGTTAAATTTTGACATTACGTTCGTTTATACATTTGAAGTATAAATTGAGCATTATCAGGTACCAGTCCACAACCAACCTGCCACGAGCTATGCAATAATAACCAAATAATAAGTAACTGGATAGCCCAGATAATTAAAAACCCCAACCAGGCCCCCATAAGCCCGAAGAGGCACATGAAAGAAATCAACAAACAACAATCATAACCTGTACCTATACGGGCCCCCATAAGACCAATAGATACAGGAGCCAAACAAATATTTTGGTGATAGGCAATGCATATGAATGAATGAATGAATGCAATGTAAACCAATAAAATAATATCAATAGCGTGCCATAACACACTAAGTGTATACACCTCCTCCAACATAGTAGCTCGCAAAGGCAGGACCTGTGGCGATCATCCTTCTCCGGCTCTGTGGCTCATGGACGAAGAGGCCCATAGGGGACTCGAAATATCCTTATACGCTGCCTGGTCCCAAACCACGACTTCTAGTAACCATCATAACCAATTAACTTCATCCAGTACCGGAGAGATATGTATAAGTATAAAAAATGCCTGAACTTGAATCGAGACTAAAAGAGTGTAAGTCTGTAAATCCATTATCCGAGATCGACTTCGGGACCAAAATAGTATAGTCATGTAGAAAGGGTCAGAATCTCTCTCGACCGAAGTTGATAAGTAGTAGTGGTAAAAAAGCGTATTAATAATTATCCGGAATCAACCTTGGTCTAACTTCCAAAATATCATTTTTTGCTTTATAAGCTCATAATTCATTAAATAAGGTGGAACGATTCCAGTTGTAAAAGAATCCATTTTAAAAGTGAAAAGTAGGAATAAATCTCTTTTTAGAAAATAGTAGTAAATCAACAATTTTGTTGAAATCACACCACTAAGTGAACATAAATGTTTCTTGGTTGGAATTGTACCACTAAGTGAACATAAATATTTCTTGGTTGGAAATGTACCACTAAGTGAACATAAATATGCCTAAAAGTATACATGCCATCACCAGTATCCAAACAAATCAACCATAAGCGCCTAAGCATCTATAAACTAGAATCATGTCCTTTTTAAATATAGAATACTCACCTGGGGTCCAACTAGTATCATAACCATGGCCTTGGGCCCAACAATACATAACTAATATAATAAAACCTCATAACACGAGAAACTATGGTAATCTAGGGCATAAAACTACAAAGAGAGCTTGATCGGGGAAAACATCATCCAATCCACTAAGTAGTATGGTGAGTCTTATATTAAGAATCCAAAATGTCAAACTCTAGTTAAACAAGACTATAATCAAGGATAATAGGGTTCTATGACCATAACGGGTATTCTATACTAAGGTTCGGGTCACATTTCTATCCCAAATTCCATAAATAGGTTAGGTCATAATATACTAGTCATAAACGTATCCTATAATCCCTACCTAGCATGCAATCTATACATAACACCATCTCACAGAGAAAAGTAGACCGAAGCCTACCTCGATGATGAACTGTAAATCTTGAATCGTCCACGAATTGTTCATTCTTGCTCCACAAACCCGAATCGACATCACACTATCAAACTAATAACCTATGGATTATTACAAGTAACACGATACCCATATTGCAATATAAAACTCTGGACCTAAAATTGGGTCAATAATGGGCCCGTGGGGCACACTACCTGAATCCTAAAATTGAATCCATCACGAGGTCCCTCGAAGGACAAGAAATGTCTGCTCAAAAATTGAGCCCAAATGGAGTGAAAAATCAGGGCTCAAATTAGCCCCTAAAGTTTAGGGATTTAAAACCTAAATTCTAGGAATTTACAATGAAAAAGGACAGAATTTGACTGAGAAAATAATGGAAAATGACAAAGGAATGTTGAACTACCTTACCTTAGCTTAAATGGATGATTTTCCACACTTCTCCACATCCCAAGCTCTGAAAAATGGAGAAAATGCCCTAGAGAAATGAGGGAAAATTAGTTGAAGAGGAAAATATAATACCAGCAGTGACCGCTTAAGTGGATATTGACCACTAAAGCGAAGGGTCAGGAGAGGTGGGGTCCACTTAAGCGATACCCTGGTTGCTAAAGTGATGTCCGCTTAAGCGGACAGGGATTGCTAAAGTGACCCTTAGCTGGGAAGCCAAGTATCGCTAAAGCGACTATCGCTTAAGCGACCACCAAGCCACCTAAATGACTGCACCAGCAGCTGAGGCATCAAATTTTGCTAAGTCCAAATGGACTCCGATTGGGTAATAGGGATTTTTTCAGAACCCCATGAGCACAAATGAACTATGATACTATACCAAATTCAACATTCTAGACTCAACGAAACCGTCAAAATTCCAACGACGGTCAATTTGACATAATATGGGTCCCACACCCATAGTTCTATTTTAACCAAATACTACCCAATTTCCCAAAATGAGTATGAAACTCTTGAAACCCAAAACAAGGATCCCCCTAATCTAAATTCAACATCTCGAAGCTGACAGTGCTATCAAAATTCTCATGCAAGGCTGTTAACTAGAAATTTTGGTCCGAGACTAATTCCTTAACAACTAAATCTCCAAAATAGGGAAACGAGCCTAAAATCCAAACGAACTGTCCAATAACCAAACCAACAATTTTGGAAAGTCATAGTTGACCTTTAGCCACTATAGGAAGGTTCAAAAAGCTAGAATCGCATGAAAATCAAGAAAATGACCTGGAGGGTCATTGCAGTTTATATATTTATATACCATATCTAGATACACATTTTTTCTTAACTTCTTAGAGTCATCTTGTTCTTGGAGTGATATATCAATTAATTATTTATTCTTATTATAATTAGATAAAACCAAGATCCAATATTTATGTTATTATTTCGTCTACATGTAGTTTTGGAATTACAGATATGCCACCTAGAGGAGGTGGACCAAGTAGATATTCTGAAAAAAGAAAAGCAAATCTACTGAAATCTCCTCCTATGCTGAGTTCTATATCTAATCAAGCACCATTATCGCCTGAAATGTCAACACCAGAAATGCCATATTCAGTCGATGTTAACCTATCTTGGACCATCTTCATCTTTAGGGATTGAAACACCTAGAAATGAAGTTGTAGCAACAGATTTGTCAAATACGACTGATGGTACCCATATCCCAATTAAAATCATTTTGGGAGGGTAAGAGTAAAATACCATTTCATTACATTGTTTTGCTTTGCATAAAAAGATTAAAGTTCTATTGATTTTCTTTTCATACCATTTTTTTTAATAATTCATTTGTTCTGTTGGTTTTCTTAAGCTGCATAGATGGGGAATCAATCACAAATTTGAAGTGTTTTTAAATCAACATAAAAAGTTTTATTCTTGAAGAAAGTAGCTTGTTCACTGATTTCTATATCATTTCAAAATATGCTAATGACAGGATTTTATAATTTATACAAAGTCTTGATCATTTCTTTGCTAATACTTTCATAAGTTTCATATTTATTTATTTTTGATTCCTCTACCTTTGTAAGCTCTTATATTATTGTCCAAGATTCTCACTCTAGCCTCTACTTGATATGTACAAACAAAATCGAGTATTTAAATAATTACAATTTTTGTTTGTATAAGCTTGGAGCCAGGGAATAATATATTCCGAGCGATAACAAAAATCTTTAAGAAAAAACTAGATCTCGAAGGACATGATTGGAAATCAGTTACACCAGAGATAAAGGACTTCTACTAGGAGGAGTTTAAGGTAAAGCTATAGTAACTATCAATTTATTAATGGAGTTTATTCATTTAGAACTTCTGTTATATCAATTCATGTATTTTCTTTTTATCTTTTTAAACAGAAGCTATTTCATTGGAATATTGTAATTGAAGGTTCTATAAAGGATAAGTTTATGAGAAAATGTACAATACAATATAAGGGTATGCTATGTGAAACTATATCCTCTGAGAAAAATCAAAAAATATCCCAAAATCTATTTGGGAGAGCTGGAAGCCTCACTGGAATACTGAAGTTTTTAAGGCCAAATATACACAATGTTAAAAAAATCAACTAAGTGAGAAATATGGCAAAGGATATGGTCCCTCACGCCATCCAGGAGGATCCTTCTCTCATTGAGATCATGCAAGATAACTGGTATAATCATTTTTATTTTGTCAAGTTATCATTTCTTCAAAGTTATTCCTTACGTAATAATTATGGTAGATTCGATTTCAATTTTAGGCAAAAGTGCTAGGATGACCAACTTATCCACATGAGCTTTTGAAGAAGACACATATCAAAGCAAATGATGAGTTTGTGGACCTGAAGTCTAAGAGCATATATGTAAGGACGTCAAACATTGCTGATCAAACTATTTAGCTTTGAGTCTTTGACAAATTTTATAAACACATATGCATACATGTTTCTGTTGTAATGTACAACAAAAGCCTAAAGTAGCCAAATACCTATCACCTTTCTCCTTTCCACTAAAGTTTCTCATAGATAGAGCATATCTTAATGTTGACAATGGTGAGTAAAAATTAGCAATAATAGATGTGTATTATTCTCTTGCTTTTTTCCCTTTTCATCCCTTTTTTTATCTTCCCGACGCATTTAAAGCTAATGCAAACATCAGACCAGTCCAAAAATATTTTATCATGATTTGTGTCTTTTAACATTTCTATCATTTTAGCCATGTAGTATTCAAATGGAAATTAGCTATTGATATAATTGTCTTGTTTGACTGCTGCCTCTACCAATCAGCTTGTTTATTTAAAATGGCTAATACCTATAAACTTGTTGGTTGATGTTAATTGCGTTGTCTCTTTACGATTGCTAGATGATTGTTTATTAGTGTATTATCATATATTTTATTTTTTCAGGATGTTGTAGTGTCCAAGATCACATCTGCATCTCAGGTTGTAGATGAATCCAACGAATCTCCAACAGTTGATTTTTCACAAATTTACATGGATGAAGTGGGTGGGGTTAAGAAGACATGCATCTACGGCCTTGGCTCTCAAGCAGGTTTCTATGGGAATGTTGATTCATCATTTGCTTCAACTTCACAACTTCAAAACTGTGATTTTGATGCTCGGGGTGAAGGAATGCGTGCTAGAAATAGAGAGGAGATGAAGAATGAGATGAGAGAAGGGATAAGATATGAATTGTGTGAAGAAATAAAATAGGAAATGCAGCTAGAAATGCAAGAACAAGTTGATAAGATTATTCAAGAGCATTTGCCAATTCCCATAGCTGGCCTACCTACACCACCCACTGGTACTCCGCCTACTGATAAACCACATTAGTTTTGGTTCGACTCATCATCAAATAATGATATGAGTCATAGTTAAATGTTTCAAACTATCTATCTTAGGTAGATTTTGCATCTTAGATTTCTTTAAACTCTTTATTTTAAACTTTGCATTGCTTTATTCAAGTTAGGATTTGTAAAAGAATCAATTTTTTTTGCTTCATTTTTGGGATCTTTAGGATTTTTAAAAGCTATTGATTAATATTAATATATAAAATAAAACTTTACTATCGAATTTTTATTCAGTTAGTAATATAGCAGAATACATTACCAATCAATTACTGACCAAATATTGAGCACGAATGATATATTACCAACAAAATAACAATCAGTTAGTAAGCTTCCTAACGAATTACTAACAAGCTTTTTGTGTTTTCAAAATTACCAACCAATTATTAACATAAGTTACAAATATAGATGGTCATACATTCAAACGGATCTAAAATCTGCTAAATACCAACACATTTTTTCCTTAACTATTATTTCTAACCAATTAACAATGTATTTTAGAGAATTTACGATCAAACTTACCAATCAAGTTGTTGTCTGTTAGATAATTGATAACAGAGTACTAAAAACATTTTATTTTTGTTACTATATTTGCCAACAAATCACCAATGAAATTGAATAATGAAGAACCAAATTTATTAACTCCTTTTCTCTTCGTTAGTAAAGATACCAACAACATGCCAATCGAAAATTGGTTAGAGAATTTACCAAGAAAAATTTTGAGCCCATGTTTCAACAATTACTAACAAAATCTTTATGTGTTTACCAACTAATTTTTAGTTGGTGATTTTAACAAACTAATTGAAATGGGTTGGTAATTTACCGACGAGCCTTTTAGCAACAAATTAATTTTAGTTGTTATTCGGTTGGTAACACAATTTGCCATCAGATTTAATCAATTTACCAATGGATAAATTTGTTGGCAATTGGGGGTATTTTTGTAGTGTAAACTAAAGTAAAACAAATAAATTGGAATAAAAATATAACATAAGTTCAAAATTCAAAAAAAAAAAGTTAATATAATACTTATGTCAAATTTCAATATGACGTATATAAATATAATCCAAAAGAAAAGAAAAATGTAAGTCGATAAATCTTATTCAATAATGAGTTCGACTTTAATTTAAAAAATAGAATACTAACACAATTATGCTAAACGAAAAAAATAAACATAAAATAAATAAAAATAGATAACATAAACAATTGCATGGAATCACAAGAAATAAATAGGTTGGAAAATGAGAAGTAAGACAATGAAATAGTAATAGTATAAAATAAAAAATATATTTTCTAAAAATATTAGAATAATAAAAATTAAAAAGAATTTAAAATAATATAAAGAAAAAATAAATTAAAATAAAAAGAAATTAAAATAAAAGTAAGCTCTCTTCTCTCTCTTCATGAACACAAACCCTAACCCACTTGTTTCTTAGATTTTTCTCGATTGATGACCGAATTGGCCTCTGGTCAATCGACAAATTTGTCGATAGCCCAGGATTCATTGATACCAGTAGAAACTACTTCAACTACGACTCTTAATTTTTCAACCACGCTTAAGCCACAGACAATTTGGGTTCGCAACCTAAAGATTTTCCTATAATTCCTTATAAGCTTGTTACTCTTTCACATGGAGAACCTTATATAAAATGGTTAGAAGCAGAAGTTACAACCATGAATATTATAGAAAATCTTCAAAATGCAATGGTTGGTAAATTCTCGTATGGTTGGCTTGTTTAGAAGTAGACACATATTAATTAGATTGGCAAGGAAAGAAGATTTTATTAATCTTACATCGAAGGCAACAGTCTACATTAAATCTAAAGATGGTAATACATATCAAATGAGACCTTTCATTTATAATTCAAGATTTACCATGGAAGAAGAAACGACAAAGGCGATGGCATGGATTTCTTTTCCTAATTTATTGCCAACATATTATGTTAAAGAAGCTCTTTTCTCGTTGGCATCGGCAGTAGGGTTCCTATTCACCTAGACATGGCAACTATCAACAAAACTAGACCTAGAAGTGCCAAGGTCAAGGTTTTGGTTGATTTAATGCATAATTTTCTTGATCACGTTCGCATGGATATTGAGGATGAAAGTTCAGGAGCAATAATAACTGTGAAGGTTAAGATTTAATATGATTATATTCCAAAGTATTGTTGGGAATGTAAACTGCAAGGGCATAATGTTGAAGAGTGTAGGTATATGCAGCCAAAACTGGCGAAAAATAATGATTAAAGTGCGGAAGAACATAATAAAAAAGGCAAACATAACTATGAGAACAATAACAAAAACAACCTCAATAATAACCACAAGGAGAAAGATAGTGTAAACAATGAGAGAAGAGACAAAATGAAGAACGACAAGCAACATGGAGAACAAAAGCAAATTGAGGCAGGAAATAATCCACCAGCAGGGTCTTTTCCTAGAAAGCTTACCAGTGGGAAAATTGTTGGAAATCCAGAGGACTGGAATGATGTGGTGAATAAGAAGATCAAAGGCAAACTTAACAACAACAAGAAGAAGGTGAACCCATTGAACAATAAGGAACCACTTTCTTCACAGAATCAGTTTGCATCTCTTGATGCTGATAATCAGACATAAGAAGATGACAAGGAAGTGGAAGTGGTTAATTCCTCTCTACAACAAATACTATAGAACAAAATAAAAATGCAAGTACAAAGAAGCAGATGAACACAAAAATACCACAGAGAAGTCAGGTGATATTGATCAGTATCATGAACCATTCAGTCAACAAGATGCAGGGAGTTCTCAGACAAAGAATTAGGTGGAGAAATTTTTTCCTAGATCAAACACAAATAGTGAGAAAGTAGAGCACAAAAAATGAAAAAGAAGTGGTAACCTCTGGACGTCAAGGGAACCTGAAAGAAACAATGACTTGGGAGAGACTGATGAGGTTATAAAAGAAGGAGAGGAGTTTCTTTCTAAAGTGGGGCATGATGGTATAAATGAATCTAGGGAACGGGACACATTTATCACAAATAATGGTGCAATTATTTCTCAACAACATAATATAGGGAAGAATCAATTAACTACAAAGCAAGGAGTAGAAGATTGTAGGGCATTAATGTTGAGTTCTAATAATTTTCCATTAGCTTCTTATACAGGAACCTCTTCTCTCAACAAGCTGCAGGCTATAGTGTCTCATCAAGAGGAAGATCAGAAAAGTGTAAAGGCCAAAGATATTGTCTTATTTGCTAGTGGACAATGATGGGTAGGATAATTCCAAAAACATGGAGCATGTTAGCAAGGAGGAAGATATATCAAACACTAAAGTTAAAAAATCAAAGGTGAAGGGTGGTGAGGTTCCTCAACCTTTAAGAGTGGGGCTTAGGAGTGCAAGAAAGTCGATTGATAAATGATGTTAAAGAATCTTGTATGGAATATAAGGTCTGTTAATAATCATCAAGCCTTTCATAGAGTTAAGTTACTTCATAGACATCATAAGTTCAATCTAGTTGCATTAATTGAACTTTTCAAAGTTCAAGGCATATTCAAAAGTACAAAAGAAGATTGGGAATGAAGTCTGCTACATTTAATCTAAATGGATAGATTTGGAATTTTATGAATGAATGAATTTCTATTGATATTATCTCAGATTATCCATAATAGATTTCAATGAAGCTGGAACTCTAGGATAGTTATAAAAGCCTGAGTGTTACTGTGGTGTATGCAAGTGTAATATTTTAGAGAGATTGGAGCTTTGGGATGAAATCTATGTTTTTTCCAGTAAAATGAATTTTCCATAGCTTGTTGGTGGTGACTTTAATGTTATTATGAATAACGATGAGAAACTAGGAGGGTTGCCAGCCTACCCTGCTGAGTATGAAGATTTTGCATGTTGACTGAATTCTTATGAATTATGGGAACTTAATTATAAAGGTAACCCTTTTACTTGGTGGAATGGTAGAGTTGATGATCAATGCATCTTTAAAAGTCTGGATAGAATTGTGGCTAGTCAACTCTTTTAGGATGAATTTGGTGTTACAGAAGTTGAACATTTAGCAAGAACAGGGTCTGATCATGCCCCTCTTTTGCTATCTTGTAGGGATCAGTAGTCTCAAGTCCGAAAACTTTTCAAATTTTTGAAATTTTGGACAGAGCATGAGAATTTTTTAGACATTGTCAAAGAGGATTGAGTAATAGGTGATGAACCAGATGTATTTTTGAGGTGGAAGCAGAAATTAAAGAAGACCAAAATTACTTAATCTAAATGGAGTAGAGAGTGTTTTGGAGATATTTTCAAACAGCTAGCTATCAGAGATGAGGTGGTCAAAATTAAAGAATGTTTATTTGAAGAAAATCCTTCTTTAGAGAATAGATCCATTCTTCAAAGGGCACAAGCTGAGTTGAAATAATATCTACATTATGAGGAGGAATACTAGAGGCAAAAAGCAAGTGTAAAATGTTTTTTTGAAGGTAACAAAACACTAGGTTTTTCCATAACTTAGTGAATGGGAGAAGAAAGAGGCTTTCCATCAAGAGAATTCAAAAAAATAATGGAGGATGGGCTGAGAGTATTGAAGAAGTTGCAGAAGAAACAGCTCTTTATTTCTAGAACTAGTTCTCATCTAAATTTACAAATTCAGATCTGTCCCTGCTTCAATTTGTTCTAGCTTTAATTGATCAAGAGAGTAATAACTGTCTAAGTTGTTACCGTACTATGAAGAAGGTCAAAAGGGTGGTCTTTGAACTAAATGGAGAGAGCAGCAGTGGACCAGATGGGTTTACTAGTTGCTTTTATCAAACTTGTTGGGATCTAATTGGAGAAAATGTCTTTGATGTGGTAAAGGCCATTTTGGGGTGTCATACACTACCCAAGTCTATTACTCACACTAATCTGGTCCTAATTCCTAAGAAGGAGAGAGTTTAAACTTTCTTATATCTTAGACCTATCAGTTTCAGTAATTTCTTGAATAAAGTCATTTCCAGAGTCATTTATGATAGGCTTGAGAAATTACTGCCAAGATTGATATCTCATAACTAATCAGGGTTTGTTAGGGGAAGGAAAAACAGTGAAAATGTCCTTCTGTCTCAGGAAATTACTACAGACATCAAAAAAGGGGCAAGCCTGCTGATGTGGTTATTAAACTAAACATGGCTAAGGCCTATGACAGGATGTCTTGGAATTTTCTTATCAGAGTATTACAGAAGATAGGTTTTAGCAGTATTATTGTGGACATGATTTGGAGGATTATTGTTAATAACTGGTATTCAGTGCTTGTTAATGGACAAGCTTAAGGATTCTTTCATTCTTCTAGAGGAGTAAAGCAAGGAGATTTTTGCCACCAGTTTTGTTCATTCTAAGTGATGGAGTTCTTTCTAGGGCTCTTAATGTCTTATTTGATAAGGGTGATTTCAGGGGATTTGGCATACCTAAGTGGAGCTCGAAGTTGAATCATTTAGCATATGCAGATGATACTATTATCTTTGCATCTGCTGATATACCTTCTCTGGAAATGATCATGCAAACACTAGGAGACTATGAAGACCAGTTTGGACAAATGATTAATAAGGATAAGAGTTCATTCTTTGTGCACAGAAACACTGCCAACACTCTTATTCAATAGCTAAGGATGTGACAGGTTTTTCTAGAGGTAATTTTCCATTTTTATACTTGGGATGCCCTATTTTAAACTCAAAGAAAAGGAAAATTTACTAGTCTGATTTAATCAAGGAAGTAAGAAACAAACTTTAAGCATGGAAGGTGAAGATTCTCTCTTTTGGAGGGAAAGTAGTACTTATTAGTAGTGTATTACAAAGCATACCAATAGATCTATTATCTGTTGTTAATCCTCCAAATTGTGTTATTCTTTATATCTATAAGTTATTTGCTAAATTTTTATGGAGTAGTAATGATGAGAGGAGAAGAAGGCATTGGGTGGCATAGAAAAATGTATATCTGCCTAAGAATGAGGGTGGCTTAGGATTCTGATCTCTTTTTGATGTTTCAAGAGCATTATTTGAAAAATTATGGTGGATATTTAGGACAAAGAAATTTCTTTGGACTAACTACATGTGGAATAAATATTGCAAGAAATATATACCTCAAGAAGTGGAATAGAAGGGATGTGGCTCTCAATTATGGAAATATATGCTGGAAGCAAGAGATTCAGTAGATCAAGAAATATGATGGGGGGTAAGATATGGTCACTCTAATGTATGATTTAATAATTGGACTAAATTGGGTGCTTTGTATTATGTCATACCCCCTATTATACAGGTTGATAGGTCCTTTGAAGATGTTCAAGAATTAATGCTACAAGGTGGATGGGACAGTGAGAAATTACAGCAGATCATCCCAGATGACCTACGGGTTCCTTATCGCCTTAGCTAACTAGAAATCAACGTTGTTCCCACCAGCCGGTCTAAATTATTCTTTGATTTTCCAATACTACCCCTCGCTCTAAACGAAGCAAAACTAGCCTAGTCTAAAATTTGTACCAAACCAGAAGGAATTTAGACATGAAATTTGGAACGTAAGACTTTTACATAACGACAAGAGGGTAGTTACAACAGATACCAATTTACCTATCATTCATCCCCGAATGATCAAACTAGAAAAATAGCCCAGAAGGACAAAGGAAAAGAGTACCTATATCCTCAAACAACTGAGGGTACTTATCCCGCATGTCCTTTTTGGTTTCCCAAGTGGCTTCCTCAATCGGACAATGCTTCTAATGGACCTTCACCGAACGAATTTCCTTCATCCTCAACTTACAAACATCATGATCAAGTATCACTATCGGTTCCTCCTTGTAAGTTAAGTCTATGTCCAAAAGCACTGAATCTCACTTAATAATATTGTCTTCATCCCCATGGTACCGTTTCAACATAGAAACATAGAAAACTGGATGAACCCCCGACAAACCTGGCGGTAGAGCTAACCTATATGCAACTGGACCTACTTGCTCAAGAACCTCGAAGGGACCAATATATCGAGGGTTGAGCTTGCCCCCTTTTTCAAACCTCGTGACTCCCTTCATAGGAGACACCTTGAGCAACACTTGATCCCCAACCTTGAAGTACATATCCCTCAACTTTCGGTCTGCATACTCTTTCTGTCTACTTTAGACAGCCAACATCTTGGTCTGAATGAATTTTACCTTTTCCTGAGCCTCTTTCACCAAGTCGGTGCCCGAAGGTTTGACATCTCCTATCTCAAACCATCCAATAGGTGACCTGCACTTTCTCTCATAAAGTGCCTCAAATAGAGCCGTATTAATGCTGGAGTTATGACCATTGTTGTATGAAAACTCACACAACAAGAGAAACTGGTCCCAATGACCACCAAAATCAATCACGCAGGCTCTTAGCATATCCTCTAGTACCTGAATTGTCCTCTCTGACTGACCATCAGTCTGAGGATAAAACGTCGTGCTAAAATTAATCTTGGTGCCCAACTCCTCATTTAACCTATCATAAAATTTGGAAGTAAACTTTGCATCCCTGTCTGAAATGATAGAAAATGGCACCCTATGAAGTGTGATGATCTCCTTGACATATATTTTTGCCAACTGCTGAGAGTTGTAATCTACTCGAACTGGCAAGAAATGAGCTAATTTTGTCAGTCGATCAACTATCACCCAAATAGAATCATACTTTCCCAATGTCTTAGGGAGCCCCACCACAAAATCCATGGCAATATGATCCCACTTCCATATAGGTATAGGCATCCTCTGAAGTAATCCCATAAGCCTTTGGTGTTCATACTTCACCTGTTGACAGTTATGACACTTGGACACATAATCCACTATGTTCCTCTTCATCCCCGGCCACCAATAAAGCTGCCTTAGGTCACGATACATCATGGTCATGCCTGGATGAATAGAATAATGCGAACCATGAGCCTATGAAAGTATATCACCAATCAAGTCACCAACCCGAGGAACACATAACCTTTTTTTAAACCATAACACCCTTTCATTATCGAGAGTGGCTTCCGCCCCCTCCGTGCTCATTGTTTTGCTCTGGAGTGCCTTTAACTTCTTATCTTTGAACTGTTTGGCCTTAATCTGCTCCACAAAGGCTGATTTTACCTCAACACTAGCCAGTATTCCACCCCTATCCGAGACCCCAAACTGCATGCTCAAGGATGCTAGAGTCTGAAACTCTCTAGCTAATAGTCTCCTGAACACTCTCAAGAATGACAAGCTACCCATACTTACGACCTTTTGGCTTAATGCATCTGCCACCACATTAGCCTTACCCAGATGATAATGAATGGTCACATCATAGTCCTTTAATAATTCCATCCACCGTCTCTGCCTTAGATTTAAATCCATTTGATTAAACATATGTTCCAGACTACGATGATCAGTAAAGACCTCACACTTGACTCCATAAAGATAGTGTCTCCAAATCTTCAAAGCAAAGACTACCGCTACAACTCCAAATCATGGGTTGGGTAATTCCTCTCATAAGGCTTCAACTGCCTCAAAGCATATGAAATCACATTCTTATCCTACATCTACTCAACACACAATCCCAAAAGTGAAGCATCACAAAATACAATGAAATATTTACCTTCCAGCGGCAGCTAAAGACTAGGTTTTGTAGTCAAAAGTGTCTTTAGCTTTTGGAAGCTCTTTTCACACTGGTTTGACCAAACAAATGGCACCTTCTTTTAAGTCAACTTAGTCAAATGAGTTGCAATGGATGTAAAGTTTCTTGACGAACCTGTGATAATAACTGACAAGACCCATAAAACTCCTTACCTCGGTCACTGAACTAGGCCAAATCCAACCCATAACTGCTTCTATTTTCTGAGGGTCCACTATCACTCCCTTCTCCAAAACCACGTACCCCAAGAAGGAAATAGAAGATAGCCAAAATTCACATTTGGAGAACTTAGCAAACAACAATTTTCCCTTAGAATTCCCAAAACTATACGGAGATGGCCTGCATGCTCTTTCTTAGTCTTGGTGTACACAAGAATATCATCAATGAACACAATAACAAAAGAATACAAAAAGGATTGAAAGATGCCATTCATCAAACTCATGAAAGCTGCAGGTGCATTAGTCAATCCAAAAGACATTACTAGAAACTCGTAATGGCCATACCTAGTTCTAAAAGCCATCTTTGGAATATCCTCCGGTCTAATCTTTACCTGATGATAACCCGACCGCAAATCAACTAATCTTTAACTGATGATAACCCGACTACAAATCAACTAATCTTTAACTAATGATAAACCAACCGCAAATCAATCATTGAGAAGACTGTTACACCATGTAGCTGATCAACAAGTCATCTATACGAGTTAAAGGATATTTATTTTGGATGGTGACCTTATTGAACTGCCTGTAGTCAATTCACATCCTCATGCTACCATCCTTTTCTTAACAAAAGAATTCGAGCACCCCAAATCAAAGCACTTGGACAAATAAAACCCTTATCATGCAGTTCCTGCAACTAAGCCTTGAGTTCCCTCAACTCTGTAAGAGCTATTCAATATGGTGTAATAGATATAGGGTGAGTTCCAACTCTAAGTCAATATATAATTCAATATCATATCCAGAGGTATACCCGGTAAATCCAAAGGGAACACATCCTGGAACTCAAAAACTACCAAGACTGACTAAATAGAAGGGAACCCCGCACCCATATCTCGAAGATGAGCTAAAAATGTTGAACAATCCTTCCCAACTAGCCTCTTAGCACAGACATATAATATCATTCTTACCGGTTTGGCCTTATACACTCCCTCTCACTCTAGTTCCTCCATCCCAAGAATGACTAGTCACTGTTTTAGCATTACAATTTAAAACAGCATGATACGAAGATAACCAGGTCATACCCAAGATTATATCAAAGTCCAACATATCCAAGGTAATTAAGCCTACCCAAGTTTGAAAATCCACAAACAAAATAGGACAAGACCGATAAACATGGGTAACTACCACAGACTTTACAACTGGAGTAGACACATTCATAGGATCGTCAAGAATATCACAAACCAGACTCAGATCCATAGAAAACTAAACAGACACATAAGAATAAGTGGATACCATATTAAATAAGAAATAAGCCATCCGATCACAGACAAAAATAGTAGATGTGATAACCACATCATAAGCCTCGACATCAGACTTTCCTGGAAATGCATAACAGTAAGCCTAGTCATCAATCTGAGCTAACTCACTACCCGACTGTGCTCATACACCACTGTTACCACGACCACCTGCCTAATTTACCCATCCACACCATAAACGAGCCCTGTTATTACCCCCTTTTCTACCTACTAGAACCACTACCCGAGCCTGCTGCCATGTCTGGCTATTTGCCTGTCTCACCGGATACTCCCTCTTAAAATGACTAGCACTACCACAATAGTAACACCCACACTCTAGAGAAGGACTACTGGAAAAAGAATAAGAAGCCCATTGGCCTCTAACAACCTGAGTCTGAGAAGGTCCTTTAGTCGGTATCATAGTAGAAGCTATCATAGCTGACTGAATAGGGTGAGCTGAAAAGGCCTGCTAGCCCTTAGAATAGGATCCACTGAAATTCCTAATATTTTGAGACTTCTTGGCTAATATCTTAGCCTGTCCCTCCTACACCACACCTTTCAACTTCTTCATATAATCTAACATATCATTAAACCCGTTTCCCACAGAAGTCAATTACTCAATCACTTAAAGGTCATAGTTCAACCCCTTAATAAAGAGACAAATCTTTTCTTCCTCCATAGTTAACAGCGGAGTGGCATAATGAGACAAGGCATGAAACTTAGCCTCATAAGTTGCAACTGACATACCACCCTGCTCTAAAGTCAAGAACTCATCCTTCTTGCAATCACGGAGGGCATAAAGTACAAACTTATCCAAAAATAGAACATGAAACTGCTCCCAAATCAAAGGAGCAAGATGTCACGCCCTAAATTCCAACGAGATGGACTAGCACCCGAAGCTGTTGAAGCCCGAGAGAACCAATCTATGCTCATGTATATTCATATACATGTCTTTGTATGAATATCATTCTACCTCATATAACTAGAAAATGCCAATGGCGGAAGTCATGGAAACATATGCTATATATGAAACTTGGTCGTTAAGGCCATCAAGTCAAAATGGACATACATCTCTTACATTCATATTCCCACATACATCTACAAAGCCTCTACAGATACATGTACATAACCAACCTATAGTCGGGACAAGTCCCCGCTTTATACAACTTTACAATACCAAAACAAATGTACACATGTGACTCAAAAAGCCCCGAACCAACTGGAACTCACCAATGATATGGAAATGATCCGCAATCTACTGTGGGGGTCTATGAGCACCTGTACCTACAACAAGGAAGGTAAGTCCCCTAAGGGATGTCAGTACGAAGAATGTACTAAGTATGTAAGGCTATAAGAAACTGCATCAATACATAAGAACCTCAATGGAATCAAATATAAGAGAATAGCCAATATGGATAAACCATCGGTCCGTATGTTTGGAACTATGTATTTTTCTTTCTTTACTTTTTTTGCTTCTTTGCTTTTATACTTATTCATCATCACCTGTGTCACAATGTACCCGACCCCCAACTGATTAGTGGGTCAATACATCGGGCTCTTCTTGAGCTAGGTTATTACCTCTAGAGCTGCCACCCCTAATCCAATATATCAGGTTCGGCTCGAGCAAGGTTCTTACCTCTAGAGCTACCCCCTGTCAGGTTTGGCCTGAGCTAGGCTTATGACTCTAGGACTACCTCTTGATCCAATAATATCGAGATCTGCTCGAGCTAGGCTTATTCCTCTGTAGCTACCACCCGTACTCTTGTAATCAACAACTATGCATTACTTCATTTCTTTACTTTTGAGAGATTGATACAATGATAGTCATAATAATAGAGGAGCTTTGGAACATATCATTATTGGAACTTTAGAACATGTCCATAATTATGTAACACATGAGCAACATTTGATCAATGAATGAGGAACATGTGACTAACAATGGATGACAACCTGAAATGAAATACCTTAGAACATTTCAAAATGGAACAAGTACAATGACAATGCAAACACTATATGCTGCATAAGGATACGAAAAGAGTAACCTTACATACCTTGTCTTCACACTATGAATACAAAATCCTATACGTGAATACAACATTCCAACTCCTTCCTTACATTTCACTCTACAACACAAGTACATAACGGATCTTAGGTTAACAATTAACTACCTTACGAGTGCATAAAACGACAATGAGTTACATGTTTACCTTAAAATGTCATTTCCCCCTTTACAATACCATTCACGGCATTGTCATACAAACAATACCCCAACATTCCATACATTGACCAAAACATCATAAACCACTAGCATTTCACACCAAGTTCATCCTTTACGCTTCCTCATTAATAAAACATCACTATTACTCCATCAAGTCACCTCAATACACTTCATAACGACATATCGACAACAATTCGACAACTTATACTCATAGAAAAAAATAAAAAATTAAGGAACATAACCACACCATACATGTTTATATTTCATTCACACCATTCACTTTCATCAAAACCTCAAGTCTCCTTTCAAGTTTAAATCACATAGATGACACATCTTTTAACAAAAAGCAAAAGTGCACTACTTACACTTTTAGACATAACCATCATGATATACATACTCTCCCATGCATATAATATATTAAACTATAAGATTAAACACTTATCGGAGCTTGAAAAATGATGATCTTGTCCAAAGAGATGACTTAGGGTTTGAAAGCTATGTGAAATATCTTTTAGAAAATGTCTAAAAAGGCATGTATGGTTTTTGGAATAAAAATCTGATTTTTGCCTTTATATAACCCCTCAAGTCATACTTAGCCACTTCTTGGCATTAAATTCCATGTTTACTTGGTCAAATTTGAAGAATGGGTCATTTTCTCTTTGGGCCATGCCTTTTGGCTTCATTTTGGGCCTTAAATTGAGACCAAATACGCATGTTAGATTAACCCACCAAATTCAATGTATGATCCACCATATATCTCATGTTTAAATAATCCCTTAAATTTCACAACAATATTCAACTCACAAGATTCATGTTCGTAGCCTCAATCTCAAAAATAAGAAATTCTAGCCACTCATGGCTTAATTGAACATAATTTGATAAAATACTTGTAATGAAGAATTAACCCCAACTCAGATTCCAAACTCGCTCAAGAGTAGTCCTACTATTATGGAATAAGGATACCATAACCCAAAAGTCCTCTTTATACACTAATAATCCTCTAAGAAATTTGGCAAAAAGCACCCCGGCACGCTCCCGGGCGCCCTAGGGACTTAGAAAAATTTCAGCTCTGGGAAAGGTGTGCAGGGGCGGCCTGGTACGCTGCCTGGCATGCCGCCTTGCTGCCTGTGCCATAAAAAAATTCAGGCTAAAGCGGCCTGGCACGCCACGTGGAGCGACCCATACTAAATTTTTGATTTCGACTTTTCTTTGCGGATTTGGTTGGATTCTTCAAGTCCCAACCTTTTGCTTGCCTCTTATCTTTAAGATCCTTTGCTTGGATGTCCCTTAAAACTCACTTTTCACCCCACAAATTCTCCACAAAGTCACAAATACCTCCTACGAAGGTCTAATCACATTTACTAGCACAATATCAAATGTTCCATCAATAACAATACAAAATACGTACTTGTTGCTCTCGAACCTAGGGTAAACATGGTTCAAAGTTGTCAAGTAGGGTCGAAAATGTACGGGGTGTTACATTCTTCCCCCCTTAGGAACATTCATTTTTGAATGTTAATAACATCATCTCATGTATAACAAATGCATCTCTGTATTAGCATATATATACATATACACATAATGCTCATAGATACTTACTTGTTATTGCTCCACTTCCGCACATTGAACTTTTTCTTCCATTTGAAACAGATGAGGGTACTTGGACTTCATCATTTCTTCAGCTTCCCATGTGATCTCCACTACTTGTTGATTTCTCCAAAGTAATTTTACGGAAGACACTTCTTTATTCCTTAACCTCTTCACTTGTCTATCCAGAATAGCAATCGATATCTCTTCATAGGTGAGATCCTCTGTAACTTGTACATCTTCAATGAGAGCAGTACGAGATGGATCTCCTATGCACTTTCGAAGCATCAAAACATGGAATAATAGATTAAATGTGGAGAGTTCTTTGTAATACCCCATACATTTTTGACCTTACTTGATGACTTGGAGCTATGTTTACCTTAGTATTGAGGACAAAAAGTACGTGTCTTGGATGGTATTGGATGATAGGCTAGTATTTGCAAACGCTGAAAAAAAATCAGAGAACCAACAAAACTTGCGCCACTCCTTGTTTCAGGGTGTGTGGCGCAAGCCTTCAGGTTCATAGGGCAAGAAAATCTCACGCCACTGCCTTGGTTTGCAGCAGTGGCGCAGGACACAACACTTTGTCCCTTCCCGTGCTCGTTTTGCAACGCATTTCAACGACGATTCTAACTTGGTTTATTTTGGTTCTTTGGAGTCCTTTGAGCATTGTTAAAGCTTCAAATACTTCAAAACACTCCTACATACTCTTACATGATCAAGTCATGAAACACAAATAGTTATCAAATTAAGTTCAAGTAAGCCATGGGTGGCTAGAATTCCTATTTTGGCGATTAAGGCGACGAACATGACTCTTGTAAGTGAATAATGTTGTGTAATTATGGAATTATGTAAACATGATATATATGATGAATTACATGTTAAATTGGTGGTCTAAGCTAGCATGTGCAATTGGGCCCAAATTAGGGCCCAAAATGGAATAAAAGACATGGACCAAAAGGGTAAAATGACCCATTCTTCCACTTTGACCAAGGGACCATGGTATTTAATGCCAAGGAATGGCTAAGGATGACTTGAGAGTGTATTTAAAGAAAAAAATCAGATTTTATTCACATAACACTCTCATGCCTTTCTAGATATTTCTCAAACATTTCTCTAGTTTCCAAACCCTAAGGCAATTATTTCCTTTGGACTCTTTGGTAAAGATCATCACTTTGCAAGCCTTGGTAAGTGCCTACTCTCCTGGATTAATATCTTATATGCTTAATATGGTATGTATATTATTATGGTTATGTTGGCAAGGTGGTAAATAGTGTATTTTTGCTTTTGGTAAAAGATGTGATATCTATGGAATTGTAACTTGAAATATGACTTGATGGATTATTTGTGATGTGGTGTGAATGAGAAAGTGTAAAGGAGAAGTTTTGTGGTGAAATGTTATTTATTATCATGTATTGGTCAATGTATGGAATACTTTGAGATTATTGGTACGATAATTTCACCAATGGTTTTGTCAAGGGGAAATGGCATGTTTAAAGGCAAACATGAAACTCATTATCGTTATATGCATTTGTAAGGTAGTTGGTGGTTAATGTAAACTCCGTTATGTATTTGTGTTGTAGAGTGACATATAAAGAAGGAGCGGGACTATTGTATGCATATCTAAGATTGTATATCCATATTGAGAATACAAGGTATGTAAGGTTACTCTATCCGTATCTTTCTGCGCCAAATAGTATTCACATTGACATTACGCTTGTCCCATCCCGAAATGTGCTAAGGTATCCTATATCCGGTTATCAATGGTCATTATCATATGTTTCCTACTCATTGATCAATTGTGAACCTCATGCCTCATATTCATTGACTAATGTACCAAAATTCCAACAAGGTTGTGTTCCAAAGTTCCAATAGTGGTTATGTTCATGTATCTTGTTCATTGATTATTGTCCAATGGTTCCAATAGTGTTATGCTTCCAACAAGGCTATGTTGTCCATAATGTTTATCCATATGTCTCTCACTCATTGGTTAATGATCCAAAGCTTCAAGTAAAGTTATGACTATCATTGTATCAATCTCACAGTAATGAATAAAGTAATGCATATGTGGTTAATAATCAAGTATGGGTGGTAGCTTTGGGGGTGAAATGCCCAGCTCAAGCCGATCCCGAGATTGTTGGATCAGGGGGAAGTCCTAGAGGCATAATCCTAGCTCAGATCGATCCTGACAGGGGGCAGCTCTAGAGGTAATCACCTAGCTCGAGCCGAAC
Source organism: Capsicum rhomboideum (assembly GCA_031232105.1). NCBI lineage: Eukaryota > Viridiplantae > Streptophyta > Magnoliopsida > Solanales > Solanaceae > Capsicum > Capsicum rhomboideum. The sequence goes on along the minus strand of CP124711.1, from coordinate 98,340,722 downwards.
CTGAAATGTTGGTATGGGTGGCAGCTCTAGAGGTAATAACCTAGATCGAGCTGATCCCGATATATATTAATTCATAGGGTGGAAGCTCTAGGGGCATAAACCTAGCTCGAGTCGATCCCAACAAATATGATGTTATGTTAAAACCCACTGTTCAGTCGGGGCCCGGGTATCACACGTCAAAGGCAAAGATGAATAATCATGGAAGTAAAGATACAAAGAATGAAATGAAAGCAACATACATGGTTCCCAAAGTACAGAATAGTGACTCATCTACATTGTGACTTATCTATATTGGTTATGCATTTGAACTTGAGTTCTTTGACATATTTTCATATCTTACAAGTTTCATATGGCCTTACATACTCAGTACATTCTTCGTACTGACCCCTCTTGGGGAATTTACCTTACTTGCTGCAGGCGCAGGTACTAGTAGGCCTCCACAATAGGTTGCCAGTGTTGCAGATCTTTGGTGAGCTCCAGTTAGTTCAGGGCTTCTCCGAGTCACAGTTGTACATATGTTTTGGTGTTGTACATGTTATCTAAAGCGGGGACTTGTCCCGACTTTTAGTTCATTTTGGTCTATGCATTTGTTAGAGGCTTTTGTAGACGGATGTGGGTGTGTAAATGTAAAGGGATATGTCGTTCTTGACTTGGTGGCCTCAACGGCCAAGTTTCGCATATGTATATACATATATATATATATATATATATATATATATATATCATGTATAATGAATTCCATTGTTGATATCTATAGCTATTATGTGATTATGGGTTTCTTATGGCATGCACATGATTGGATAGAGACAAAGCTTGGTTCTCTCGAGCCTTGTCGGCTATGAGTGCCAATACGTCCCGATGGGATTCGAGGCGTGACAAAAGTGGTATCAGAGCAGGTCGTTCTAAGGGTGTCTACAAAGCCGTGTCTGAGTAGAGTCTTACTTATCAATGTGTTGTACACCATATTTATAAGTAGGAGGCTACGGGACATTTAGGATGTTGTTTCTCTTCTTCATTCTATATCGTGCAATAGAGCCAATGTTGTAAGTGGAATATTATCTGATCATTGAAATTTATTTTCTTGCTATAGTAAAAATGCCAATGACAAGAAGAGGTAGAGGTAAAAGTAAGAGGATTGACTGAATTGCCAGAGAAGGAACTAGTAGAGCCCCGCCTGAACCAGTTAATCAAGGCGGCACTGAACCAGAAATGGCATCACAGGCTTCTTCTACTCTACCAGTTTCAGAAGAGTCAAGAGGAAGAGATATACCGGTAGAACCACCAGTAAACACTACGGACCAGGATCTTAGAAACGCAGTACATATGTTGATATAGTTAGTGGCAGCCCAAAGTCAAGGACGAGCTGGTCCAACGACACATGAGGATGATGCGACTAGAGTGGCGAGTCGCAGAACACAGGATTTCCTAAAACTGGACCCTCCTATATTCACTAGGTCAGATCCGAAAGCAGATCCACAGGACTTCGTTGATCAAATACAGAGGGCTTTGAAAGTTATGCACGTGACGGGGGTAGAAACAGTGGAACTTGCTGCATACAGATTGAAAGGAGATGCGATATTATGGTATGAGGATTGGAAGAAATCTCGTGTTATTGGTGCAATTCCACCTAATTGGTAAGAATTTAAAGAGGCTTCTCTTGACCATTACCTTCCCTATGAGATACGGGAGGCAGGTGCGGATCAATTTCTAAATTTTCATTTGGGAAATCTGAGCGTCAGGGAATACAGTTTACAATTTAATTCCTTGTCTCGATATGCGCTAAATATGGTGTCTACAATGACAGATAGAGTCCATCGATACGTGGACAGATTAGAGCAATATTTGGTAAGAGATTGCACCATTGCTGCCTTGAATAAGGACATGGACATAGTGAGAATTCAGGATTTCGCCCAGAAAATGGAAGATCAAAGACAGAGAAGAAGGATACATGAAATTGACAGAGGAAAGTCCAAAAGGGCTAGACCTATGGGACCACCTATGATGTCCCAAGGAGGAACTAGGCCTTGTATGTTTCTAGGACCACCTAGACCATCATTTTCTCATTCCACAGCAGGTGCTCACTCTCAGTTTCGAGGATTTAGAGGTGGTCTATCTGGACAGAGTAGTGGAGTTCACGGATCGCAAGCAGCAGGTTTTCCTCTCCAGCAGTGTCAGCACTGCGGGCGTATTCATGTAGGTACATGTCGAGTGGGGACAAATGCTTGTTTTTGGTACGGTATGACGGGACACATGATGAAAGAGTGTCCCCAGAGGAACATGGGTAGTAAAGCACGACTGGCAGTCTCGGCCGTTGCATCATCAACATCGGTTCCTTCTTTGGTTTGAGGTGTGCAGTCTATTGGCCGTGGTAGAGGGGCCAGAGGAGTAGCCAGTACTAGTGGGGTCCAGAATCGCACTTATACTTTAGTGGACCGACAGAATTTAGAGGCTTCTCCTGATGTTGTCACAGGTACATTATCCATATTCTCGTATAATATATATGCACTGATTGACCCAGGTTCTACATTGTCCTATGTTACTTCATTGATTGCTGCGAAATTTGTAAGGCACCAGAATTATTAATTAAATCAATTGAAGTGTCTACACCGGTCGGCGAATATTTTATTGCAAAAAGAGTATATCGTAACTGTGTGGTAACTGTATGTGGTCATGATACGTTGGCCGATCTCATTGAATTAGACATGGTGGATTTTGATGTGATCATAGGAATGGATTGGTTGGCCTCTTGTTATGCTATGGTAGATTGCCGGGCCAAGAAGGTGCAATTTTGTTTTCCGAAAGAAAATGTTCGTGAATGGCAGGGTAATGTAGGGGCACCACGAGGAAGATTTATTTCTTATTTGAAAGCCAGTAAAATGATTACTAAGGGTTATATATGTCATTTAGTACGGGTAAGAGATACTGAAGTGGAACCACTAACTCCGCAGTCGGTTTCAGTGGTCAATGAATTTCTAGATGATCTTATAGGCTTACCCCTAGAACGGGAAGTAAAATTTGGCATTGATGTGATTTCAGACACTCAGCCTATTTCTATTCCTCCATATAGAATGGCTCCAGCGAAATTGCGTGAATTGAAGGACCAATTGAAGGACTTACTGGACAAGGGCTTCATTAGGCCTAGTATGTCCCCGTGGGGTGCACCGGTATTATTTGTACTGAAAAAAGATGGCACGTTGAGAATGTGCATTGACTATCGACAATTGAATAAGGTAACGATTAAGAACAAATATCCCCTCCCTCGAATTGATGATTTGTTTGATCAGTTACAGGGTGCCAAGTGTTTTTCAAAGATCGACTTGAGGTCGGGTTACCATCAAGTCAGAGTTAGAGAAGAAGATGTACCCAAGACAGCTTTTCGAACACGGTATAGCCATTATGAATTTTTAGTTATGTCATTTGGACTAACAAATGCACCAGTTGTGTTCATGGATTTGATGAATAGGGTATTTAAGCCATTTCTGGACGTGTTGGTCACGGTATTTATAGATGACATCCTAGTTTATTCAAGATCACCGGAGGACCATGCTAATCACTTGTGGAAAGTGTTACAGATTCTCCGTGAGCGTAAGTTGTATGCCAAGTTCTCCAAATGTGAGTTTTGTTTAAAATCAGTTGCATTCTTGGGTCACATTGTGTCAGATAAAGGGATAAAGGTTGATACACAGAAGATTGAAGCAGTGAAAAATTGGCCAAGACCTACGACACCCACAGAAATTCGTAGTTTTATTGGAATGGCAGGTTATTACTGAAGATTTGTGGAAGATTTTTCTTCCATTGCTGCCCCGTTAACAAAGCTTACCCCTAAGGTAGTTAAATTTCAGTGGAATGATGCGTGTGAGAAAAGCTTCCAAAGGTTGAAAGATAAATTAGCTTCCACACCAGTTTTAGTGCTTCTTGAAGGTACCGAAGGTTATGTAGTGTATTGTCATACTTCCGGGGTTGGCCTCGGATGCGTATTAATGCAACACGGTAATGTCATAGCATATGCCTCACGACAGTTGTGGCCACACGAGAAAAATTATCCCACACATGATCTTGATTTAGCAGCGGTGGTCTTTGCTTTAAAGATATGGTGTCATTATTTGTATGGAGTTCATGTGGATATCTATACGGATCACAAAAGTTTGCAATATCTTTTTAAGCAGAAGGTACTCAATTTGAGGCAACAAAGGTGGTTAGAGCTCTTAAAAGACTATGATATTGATATTCTTTATCATCTAGGCAAAGCAAATGTAGTAGCTGATGCATTGAGCCGCAAGACAGTAGAAAGCACTAGTGGCCAATTGACAGAAAAGCAGGGTTTAGTCAAAGATTTATATCAATTAGCCAGCTTGGGATTTCTCCTTATTGAATCCTTAGATGATAGAGTTATTGTGCAAAATGCAGCTGAATCCTCCTTAATAACTAAAGTGAAAGAGAAGCAATTTGCGTATTCTATGTTGTTGTAGCTAAAGGAAAATGTACAACAGAATTTGACAAAGGCATTTGATCTTACACAAGAAGGGGTACTCCAATGTCAAGGGAGATTATTTGTACCGGACGTAGATGAGTTGAGGACACGAATTATGACAGAGGCGCATCATTCGCGCTATTTTATTCATCCGGGTGCTACTAAAATGTACCATGATTTAAAAGAAGTGTATTGGTGGGGAAATATGAAGAAGAACATTGCAGAGTTTGTCGCGTAATGCCCGAATTGTCAACAAGTGAAAGTGGAGCATCAAAAACCAGGAGGTTACATGCAATGTATCAATCTTCCAGTCTTGAAATGGGATATGATTAATATGGATTTCATTACAGGTTTGTCTCGTACATTGCAAAAATTTGATTCTATTTGGGTCATAGTAGACAGGCTTACCAAATCAGCGCATTTTCTACCAGTCAAGACCACCTATACAGCTGAGGATTATGCAAGATTATATGTTAAGGAAATAGTGCGGTTACATAGGATTTCGATCTCCATTATATCAGACAGAGGAGCACAGTTCACAGCGCACTTTTGGAGATCTTTTTAGCAGAGTTTGGGCACACAGGTGAATTTAAGTACGGCTTTCCATCCTCAGATTGATGGACAAGAAGAACGTACTCTTCAGACCCTTGAAGATATGCTACGAGCTTGCACGTTAGATTTTCAAGGCAGTTGGGATGACCATTTGCCTCTTATCGAATTTTCTTACAACAATAGCTATCATTCAAGTATTAAAATAGCACCTTATGAAGCTTTGTACGAAAGGAAATGTAGATCACCAATTGGATGGTTTGAAGCGGGTGAAACTGCTTTACTTGGGCCAGATATGGTTCACCAGGCTATGGAGAAAGTTAAAGTGATTCAACAACGATTACAAACGGCCCAGAGTCGACACAAGTCCTATGCCGATGTTAGGAGAAGAGGGCTTAAATTTGCCATAGGTGATTGGGTCTTTTTAAAGGTGTCATCGATGAAAGGGGTAATGCGATTAGGAAAGAAAGGAAAATTGAGTCCACGTTACGTAGGCCCATATGAAATTATTAGAAGATTTGGGCAAGTTGCGTATGAGTTGGCCCTACCCCAGGAACTTTCCTTAGTCCATTCGGTATTTCATGTTTAGATGCTTCAAAAATGCATAGGAGATCCATCTTATATTGTTCCCGTTGAAGATATTCAAGTTACAGAGGATCTTACTTATGAAGAGGTACCCATTGCTATTATAGATCGACAAGTAAATATATTGAGGAATAAAGACATAGCTTCCGTAAAAGTCCTTTGGAGAAATCAACAAGTAGAGGATATCACATGGGAAGCTGAAGAAATAATGAAATCCAAGTACCCTCATCTGTTTCAAATGGAAGAAAAAGTTCACAGTGCGTAGGTGGAACAATAACAAGTAATTATCTAATAGCATTATGTTTATATGTATATGTATGTTAATATATAGATGCATTTGTTGTACATGAGACGATCTTGTTAACATTCGAGGACGAATGTTTCTAAGGGGGGAAGAATGTAATACCCCATACATTTTTTACCTTACTTGATGACTTGGAGCTATGTTTACCTTAGTATTGAGGACAAAAAGTACGTATCTTGGATGGTATTGGATGGTAGGCTAGTATTTGCAAAAGCTAAAAAAAAATTAGAGAACCAACAAAACTTGCGCCACTCCTTTTTTCAGGGTGTGTGGTGCAAGCCTTCAGGTTCATAGGGCAAGGAAATCTCGCGCCACTGCCTTGCTTTGCAGCAGTGGCGCAAGGCACAACACTTTGGCCCTTCCCGTGCTCGTTTTGCGACGCATTTCAACGACGATTCTTTCTTGGTTTATTTTGGTTCCTTGGAGTCCTTTGAGCATTGTTAAAGCTTCAAATACTTCAACACACTCCTACATACTCCTACATGATCAAGTCATGAAACACAAATAGTTATCAAATTAAATTCAAGTAAGCCATGGGTGGCTAGAATTCCTATTTTTGCGATTGAGGCGACGAACATGACTCTTGTAAGTAAATATTGTTGTGACATTATGGAACTATGTAAACATGAGATATATGATGAATTACATGTTAAATTTGTAGGCTAAGCTAACATGTGCAATTGGGCCTAAATTAGGGCCCAAAATGGAATAAAAGACATGGCCCAAAAGGGTAAAATGACCCATTCTTCCACTTTGACCAAGGGACCATGGTATTTAATGCCAAGGAATGGCTAAGGATGACTTGAGAGTGTATTTAAAGAAAAAAATCAGATTTTATTCACATAACACTCTCATGCCTTTCTAGATATTTCTCAAACATTTCTCTAGTTTTCAAACCCTAAGGCAATTATTTCCTTTGGACTCTTTGGTAAAGATAATCACTTTGCAAGCCTTAGTAAGTGCCTACTCTCCTGGATTAATATCTTATATGCTTAATATGGTATGTATATCATGATGGTTATGTTGGCAAGGTTGTGAATAGTGTATTTTTGCTTTTGGTAAAAGATGTGATATCCATGGAATTGTAACTTCAAATGTGACTTGATGGATTATTTATGATGTGGTGGGAATGAGAAAGTGTAAAGGAGAAGTTTTGTGGTGAAATGTTATTGATTATCATGTATTGGTCAATGTATGTAATATTGTGAGATTATTGGTATGATAATTTCATCAATGGTTCGGTCAAGGGGAAATGGCATGTTTAAAGGCAAACATGAAACTCATTATAATTATATGCATTTGTAAGGTACTTGGTGGTTAATGTAAACTCCGTTATGTATTTGTGTTGTAGAGCGACACATAAAGAAGGAGCGGGACTATTGTATGCATATCTAAGATTGTATATCCGTATTGAGATTACAAGGTATGTAAGGTTACTCTGACTGTATCTTTCTGCAGTAAATAGTATTCACATTGGCATTACACTTGTCCCATCCCGAAATGTGCTAAGGTATCCTATATCCGGTTATCAATGGTCATTATCATATGTTTCCTACTCATTGATCAATTGTGAATCTCATGTCTCATATTCATTGACTAATGTACCAAAAGTCCAACAAGGTTGTGTTCCAAAGTTCCAATAGTGGTTATATTCATGTATCTTGTTCATTGATTATTGTCTAATGGTTCCAATAGTGTTATGTTTCCAACAAGGCTATGTTGTCCATAATGTTTATCCATATGTCTCTCACTCATTGGTTAATGATCCAAAGCTTCAAGTAAGCTTATGACTATCATTGTATCAATCTCAAAGTAATGAATAAAGTAATGCATATGTGGTTAATGATCAAGTATGGGTGGTAGCTTTGGGGGAGAAATGCCTAGCTCAAGCCGATCCCGAGATTTTTGGATCAGGGGGCAGTCCTAGAGGCATGAGCCTAGCTCGTACCAATCCTGACAGGGGGCAGCTCTAGAGGTAATCACCTAGCTCGAGCCGAACCTGAAATGTTGGTATGGGTGGCAGCTCTAGAGGTAATAACCTAGATCGAACCGATCCCGATATATATTGATTCATAGGGTGGCAGCTCTAGGGGAATAAGCCTAACTCAAGCCGATCCCAACATAACATGATGTTATGTCAAAATCCACTGTTCAGTCGGGGATCGGGTATCACAGGTCAAAGGCAAAGATGCATAATCATGGAAGTAAAGATACAAAGAATGAAATGAAAGCAACATACATGGTTCCCAAAGTACAGAATAGTGAATCATCTACATTGTGACTTATCTATATTGGTTATGCATTTGAACTTGAGCTCTTTGACATATTTTCATATCTTACAAGTTTCATATGGCCTTACATACTCAGTACATTCTTTATACTGACCCCTCTTGGGGAATTTACCTTACTTGCTGCAGGCGCAGGTACTAGTAGGCCTCCATAGTAGGTTGCCAGTGTTGCAGATCTTTGGTGATCTCCATTTAGTTCGGGGCTTCTCCGAGTCACAGTTGTACATATGTTTTGGTGTTGTACATTTTATCTAAAGCGGGGACTTTTCTCGGCTTTTAGTTCATTTTGGTCAATGCATTTGTTAGAGGCTTTTGTAGACGGATGTGGGTGTATAAATGTAAAGGGCTATGGCGTTCTTGACTTGGTGGCCTCAACGACCAAGTTTCACATATGTATATATATATATCATGTCGCATGAATTCCATTGTTGATATCTATAGCTATTATGTGATTATGGGTTTCTTATGGTATGCATATGATTGGATAGAGACAAAGCTTGGTTTTCTCGGGCCTTGTCGGCTACGAGTGACAATCCATCCTGATGGGATTCGGGGATTCACATTCTTGGGGTAGTGCCAATTCGTACACAGCTTGCCCAAACCTTCGGACAATTTCATATGGCCCTATATATCGGGGACTCAACTTCGCTTTCTTTCCAAATTGCATTACCCCTTTCATCGGTGACACTTTCGAGAATACCCAATCACCTATGGCGAATTCGAGCCCTCTTCTTCAAATATCAGCATAGGACTTACGTTGACTTTGGGACGTTTGTAGTCATTGTTGGATCACTTTAAATTTCTCCATAGCTTGATGAACAAGATCTGACCCAAGTAAAGCAGTTTCACCCGCTTCAAACCATTCGATTGGTGATCTACACTTCCTTCCGTATAAAGGTTCATAAGGTGCCATTTTAATACTTGCATGATAGCTATTGTTTTAAGAAAATTCAATAAGAGGCAAATGGTCATCCCAACTAACTTGAAAATCTAACTTACAAGATCGTAGCATATCTTCAAGTGTTTGGATAGTACGTTCTATCTGAGGATGAAAAACCATACTCAAATTCACTTATGTACCCAAGCTCTTCTGAAAAGATCTCCAAAAATGCATGGTAAGTTATGCTTCTCTGTATGATATAATAGAAATTGGAATCCCATGTAATCGTACTATCTCTTTAACATACCATCTTGCATAATCTTCAGCTGTATAGGTTGTCTTGACTGGTAGGAAATGCGCTGACTTGGTAAGACTTTCAACTATGACCCATATGGAGTCAAATTTTTGTAGTGTACGAGGCAAACCTGTGATGAAATCCATGCTAATCATATCCCATTTCCAGATTGGAAGATTGATACATTACATGTAACCTCCTGGTTTCTGATGCTCTACCTTTACTTGTTGACAATTCGGGCATTGAGCTATAAATTTTGCAATGTTCTTCTTCATGTTTCCCACCAATACATTTCCTTCAAATCATGGTACATTTTGGTAGCTCCCGGATAAATAGAATATCGTGAATGATGCGCCTCTGTCATAATTAGTCTTCTCAGCTCAGCTACATCTGGTACACATAATCTACCTTGGCATTGAAGTACTCCTTCTTGTGTAAGATAAAATGCCTATGTCAGACCCTATTGTACATTTTCTTTCAGCTGCAATAAAATAGGATCTGCATCCTGTTTCTCTTTCACCTCAGCTACTAAGGAAGATTCTGCTGCATTTTGTACAATGACCCCTTCATCTGGAGATTCAAGAAGACGAACTCCCAAGCTGGCTAGTTGATGTAAATCTTTTACTAGGTCTTACTTTTCTGTCAACTGGCCACTAGTGCTTCCTACTGCTTTGCAGCTTAATGCATCGGCCACCACATTCGCTTTTCCTGGATGATATAGGATATCAATATTATAGTCTTTTAAGAGCTCTAGCCACCTTCGTTGCCTCAAATTGAGTTCCTTCTGCTTAAAGATATGTTGCAAACTTTTGTGATCAGTGTAGATTTCAACATGAACTCCATACAAATAATGGCACCATATCTTTAAAGCAAATACCACGGCGCTAACTCAAGATCATGTGTGGGATAGTTTCTCTCATGTGGCCGCAATTGTCGTAAGGCATATGCTATTACGTTACCATGCTGCATCAATACACATCCTAGGCCAACTCCGGATGTATCACAATATACTGCATACCCTTCTATTCCTTTTGAAAGTACCAATACCGGTGTAGAAGTCAATTTATCTTTCAGCTCTTGGAAACTTTTCTCACATGCATCATTCCACTAAAATTTGACTGCCTTGTGTGTAAGCTCCGTTAAAGGTCCAGTAATGGAAGAAAAACCTTCAACAAACCTTCTATAATAACCAGCCAATCCTAGAAAACTACAAATTTCCGTGGGCATCGTAGGCCTTGGCCAATTTTTCACTGCTTCAATATTTTGTGTATCCACCCTGATGCCTTCATCTGACACAATGTGACCCAAGAATGCTATGGATTTTAACCAAAATTCACATTTAGAGAACTTGGCATACAACTTACGATCCCAAAGAATCTGTAACACCTGTCGTAAGTGATTCGCGTGGTCCTCTTGTGATTTGGAATAAATCAGAATATCGTTTATAAATGCCGTCACGAACACATCCAGGAATGGCTTAAACACCTTATTCATCAAATCCATGAAAACAACTGGTGCATTTGTTAGTCCAAAGACATAACTAAAAATTCATAATGGCCATACCGTGCTCGAAAAGCTGTCTTGGGTATATCTTGTTCTCTAACTCTGACTTGATGGTAACTCGATCTCAAGTCAATCTTTGAAAAACATTTGGCACCCTGTAACTGATCAAACAAATCGTCAATTCTAGGGAGGGGATATTTGTTCTTGATCCTTACTTTATTCAATTACCGATAGTCAATACACATTCTCAATGTGTCATCTTTCTTTCGTACAAATAATACTGGTGCACCCCACTTGGAAGTACTAGGCCGTATAAACCCCTTGTCTAGAAAATCTTTTAATTGCTCCTTCAATTCTCGCAATTCTGTTGGAGCCATTCTATACGGAGAAATAGATATAGGCTGAGTGTCTGGTATCACATCAATACCAAACTCTACTTCCCGTTTTGGGGGTAAGCCTGGAATATCGTCAGGAAATACATCGAGGAATTCATTAACCACCGGAACCGATTGAGGAATTGGTGGTTCCACATCAGTATCTTGCACTTGAACTAAATGACATATATACACCTTGGCTATCATTTTCTTTGCTTTAAGATAGGAAATGAATTTTCCTCTATGTGCCCCCACATTACCCTGCCATTTAAGAACATTTTTTGGTGGAAAATGAAAATGTACCTTCTTGGCCCGGCAATCTACCGTGGCATAACAAGAAGCCAACCAATCCATTCCCATTATCACATCAAAATCCACCATGTCTAGTTCAATGAGATCAGCCAGTGTATCATGACCACACACAGTTACTACACAATTACGATATACTCTTTTTGCAATAATAAATTCACCAACTAGTGTAGATACTTCAATTGAATTAACTAAGGATTCTGGTGTTCTTTCAAATTTCGCAGCAATCAATGGAGTAACATATGATAAAGTAGAGCCCGGATCAATCAATGCATATACAGGACGTTAAAATATGGACAATATACCTGTAACTACATCGGGAGAAGCCTCTGAATTCTGTCGGTCCACTAGAGCATAAGTACGATTCTGGACCACACTAGTACTGGCTGCTCCTCTGGCACCTCTACCACGACCAATAGACTGCACACCTCGGCCTAAAGAAGGAACCGATGATGACGATGCAACGGCTGATCTCGTAGGTCGTGCTATACCACTCATGCTCCTCTGGGGACACTCTTTCATCATGTACCCCGACATACCGCAACAAAAACAAGCATTCATCCCTAATCGGCATATACCTGAATGAGTACGCCCGTAGTGCTGACACTACTGAGGAGAAAATCCTACTGCCTGTGATCCGTGAATTCCACTACTCTGCCCAGATTGACTGCCCCTAAACCCTCGAAATTGAGAGTGAGTGCCTGCTGTGGAATAGGAGAATGATGGTCTAGGAGGTCTAGGAAAAATCCGAGGCCTAGATTCTCCTTGGGACGCCATAGATTGTCCCATAGGTCTAGCTCTTTTGGACTGTCCTCTTTCGGATTCATGTACCCTTCTTCTCTGTCTCTGATCCTCCATTTTCTGTGCGAAGGCCTGTATTCTGGCTATGTCTATATCTTTGTTCAAGCCAGCAATGGTGCATCCCCTTACCAAATATGGCTCTAATCTGTCCATATATCGATGGACTCTGTCTATCATTGTGGACACTACATTCGAAGCATATCGAGCCAAGGAATTAAACTGAAGACTATATTCTCTAACACTCATATTCCCTTGACGTAGATTTAGGAACTAGTCTGCACGTGCCTCCTGGATCTCATATCGGAGGTAATGATCAAGGAATGCCATTTTAAATTCTTCCCAACCAGCTGGAAGTGCATCAATACCCCTCGATCTTTTCAAGTCTTCATACCATAATATGCTTCACCTTTCAATCTATAGGCCGCAAGTTCAACTGTTTTAACACCAGTCACATGCATAACATCTAGAGCCATTTGAATTTTATCCACGAATTCCTGTGGATCTGCTTTCGGATCTGACCCAGTGAATATAGGAGGGTCTAATTTCAGAAAGTCCTGTGTCCTGCGACTCGCCACTCTAGCTGCATCATCCTCATTTTTCGTTGGATCAGCTCGTCCTTGACTTTGTGCAGCAACTATCTAAGTCAACATATGCACTGCATTTCTTAAATATTGGTCACTGGCATTCATTGGCGGTTCTGCGGGTACTTCTCTACCACTTGGCTCTTCCGGAGCTGGAAAAGTAGAAGAAGACCGTGATGCAATTTCAGTGGTAGCTCCAACTTGACTAGCTTGGTCAGGTGGTAATTTGCTCATTCCTTCACCGACAAATATATCTACCTGCTTACCTTTGCCTCTACATCTTCTTGTCATCAGCATTATACTATAAACAAGAAAACCAATTCCAATGGTCAGATACGATTCCACTTACACCATTGACTCTATTGCACGATGTAGATATGAAGAAAAGAAACAAATCCTAAATGTACCGTAGCCTCCTACTTATAAATGTAGTTCACTACACATCAATAAGCAAGACTCTACTCAGACACGGCTTTGTACACACTCTAAGGATGACCTGTTCTGATACCACTTTTGTCACGCCCCGAATTCCAACGAGGCGGACTTGCACCCGAAGCCATTGAGGCCCGAGAGAACCAATTTCTGCTCATGTACATTCATATGCATGTCTCTGTATGAATATAATTCTACCTCATATAACTATAAAATGCCAATGGCGAAAGTCATGGAAACATATGCTATATATGAAACTTGGCCGTTAGGGCCATCAAATCAAAATGGACATACATCTCTTACATTCATCTTCCCACATACGTCTACAAAGCCTCTACAGATACATGTACATAACAAACCTACTGTAGAGACAAGTCCCCATTTTATACAACTTTACAATACCAAAACAAATGTACACATGTGACTCGGAAAGCCCCGAACCAACTGGAGCTCACCAATGATCGGCAAATGATCCGCAATCTACTGTGGGGGTATATGAGCACCTGTGCCTATAGAAAGTAAGGTAAGTACCCCAAGGGAATCAAATATAAGAGAATAGCCAATATGGATAAACCATCGGTCCATATGTTTGGAACTATGTATATTTCTTTCATTACTTTCTTTGCTTGTTTGCTTTTATGCTTATTCATCATCACCTGTGTCACAATGTACCCGAACCCCAACTGATCAGTGGGTCTTAACATAACATAACGTTATGTTGGGATCGGCTCGAGCTAAGCTTATGCCTTTAGGGCTACCACCCATAAATTAATACATCGGGCTGGGCTCGAGCTAGGTTATTACTTTTAGAGCTGCCACCCCTAAACCAATATATCAAGTTCGGATCGAGCTAGGTTCTTACCTCTAGAGCTACCCTCTGTCTGGTTTGGCCCGAGTTAGGCTTATGCCCCTAGGACTACCCCCTGATCTAATAATCTCGGGATCGTCTCGAGCTAGGCTTATGCCTCTAGAGCTATTACCCGTACTCTTGTAACCAACAACTATGCATTACTTCATTTCATTACTTTTGAGAGATTGATACAATGACAGTCATAACAATAGAGGAGCTTTGAAACATATCATTATTGGAACTTTGGAACATGTCCATAATTATGTAACACATGAGCAACATTTGATCAATGAATGAGGAACATGTGATTAACAATGGATGACAACCTGAAATGAAATACCTTAGAACATTTCGGAATGGAACATGTACAATGACAATGCGAACACTATGTACTGTAGAAGGATACGGAAAGAGTAACCTTACATACCTTGTCTTCTCACTATGACTACACAATCCTATACGTGAATACAATAGTCTAACTCCTTCCTTACGTTTCACTCTACAACACAAGTACATAACAGAGCTCACGTTAACAATCAACTACCTTACGAGTGCATAAAACGACAATGAGTTACATGTTTGCCTTAAAATGTCATTCCTCCCTTTTCAATACCATTCACGGCATTGTCATACCAAAAATACCCCAACATGCCATACATTGACCAAAACATAACAAACCACTAGCATTTCACACCAATTTCATCATTTACGCTTCCTCATTAACACAATATCACAATTACACCATCAAGTCACTTCAATATACTTCATAACGGCATATCGACAACAATTCCACAATTTATACTCATCGAAAAAAATAACAAATTAAGGAACATAACCACACCATACATGTTGATATTTCATTCACACCATTCACTTTCATCAAAACCTCAAGTCTCCTTTCAAGATTAAATCACATAGATGACACATCTCTTAACAAAAAGCAAAAGTGCACTACTTAAACTTTTAGACATAACCATCATGATCTACATACTCTCCCATGCATATAATATATTAAACCATAAAATTAAACACTTACCCAAGCTTGAAAAATGATGATCTTGTCCAAAGAGATGACTTAGGGTTTGGAAGCTATGAGAAATATCTTTTAGAAAATGTCTAGAAAGGCATGTGTGGCTTTTGGAATAAAAATCTGATTTTTTTCATTTATACAACCCCTCAAGTCATCCTTAGCCACTTCTTGGCATTAAATGCCATGTTTACTTGGTCAAATTTGAAGAATGGGTCATTTGCTCTTTGGGCCATGCCTTTTGGCTTCATTTTGGGCCTTAAATTGAGACCAATAAAACATGTTAGCGCAGCCCACCAAATTCAATGTATGATCCACAATATAACTCATGTTTAAATAATCCCATAAATGTCACGACAATATTCAACTCACGAGATTCATGTTCGTAGCCTCAATCTCAAAAATAAGAAATTCTAGCCACTCATGGCTTAATTGAACATAATTTGATAAAATACTTGTGACGAAGAATTAACCCCAACTCGGATGCGAAACTCGCTCAAGAGTAGTCCTACTACGATGGAATAAGGATACCATAACCCAAAAGTCCTCTTTATAGACTAATAATCGTCGAAGAAATTAGGCAAAAAGCACCCCGGCACGCTCCCGGGCGCCCTAGGGACTTAGAAAAATTTCAGCTCTGGGAAAGGTGTGCAGGGGCGGCCTGGTACGCTGCCTGGCGTGCCCCCTTTCTGCCTGTGCCATAAAAAAATTCAGGCCAAAGCGGCCTGGCACACCACCTGGAGCGCCCCATGCTAAATTTTTGATTTCGACTTTTCTTTGCAGATTTGGTTGGATTTTTCAAGTCCCAACCTTTTGCTTGCCTCTTATCTTTAAGATCCTTTGCTTGGATGTCCCTTAAACCTCACTTTTCACCCCACAAATGCTCCACAAAGTCACAAATACCTCCTACGACGGTCTAATCACATTTACTAGCACAATATCAAATGTTCCATCAATAACCATACAAAATACTTACTTGTTGCTCTCGAACCTAGGGTAAACATTGTTCAAAGTTGGCAAGTAGGGTCGGAAATGTACGGGGTGTTACAGAAAAAGAGGTGACGAACACTCAACATATTCTCTCTACCACTATTTAGCATCCTTCTCTAACAGAAAGGTCACAAACTCAACCCCTTGCTACTTCATAATACCCATCTTACGCAGACTCTCATAACAATCAATAATAAACTCAAAAGCATCCTCAGATTCTGTACCCTAAAACATTGGAGGTTTCATCTTCAAGAACTTAGTCAGCAGGTCATGTTCAGTACCAGTCATCATAAAACCCAAAATTCTACAAGGAAAAACATCTGTTCCCAAAGTCTCACCCATCTTATGAGCCATAGCAATAGTAGGGTGCATAACTGGAGCCTAATAAGCCAGAACAGCGCGGGTGGATCCATTCCCATCCAACCCACTCAAAAAAGCCAACACTTGCTGAATTACCTCAGCAGACATAGGAGGTAGAGCTGCAACCCCAACTGGTGCTGCCACCTTGGGCTCCATCTCCTGCTTTTCTTATGCTTCTCTATCCTCAAACTGATCCTGGGGTGGGAGGGGATGTTGCCCTTTCATTTGCCTGACCAGCAGCTACGTGAGGTCCATCCTTAGCGGGTGAGGCTCGTCCCTATCCTTTTCTTCCTGTCCCTCTCACTCGTCCTCTTTCCCTCATGGTTGTCTCCTCAACTAGAGTGGCTGGTGTTGGGGCTGTTGCTCGGGTTCCATTTGACCTAGAATTCACCATCTGCAGATAAAAAAGTAAAGGATCAGATACCAATTTGGATCACCAGATACCAATTGGAATCAAGTCGTAGCACAAAAGAAGAAAGAAAGAAAGATTCCCGAAAGCCCTATAGCCACCAGAAGAAAAGTACAGATGTCTCCATACCATTCTGCGAGACTATACTGGACCTATTTTGGTACAACGAGATCGAAGAAGCCTAGGCTCTGATACCAAGTTTTCCATGACCCAAATCCATCGTGAGTGGCACCCACCCTACTCACCTTTTGGGAGAACCAATAAACCCAATCGTCATCTTATGGTTCACATTTAAATAAGAGTAAGCTAACTAATCCAGCAATAATAATTCAACTAGCATAAAAACACAAGTACAACTAAAGCAAAAATATTGTACTTAACATAACGACCCTAGGACCCGAAAGTCATCTATACCAAAAAATCTAAGAATATCAAGAGGGGGGATGCATTCCCAAAATGAAAAGAAATAACAAGTCCAAACAAAAGACACTGTCTAACAAAGAGAGATCTCATGGAAGCCCAGAAATGCTGCTCTACCTGAAATCCAGAATCGATTGCTGAAATCACAAGCAAGGTCTCGATGAATTCACTAGAATATATGCTAAACTCACAGAAGTAAATGCAGGTGTAGTATCAGTATACAAATAAACCACATTACACTGGCAGGATCATTTCAATAACCTAAGATGGAAATATGGATATTTAACCAAAATGCAGTACCATAAGCTAACACAAGCTTACACATCAAACATACAACATATATGTACAAGTAGCACTCAAGAGACAAGCCAACAAGTCAAAAAGTGTCATTTAGGAAATAATAGGTAACTCATTCCAAGACAACCAAATAAGGACAAACACAACAATATAAATCCTCCGGTTCAATCAAGGAACCGTCATACTAATACATACCTTGAAAACCTGTATATACATGCTAAGGGTTATATACCCACCCTTTAGCTATAACCTGCAAGGGACAATTACCGTCCATGTACTAAGCCTAAAAATGAAGGTATGTAACCCATAATTCGAATAACTTGTGAGAACGTCTCATATACCGAAACATTCCATAATATACAATATAGGAGGCCAACTCATAAAACAAGTAAACATTGCATTGACCAACCATACAACATGGATTAACCAATCACACTACAAAGTAGTTAATATGCACACATAACACAAGATGGATTAAATACAACCCATTACCTACATCAAACAAAGCTTGCACAACTCTATGCCTGAGCTTTTCCCTTCTGTGCCCTTTCCACTTGTTCGTGGCCTAAAACATGCATACAAACATTGCATTATCATAATGACCTAACATGGTGAGGGTTATGAGCCACCCCCAACCCTCTAAGGTCAGTTCATAATCACTTCTGAACTATTCTAGGGCTATTTCCCCCATAATTCACCTAAAACTACCAATCTCATGGAATGATTGGTGAATTAACGAAATTTGAGGCCATGGTTAATAAACAAAACCCATTAACATAAGGCTCAATTTTACCCTTGCACCAACAAAACATGCCATAATCCGCCCTAAAACCCTCCCCAAATTTTGTAACTTACGCCTTCTAAGGATCAAGAAGTAATTACAAGTTAAAGGGACTAAATTCCTTACCTTAACAAAGTTAAACGGAGGTAAACCAGTGGTTTTTACCCTAAATCTCCTTTCTCTTGCCCCAAAATGAGTTTATGTAATAATAAACTATTTTGGGTTTTTTACCCTTTAATCTGTGGTTTTTACTACTATAGCAATACGTGATCGCTATAGTGGTAGACCACCGCAATAACGACCTTGATCACTTTTGACCACCGCTATAGTGGTAATTATTCCTCTATAGCGGTGTGTCACCCGCTATAATGGTGTCGACGGGATATAATGTCTGTATTCACTTAAGAATCTCACTTTTTACAACACACCTTGATCCTGGGACATTCCTAACAATGCCATTTACTCTAAGGTCAATTTCGAGAGTTCTACTAACCAAAATTCAGTTCTGTTAAATCCTATGGGTTCTTTATCGCCTTCGCTAACTAGAAATCAATGTTGTTTCTGCCAAGCCAGTCTAAATTATTCCCAGATTTTCCAAGACTACCCCTCACCCGAAACGAAGCAAAACTAGCCTAGTCTGAAATTTATAACTTTCAAACTGGAAGGAATTTAGACATAAAATTTAGAATGTAAGACTTTTACATAGCGATCAAGAGGGTCGTTACAACAATTCATGATCACCTCTTCCAAGTGTTATTCCACCACCACCAACTTAGGCTTTTAACCTCAAGCTGGAACTTTTAAGTTCAATGAGGGTAGGGTTCAAAAGAGGTGAAGTTTTAGAAAGGTTCAAGGCTTGTAATGTGGTTGCCAAAGAATGAATATTAAGCTCAAATAGGGTAACCAGTGATACAATTTATGCACGGGTGGGATTTTAAGGTTAAAAAAGTTTCCAAAAATTACATAGAAGGCCTAAGATCATTTCTCCAACCAAACACAATCATGACTAGCATTGAAAGAACAACCAACAAGTTCTAGATAACACAAGAAAGAACAAGAATTATTCAACAAAAACTCACCACATATGGCATGCAAACTATTCAAGATGATTAAATTTTATTTCCTAAACAAGAACAAAAGGAGTCATTTTCCAAACCAAATTATCACCACCTAGTGAGTAAGGAGCCATAAAAAGAGTCAAAAAGTCGTCACAACATTATTCACTTCCATGCAACTTGTTTTCACAAAAAATTTTGGAGGGGTGTGCTCACTTCAACATTTCACAATGTGAGACTAACTCTATTAGTACCAAACAAGTCATAATCCAACTCCAAAGGGCAATAACATAATGGTTACTTAGACTTTACCATAGCAATAACCACAACACCAATTCACATTGGCTATAGGTACTCAGACTTCACCAACACCAAAATATAATGATTTTTCATTAAGAATGGCATCACTCAATGCATCATCGGGAAAGGTCTCTCAAAAAAACTACTAAAAGAAAAACTACAAGAAGCTAACACGATTAAGAAACTAATCTAGAAATGAAAAATAAGAGAACCAACTAATCCAGCAAAATCATCAATCAAAAGAAAGCCTGAAAATGGCACACAATATCCATAACCACAAAAATCAAGCTCGACAAGGGCACAAGATAGCCAATGGACCGACAAGGGTACACAAGTATCCAAATCAAAATATAAAAGTACAGACCTAAACATAAAATAAGTTTTCCCACCCCAAACTAAAAAATGTTGTGTTATCCCCAGTACAAGAAAAATAAAGTAGAGGAGGAGGTAAGGACTCCCTGAAGTCTTCAACAGACCAGCAGACTACGAGTAGGCCAATCAATTCTGGGTCGAGGATTGAGCCTCATCACCACTGCCATCACCACCCTCAATATTGGAGAGGAAAGAATACTCCTCGCTATCATCCACCGGTATCTTCTTTCTTGTCTAATCCCATTTGAAGATGGATTTGATGCCTCACCACATCTTTATCATAAACTTGCTCTTTTTCCTATTTTTTTCTTTCTCAAACTGAAATCAGTCTAGCGCTCGGCATGAGCTTTGGCCATAATACTATAAGTTGTACCAAGCATAGATATAGAAGCTTCTATCTTTGAGTAATCATCAGTCTGTATCTTAGCTCTAGTGAAGTACTCAGGCTGATGTGAAGACCTTGAAAGCTGGGATACTAACTCCTTAATCTGATCAAGTTGTGAGGTCATAACCTCAAAGGGTCCCTTAGGCTGTGTCTGTGCTTCCTGGACTGAAGAACCAGGCTCTACTTGAAGCTCAGTCCTCCTCTTCTTACCCTTTACAACATCTCTCTCTCCCTAAACCATTAGTGGGTGAATCAGTTCATCGAGTTGTATCAAGTGATTAGTAGGGCATTTATCCACTCCTGCTCGCATACACAACTCTATGATCAAAGACGGGAACACCACATTGGGGCCATCCTTGGTTATGTACTCCCTCAGCTCTATCAAAATGTAATGCACTACATTCACTCGGATATTATCAAGAATGCAGGCAATCACCAGAACCCTGAGAGGTGGGACATTAGACGTATTCCCAGAAGGAAACACTTGAATACAAATGATTTTCAACCACATCCTATCCTCAGTCGTGAAATCACCCCCCTCGATGCCCTCTATTGCTCTAGCCCAACTCAGCATCTTCTCCAGAGGAAATAATTTTGAAGCTACCCAACTACCCGAACTTTTGTACTTGGATTGCATTAGCTCAATTGGATGGTTTGGGATCCCATAGATGTCATTTATTTGCTCAAGCCAAAATAGACTATCTTCTCCCTTATCAAGAGTTAGGGGTCATTAAAGTTGGTGCGCTTGAGATTGGCATAAAATTCCCTCACCCATTCCTCATTGTCTTTGCATGGGGCAAGTATGAAACATGTCCACCCTTAGGTCTCCAGTCTTCCATAAAAATCTATGGGCTTTTTGGCCAATTGATCCTCCTTTATCCCCCTTTTCGGCTTCAATTTTTTGTCTAGTAGATTATTGTAGTACCAGATCTGGCAATCACGGGACATGAATCTATAAGTATCATACTTCTTATCTTCAGTTTATTCCTCAATTTCATTAGCCAATCCAATATTTTCTTTAAGGTTTTGCACCATTTTGATCGTTCAAAGTACCTAAAAATTCAAAACCAAGTTAGGGAAGTATAAAGTCATGTTAAGCAATTCAAAACATTTAATTTAATCCAAAGAATCAAGCCAAAAAGTCTTGGGAGGAATCAGCTTCAAGCTCACTATTTTAGTAAAAATCTGCTAGTGGTTGCTCAGGCTAGCCTTTGGTCGCATAGGCAACGTCGTCTTCGCGATACTAGCACAGTGTCCGAAGCATCACCTAAGTGTAACATTCATCACTCAGGCTGCATCACTTTAGCGTAAGAATTACCGCTTTATAAGAAGGTCAGCAAGGGGTCAAACTTCTCCTAGGCGAAAGAAATACCGCAAAAGCAATATCGCTAAGGCGGAAAAAGTGGGCTCTAAGAGACATCATCTTTTTTAAGAATAGCCTCAAAATCACCAAATTTAATAAGTATTCAAACATGGTTTTTGGAAAAATTCGTACTTAAGACTTCTGAACTTG
Organism: Capsicum rhomboideum; assembly: GCA_031232105.1. NCBI lineage: Eukaryota > Viridiplantae > Streptophyta > Magnoliopsida > Solanales > Solanaceae > Capsicum > Capsicum rhomboideum. Next base: position 98,318,591 of record CP124711.1, on the reverse strand, counting down.
CTCACATACATCAAGCACAAACATTTTCAAGTTTATGATCTACCAATTCTAAGATTCAATTTTAACCAAGTTTAACACACAAAAAATTTAACCCTAACATAAAATTTTATTAAAGTTTTCAACCCAACATTGAGATAATCAGGGAGGTTCCTATTTTTACCATGATTCTTCAAGCAAGAATGAGGAGATTAGAAGAAAACATACCTTAATTTGGAGCAAGTTGAAATGGGTGATTTTCATCCTTTTCTCTTCTTTGACAGATTTTCTTGAGTTCTTGAAGTGAATTATTTAATTTATTGAGTATGTACAGTGTGTGGAAAGTGAAAAGGGAATCCGGAAAAAAGAAAGAGACAGAACGGAATCACTTTGTTTCAGTGACATATCTAATCAGACTGAATAGGATTTGAAGAGCTGTCACGATCATTCACATAAATTTCAGTGAACTATTGAAGCTATCAGTGTGAGGTGGAAATATTAATGGTGAAAGTTTGGGAAAAGGGGAAATAAGAATCGCTGAGTGTGGAAGAATAAAGGAATGGAAGGGTTGAATTCATTTAACCTTTACCATTAACTCGATGTCCTACTGGGTGGAAGATTTCTCGCGTATGTGCAGTCGCTCATGAGACCATAACACTGATTAAGTAGTCTCCTTGGTTTCTGCTACCTCTGCCTTAGCAAATAATTCGTCGTTGAGGCAGTACGACTTAGGTGTTGATGAGCTGCTTAGGCGGTACCACTAAGACAATTATTTTGTCGCTTTAGCGAGATCTCTGCAACATTTTCCACCAAATTTATATTAAGTTTGATGATGCTCATGCCAACTTTTGCGATCTTCCAAGGACTTTTGAGATCCAAACACTCCCAAAAAGTATTCAAGTCCCATTATCAAGGTAGTACAACCCCGAACATCGTTCCAACTCAAATTCTTGCATCCAAACCTGTTCAAATCACTTCCAAAAATTCTAAAACTTTGTGGATTAGTCAAAAATAAAATTCTAAGCTATTTTAAAAATTCAAATTTCAAAAGTAAATGCAAAATTTTTTAGAACGATGGGTTGCCTCCCATCAAGTGCTTAATTTACCATCGCAGCACGATGCAAGCAACCTTACCATTTATCTCTCCACTTTAAGGATTTGAATCTTCGACCCAACTCAACATTAAAATTTTGTTGAGGCTCATGGGACAAAGGTAAGGAAGCAATGAGACCAACTCTATCTCTCCATTTGGAAGACTTAAATCTCTTACCCAACTTCATATCAAAATTCCATTTAGGGTCGCTGGGCAATGGTGAGAAAATAATAGGCCACTTGTTAAACATCACATTTTGCACCTCTTTTCCTTCAAGTGAGGAACGTCATTTTTTCTTCTTGATATGACAACCTCTAAAATATAGGGACTTTATTCCTCATCTCCAATATTCTTTCTTTGCCCAGTGATTTCATATTCCATCATATCCACCAAGCACAACATCAAATGGTCAGAATGAGGTTGAAGCCTCTCCATTTTTGTATTTACATCTTTCTTGACATTCTCACCCCGAAATGAACTAGAGCCTTCACAAAGGATTTGATTGGATTTTTCTTGTAGCTCTAGTATCATTTCATAAATTTTGGCGTCATGTATTATTCTTGGCACGGTTGGTTGGCAAATCACCATGAATTCTTCAACATCAATCTTGATCGATTCTTCATTGGAAATCATGTCATCACAATTATTCATGAACATTTGACATCGAATACCATATGCCTCAATTTTTGTATTCAATTCTTTTTCAAATTTTTGGATAGCCATTTCAATTTGAATCACTACTTGACACCGCTTAACATGCACTTTTAGGGATGCATCCTCAGTAGGAAAATTCTATCACGCTGTTCCTTATTGACTTCAAGTTGTCGAGCTTGATTAAATAGCCACTCTTGGCTCACAATTTTGTCCTTGTCAAGTTTTTCTTTATGTTGACTCAATCACTGCTTGTAAAAATCTAACCATAGAAAAATTAATGTTTTGGACAACTTCATCATCACCATGTTGGATTAGGTCCCACCATTTGGACAAGGCTTTCCTACTTTTTTACCTCTTCTCCATTGTGCTTTTCAACATCTCCTCAATTTGTTTCCTTGAAGAATCGGAGATTTCTTGATCACAATTTCGTTCTTCTTCTTCATCAATTTGAGAGACTTCTTCACTTTGGAAATTTTCATTATGGTCATCACACATTTTTGACTCAATCACATAACTTGAAATCTCTTCTTCAACAACTTCTTTTTGAAGATTAGGTAAATCCATGACACTTGAGAGATTGGCATATTCACAAGGGTCTTCCTCTTTTTCACATTCCTTTCCAAATGTCGCCATGGATTGGTGCATGAGATGCATATCATCACCTAATTTAGTCACCTGATCCAAGAGAGTTTGAATCATTGCTTCAATACCTTTGTGTCCAACACGTTTCTCTTTCCTTTCCACATCATGATTCCTATCAAGCTCAAAAGGACAACTAGCACTTTGGTTAGCATAACTAGGGGAGGGGAAACAATAATTGGGACAATCACTCTAATGTCCATCTCGACCACCACACAAATAACAATCATACTCCCTATAGGATCGAGATGGTGCACATACCTCTCTCTCTCGAGAATTTTTACAATCTTTCCAAAAGTAGGGTCCTCCATAATACAGATATGGGTCATCAACATAAGAATTGCAATCACCAAACTCATTGTCATTCCATGATGCCATAGTAACAAGTATAACAAAACAAAATTCTAACTAACATAAGAAACAAAAAAAGGTCACAAACACATATTCACAAGTTCGAATCAAAGCAAGTAAGCCCAAATTCTGAACTAACTCAATAAGCCAAATTGTTCCCCGGCAACGGCTCCATTTTTGATAAAACTCAATTATACCCAAAAAAGAATGTACGCGGTCGTTACAATATATTTAACTAACTATAGAGTTGGGGTCGATCCCACGAGGAAAAATGTACTAGAGATTAAGAAAATAAGGAATAAAAGTAACTCACTCTAATCCAAACAAAGGATACAAGTGTTTTTGAGTAATTTTCACTATAAAAATGAAACAAGGATAGAACCAATTATAATATGAACAATTTAATCAATGGCTTTCACAAACGATGTGAAACAAGGGAAATGATAACGAGGAATCAATTCTATCAACAATCCATTGTATTTAAATCAAGTACTCATAATTAATCATGGATTAGCAAATTTGCCTTGGAACCTCAAGCATCTGCCACGTCTGTCAATCGAATGACAAATATTTCTTGCTAAATTATGTCAAATATTAGCCAAATGCCAACACATCCAATCTATGGCTACACTAGGATTTTTACCATATCTAGTATCAAAACAATTATATGGGTCATACGTCTCGAATCGCGTTAAATTAACCTTTTCCAACCTCAATTAGCTCTTTCGAGCATTAATTGAAGTAGATGGGCGATTCCTAATCTAATTTCCTCTTTCAAGCTCAATTAAAGTAGAAATCAATAAAGCATGAGATTAATTTAAACAAGTAAAACTCATTCATAAATCAAAGGGTAATCAATTAATACAAAACCTTAAGATAAAATCAAAACCTAAATTAAAGATATAAATTTTGCATTTTCTCTAACTATAATATCCAAGTATGAATTTAACTACTACACCCAAATATATTCACTACAAAGCAAGGAAATAAAGAAAGGATAGAGAATTTATCACTACAAAGCTTCCAAATCTTCACTCCAAGGGTGTTGGTTCAAGAACCCTAGTCTCCAAGGTTAAGAAATATGCCAAAGATATTTTACTTAGAGGTTGGAATTGATTTTATGTGTTTTGAGATTAAGCCATGTGAAATTCCTGATTTACCCTTGACTTCAACCCATCAGTCGCTTAGGCGACATTTTGATTGCCAAGGCGGAATATACCTCACTCAGGCGATGGTTTGACTCGTGCTGACTCGTTGCTTAGGCAATGCTTTGATCGCTACAGCCGCCTTGCCTAGGTGAGAAATCCATTGCTAAGGCGTTGTTTGCTAAGCATTACCTTTTTTTACTAAGGCATCTGTTTCTTCGCCTGAGCGGGACCGCTTAGGAGGTCCTTTTCTTACTAAAGCGAGTCAACTGGCAGATTTACTGTAATTTCATCCCTTTTTTCTCAAATCTTGGTTCCTTTTAATCCACTTCAATTCATGCTTCATTACACCTCTATTTAGTACATTTCATATAATAAATAGCCTCATATTATGAAATTAAGACACAAAATTATAAGAAAAGAGATAGAAATAAGTGGTAAAATAGGCCACTTATCACGGGCCTGTGGTAGTAGCCTGCCTCCCATTATAGTGGTCTAGGTGGAGACAGAAAGTCCGAAAATACTAGAATTTTTTCTATTTTACAACACACTTCCAGTTATTGACATCTCGAACTAACCCCTTTACGTCAATCGTGATATTCAGAGTTCTACTAACCCGAATTCACTTTAGAAAGTTTCTTCAAACTTCTTAACTTCTTAGATATCATAATATGGTCTCAAATCATATAAACACCAACCTATACATTACCATATTAATCTAGACACACCACACTTGGATTTTTTCCATGACTAGACAAATTTAAAATTTCTAACACTTTATTCAAGGAGAATCTTAACCCAAATTTTGGCATGCTAGACTATACTGTAACAATAGAAAGGGTCAAAACAATAGATACCAATTTACCCATCATTCTTCCCTAAATGATAAATCAAGAATACAAGGAAAAAATAAAGCAAGGAAAGTACCTGAATCCTCAAATAAGTGAGGGTACTTGTCGCGAATATCCTTCTAAGTCTCCCAAGTGGCCTCCTTTATAGGATGGTGCTTACACTAGACTTTCACTGATCTAATATCTATAATCCTCAAGTTTCAAATAACCCAATTAAGAATCAATTTCAGCTCCTCCTCATAAGAAAGATTCTTGTCAAGCAAAACTGAGTCCCACCTAATTATGTAGTCACCATCCCCATGGTATTTCTTAAGCATGGATACATGAAACACTGGATGAACTTCTGACAGGCTTAGAGACAATTCAAGCTTTGTGCCCAACTCCTCATGCAACTTATGCCAAAATTTAGAGGTAAACTATGTACCTCTATCGGATATGATGGATACTGAAACCCCATGTAATCTCAAAATTTTCTTAAGATAAATCTTGGCTAACTGATCTGAGTTGTAATTCACTTTAATCGAAACAAAATGAACGGGCTTTATTAGCCTGTCCACTATGAACCAAATTGAATCATGCTGCCCCAAGGTCTTAGGAAGACCTTCTATGAATGGGCATCCTCTAAAGCAAACCTGCAAGCCTTTGACGTTCATACTTCATCTACTGGCAATTATGACAATTGGCTACATACTTTACTATATCTCTTTTCATTTGGGGCCACTAATAGAGTTGTCTTAAGTCACAATACATCTTGGTTACATCATGATGTATAGAGTATCAAGAACTATGAGCTTTTACAATCAACTCAAAATTACATCATCAACACGAGGCACGCACACACGCCTTCTCACCCTCAACATATCACACGCATCAAGTGTGGCGTCTTGAGCTTCACCGAACACAACTTTATTTCTAATCTTTTTCAACTTTGCATCCTCAAATTATTTATCCTTGATTCTATAAAGGAATGTTGTCCTTACCTCTACACTAGCCAACGCTCCACCCCTTTTAGATAATCTAAATTGTATAAAACATATTGCTAGAGTTTGGATCTCTCTAGCCAAAAGTTGCCTTGGCATTCTCAAACAAGCAAAACTGCCCATACTTATAGATTTTTGGCTCAATGCATCTGCCACCACATTGCCTTCCCCAAATGATATTGGATGGTCACATCATAATTATTTAGTAACTCCATCCACAATCTCTACCTAAAATTCATGTCCTTTTGAGTGAAAACATGTTGCGAAACTATGATGGTCTATGAAAACCTCACATTTAACACCATAAAGGTAGTGACTCCATGTCTTAAGTGCAAAAACCACCTCTGCCAACTCTAAGTCATCTGCCAACTCTAAGTCATGAGTTGGATAATTCTTCTCATGAGGCTTCAATTGCCTTGAATTATAGGCAATCACATTCCTATCCTGCATCAATACAGCACCCAAACCAGAGGGTGAAGCATCATAAAACATAATAAAATCCTTATCTTCAACTAGCAAACCAAGGATGGGAGCTATGGTCAAAAAAGATTTGAGCTTTTAGAATCTCTCTTTGTACTTGTCAGACCAAACAAATGGTACCTCTTTCTGTGTCAGTCTTGTCAAATGAGTAGCAATAGAAGTAAATTTCTTGATAAACCTATGGTAATAGCTAGCAAGACCCACAAAATTTTGAACCTCGATTACAGAGCTCGGCCAAACCCAATTCTTAATAGCCTCAATATTCTGGGGATCTACCATCACCCCCTTCAAAGAAACCACATACCCTAAAAAGGCCACATAAGACATCCAAAACTCATATTTAAAGAATTTATCATAAAGATGATTCTCTGCCAATATACCCAAGACACTGCGAAGATGAACTGCATGTTCCTCCTTCCTCTTGGAGTAAACCAAAATGTCATTAATAAATACAATCACAAATGAATCCAAGAAAGACTTAAAAATACCATTCATCAAACTTATGAATGTTGTTGGCACATTAGTTAACCCAAAGGACATCACTAAGAACTCGTACTATCCATATTGAGTCCTAAAAGTTGTTTAGGGTATATCCTCAGGACAAATCTTTAACTGGTGATACCCTAACCTTAAATCTATCTTGGAGAAAACTGAAGCACCCTGCACCTAGTCAAATAAATCATCTATTTAGGTCAATAGGTACTTATTCCTGATAGTAACCTAATTCAACTATCGATAGTCTCTACGTATTCTCATGCTACCATCCTTCTTCTTAATAAATAAGATTGGAGCACCCCAAGGTAAAGCACTAGGACGTATGATTCCCTTATCAAGTAACTGCTACAATTGAGTCTTTAGCTCTCTCAACTCAGTCGGAGCCATTCTATAGGGAGGGATAGAAATTAGGTGAGTGCCCGGCTCTAAATTAATGTAAAAGTCAATGTCCCAATCCGGAGGCATACCAGGCAAGTCAGTGGGAATACCTCCTGAAATTTAGACGCTATGGGAACTAATTCAATAGAGGGGACCTCTATACTAACATCCCAAAGATGTGCCAAAAAGATTGATCACCCCTTCCCAACTAGCTTTCTAGTATGAATAAAGGGAATTATTTTCACAGGTCTAGACTTATAAACACCTTTCCATTCTACTTATCCATCCCAGGCATGCCAGAGGTCACAGTCTTAAAATTACAGTTTAGAACAGCATGATACGGGGATAACCAAGTCATACCCAGGATGTTATCAAAATCAAGCATATCCAAAATCACTAAATCTACCCAAGTCTGAGAACCCATGAATATTATAAAGCAAGCATAATACACTTGAGTCACTACCACAAAGTCTCCAATTGGAGTAGACACATACACACGTGAGTCAATCATATCACAAACCATGTATAAACCCAAGCCAAATCTAATAAATACATAAGAATATCAAACTAGATCATAGCCATCTAGTCATAGACGAGAATAGTATCTATAATGACAACATCTAAAGCCTCTGCCTCAGATTTTACTAAAAGGGTATACCAATGAGCTTTATCATCAATCTGAGTAGCCTCTCTAGAAGGTTGAGTTCCACCTCTCTCTATATTACCACTACCTCAATTTCCACCATAGCCACCCTGATGATTACCACACTCACACTGTGGATAGCCTCTACCATTACCACAACCACCTCTACCAATTGGAACCATAGCTTGCGCTATTGATTGCCCTAGAAATTAGTCTGCGTACCATTAGTATAATCCCTCTTGATGTGACTAAGAGCACCACAAGTAAAACAATCTCGATCTAGTAAGGGTCTTCTAGCAGAAGAATACGAAGCCCTTTGGCTTCTCGCAGCTAAAGATCAATGAGTGGTTACTGATGGACCCCCTATAAATGCTGGCAGAGATGAATGTATAAGGTGATCTAGATAAACTTGATAACCATATACCTTAGAGTAATAACTGCCAAAGTTACTCGCATTTTGGGCTTTCTTTGCTACCATTTTGGCCTGGCCAACCTGTTTGACTCCTTCTACTTTCTTTACATAATCAGTAACATTATTAAAAGTCTTTCTAGCAGAATTCATCTACACAACTAGAACCCACAAATTAGTATTCAAAATTTTCACAAAGAGGCGGATCCTCTCCTCTTCAGTACCAAGCAACTGAGTAGCATATCTGGATAAGGCATGAAACTTAGCCTCATAGGCTAAAACTAACATACTTCCCTAGTCAAGAGCCACAAACTCATCCTTTTTCTTGTCATACGGAGTTTGTTGCACATACTTCTCTAATAACAGAGTATGGAACTGATTCCATGTAAATAGAGGTAAAGCTGGAGACCGACACTCCACATAATCCCTCCACCACTACTTTGCATTATCCTACAGTTGGAAGGTTACAAATTCTACTCCATGCTACTCCATAATGACCATCTTATGTAGCCTCTCATAATAATCAATAATGAATTCAAAAGAATCCTCTATCTCAAAACCAACAAAGGTGGGAGGTTTTCTCTCTTTGACTGGATTAGCTGTTGCCTGGGCTCCACCTCTGCGGGTTAAGTTGCCCTACCTCTTTCTCTCCCTCTACCCTATACTTTTCCTCTAGTGGCAAGCTCTGTAACTAGAACTACTGACATGAGATTTGTTACTCTAAATCCACTGGCTCTTATATTCACCATCTATGAATAACAGAGTGAAGAGGTTAGACTCCAATTTGGATCACCAGATACCAATTGGAAATAAAGTTATTGCATGAAAGAATAAAAAAGTAATAATTTCCTAAAGTCTTATATTATCTCAAAAAAAATTACAAACATCTCGTACTGTTCTGCAAGACTCTACTAGACTCATTTTGGTACAACGAGATCAACAAACCTAGGGTTCTGATACCAACTTTATCACGACCTAAACCCTATAGTGATTGGCACCCACACTATCCCTATGGTGGGAGAACTATCTAACCCCTAATGTTTAACTTCAATACTTAACAATTTTTAAACTAGAAAGAGCAATTCCATTAATAACCAAATATTTCAAATAGTCTATTAATTAATCAAGTGCGGAGAAACAAATGCCTAAAATACTCCTAGAAATTGAAAGTCATTATACCAAAACATCTAATAATGCCATACTATGGGTACAACTGGGAAAACTAAAATAAGGAAAATATTTGTGTCTGAAACAAATGGACAAGAACAATAAGTCCTCATAGTTACTTAGAGGATGTAACTCACCCTTGAATTGGAATGTTCACTTGCTAAAGAGGAGGTCTCATCAAAGTCCCTGGAATATGCTCTACAGTTAATAAAAAGAAGAGCACAAGTAGTAGTAGTACAAAAACGCTATGTACTGTAGGGTCATTGACCAACTCAAAATAATAAATATGAATACATAACCAACACTTTGTAACTAAGTACAACCATGTAACACTTAGCATTTATACCTTCACATAATATTTTATCAACAACAACAAATAATTCAGACAAGTATAAGACAATACAGACAATCCACCAAGTCAATAATTCCATGACTAACAACAATTAACTAAACCTTGCCATAATTACTTTTTCATTAGAATTCAAAAAATAATTACACAATTCAAGTATGTTAATAGCCTATACCATTCATAGATCCAAATAATAATAATAATATCAAACGGTTCACTCAAGGAACCCAAAATACCAACAACAACATAACTCGATCCACTCATGGAACCGTCAAACTCACCAATACCTTGTACACACATGCTATGGGTTTTATAAATGCTCACTAGCTATGAACAAAAGGGGGCGATCTATTTCCATGTACCAAATAACCTAGACATCTAATATTTGCCACCCTTATGCCAAAATAAGTGTTATACCACTCTTATTCCAATGTCCCCACCCTTATACACCCTGAATTCCACTAATCCCATGACAATGAACTTTATTAGTTTTTCTCACAATATAAATCCATGTCACAACATACACAATCACAATATGAAATAACACAACCACAATTGCATTTCAAACAAGTCCTTTTTCACTATCTCATTTAAGGTGATTAAACAACTTGTAATATTATCCAATAAGTTAATATACACATCATGCATTTCAAAAAGTAGATAAATAGGTAGTTAACACTCACATATAAACTAATTTGAGTCTCAACTAAAATACAACCACCATCTACCTCAATCAAAGCCTTGTACTTGCTCTAACGAACTTGAGCTTTGCCCTTTCTTGCAATCTCAGCTTGATTGTGGTCTAAAAATAACAATGCATAAAATATTCAAACAATGACCTAAAAAATCAAGGATTATAACCTAATCCCATAACCTCAAGGCTAAAATCATGATTATTCCCTTATTGTAGGGTTTTCCTACCTTTATTCCACCTTAATTCTACAAAATTCATGTTTATAAAGATGAATTCGAATCATGCAATTATAAATTATCCATCCTTAACCAAAACCGAGGATTTCACCTTGTTTTCACTAAATTACACCAAAAAATCAGCCTAGGTCAAGTTAAATCCTCCCCATATTCAAAACCTAGTGATTCTAAGTATTAATCTTCAAAAAACTAGTTAAACATGAAGATTTACTTACCTCAACAAAGGTTTTGGGTTGGAAATATGTGGAATTCACCCTAAATCTCTTCTCCCAGCTCTGGAATGGATGTAGAATAAAAAATAATATTTAAGTCTATTTTTTGCATTTATCAGCACATATCCTGCTCTAGTGGCCTGATTCCCACTATATCAGTAACTATCCAATATGACTGGATTGATCAAACTGATTCCTACTATGGTGGAATATTCTTGCTATAGTGGGCCTATGATAGCAGCCTGCCTCTCGCTATGGCCACCTAGGCAGAGGTCAAAAGTCTGGTAATCCCAGAATTTTGCCTATTTTACAGTTCACTTCTAGATATTAACATCCTAAAATAACCCATTTTATATCAATCGCGATATCTAGAGTTCTACTAACCCAAATTCACTTCCAAAATTTTCTATGAACTTAACTTCTTAGATATCATAATATGGTCACAAATCAAACAAACACCATACTTACATTTTTGTTTAAGACTAGTCTAGCCTAAAATTTCTAATACTTTATTTGAAGGAGAATTTAGTCTAGCCTAAATTTTGGTACGCTCGACTATACCATAATGACAAAAAGGGTCGTTATAAAATGTCATTCCATAATCCTAAAAAGGCAATTTTCTAAGGTCTAGGATCAAAATTCTTTTTTGAGGTAAGTTATTTCATTATCTTCTTCGTCTTCCAATCCAATAACATCTTTGAATTATTAGAATGATCTTTAATGGTGGAATTATGGGTTGGAACCTTTGGATAAGGTTATAGACCATAAATAAGGGAAGAATTAGTGGGTTTGAATTCCGAAAGTATTTATTTAAAGAGTAATTGATTAATTAATCTTACAATTGCTTGTTTATTAGATGATTAAGCATTCGAAAATGTGAAGAAAAACAAAGAGCATTCGTGCTATAGCTTGCTTATTGTAGTAGGTAGGTTATAGTTTATGAGTAGGAGACTCAGATTAGCAAAATGTATGCATTGTATAGATTTGATGGAAGAATGCATGATCAGTCCTTTAGGCATGGTATTTGGATGGATAAAACATAAAATTAATGATATAAGGATATAATATGTGTTATAATATGCTGGCATATGAAATCCTTAAGGTGTGATATGTATTTATATGACTTCATGATGTGTTGTGAATTATAATCTGGAGATAATAATATAATCGTAACCATTGTGTGTGGTGTATTCTGGATTTTATGCTCCCTTTATTGTAAATTAATATAGTTTATTGAGTAATGAAAGGGAAAAGAGAATCGATGCTCTATTATAAGGTTTTGAGAAAGACTTGGCTAGACACTATAGCATAATCTGTTGAAATATGAATAAACTAAGGTTACTATTATATGTTGGACATTAATGGTGGTTTAATTATGGTAGAGCACTAATATGTAAGTTGTGGAGTTAATGGTACTGTAGCTAGGGATGAATTGTAGATGTATGAAAGAACGCATACATGTACATATTTATATAATTGAAGCTTAGAATCAATTTGATTATGCGTGTGCTCTTAACTGATTATTTATTAATTAGTTTTGGACATACTTGTAGTTGATGAGTTGTTGTTTGATAATGCTTGAATAAATAAGCTATTGATTTGTCCTTGAGACATGTTTGTCAGTGATAAATAATGACGAATGGTTACTATGAAAGAGTGTTAATAATAAACTTTCTTGATAAGTTGTACTTGTAATTGTACATTATTTGATATTTTGAAATGATCGATTTTGTACGCATGATCTATGGTTCCAATTGGTGGATTGAGGTGGTATAGGGGGAGACATTGGAATACGGGGGGCATAACATTTGGTTTGGGATAAGAGTGAAAAGACACATAGTTTTCTATTATAATTTGGTACATGGACAGAGCTCATTCTCTATAGGTCATGGCTAGTAGACAACCATAAATCCCATAGCATATGTGTACACTGTGTTTGGTGAGTTTGACGGTTGTTTCAATGGATCGATTTATGTTTGATGATATACTATAGTTCCTTGAATGGATCAATTATTTGATGAGATATTATAGTTTCTTATGTAGACCAACTATTATTGATGAGGTATTATGATTCTTTGTGCAAACCAATTATGTTTATGAGATGTTTTATGGTTCCTTGTATAAACCGATTTACAATTGTGATATACTATGGTTCCTTGTGAGGTCCAATCCTTGATATGATAATATGATAATGAAATACTTGATGACTTGAATGTCTATTTGATAAATTGATTGTCTTTGATTAATTGAAAGCTTACTTGATGACTTGAATGTCTACTTGATGAGTTGAAAGCTTTTTTGATAGCTTGAATGTCTACTTGATGAAATGAAAGCTTGTTTGATTACTTGAATGTGTATTTGATGAATTGAAAGTGTTCTTGATGATCTAAAAGCTTACTTGGTGACCATATATGTTATAAATTGACAATTGTATGTTTTGGATATTGTACATAATTCCTATATTGTTGGATCGTCATGAATAGTGGGTGGAGGATTATGATGGATGGAAATTGATTTGAAGAGTGATGTATGATTAATTAGATTAAGTGTGAATGGTATAAGAGGAATATCGGTGTTATAGATTGCCTACTAGTAATGAATTTGGTATAACTAAGTCAGCAAAAATAATAATAAATATGCTCTAAGGTAATATGAGAGAAAGAGAGAGATAACATAAGGGGGTGAAAGTGATATGATTTAAAGTGTTAATTTTCATGTTTATCTTATTTGATTTTATATGGTGTTATGTGATCTAATCTTGTTCGACCAATGATACCTATCAATATGTGTGGTTGTACTCATACTTCTTTTATTATACCCTTTTCGTGGTAAAGTCTGGTTACAGGATCAGTTGATGTTTCTTATATGATGCAGCTAGTGATCTTCAATAGCTTTTTCTTCTCACACTCCTATGGTGGAAGCTGAGTCTTATGTTGTCCTTTCCCTTACATTAGAAACTCTTTGTCCATGTCTAGACTAGGTCCTCGGGGAGGTGTTTTTCCTTTAATATATCTTTACAAAGATTGTAATACTTTTGTTATAAGTAATTCAATAATGTAATAAACTATTTTATTAATGACTTCTTCATATTAATTGAATGTGTGTTAAGAGTTCTCCTATGTAGTTAGAATAGAGTAGTTGCCCACAAAATCCTCATAGTTTGGTTGTGACAATTGGTATCGGAGCCTAGGTTACCGATCTTACACGTATAAGAGTAAATGTCGAGTAGTGTCCTGAGGATTGGTATGTTGATGTCCATATCAAATATTCAAAAAGCTATGAGGTATTCTAGAAATTATATCCCTTCATTCTTTCATGTCATATTATTTCAGCCTATCATCCTCTAGGTCAAGCTCAATTGGTATTTAATCAATTTTAATTAGTACATGGATGATTCTAATTGGTAACTAGTTAATTCCCATTAGTATCTTGGTGATTTCACAATTGAAATCTAGCCGATTCTAACCTATATCTATCGATAAGAGCCATATTAATATGTAACTAACTAATTTTCATGATCACTTGGTGTAGATTGATTGATTGTGACTTTTTGATATTAGATGTTGCTTGTCGAGTCAATGATAATATGGAATGTGGATGGATAATAACATAAAAATAATGTAGATATCTCTAACTTTTTGTATTTATATGTGGTATATGAATTCTTTAATGGATATTTGTAGTTATGTGACTTGCTTTGCAATTGTAGCTTAAATTACATAAATTGGGTAATAATTAGAGAAGTTTGGTTGAAAAGGTTGATTTGGTAGGCCTTAGCATAAAAGTTAAATGAAGTGGTTCCAAAAAAATGATGTGTTTATAAGTTAAATATCTGATGTAGGTGTTGTTGTTTGTTTGAGGTAACTATTGATTGAGAATAGTTTTCCTTTTGTGTGATAACTGATGAACTAGTATGTTTATGAAAGATTAATTGTTGATAATTGAGTGGCTATTGTGACTTATAACATGGTTAGGGTGTAAGTACCCTCTTAGACCCTTCCTAGTATGAGAATAATGGATCTTGGAGTAGCATGAGTTTGGTTTAAAATCTAGTGTTATGAGGTTTAGTGTAAAATTATAGATGATGGTATGATGATTGATAGTAATAAGGTTATTGAGGGGTAGTCAATTGTTATAGTGTTCCGTAGGATGTTACAAAATGACAAATGGATTTGTAAAACTCTATTTATATGGGTTTCCATAAAGCAATTTATTCATAATGTAAAAATTTTGGGAGCATGTTGTGAAATGGACCAGACCTGGAAACTATTCTAATATTCTGCCTCAATGCCGCTATAGTAGGCATAAGGGCAGCTACAACTGTGTCACTATAGCAAGATATGGACCGCTACTATAGTAGTCTAAAATTGCCTAGGGCCGCTATAGTGGGCAAATCATGCTATAACATTGCCATTGTAGAGGGAAACAGGCCGCTATGGCGGGAATTAACTAATAGTAGTTAGTCTTCCAAGTGTAGATATCAATTTATCATGACTCAAGGGTTCATCGTTGGACCACTATGAGGGAGTGATTATCCCCTTGTTGTTGCTACATAGTCTCTTAATAAGGTCTTGATGGTACAAGCCCTAGCATCCACAAGATCCATATTCTCTCATTTCTTGATTCTTGATAAGAATTTGTGTAAATGTATTCTTCCCTAAGTTTGGAAAATAGTGAGAGAAAGGATTTGATTCGTGCATAAATAATTAACCTCGCACCTCTTTCTTTTGAAAGGACTCGATAAAGAGGCCAAGTATAAAATGTTGTTTAGCTGATAAAAAAGAGCAAGTGGATAAATAAGGGAGCAATATAAGCAACATTGAAAGTAATGTCTCTCTAATTTCGACCTTGAGCGTTTCTTCACCCAATATTTGTTCGGGGAAAAATGGATGGTAAATTGATATCTAATGTAATGATCTACTCCATCTTTACTAAATTATTTAGGGTAAAGGCACGAAATATTTTTTATTATCATTCTCCAATATGAATTTGAGTCCAAAATAGCAATTACTTTGTTTTTTATACCACCTCAAACTTTAAGGCTAAGATTTGAGCTTTCCAATGTGTGTAAATACACCCAAACCCAATGAAAGTTATTTATTCATAAGTATTAAAATCAATTATTTAGTGTGTAAGTGCATTAGGTATGAACTAAGGTTCTACAAAACCCCTAGCACTAAGGTAAGTTGGAAGTGTCCTTACCGATTGAGTTTTGGTCTAAGTTTAAACTTGGGTCAACTTCAAATGAGCATCCCTTCTAGACTTTAAAGAGTTATGGGACCCAATACCTACCAAATTAAATATCTTTCAGTCTTCTATCTAACACCACTGACCGTTTGTTAATCCGCTTTCGTAGTAAAAGGTTATGGTTGTTTTACTGAAGATTGACTATGCTGAAAAGTTGAGGTTGTCGCAGCAGGATTAGGCCGCTAAAGCAGGGTTGTTGCAGTGGGATTTGGGCTACTGTTGTGGTATTCAAGAAGTTTATATGTCTATTTTTGTCGAGTTTCAGGTCCTAAACTCAAAAACCTCATTCCACAACCCTAGATAGGCAATTTTTCAAGGTTAAGGGTAAAAATTCTTTATTGAGGTAAGTTTTTTCATCATTTTGTTTAACTTTTAATCCAATAACATCTTAGAATAATTAGAATTATTTTTAATGGTGGAATTGTGGGACACCTAGAATTGATTTTAAATCATAACTTAACTCTTCTTAGAATGAAATTGTGGTTCTGGAACATGATATATGGTGGTAGAAAACCTTGAGTTCATAAAGATGGAAACTTTAGCATGAATACTTCTTAAAAAGGGGGTAATTAGTGGAGAAACTCCTTTTATCCAGATAATGTGGGTATAATAGAACTAGTTAATGGTTGAAAGGACTTTGGGTAAGGTTATTGATCATGAATTAGGGTAGAATTAGCGGGTTTGAATTTCCAAAGTGTTTATTTGAAGATTAGTCGATTAATTACTCTTTCAATTGCTTGTTATTAACTAATTTAGCATTCGAAAACATGAAGGAAAAGAAAGAGCATCTCTGGCATAGCTTGCTTGTTGTAGTAGCTTGGCATCGAGGTAGGTTATGGTTTATGAGTAGTAGACTCAGATTAGCTAAACATATACATTGTATAGAACTGATAGTAGAATACATGATTAGGCCTTTAGGCATGGTGTTTTGATGGATAAAATATTAAATTAATGATATAAAGATGTAATACGTGTAGTAATGTGTTGACACATGAAATCCTTGAGGTGTGATATATATTTGTATGACTTCATAATGTGTTCTAAATTATAATCTAGACATAATAATACAATGGAATCCATTATGTGTGGTGTGTTCTGGATCATGTGTTCCCTTTGTTGTAAATTGATCGAGTGTGTTGAGTAATGAAGGGAGAAAAGAGAATCGATGTTCTATTATAAGGTTTTAAGAAAGACTTGGCTAGACATTATCGTATAGCCCATTGTAAGATGAATAAACTAAGGTTATTATTATAATGGGATATTGATGGTGGTTTAATTATTGTATAACATAAAGATGGAAGTTGAGGAGTTAATGGTAATGTAGCTGGATATGAATTATAGATGTGTGGAAGAATGCATACATGTAAATATTTATAAAATAGGAGCTTAACTCAATTTGATTTTGTGTACTCTTAACTGATTATATGTTGATTGATCTTCGGACATACTTGTGGTTGATGAGTTGTTATTTGATAATACTTAAATAGATAAGTTGTTGATTTGTGCTTGCGGCGTGTTTGTAAGTGATAAATGATGAATAATGGTTAATATGCAAGAGTGTTAATAATGAACCTGCTTGATGAATAGTACTTTTGATCGTACATTATTTGATGTTCTAAAATAATCGATGTTACACGCATGATCTATGGTTCCAATTGGTGGACTGAGGTGTTATTAAGGGGATATATTGGAATAAGAGTGGCATAACATTTGGTTAGGGATAAGGGTGGTAAAACATACAGTTGTTTATTGTGATTTGGTACATGGATAAAGCTCATCCTCTACAGGTCATAGATAGTGGGCAGCCATAAGTCCCATTGCATATGTGTACACTATGGCTTGAGAATTTGACGGTTCCTTGAGTGGATCGGTATATGTTTGATGATATATTATGGTTCCTTCTGTGGACTTGTTATTTGATGAGATATTATAGTTCCTTTTAAATACCGGCTATTATTGATTAGGTATTATGGTTCTTTGTTTGGACCGATTATCTTGATGAGATGTTTTATGGTTCCTTGATTGGACCGGTTTATATTTTGTGATATAGTATGGTTCCTTGTGCGGTCCAATCCTTGATGTGATAATATGATAATGAAATACTTGATGACTTGAATGTCTACTAGATGAAATGAAAGCTTACTTGATGAATTTAGTGTCTACTTGATGAGTTTAAAGCATTCTTTATGACTTGAATGTATAATTGATGAATTGAAAGCTTGTTGGATGACTTGAATGTCTACTTGATGAGATAAAAGCTTACTTGATGACCCGAACGTCTACTTGATAAATTAGAAGTTTTATTGATGACTTGAATGCCTACTTGATAAACTGAAAGCTTACTTGATGACTTTTATATTTTAAATCGACAATTGTATGTTTTGGCAATTGTACATAATTCCTATATTGCTGGGTTACCATGAATTATAGGTGGAGGATTATGATGGATATCAATTGATGTGAAGTGTGATGTATGATTAGTGAGATTAAGTGTGAATGGTATAAGGGGAATGTCGGTGGTACAGATTGCCTACTAGTAATGAATTAGGTACAACTAAGTCAGTGAGAATAATAATAAAAATACTCTAAGGTAATATGAGAGAGAGAGAGAGAGAGAGAGATGACATAAAGGGGTTAAAGTGATGAATTAAAGTATTAATTGTCATGTTTATCTTGTTTGATTTTATGTGGTGTTGTATGATCTAAACCTATTTGACCGATAATACCTATTTTTATGTGTGGTTGTATTGACACTACACTTGTTATACCCTTTTCATGGTATAGTCTAATTGCAGGATCAGTTGATATTTCTTATATGATGCGGCTAGTAATCTTAAGCAGCTTTTGCTTCTCACACTCCTATGGTGGAAGCTAAGTCTTGTGTTGTCCTTTCCCTTTACATTAGAATCTCTTTTTACATGTCTAGACTAGGTCCTCGTGGAGGTATTTTTCTTTTATTATATCTCTATTAAGATTGTAATACTTTTGTTATAAGTAATTCAATAATGTAATAAATTGGTTTATTAATGATGTCTGCATATTAATTGAATAGGTGGTAATGGTTCTCTTATTTAGTTAGAATAGAGTAGGTGATCACGTGATCCTCCTAGTTAGATCGTGACAGTTGGTATTTGAGGTTAGGTTACTGATCTTACACGTACAATAGGAAATGTCGAGTAATGACCTGTGGATTGGTATGTAAACATCTACATCAAATCTTCAGGAAGTTATGAGGCATTCTAGGAATTATTTCCCTTTATTCTTTCATGTCCTGTTGTTTTAGTCTATCGTCTACTAGGTTGAGTTCAATTGGTATCTAATCAATTTCAATTAGTACATGGACTAGTCCAATTGGTATCTATACGATTCCAATTGGTCTCTTGGTGATTTTGCAATTGAAAACTAGCAGATTCTAATTGTTATTTATCGATAAGAGTCACGTTGATGCGTAACTAACTAATTTTCATGATCACTTGGTGAAGATTGATTGATTGTGACTTTTTGATTTAGGTGTTGCTTGTCGAGCCAATGGCAATATGGTGTGTGGATACATAATAAGATGAAAACAACATAAATAGCTCTAAATTTTTGTATTGATATGTGGTATATGGATTCTTTGATGGATGTTTGTAGTTGTGTGACTTGCTTGGCAATTGTAACTTGAATTACATAAATTCGATAATAATAAGATAAGTTTGGTTTAAAGGGTGGATTTGGCAGCCCTTAGCATGCAAGTTGAATAATGTGGTTGACAAGATATTATGTGTTGATAAGTTAAATGTCTGATATGGGCGTTGTCGTCTGTTTGAGATGACATACATATTTAAACATCATATTTTATTTGACTTGGTAGTTTTGACTGTTGATTGAGAATAGCTTGCCCTTGTGTGATAACTGATGAACTGGTATGTTTATGAAAGATTGATTGTTGAAAATTGAGTGTCTATTGTGAGTTATAACATGGTTAGGGCATAAGTGTCCTGTTAGACCCTTCCTTGTATGAGAATAATGGATCTTGGAGTAGCGTGAGTTTGGTATTAAATCTAGTGTTGTGACGTTTAGTCTAGAATTGTAGATGATGGTGTGATGATTGATGGCAATAAGGATATTGAGGGGCAGTTGATTGATATAGTGTTCCATAGGATGTTTCGAAATGACAAACAGATTTATAGAACTCTTTTTATATAGGTTGTCGTAAAGGAGTTTATTCGTAATGTCAAAATTTGGGGAGTGTGTTGTGAAATAGACTAGACTTAGAAACTACTCTAAGATTACACCTCAATGCTGCCATTGCGGGCATGAGGGTCGTTGCAACGGTCCCGTTATGGCGAGATATGGACACATGCTGCGGTATTATAAAATTATCCAAGGCCACTATAGCGGATGAATCCTGCTACAACACCATCATTACAGAGGGAAGCAGATCCTTGGTAGGAATTAGACAATAAATAGTCAGTTTTCTGAGGTTATGTCACGCCTCGAATTCCAACGGGGTGGACTGGCACCCGAAGCCGTTAAGGCCCGAGAGAACCAATCTTCATTCATGTACACTCATATGCATGTCACTAAATGAACAACATTCTCTCCCATGTAATTACAAGATACCAATGGCGGAAGTCATGGAAAACATATGACATATATGAAACTTGGCAGTTGGGGCCACTATGTCAAAAACATACATTCTTTCATTCATCTTCCCATATACGTCTACAAAGCCTCTACAGATACATAGACATAACCATCCTAAAGTCGGGACAAGTCCCTTATTTATACAACATTTACATAGTACCAAAACAAATGTACACATGTGACTCGGAAAGCCACGAACCAACTGGAGCTCACCAATAATCTGCAAATGACCCGCAACCTACTGTGGAGGTCTACTAGCACCTGCGCCTATAGAAAGTAAGGTAAGTCCCCCAAGGGACGTCAGTACGAAGAATGTACTGAGTATGTAAGGCTATAAGAAACTGCATCATACATAAGAACTTCAATGAAATCAAATACAAGTGAGTAATCAATGTGAATAAACCACCGTACTGTATATGTGGAACCATGTACATTGCTTTCATTACTTTCTTTGCTTTTACGCTCATTCATCATCATTTGTATCATATCATACCCGGGCCCCAACTGATCAGTGGGTTATAGCATAATCATAGCATAACATTGGGATCGGCCCGAGCTAGGCTTATGCCTCCAGAGCTGCCACCCATAAATCAATATATCAGGTTTGGCCCGAGCTAGGTTCTTACCCCCAGAGTTGCCCCCTGTTAGGTTAGGCTCGAGCTAGGCTTCAGCCCCCAGATATTTCCCCTGATCCAATAATCTCGGGATTGGATCGAGCTAGGCTTATCCCTCCAGAGCTGCCACCCATACTCACACAATCAACAACCATGCATTACTTCATTTCTTTACTTTTGAGATATTGATACATTGGTAGTTATAACATTATTGGAACTTTAGAACGTAACATTATTGGTGTAATAGTAACACCCCGTACCTTCCCAACCCTATTTGACGACATTAAACAATGGTTACTTAGGTGTTGAGAGCTATAAGTATGTATTTGGTAATGTTAGTGATGGAAAAATTGAAATTTGTCCATGTACATGTGATTAACCTTGCATAGGAGGTGTTTTGCGATTTTCGTGGAGCATTTTTGGGGTTCAAAACGAGGATAAGAGGACCTCTAAACAAAGGATATTAAGGTTAAAGAGTAAGTTAAAGAATAGGACTTGAAGTATCTAACCAAACCCGTGAAGAAAAGTCAAAAAATGAAATTTTCAAAAAAATAAGTGTGGGGCGCGCTAGGAGGTGTGCCAGGCTTCTCTGGGCCAAATTTTTGTGCCCATAGGAAGCAAGTTGGCGCGCCCAGGGGCGTGCCAGGGTGGTTTTGCCACTTTTTCGAAAGTTGGAAATTTTTTAAGTCCCAAGGGTGCCCGGGGACGTATCGAGCCGATTTTTGCCACGATTCTTATACAACTATGAGCATATACATGAAATGAGTTAAGTATTATGTTGGTATGATAAAATTACTCGAGAACGAATTTGGCGTCAAAAGGACGATTTTACCCTTATGGTCAAAATAGGTCATACGTGGCTAGAATCGCTTGTTTTTGGGATTGAGGCTACAAACATAGATCCTGTAAGTGGGAATATTGTCTTAATGCATATGAAATGAATTAAACATGAGATATATGATGGATTACACATTGTTTTTAGTGGGCCAAGATAATAAATGTGTTAATGGGCCAAAAGATCGCCAAAATGCATGGCCCATTGGGTCAAAAGACCCATTCTTCCATTGACTAAGTATACACACAATTAATATTGGATAATCATGGACTCAGGGCCTATAAAAAGGGGGAAAATCAGATTTTATTTCATTAGACACACACATCACTTTCTCTCATTTTATAGAATTTTCAAGAGAACTCTTGGTGGCTCTTCAAACCCTAAGGCATTTTTGGACAAGATCATCATCTTCCAAGCTTGGGTAAGTGATTATTATTGTACTTTAACATATTATAATCATGATATATCATGTATATCATGTTGGTTATGGTTGTAAGTGTTGGACATGGCACTTTTGGTTTTTGTGAAAAAGATGAGTTATCCATGGGATTGTAGTTTGAATTATGACTTGTGCCTTTGATGAAAGAGGATGGTATGGATAAGTTATGAACATGTATGGTGTGATTTTGTTATTAAACTTGTCATTTTTCTATAAGTGTAAATTGTGGGATTTTGGCCGATATGTGCTACGAGGTGTATTAAGGTAAGTTGATGGATTGTTTGTGATATGGTGTGGATAAGAAAGGGTAAAGGAGAAGTGTTGTGGTGAAATGTATTGATTATCATGTATTGGTAAATGTTGTGAATATTGTGGGATTTTTGGTAAGATAATTTCATAAATGGTATTGTCAAGGGGAAATGACATGTTAAAGCCAAACATGTGACTTGTTGTTATTGTATGCATTTGTAAGGTAGTTGGTGCTTAATGTTGGTTCCATTATGTACTTGTGATGTAGAGTGAAACGTAAAGAAGGAGCGGAATTTTTGAGCTCATATATTTGATTGTGTACTTACATTAGGAAGATAAGGTATGTAAGGTTACTCTGTCCGTATCCTTCTGCAGCACATAATGTTCATATTGACATTTCACTTGTCCTATTCCAAAATATGCTAAGGTATCTCATTTAGGTTTGATGTATATTTTTATCCACATGTTTCTTATTCGTTGATCGATTGGTATTCATACGTATCCTATCCACGGAGTGAAATGCCTCAGCTCTCATAATGTTGTTGTAACGACTAAAAGAAACTGTTACAAGAAAAGTGACGACGTAAGGAGAACCTATTCATTCCTAAGTCACGTATCCCTCATTCATTAGTCGTTGTTGTTCATGAGTTACCTAACTATGGACATAGGTCCAAAGTCCTCATAATAGTATGTTCCAACGGAGTCATAACGTTGTGATTCTAGAATAATTATCTCAAGGAGGGTAAGATGTAAAGAGAAGCTAGTTATTCTTGAAAAGCATTCTCCAATCATGTCATGTTCCAAAGTCCAATATTATTATGAATATCTTTGTTCCAATCTCATAAGAGTAGGGAAGGAGGTAAAGTGTGAACTAATATATCTATTCCTCACAAGTGAGCGTATCACTCTCTTGAGAGTAAGAAAGTGAAGTAAGGTATAGAGGTGTGTTTCTCATAAGTGGATGTGTTAATCTCTCACAAGTTGAAGTATCAATCTCATAAGAGTATTAAGAGAGGTGATGTGCAAATTAATATAATTACTTCTCATAAGTGAAGATGTCAATCTCAGGAAGTAAATGAGTGAAGTAATTTATATATAAGAGTGTGCTTCAATTTATGTCATGATCTTTAATGTGTTACTCTCATAACTATGTAGAGGGTATAAGATTTGTAGAGAAGTAATGTACGTATGGTTACTATATGTTACATCGAGTATGGATCAGAATCTAAAGGGTATAAGTTCAAGATGGAATAATCCCAATATTATGCTATGTTATTTATTATAGCCTACCAAAGGTGGAGGTCCGGTATTATACATATATATAGATATTATAGCCCATCAAAGGTGGAGGCCCGGTACTATATATCCCACTAAGATAGAGGCCCGATACTATATACTCATTTATTATATCCCATCAAAGGTGAAGGCCCGGTACTATATATCCCACCAAGATGCAGGCTCGGTACTATATACATATACATTATATCCCACCAAAGGTGGAGGCCCGATATTATATACTTACTTATAAGGTGATGATCCATAAGGTATTATGAATCGCTAACTAGTTGAGTGAATAATAATAAAGATAGTTGTAAAAGAGATGAGACTATATCCCTTGCATGAGTATATAAATATGGAGGTTAGGGTAGGAATGATGATGATGCGGCTGGACCGATGCAACTGAATGACCAAGTAATGAAATAATATAAGTAATGAACATGGTTCCACACATTCAGGTTGGAGGTCTATTCACATTGATTATTCTCTTTCGGTTAATTTCTTGAAAGTACTTATGTATTACTATCATTTCATATGGCCTTACATACTCAGTACTTTCATCGTTTTGACACCTCTCGGGGGACTTACCTTACATGCTGCAGGCCCAGGTATTAGTAGATCTCCGCAGTAGGCGACGAGATATCCGCAGATTGTTTGTGAACTCCAGTTGCTTTGGGGCTTCCCAAATCACATGTGTTCATTAGGTTTTGGCATTTTGTAAATATTGTATAGACATGGTCATGTATCTATTAGAGGCTTTGTATACATATGTGGGGTATCGTGAAAGTAAAAGATGTACGTTTATTTTAACGAAATGGCCCTAACGGCCAAGTTTCATATATTGCACATATTGCCATGCCTTCCGCCATTGATAATTAATTACATGAGATAAAATGATATTTATACGCTAACATACATATGAGAGTACATGAGCGAAGATTGGTTCTCTCGGGCCTTATCGGCAACGGGTACCAGTCCGGTCCTAATGGGATTCGTGTCGTGACAAAATTGGTATCAGAGCAGGTCATTCTAAGGGTGTCTACAAAGTCGTGTCTGAGTATAGTCTTACTTATCGATGTGTTGCGCGCCATATTTATAAGTAGGAGGCTACGGGACATTTAGGAGTTGTTTCATTTCTTCATTCTAGATCGTGCAATAGAATTATTGCCATAGGTGGGATTACATCTGACCATTGAAACTGGTTTTCTTTGATATAGTAAAATGCCAATTACAAGACAAGGTATGGGTGAAGATAAGAAGGTAGATATGCAAGAGGGAGAAGGAATTAGTAAATCCCCACCTAACCCAGCTAGTCAATATGGGGTTGAAACTGAGTTTACATCACGGGCACCTTCTCCTCCCCCTTCTCCTGGGCGGCCACAAAGGAGGGAAGTATGCCCAAAGTCACCTGCTAATGTTACAGGCAAGAGTTATAGGATTTGTAAAATGTGGTACAAAAGTTGACTCAGATAGTTGTTGCCCAGAGTCAAGGACGAGTTGGTCCAGTGACAAGTGATGATGGTGCGGCTAGGATAGCTAGTCGGCGGACACAGGATTTCCTGAAATTGGATCCTCCCACATTTATCGGGTCAGATCTTAATGAAGATCTGCAAGACTTTATAGATCAAATCCAAAGGGCTCTAGATGTTATGCATGTGACTGGTGTAGAAACAGTAGAGCTTGCAGCATATAGACTGAAAGGAGAGGCTATATTATGGTACGAAGATTGGAAACGATCCAGAGGTATCAGTGCAAATCCATCTAGTTGGGAGGAATTCAAGGTGGCATTCCTTGATCATTACCTCCCATATGAGGTCAGCGAGGCTCGTGCGGATCAGTTTTTAAATCTTCGTCAAGGAAATATGAGCGTCAGGGAGTACAGTCTTCGGTTTAATTCGTTGGCTAGATACGCTCCTCACATGGTAGCAACTATGGCCGATAGAGTTCATCGGTATGTAGACAGATTGGAGACCTACTTGGTAAGAGACTGTACTATTGCTGCATTAAATAAAGACATGGATATAGCCAGAATACAAGCCTTCACTCAAAAGATGGAGGATCAAAGGCAAAGGGGAAGGATACAAGAATCTGAGGTAGTGCCGTCAAAGCGGGCTTGACCCATGGTACAGTTCATGGCATCCCAAGAAGGATTTAGGCCTCAGGTTTTCCCAAGACCACCTAGACCATCATTTTCTCACCCTACAGTGGGTACTAAACCTCTATTTCGAGGGTCTAGAGGCACTCCGGTTGGGCAGAGTAGTGGAATACGGGGTTCGCAGACATCGGGATCTTCTCGTCAACTGTGCCAATGCTACGGAAAGTTTTATTCAGGTGAATGCTGGTTTGAAATGGATGTTTGCTTTTGGTGTAAAAATCCAGGACACGTGAAGCGAGAGTGTCCACAGAGGTCCACGGGTAGTATAACCCGACCTACGGGGATCATCAGATTTTGGAGGCTCTCCTTGATATAGTGACAGGTATGTTATCTATATTTATACCTAATGAATATGCATCAATTGATCCGGGTTCTACCCTATATGTTACTCTATTTGACTGCGGGAAAATTTAAAGGAATCACAAGGAAGGCCAAAAGAAAAAAAAAAGTTTGTGATTATAGTTGATGAAGTACTCTTAAAAGCGTTACTCATGAAAGGTATAAGGGGATTCAGAAAGAAGGGAAAATTGACCCTATACCACATGCCATGTGAAATTGTTGAATGTGTATAAGAATTTCCTTTCATAATTGTTCTCATAATTGTTCCCATTAAAATACCTACTGTTATTCTAGATCGACAAGTGAAAAGGCTAATAAGTAAGGATGCAAATTTTGTAAGAGTTCTTTGGAGAAATCAACAAGTCGAAGAGATCGCATGAGAAGTTAAGAAAACATAAATGATGAAATTGACGTACCCATATTTGTTTCAAATGGAAGAAAATTTCAAAATGTGGAAGTGGACCAACACTAAGTAAGTATGCATGAGCCTTGAGTGTTTATGTGTATGTATGCTAGTATAGAGATGCATTTGTCGTAATTGAAGTGATACTATAAACATTTGAGGAAGAATGTTCCTAAGGGGGGATGAATGTAACACCCCAAACCTTCCCAACCCTATTTGACGACATTAAACAATGGTTACTTAGGTGTTGAGAGCTATAAGTATGTCTTAGTGATGGAAAAATTAAAATTTGGCCTTGTACAGGTGATTAACCTTGCGTTGGAGGTGTTTTTCTATTTTTGTGGAGCATTTGTGGGGTTCAAAACAAGGCTAATAGGACTTATAAACAAAGGATATTAAGGTTAAGGAGTAAGTTAAAGAATAGGACTTGAAGTATCTAACCAAACCCGCGAAGAAAAGTCAAAAAATGGAATTTTCAAAAAAATAAGTGTGGTGCGGGCTAGGGGGCATCCCAGGCTGCTATGGGAAAAATTTTTGTGACCATAGGCAGCAAGTTGGCGCGCCCAGGGGCGTGCCAGGGTGGTTTTGCCACTTTTTCTAAAGTTGGAAATTTTCTAAGTCCCAAGGGTGCCCGGGGACGTATCGAGCCAATTTTTGCCACGATTCTTCTACAACTATGAGCATATACATGAAATGAGTTAATTATTATGTTGGTATGATAAAATTACTCGAGAACGAATTTGGCGTCAAAAGGACGATTTTACCCTTATGGTCAAAATAGGTCATACGTGGCTAGAATCGCTTTTTTTTTGGGATTGAGGTTACAAACATAAATCCTGTAAGTGAGAATATCGTCGTAACGTGTATGAATAAATTAAACATAAGATATATGATGGATTACACATTGTTTTTAGTGGGCCAAGATAATAAATGTGTTAATGGGCCAAAATATAGCCAAAATGCATGGCCAAATAGGTCAAAAGACCCATTCTTCCATTGACTAAGTATACACACAATTAATATTGGATAATCATGGACTAAGGGCCTATAAAAAGGGGGAAAATCAGATTTTATTTCATTAGACACACACATCACTTTCTCTCATTTTCTAGAATTTTCAAGAGAACTCTTAGTGGCTCTTCAAACCCTAAGGCATTTTTGGACAAGATCATCATCTTCCAAGCTTGGGTAAGTGATTATTATTGTACTTTAACATATTATAATCATGATATATCATGTATATCATGTTGGTTATGGTTGTAAGTGTTGGACATGGCACTTTTGGTTTTTGTGAAAAAGATGAGTTATCCATGGGATTGTAGTTTGAATTATGACTTGTGCCTTTGATGAAAGAGGATGGTATGGATAAGTTATGAACATGTATGGTGTGATTTTGTTATTAAACTTGTCATTTTTCTATAAGTGTAAATTGTGGGATTTTGGCCGATATGTGCTACGAGGTGTATTAAGGTAAGTTGATGGATTGTTTGTGATATGGTGTGGATAAGAAAGGGTAAAGGAGAAGTGTTGTGGTGAAATGTATTGATTATCATGTATTGGTAAATGTTGTGAATATTGTGGGATTTTTGGTAAGATAATTTCATAAATGGTATTGTCAAGGGGAAATGACATGTTAAAGCCAAACATGTGACTTGTTGTTATTGTATGCATTTGTAAGGTAGTTGGTGCTTAATGTTGGTTCCATTATGTACTTGTGATGTAGAGTGAAACGTAAAGAAGGAGCGGAATTTTTGAGCTCATATATTTGATTGTGTACTTACATTAGGAAGATAAGGTATGTAAGGTTACTCTGTCCGTATCCTTCTGCAGCACATAATGTTCATATTGACATTTCACTTGTCCTATTCCAAAATATGCTAAGGTATCTCATTTAGGTTTGATGTATATTTTTATCCACATGTTTCTTATTCGTTGATCGATTGGTATTCATACGTATCCTATCCACGGAGTGAAATGCCTCAGCTCTCATAATGTTGTTGTAACGACTAAAAGAAACTGTTACAAGAAAAGTGACGACGTAAGGAGAACCTATTCATTCCTAAGTCACGTATCCCTCATTCATTAGTCGTTGTTGTTCATGAGTTACCTAACTATGGACATAGGTCCAAAGTCCTCATAATAGTATGTTCCAACGGAGTCATAACGTTGTGATTCTAGAATAATTATCTCAAGGAGGGTAAGATGTAAAGAGAAGCTAGTTATTCTTGAAAAGCATTCTCCAATCATGTCATGTTCCAAAGTCCAATATTATTATGAATATCTTTGTTCCAATCTCATAAGAGTAGGGAAGGAGGTAAAGTGTGAACTAATATATCTATTCCTCACAAGTGAGCGTATCACTCTCTTGAGAGTAAGAAAGTGAAGTAAGGTATAGAGGTGTGTTTCTCATAAGTGGATGTGTTAATCTCTCACAAGTTGAAGTATCAATCTCATAAGAGTATTAAGAGAGGTGATGTGCAAATTAATATAATTACTTCTCATAAGTGAAGATGTCAATCTCAGGAAGTAAATGAGTGAAGTAATTTATATATAAGAGTGTGCTTCAATTTATGTCATGATCTTTAATGTGTTACTCTCATAACTATGTAGAGGGTATAAGATTTGTAGAGAAGTAATGTACGTATGGTTACTATATGTTACATCGAGTATGGATCAGAATCTAAAGGGTATAAGTTCAAGATGGAATAATCCCAATATTATGCTATGTTATTTATTATAGCCTACCAAAGGTGGAGGTCCGATATTATACATATATATAGATATTATAGCCCATCAAAGGTGGAGGCCCGGTACTATATATCCCACTAAGATAGAGGCCCGATACTATATACTCATTTATTATATCCCATCAAAGGTGGACGCCCGGTACTATATATCCCACTAAGATGGAGGCCCGGTACTATATACATATACATTATATCCCACCAAAGGTGGAGGCCCGGTATTATATACTTACTTATAAGGTGATGATCCATAAGGTATTATGAATCACTAACTAGTTGAGTGAATAATAATAAAGATAGTTGTAAAAGAGATGAGACTATATCCCTTGCATGAGTATATAAATATGGACGTTAGGATAAGAATGATGATGATGCGGTTGAACCGATGCAAATGAATGACCAAATAATGAAATAATAGAAGTAATGAACATGGTTCCACACATTCAGGTTAGAGTTCTATTCACATTGATTATTCTCTTACGCTTAATTTCATGAAAGTACTTATGTATTACTTTCATTTCATATGGCCTTACATACTCAGTACTTTTTTCGTACTGACCCCTCTCGGGGGACTTACCTTACATATTGCAGGCCCAGGTGTTAGTTGATCTCCACAGTAGGTGACGAGATATCCGCAGATTGTTGGTGAGCTCCAGTTGCTTCGGGGCTTCCCAAATCACATGTGTTCATTAGGTTTTGGCATTTTGTAAATATTGTATAGACATGGTCATGTATCTATTAGAGGCTTTGTATACATATGTGGGGTATCGTGAAAGTAAAAGATGTACATTCATTTTAACAAAATGGCCCTAACGGCCAAGTTTCATATATTGCACATATTGTCATGCCTTACGCCATTGATAATTAATTACACGACATAAAATGATATTCATACGCGAACATACATATGAGAGTACATGAGCGAAGATTGGTTATCTCGGGCCTTATCAGCTCCGGGTGCTAGTCCGGTCCGAATGGGATTCGGGTCGTGACAAGTAACACCCCTTACCTTCCCAACCCTATTTGATGACATTAAATAATGTTTAATGAGGAGTCAAGAGCTATAAGTATGTATTTGGTAATGTTAGTGATGGAAAATGGAAATTTGGCCTTGTACATGTGATTATAAGTATGTATTTGGTAATGTTACTGATGGAAAATTGAAATTTGGCCTTGTACATGTGATTAACCTTGCATATGAGGTGTTTTGCAATTTTCGTGGATCATTTGTGGGGTTCAAAACGAGGCTAAGAGGACTTCAAAACAAAGGATATTAAGGTTAAGAAGTAAGTTAAAGAATAGGGCTTGAAGTATCTTACCAAACCCGTAAAGAAAAGTCGAAAAATAAAATTTTCAAAAAAATTAAGGCACAGGCATGCAGAGGGCATTCCAGGACGCTCAGGGTCAAATTTTTGTGCCCAGAGGAAGCAAGCTGGCGCGCCCAAGGGCGTGCCAGGGTGGTTTTGCCACTTTTTCGAAAGTTGGAAATTTTCTAAGTCCCAAGGGTGCCCGGGGACGTATTGAGCCAACTTTTGCCACGATTCTTATACAACCATGAGAATATAAATGAAATGAGTGAAATATTATATTGGTATGATAAAAGTACTCGCAAACGAATTTGGCATCAAAATGACGATTTTACCCTTGTAGTCAAAATAGGCCATACGTGGCTAGAATTGCTTGTTTTAAAATTGAGGCCACGAGTATGAATTGTGTGAGTGGGAATATTGTTGTAACACGTATGACATGATTTAAGCACGATAAATTATTTATTTTATTGGGTTAAGTGAATTGGGCTCAAAAAGGACCCAAAAGGTGAAAGAAAACATGGGCCAAATGGGTCAAATGACCCATTCTCCCTTTGACCAAGCAATTATTGATCACAAATGGATAAGGATGACTTTAAGGTCCTATAAAAGGAACCAAAAATCAACTTTTATTCATTTAAAAACACAAGCACTTCTAGTATTTTCCAAGAAACCAAAGGAGATATTTCTCATATCTTAAAAACCCTAAGCCAACTCTTTGGACAAGATCATCATTTGGTAAGTCTTGGTAAGTGTATATTATTATGATTTAATATCTTATATGCATGAGAGACTATGTAGATCATGTTTGTTATGCTTGAAAGTGTTGGATATGGCACTTGGGGTTTTTGCAAAAAGATGTACATCCTTGTGAATTAAACTTGAAATATGACTTGTGGGTTTGATGAAAAGGCATGGTATGGAGGAAATACTAACATGTATGGTGTGATTACATTATTAAACTTGTTATTTTTCTATAAGTGTAAATTATGATATTTTGGCCGATTTGTTGTTGTGAGGTGTATTGAAGCAATTTAATGGAATAATTATGATATGGTGCTTATGAGAAAGTGTAGAGGAGAAACCTTGTGGTGAAATGCTATTGGTATGTGATGTTGTGGTCAATGTATAAAATGTTATGGTATTGTTGGCATGAAAAGGGCCATGAATGGTATTGTAAAGGCTGAATAGGGAACTCATGTAACTTATGGTTGTCTTATACACTTGAAATATAGCTTGTGGTCAATGTAAGGCATGAATGGGACATTGTTGGTATGTTAATGCCGTAAATGGTATTGTAGAGAAGGAAATGCCATTTTAAATATAAACATGTAACTCATTGTTGTCATATGCATTTGTAAGGTAGTTGGTGGTTAATGTTGGTTCCGTTATGTATTTGTGATGTAGAGTGAAACGTAAGAAAGGAGAGGAATTGTTGTGCTCACATATTGGATTGTGTACTTACATTGGGAAGATAAGGTATGTAAGGTTACTCTGTCCGTATCCTTCTGCAGCACATAATGTTCATAATGACATTTCACTTGTCCTATTCCAAAATATGCTAAGGTATCTCATTTAGGTTTGATGTATATTGTTATTCACACGTTTCTTATTCATTGACCGATTGGTATTCATACGTCTCCTATCCATGGACTGAACTGCCTAAGCTCTCATAATGTTGTTGTAACTACTAAAAGAAAATGTTACAAGGAAAGTGACAACGTAAGGAGAACCTATTCATTCCTAAGTCACGTATCCCTCATTGATTAGTCGTTGTTGTTCATGGGTTACCTAACTATGGACATGGGTCCAAAGTCCTCATAATAGTATGTTCCAACGGAGTCATAACGTTGTGATTCTAGAATAATTATCTCAAGGAGGTAAGATGTAAAGAGAAGCTAATTATTCTGGAAAAGCATTCTCCAATCATGTCATGTTCCAAAGTCCAATAATATTATGAATATATTTGTATCAATCTCATAAGAGTATTAAGAGAGGTGATGTGCAAGTTAATATAATTACTTCTCATAAGTTAAGATGTCAATCTCACGAAGTAAAGGAGTGAAGTAATATATATATAAGAGGGTGCTTAATATATATAAGAGTGTGCTTCAAGTAATGTCATGATCTTAAATGTGTTACTCTCATAATTATGGAAAGGGTATAAGATTTGTAGAGAAGTAATGTACGTATGGTTATTATATGTTACATTGAGCATGCATCACAACCAGATAGAATAATCTCAATACTATGCTATGTTATTTATTATAGCCCACCAAAGGTGGAGGTCCAGTATTATACATAGATATATATATTATAGCCCATCGAAGGTGGAGGCCCGGTACTATATATATCCCACCAAGATGGAGGTCCGGTACTATATACTCATTTAATTATCTCAATATGCATGCTACGCAAAAAACATTACTACCACAAATAGATATAAGACGCAAATAGCGGATCATGGAAAATATATGATAACTATGAAACTTGGCCGTTAGGGCCATCAAGACAAAACATACATTCCTTACATTTCTTCGTCTGTCCCACAATATCTACAAAGCCTCTACATATGCATAGCCACTACAAACCGAGAGTCAGGACAAAACCCCACTCTATACACATATACATTACCAATACAATGCCAAAACAAATGTACATAGTGACTCGGAAAGCACCGAACCAACTGGAGCTCACCAATGGTCCACAAGTGATCCGCAACCTACTGAGGAGGTCTACAAGTACCTGCGCCTGCAGCAAGTAAGGTAA
Organism: Capsicum rhomboideum; assembly: GCA_031232105.1. NCBI lineage: Eukaryota > Viridiplantae > Streptophyta > Magnoliopsida > Solanales > Solanaceae > Capsicum > Capsicum rhomboideum. Next base: position 98,284,831 of record CP124711.1, on the reverse strand, counting down.
GTCCCCCAAGGGACGTCAGTACGAAGAATGTACTGAGTATGTAAGGCTATAAGAAATTGCCTGATATATATATATACTTCCATGAAATCAAATATGCGAGAATAGTCAGTACAGATAATTCACCGGTCTGCATGTGTGGAACCATGTACATTACATTCTTCACTTCTTTTGTCTTCAGGTTTATTCCTCTTTACCGTTCTATCCATGCTAGGCCTTTCTGTCTCCCCTAGGATGAGGTTAACCCATGCTAGGTATTTTAACCCCTGGGATGTTATTTTGACCCATGCTAGGCTTTTATGTCGCCCCTGGGATGTTATTAACCCAAGCTAGGTACTTTGGCCCCTAGGATGTTATTTTAACCCATGCTAGGCTTTTATGTCGCCCCTAGATGTTATTAACCCATGCTAGGTACTTTGACCCCTGGGATTTATTTTAAGAATATGTAGACAATTATACATTACTTCATTCTTTCATTATAAGAGTAATACATTGGTAACTGTACATTATTAGAACTTTGGAACCATGTCCACAGTTATGTAACACATGAATAACAACTGATCAACGAATAAGGAACATGTGAATAACCTTAGATGACAATCTGAAATGAGATACTTTTGGACATTTCGGAACGGAACAAGTACAATGTCAACATGGACAATATGTGTTGTAGAAGGAGACGGTAAAAGTAACCTTACATACCTTATCTTCCCAATACGAATATACAATCCTATATGTGAACACAATAGTCCAGCTCCTTCCTTACGTGGTACTCTACAACACAAGTACATAACGGAACTCACGTTAACAATTAACTACATTACTAGTGCATCAGACGACAATGATCTACGTGACTGCTGTATAGCGTCATTTTTTCCTTCTTCAATACAACTCACTGCATTATCATACCAACAAAACAATAACATTCTACACATTGACCAAGACCTTATAAACCAAAAGCATTTTACACCAAGTTCATACTTTACATTTCCCCTTCAATACAATGTCACAATTACCTCACTACATCATGTAAACACCTTTCACAACAATACATGAAAGATAATCCATAATTGATACCACTCAAAATACCTCTGGGATACTCCTTTAAAGTAATTCAAAAGGTATAATAAGTTGATAATTGTATCAAAGAAGGGTATAGGGGTTTAGGGAGGTCAAATTGAGACAAAAACATACAAAACGACATTCTGGGCTGACCTGCAAAGCCACCTGCGCCCGCAGGTGGTTGAGGTGTGTCCGCAGTTGCCTCATTTTGTATATTTTGTCCTTCTTCCTCTATTGTACAGTATGATCATATTTATATATAGATGCTTTTAGTTTTTTAGCTCAAAAATCAAGTTTAAAACTCCATCAAAGGGCCTTGAGAGATGATAGTAGTATGGTAATTAATATCAGGTGCCAGGATTGGATTAGGGACGTTATTGTGATCATGTCCTTATGTTTGTTCTCTTAAGTTTGTGATTAATTCACCTTTTAATTCTCTAATTGATTCTTAATTCCTAGATTATGTTGGGACTATTTTGGTGACTGATTTAGGCTCGAATTTCACCTATTTTTAGGGGCCAAATGATCCTTGAGCTGAGAGGGATGATGTGACTATTTAAATTTTATAATTTCGTAAGTGGGCCCTGCGTGAGATTTTTAGTCCGATTTCAAACCCAGAGAGTTAATTTTCAATGTGGGTATCAATGTTCTTTTTTAGATGTGTAGAACCTTATATTGATAGCGTGGCAATGGTTAGAGCTTCTCGGAAGGGAAAAGCTCCGAAGTAAAGAATTATTCGAGCTTTCTGAGGCATCTAGATAGGCTAGGCTTACCTTTCTCCTAAACTATGCTTCAAAATATTATTAGTTTAGTATTATTCTTGCTATGGGTGGGTACTTATGGCTCGATTGTTATTTTAATATCTATTTCCTTAATTAGCCGGTTAGGGCCCTTTTTTGATCAAATTCAGCCCGCCTTCCCTTATATTAATTTATGATTATACCTTATGACTAGTCTTAGTATACTTAGTTCCTTGGGATGGGATTGAGAAGCTGCAGACTAGGTTTTGATAGGTACTTGCCTCATGTTGGAATTTTGGGATTGGTAGTGGCCCCCACTAGCCCTTTCTGAGGTAGAATGCCTAAAATAGCTTCTTGTTGAGCTTAATGCCCTCTATTTGCTACCTTAGGCTAATTATTGAGTTACAGGATGACTTAATCATTTTAATGATCCCTAGTTAGCTTTGTTACCATGGGTGGGGTAGTATTTGATCATAAACTACATCATTCGTCTTAGTGACTTGAACTCGTATTGCCTAAAGACTTGCTAGCCAGACTTGGGAGTTTATGACTAATTAGACTTAATTAGAGATATAATCCTAAATATCTACTACTTTTAACTTATATATATATCAGTTATGGTTTGAGTTGGGCACCTAGCAGCTTTATTAATATTTATCAGTTCCATTTCGAGTCTGGCATTTTATTATTATGATATTATTCTCTAGTTCTGATTAGAGTCTGACATTTATTATATAGATAGATACTGATTTGGGAAAAGAAATCTAATAAGGACTGGTAAGACCTGGGATTATGACCAAAAAGTTGTATTAGGTATGCTTATCACACGGTTGCTCATTGTATGTTTATTATTGTTGCATTATTCCATCTTCATATTAGTGTTACTCTTTGCTTGTACCTACCAGGCTTATGGGGGCTTGGTTGGGTTATTTCTGCTTGTTTGTGCCTTCTGGGCTTATGGGTGCCCAATTAGGTTATAGTTAGACTTTATTTCTGCTTTTGTGTTCCCTATTTTATGTATATATCACATCCGCTGATCTATTATTTCTATTTTTGCCCCTTTATTTCTGACTTTAGTTTACATCCTCGAATTTTATCTATGCTTTTACTGTAATTTAGCTTAGTGGACCTATGAGGCCTACTAAGTACCCATTATTTTTGCATTCATACTGTACCTCTGCATCTTTTCCCTGATACAGATCCGGGTATGAGTTACCATTGCTGATGATATCCTCGAGTCGTGCTGCTGTTTAGAGATACAGTGAGCTTTTAGAGTCAAAAGTTGATCCTCGTCCTTCTGCTATTTTTGGATAGTCTTATTTGTATATTATGAGACTATGTTATATATTTGGCATTGTCTACAACAACAACAAAAAACCCAGTGTAATACCACAATGTGGGGTCTGGGGAAAGTAAAGTGTACGCAGTCCATACCACTACCTCAGATGAAGTAGAGAGGCTATTTCAGATAGACCCTTGGCTCAGGATAGATAACAAGTATAACAAGCAGAAAACATAAAAACAAACAACAAAATGGGGTAACACATCACTAGGTACAAGAAACAAAACACCCACGGAGTAATGCTATGAACTATCAATCCAAAATCACACACATCATCAAAAATATTTGGCATTGTCTAGTACTCATTTTTAGTTTAGTGGCTCTTATACCGACCATACCAAGTCATGGGGGAACTCATTTTGTATATTTTGTCCTCCTCTCTCTGTTGTATAGTATGTTCATATTTATATATCACTGCTTTTAGTTTTTTTGTATTCCTATTATATGTCTATTTCCTTTATTTTCTTATTTTTCGTCCGTTAGCCTATTACTTGCTGTTTCGAGCAATGGTTTGGCTTACCTACTAGTGGGTTAATATAGGTTCCATCATGACTCGAGAAATTGGGTCGTGACACCTTCTTCTATTTGTAAGGTGAGGTTGGTTATTGAGAGGATTGGTCTGAAGGAAGGTTTACCCTTCCTTGGTTTTGTTTTACATTCTAACATAAGCGACTCTTTTTCTATAGTCCGTTCCTAAGGTTGGTAAGTTGAGGTTTGTTCTTTCGATTTGTCTGGTTCATCACCTGGTTGTGGTCTTGATCTTGGGTATTAATAGTGAGTAAAGTAATTATTTCTTTTTGGGGTGACATTCATGGTCCTGTTGAGTTGAGGAAAAGCTTAAATGGGTGATTTCAGTAGCTTTTCATGCTGAAATTTGTTCAGCCTAGTGTGACTTTTTGGGATGCTTCCACTTGGATTATGAAAAAGAAGGATAGTTATATGTCCTTATGTGTCAGTTTTCGGCAACCAAAAGGTGACTCTAGGGAGTGAGTATCAGTGACCATATTTTCCAAGTTACTCATGGTTTGGCCATCATTAAGGCTATTTGCGGTCCCTGTGAGTTTTAGTTATGTTATGGCTTTGTTGATGCCCCACAATAGGTGTGGATTTGGGTGATCGTATGTTTTACCCGTTGTATAACTCATTTGTGATTTTGTTCATTGGCGACCCCTTAATTTCAGCCCTTGCAGTACCGTTGGATAAATGCTTTGTTTTTGGAGTTGAGATTGTATTGGGTATTCGACATTCTCGAGGACCTATTTGCTCTGGTTTTGATTTTCGAAATGCCAAATTTTATAGGTTAGCATAGTTTGTTTGGAAGCATGGGGTTTTGAACGAATCTCGGGCAGCCAGTCAGAGTCTATTTAGAGTTGGCAAAACTTGTTGGTGCAGCTGCTTATACAACTTGGAGACCGCTTAACGGTAGCCGCTTTAGCGTCTAAGCACCACTTAAGTATAGGCTGACCAGTTTGGCAAGGGTCGCTTAAGCACCCTTTAATGATCGCTTAAGCGGCTACCGCTAGTACTTTATATATAATTTCCCATTTTAATCTCCAACCATTTTCAAAGTCCCATTTCACCGTTGTTGGATCTTGGATCGCGAAAAACTGTGGGAAATAGTCTATTGAATTGATCATTTTCCATTGTTTTTCCCAGTCAACTCCGTCCTAATTCCTTATAAATTCCTAGAATATAATTCTTGGTTTCTTGATCTTATGGGGCTGTTCTGGGCCTCGATTTGAGCTCCATTTGTGCTCAAATTTTGGGAACGCATTCCTTATCCTTTAAGGGACCTAGGGACAAATTCAATTTTTTAAAATTTTGATTATGGGTCCCATGGGCCTATTTTTGACCCAATTCTCAACCTGGAGTTTAGTATTGAAATATGGGTCTTGCTTTACTCGTAATAATGTATAGATTGTGTTTTTGATAGCATGATGAAATTCTGTGATCGAGGAGTGGAGATGAACAATTCGTGGATGGTTTAAGGTTGTGATTTCGCTATGAGGTAGGCAACGGTGTACTTTTCTCAATGTGATTGTGTGTTGTATTGATTGAATTGAGGTGAGGGTTTATAGGATAAGTTTAAATTTATCTTATTGCTTTCTTTGTCTCGACCTTCCTTGGGGGATTTTTTTTATAGAATAGCAGCTTGAGTCTCAGTTTAGAATGTCCGCTATAGTTGTCGAAATGGTTTAGGGTTACTTATATACCTGTTATGGCATTACGTTGACATTAGTAAGTGTGGGATTTGGGGTAGTACATTTCTATAAAGACGATATCCCTTGGTTAGATTCTCCTAGTAGTATGATGCCTCTCGTTTGCTTTCACTTTCTGAGTTATGATATATGTGTATACATTCATATTACTCTGTAAATTGTTGGGCCCGAGGCCTTGATTAAGAGCCCAGTTGGATACCAGATTAGTTTTTTATGCTCTGAATGAGCTATGACTTAGTTTATAGATTCTTAGGTGCTTATGTGTCATTCTTTTGATACTGGTGATGGAATGCATACATTTATATGCATATTTGGTAGTACGATTCCAACAAAACCTTTGTTTTTGCTAACTATTTTCAAAAAGGGATTTATTCCCACTTTTTCACTCTTAAATTGAATTCTTAAAAATGGAAGTCGTATAATCTTTATTATTGCTTTACAGTCTTTTAAACTAACATACTACTTTTAAAACTCAGACAGAGGCAAATTTTGATCCATTCTCGATCTATTCATTTACCATTATTTACTTATTTTGGTCGAGGAAGTTTTTGACCCTCTCAACACTATTTTACCATTTTTAGTCCTAAATCAATCTCGGGCACTGAATTTTATGGATTTACCACTTGTTTACTCTTAGATCGGTTCTGAACACCTACTATACTCTTACTTATCTCTGGTGCTAGACGAAGTAGAGTTATTCTAGTTGATTATCGAAAGTCCTCGTTTAGGACCAGGCAGTATATATGGATATCTCGAGTCCCCTATGGGCCCCTTTGTTTGGAAACTGCGTACTAGAAGATGGGATACCATATAGGTCCTGCCTTTCATGTCGTTAAGCCAAAGTAGGTATATATACTTGGTATGATATGGCACTTAGTTTGTATAACAATATTGGATTTACTTTGCATTCATTCATTTATATACATTGCATATCACCCGTATACTTGTTTAGAGTTTGCATCTACCGATCTTATAGGGGGATGGATAGGTATAGGTTATGTTTGGATTTGAGAACCTTAGATGGTAAAATAAATAAAGCATGGGATTATGACACCCCATACATGTTTACCTTAGTTTTGAGAGCAAAAAAATAAAAAATAAAATAAATAAATAAATTTGAAGGGTCAGGTGCGCCCGGGGGCGTACCGGGCCGCTTCTGTCCAAAATTTTCATTCCACAGGCAGTGTTTGGGCGCGCCCAAGGGCGTGTCAGGGTGGTTTTGCCCATTTTTCAAAAGTTGGAATTTTTCTTAAGTCCCAAGGGTGCCCGGGGACGTATTGAGCTAATTTTTGCTACGTTTCTTCTACAATAATTAGCATATACATGAAATGAGTAAAGTATTATATTGGTATGATAAAATTACTCGAGGACGAATTCGGCGTCAAAATGACAGTTTTGCCCTTATGGTCAAAATAAGCCATGCGTGGCTAGAATTATTTGTTTTTGGGATCGAGGCTACAAATATGAATCCCGTAAGTGGGAATATCGTCGTAATGAGTATGAAATAAATTAAACATGAGAAATTATTGATTTTATTTGGGTAAGTGATATGGGCTCACTAAAGCCCAAAAATGAAGAAGAAAAACATGGGCCAAGAATGGGTCAAATGACCCATTCTTCTTTTGACCAAACAATAATTGAGCAAGGACTTCAAGGGTCTATAAAAGGGAGGACAAACCAGATTTTATTACCACAAACACACATGCTTTCTATTCTTTTTTTTCTAGAATTCTCAAGAAAGTTTCTTTGGGGCTCTCAAACCCTAAGTAATTTTTGGAGAAAGATCATCATCTTCCAAGCTTAGGTAAGTGTTTATTCTTATGGATTAACATATTATATGCATGGGAGAGTATTTATATCATGTTGGTTATGCTTGGAAGTGTTGAACATGGCACTTTGTGTTTTTGTAAAAGATGTGTCATCTATGGAATTTAAACTTGGAATATGATTTGTGGTTTTGATAAAAGAGAATGATATGGATAAAATACCAACATGTATGGTGTGATTATGGTCCTAAACTTGTTATTTTTCCATAAGTGTAAATTATGGGATTTTGGCCGATTTGTTGTTGTGAGGTGTATTGAAGTGAATTGATGGAACCATTGTGATGTTGTGGTGATATAGAAGTGTAAAGTATGAATTTGGTGTGACATGCTAGTGGTTTATGATATTGGTCAATGTTGAGAATATTGTGGGATTATTGGTATGATAGTTTTGTAAATGGTATTGTTGGTGTGAGAGTTTCACACATGGTATAATCAAGAGGGAAATGACATGTTAAAGCCAAACATGTAACTCATTGTCATTGTATGCAATTGTAGGGTAGTTGGTGGTTAATGTAAACTCCATTGAATGTTTGTGTTGTAGAGTGAAACATAAGGAAGGAGCGAGACTATTGTATTCACGTATAGAATTGAGTGTTCATAGTGAGACGATAAGGTATGTAAGGTTACTCTGTCCGTATTTTTCTGCAACATATATTGTTCATGTTGTCATTGTCCTTATTTCGTTCCGAAATGTTAAATGGTATCTCATTTCAAGTTGTCATATATTATTATTCTCATGTATTACATAATTATGGACATGATTCCAAGCTCCAATAATATTATGTCCCAAGGCTTCCAATAATGTTACAACTTCAAAAGTATCAATCTCATGAACTTAAAAGATTGAAGTAATGCACCTATGTGTTTCCAAAAAGGTTATGATCCCCCAATGTATCAATCTTAGAAAAGTAAAAGAGAGAAGTAATCCAATGAAGTAATGGAAGAAGTAACTCCCGTATGGTGACTTTATAATTTTCCTTATGGTTACTTTATATTTTCCCTCATGGTTACTTTATAATTTTCTTTATGGTTACTTTATAATTACTTTCTAATTACTTCATATTAATATATGGCTACTTTATGGTTCTTTGAGTGCGGATGATAGCTTTGGGGGAAAAAGCCAAACTTGATGCCGAACCTTCTTCCTTGTTTTTCGGGTGGTAGCAGGGGGAAAGCTCAGTGGGGCAAAAGCCAAGCTTGACGCCGAACTTTATTATATTCACTGGATCAAGGGGGAAGCTCAGTGAGGTAAAAGCCAAACTTGATGCCGAACCTGCTTCCTTGTTTTTCGGGTGGTAGCAGGGGGGAAGCTCAGTAGGGCAAAAGCCTATCTTGATGCCGAACTTGAGACGGTTGCATATTGACGGTTGCATATTGACGGTTTCATATTGATGAATGGATTGCATATTGACGGTTGCATATTAACGGTTATACATTATTGACGGTCCTAACTGTTAACGGAAATGGGCATAAAGGCAAATGGAGTAATGAACATAAAGTACCTATTTCCACACATACTAAATGATGATTGATCCACATTGACTATTCTCTTGAAATCAAGTTCATTGAGGTGTTTAAGTTTCATGAAGTTTCTTATAGCTTTGCATCCTCAGTACATTCTTCATACTGACCCCTTTTGGGGAACTTACTTTATTTGCTGCAGGCACAGGTGTTAGTAGACCTCAACAATAGGCTACTGGTTATCCGCGGATCATTGGTGAGCTCCCAGTTGGTTCGGGGCTTTCCGAGTCACATGTGTATATTGTTTTGGTTCTGTAATTTTTGTATAAAGCGGGGACTTGTCCCGACTACAGGTTGTTGTGTTCATGTATCGGTTAGAGGCTTTGTAGACATATGTAGGAAGGTTAATGTAAGAGATGTGTATTATGTTTTACTTGACGGCCCTAACGGCCAAGTTTCATATATTGTTAAGTTTTCCATGACTTCCGCCTAGTTGTACGAAGTATAATAAGATACATACTAAAATATGCTTGCGAGTGAATAGAAGCAAAGATTGGTTCTCTCGAGCCATATCGGCTTCAGGTGCCAGTACGACCCGAATAGGATTTTGGGTCGTGATAGGGATAGAGGGTCTCCTTACTTCACTCTCCTGGTAGAGTGAAAAAAACTATGTGACTTACCATTAATCATCAATGAATAATTATTAATAATTATTGGAAACTAGCTTCCATATCATATCAACAACCTTTTTTGAGAACCCCATCTTCCTTAGAACCTTCATTAAGAAAAACCAAGAGACCCTACCATATGTTTTGGCCATCTCAAGCTTGATCACCACATTAGCAGGTTTTCCTTTCTTACCAATATTAGTCACAAGTTCTTGGGTAAGCAGAACATCTTTTATAATACTTCTCCACTTAACAAACCCTGATTGATTAGATAAGCAAAATATTGGGCAACAAGCTCTCTAATCTATCATGGACAATCCTTGAAAGGATTTTACTAACAATAGTACTCAAACTTATAGGTCTCAGATCAAAGAAAGTTAGAATAAGAGCTTTCTTAGGAATGAGTACAAGAATAGTATGAGTACTTGACTTTAGAAGGGAGATGCCTATAAAAAAGTCATGCACCATTCTCACAATATCAAGCCCAACAATATCCCAATAGTCTTGATAGAATCTTCCTAATAGACCATCAGGACCACAATATGTATTTCTTTTGAGATTGAAAATAGCCTTCTCCACCTCTTCTTGATCTGGGATTTCACCCAAATCATTATTTTTTTCTGCATTGACCAAGTCTGGAATATATGAAAGAAGAGAGAAAATAATAGAGTCTCTCTCTTGTGTAAACTGATTCTGATAAAAGGCAATTGCAGTATCAACAATCTCCCTATGATCTTCCATCAAGTCACCATGGTGATCCTGAATTCTATTCACTTGCAACTTTTATTTTCTTCCTTTCACCACACTATGGAAATATCTTGTATTCTTATCACCATTTCCAAACCAATCATACCCTGCCTTTTGTTGTCAATAAGATTCCTCCAAAGCAAGATGTTTGTTGTACTCAGCCTTAGCCTTTTGCATTACCATTCTATTCTCAGCAAAGAGATCTTCATCAAATAGTTTTTCTTTGATTATTGAAATATGTTCTTTATTGGCAACTACTGATAAATAGCTCCATGAGTATCTCTACTCCACAAAGTTAACGCCTTTGTAATCTTCTTTGTCTTCTTCTAAAAATCCAAGAAGGATTATAAGAATAATCAGAATTTCTATTCTTTCTAAAAAATCCCTTAAAGGACTCATGAGAAGTCCTAAAGTTAAGAAATTTAAAAGGCCTGCTGAAAACAAGAGCATCGGAGTGGAAAGATAATAAAAGAGGTGAATGGTTTGATCCATTTCTAGGAAGGTGCTCCACCTCTGATTGAGCAAATAGACCCTAGAAATTAGCATTCAATAAAACTCTATCAAGCCTCTTAAACATACAATCATCTCCAACTCTACCATTTCACTAAGTAAAAGGGCTTCTCTTAAAGGACATTTGTGCAAGATCACAAGCCATAATAAAAATCCTAAAATTATCAGTATCAACAACTAAAATAGGAAGACCTATCTTTTCTTCCCCATTCAATACCGTAATCAAATCTCCACCTATAAGCCATGGATGAGTCAAACCCTAAGCTATATTGAACAAATCATCCCATAGTTCCAACCTAAGATTACTGTCACATTTAGTATATACTAGGGAAGTGTAAAAGAATGACCCTCAACACATATCCAGAAACTTTAAAGAAAATTGCTGATCAGTGTCACTAATCACTGTAACATCATACCTATGATTAAAAATGACCCAAATCTGACCATTTTTGTTATGATTGGCTAACTTTATTTTTAATCTATTTTGTATCTATTGATATTTTTGAGATGTTGAAAAGGTTCAAGTAAAGCCACAAATGCAAACTTATGAAAATTCTGCAACATTGTCACTCTTGGGAATGCTTTTTGTGACTTTACTGACCTTATGTTCCAAATAATAGCTTTCATTATTTATTAGTTTAATGGGATCCCACATTCCCCTTTGGTTACACCCTAACAGGCTGATAGGATTCTCCATTACCTTGTTTTCCTCCTTCTTGGCTGATTTAAGCACCTTGATTGATCTTGGGGAAATATCCACATCTCTATAGATTTTGTCTTCATTCAGTGTATATACCTTCATTTCATCTTCTTCTTCCCTACTTGATGCCCCTTCTATTTTATTCCCTATATTGTGAGTGATAATATTATGTAAGGTTATTAGGAGATTCAATAGTTCCTAGAACAACCAATAATTTATCTGTTTGCATTATTATTGGGATCTCTACTACTGCCAAAGGGTTTTTTGCATTTGTTGGATCATGTAGCTCAATTGAAACATCTGCTACTTCTCTATTCTCTTTTACAGTCTTATTTGATGTACCCACTTACTCACTAGCATTCATATCACTTTATTGTGCAGGTGATTCAACTAGTGCATTAGCATTCCCTTCCTATTATTGTAGTTGTTGTCATTAAATACCGATTTAGAGATTCTCTTTTGCTCTTTACAATACATTTTTTTGCAGGGACATTTGAAAAATGCACAGTATCTTTATTCTGCTCCTTGTGGAATGAATTTGTTATCCACTCTTTAGTGGAAACATTGTGTTTCTCAATGCTCATTTTTATCTCTGTTGAGTTTCTATTCTACTCCTTTTCTGCATGGTTGGTTATTTTTGCTATGCTTGTATTCACTACTATGCCCTCTCCTGATATTGTTGCTGCTGTATTTTCTAATCTTAAAGGTTGTAAATCCTTTACTTGTAGTGGCTTTGCTTTCATATCATCACTTTTATTGATGGAGTGATCTTTATTCAATGCTACCTTGCTGCTCTATTCTTGTACATCCTTATTACCCTCCTCTTCTTCTTGTAATATATCAAAAGAGTTAGTCATAGCTATGTCTTTGCTCGAAGGGGATGCTTCAACAGTTGAGGCACTAAAAAATCCTTCTGTACCCTTCTCTAACCTGAACCTTCTTTGTGTAGGGTTACATTTAGTAAGTACTACTTTGCCATTTATACATCTTTTCTACACTAGTACATTATCATTTCCTGGCACTATATCTTCAATTTTCTCTTCCTGCACATGTCTTTTTAGCTTTATATGCAAACTCCTACATTCACTTTCCTCATGCCCTTGAAGCTTGCATAGGTGACAGTATTTAGGGAGCATGTCAAATTGAATCTTTATCTTTTGAACTCTAGTTGTATTTATCTTGCTATTCACCACCTCTAGCTCCACATGGTCAGGTACTTTAGAGGCCAAATCCACTTGAACATTGACCCTCGCACAACTAGGTTAGGTTTTATTGATAGTAGCCATATCAAGGTGAATAGTCTTACCAACAGTAGCAACCAAGGAGAAATAGATTCCTAAACAAAAAAGGTAGCCAATAGGTCTGGGAAGGAGATCTTAGCCATTGCTTGAGTGGTCTCTTAATCTGGTTTAAACTTGGCGTCATAAATGATAGGTCTTATTTGATATGCCACTACATCCTTCATAATTATGTAGTAGACATTTTTAGACATCATATTTACAAAGTCCTCCATTCAATTGAACCTCATCCATATATGCCTATTTCTAAGTAGACCAATCTTGCAGTCATCTTTAACATTGCATTGCTTAGGAATTTGTCTTCTAAGATCCTCTAGTTCCAGCCATCCATAGGAAATTTTATCAATAAAGGCAAATTATAGTTCTTCCATTACATTTATCTTGTTAACCTCATCCTCTATCCATGTTATCTGAGGTACTCCATTATTACATGACACAAGTTTTGTAGGAATTGCTTCCACATGTGGCTTCTTATTATGCTATTAAATCATATTATGTTTCATTAAGTCCATATATTTCAATTTATTATTCGTTTCTCCATCTTTATCACTATTTTTCTCCTTTCCATTTGCATCATCGTTAGGTGAACTATAGGCTCAGAAAGTAAACTAGGCTTTATAAGGGATTTAGGGTGGTATAGTAGAAAGGATGAGAGAGATATGAGAGAGATGAGCTGGCTATCCCCATCAAGCTGACCAGTGGCCAAAGCAGCAATGTTAGTGGAGACACTATTAGGTTTTGGATATTGTAGCGCTATTATAGAAAGCATTTTTATTTATCTAATCAAAATCACTTCCATACATGATTTAGCAAGATTTATACATATTTATCATGATTTGACCTTATGGTCTTAGTTTTAACATAAATTGATTTTATGAACAAGGTTTCCATTTATTTTTATGATTTCCCTATAAAGTTCTTATTTATATGTAACAACATGTGCTTTAAGGTTTCTTTATGAATCATTAACTCTATATTGAAGAGACATGCTTTTAAATGCATGATTTTCAACATAGTACTTATGACATGATACGTAGCTTAGGCTCATAATAGTAAGGTTCATGATTAGTATGACATCCAGATATGCCATCAATGATTATGAACAATTTTCTTCCAAAAGTAAGGTTTATGAGCAGTATGACATTCAGCTATTCCATGAATGATTATGAACAGTTTTGAAATTCATATAAATCACATGATATGATATGAGCACTAGTATGTTTTGGGAGTGGTATTTAGCACTGAGTGGATATGGGTTCATTCAAACCTAAGTCACAGAACTACGTTTCCACCATAGGCTTTATTTCCCCCCAAAAGTCTCATGTAGTGAATTCAAGTCAGTCATGACTTTATACCCTTGGCAAGGTATATTGCGCCACCCTAACAAGGTGTATACATTGGAATCTATATTGCTTGCACATTTATGTCGGTTAATAAAATCTCTCAATAAAAATAATTTAAAACATAACAATCGTATATGATCACTAGTTTCCAGTACAAACATGATTAGTTTGTAACTATTTTAGATGATTCAGTTTTCCAGCTGACTTTATGACAATGTGAGTCATTGTGCATTATTTCTTACATAAATTTATTATGACTTGAGAATTTCACCATGACACTTGTTTTCAACATGATTTTATACTACATACATGACATTGCATATCTCACATACTCAGTACATCCTATAATACTAATCACAATTTTTTCTCTTGCTCTATATCCTATCATGATATAGGTTAGGGTGTCCATTCCCAATCATATGGTTAAACTCACATCCAGTCCATGGTTCAGCAGCTACTGGAGAGTCCTCATGATCCAAGATCGTTGAAGCACTTTACTTTAAGCTTTAGTCCTATCTATTTTAGTTTCAGTTTTGATTATCCTGAGTTAGCTAGATGTTTGTCCCAATAACTCATCTAGAGTAGTTAGAGGCTTTCATACATAGTTATTCAATTAGATGTTTTTAGTTTTTGGGTTAGGTACTCATGATAGATTTTCCTTATATGTTTTAAACAATTATGGTTATCATTATGCCCACATAAGTTTATGATACAAAATTGCTTCCCGCTTATGTTGAATTTATATTATATCTTAGTGCCATGCTAGTACAATGGGTTAACTTGAGACCACTCATGGTTCTAAGTATCATGTCACTTCTAAGGTGTAGACACGAGTCATGACACATGGTGTATGTTGGTTATAAAAAAATGCCCCGATTAGAAAACTCAGTATTTTTATTTAAGTGTTAGTTATGGCACTAGGCCACCATTCTTAACAATGTTTATGACCTTTTTCATACAACCTACTTATAATAGAATTTAAGTTACTCAATTTTAGTTCATGATTTAGATAGTTAAATATTCAATATTTTTACATGTTTTTAGCAGTTAATACATCCAGTTTACTACATTGTTTTAACCCTTCAGTATACTAATGATTTAGATATTCAATTTCTATATCCCTATATTTAGTTATTTCTATGATTTTATTGTAGATCATATTCAGGTTTAGTTACTCACTTTATTAGTTACTACATTATCTTGATTAAGCTTTATTACATACCATGCATTCCACGTACTGATGCAATTTAACGCTGCATTATTTTATGATGCAGATTCAGGTATGTAGGATCACAACCAGATGTTCCATAGATCTCTCACTCTCTCAACCTGGGTTGGTCCTCCTTGCATTCACTGGACTTAGTAATGTCTTGTCACATCCCTAGTTTACACCTTGGACAAGACACGATAATAAGAACCCCATATGATTCCAAGCAAACACTTCGTACTGGCATATTACTAAGATCAAATACTTAATTACTCAGAGGAAGTATATTCAAATGAAATGGGCAATCTACTTAAAAAACTAACTATTAATTTAAACAATGACTGAAATCAAGAAACATATTTAACTGTCTATGTTTGCAAGCATCTATTAATAAGGATGAGTTTCTGGGACATCCCTAGCTAACTCTACAATAACTGAAAACTAAAACAATGTCTAAAATGAAGAACTAAACCTGTAAGTAGCCCCCAAATAATGAGGACTCACCAAGTCTGTTGGCTGATAGACTGGGATACAAATCTAACTGTGAGTCTGAGAACAGGTACCTGAATCTATATCATAATATGATATAGCTCAAAGAAAGGTATGCGGTCAGTATTTCAAATGTACTGAGCATGTGAGATATGTTAAAATCATGTTTTCTAACTAAAGTACAATGCAATGAACAAGCTTTAAAAATCATGTCAAAATCTGAAATAAAACAACTCAAAAATGGTGGACACAAATCATTTTATAATGAATAATTAAAAATTGTAAGACATAGATTCTTGTCGGTAAAGTAAGCTAATACTTTCCTGAGCTGAAAATCTGTGAAATCATAAATAGTTAATGCAACTAAAAACTGATACTAAGGAGTTTCTATTAACCAACATAAACCATGTGAGCATCACGAAGTCCAATGTCTAACCTACATTAGGGATAACTGCTCTATAGCTTTCCATTAATATAGTACCTAAACTGAGGTGGATTCACTTCAAAAGGAGATATAACCTATGTTGGCATATAGTTTTGGGACTTGGGTTATTTGGAACCCATATCCGCTCGCTGCTAAATACTACTCTCAAAATTATATTACTATTTGCTCATAATAGATAAACTGGTAACCCAAAAATAAGCATGAAACTAGTTCAAAGTATCTGATAACTGAGGTTCTGAAACACTGGAACTTGCCATGCTTAATTTACTGAAAGTCTATGATCATAAGATCAATTCTAGCTAATTTGTTCTAACTTATGCTCAATTTTTTGAAGATCATGCTAAATTACTTGTAAGATTTCAAACAAAAAATTTTAAAATATAAATCATGCATAATTGTAGTAATACAAGTGAAAATCATAATGTAATAAGCTGCGATTAAAAATCATGAAGTTTGCATAGTGGGTATTAACCCTAGATTATTAATTCACAAAACTATACTGAAAATACTGAGATTTCTGAGCATAAGGGTGAAACTAAACCCTTATTGAATTATTACATACTTGGTTACTTGAAGGATTAAGGCTAAAGGCTTAAAATCTAGAACTTGGATGAAGAACCCTAGTTTTTCTTTTAAGAAACTTGAGCAAAACTGATTAATGACTTCTGAGTGTTAATTGTGAGAATGGGGGAATATATAATCTGTTTAACCCTTAATCTCCCTCTAGAAAAGAGAAAATGATGTAGTATAAGGCTTCAAAGAGGGGGAAAATACTGACTTGCCCTTTTTAAAACGACTTAAAATTTTTGGAAATTGGACTTCACGAGTCATAGTACGACTCGTACTATCAAACCACGGTTCATAGTTTTGACTTGTGAGTCCTGGGCAACTTTTGAATAGTTTTTAGAAGTCCAACTATGAGTCATTCGTAGGATGATATCATGACTTATAAGATAAGTCGTGGTCCCTGAGAAGTTTTTGATTACTTAATGGAAAGGTATCACGATTTGTCAATATGATTCATGGTTTAAACCACGGGTTGTATTTCAATCCATAGGGACTTGGAGAGTTACTGTTTAAGGTCAGCATACCAAGAGTCAACCTATGACTCGTGGTCTAATTGTACGGCTTATACAATGAGCCATACTAGTCTGGGAATTTGATATTTAAACTGATTTTTCTAAGCTAATTCCAGTTTTGAGCATGGAAAGTTTTGGGGTGTTACAATATCTCCCATTTGAGATTATTGTCCTTGATTTATGACATGAACTATGTTGGACTGGTATGAAATGAACTACTAACAGGAAACTAATTCCTAAATCAGAATATATAGCATGATTGGGACTGGTTTAGGCTAGGAGTAAGGACTCAGATGAAACATATAAAGCATGAATGTATACATATAATTACAAGAAACTGATAAGGGCATAATATTTAGAAGAGCAATCATAGAAGGAAGACTATCATTTCTTTCTCCATGGACTGGACATGGACTAAAAAAGATACTAACTAGTAAGGGCCGTGTAATGAACCTCTAGGTCATTTTCTGCATTTCCACATTATTTTGGAGTTTAGAGCTTTTCCTTAGCTGTCCTGAGTCATTTATGACTTGCTAGAGCTGACAGTTCAGTTACCAGGAAGTTTGTTTGGTTTTTAGAGCCAATTTCTTATTTTGAAGTCTTCGTTGTTCAAATTTGGATACCAGGCCTAAACTTTAGGGAAAAGACCTCGTATGCCGATTTTGAAAGTTCCATTAGCTTTGTAACATTGATTTTAGGCTAGGAGAACCCTTGGTCCAGGTCCCGTGGCTTCTGAATTCGATTTGGGCTATTGGGTGTAAAGTAATGAAAATAACCATTTGGGTGTGGGACCCACTTTTCATTGAAATGACCCCGGATGGGAATTTTGATTGCACCATTGAGTCCAAATTGTCGAATTTGATAGGGTTTTATAGTTTGTTTTAACTCATGGGATTTTGAACAAATCTAGAGGGTGCGTTGGAGACTTAGCAAAAACTGAGTCATAGCTGGTGCATGCCTTCAGCTGGTGTAACTTCTTAAGCGGAGGTCGCTTTAGCGGCCTGGGCACCGGTTTAGCAGCTAGTACTTGTCCTTGATGGAACACTTTAGCGTACGCCACTTAAGAGATGTTTGGTTCTCTTTAGTGGAGGTCAACCCAGGTCTTTAAACCTCTTTAGCGGTCAAGTGGGTGCTTTAGCGGTACTCGCAGTGAATTTACTCCCCTTTCACCCATTTTTCTCTCATTTTCTCTAAGTGTTGAGAGCACTAAATCCCTAAAGAGATAGTAAGAGAGGGGAGGCGATTCTTGGGAGATCAAGGGAAGTTGGAGTGTTCTTCAAAGCCTTTTTCCTCATCTTAATCCTTGTAAGGTTCGCCTAATTTCTCGATAGATTCTTCGTTTTAGGTTAAAATCCCCAATCCATTTATGGGTTGATTTTGGATGTGTTGGAGCTTGGAATTAACCCATTCTTAAGAGTAAACGATCCTTGAGCCTTGAGGGACGTTTTGATGGTTTCAAATTTATGATTTTGTAAGCGGGCCCCACATGGGATTTTTAGCTCAATTTTGGATCCAAAGTATCTTTATGCAATATGGGTATCATTATTCAAGTATTGATGAGTAAATTGTTATTATGATAGCGTGGCATCGTGTAGAGGCTTCTCGGGAGGGAAAGCCCTAGTTAGCAAACTTTATTGAGCATTCTTCGGTGTCCAAGTAGGCTAGGCTTACCTAACGTATATATTGAGCTTTATTATGATGTTAGTATGATATTATGCTAGTTTTGCGTTGTAAATTATGTTTTGGTTGCTTAGTTAGTTGAGTTGATTTATTTGGCTTTGTGAGCCATTTCAGAGGTAGAATCGACCTATTTCCTTTAAGTCAAATGATCCTTTTAGTCTTTATTAAGACTTATGTTATAACTTGTAGTGGAATTTTGGATACAATCATTTTCAGGTAGAAATTGCCTTAGTATAGACTTTTGCGTTTAGAAGCGGGCCCCACCAGTCCCCTTTTAGGTTGTGTAATCTCTTTTAGCTCCTCGTAGACTTAGGAGACTTTCATTTGTAGCATTATAATTAATATTGAACCATAGGCTATATAGTATTCACCTATTTTGGGGCTAGGCTAGTTAGTGTGACCTTACTCTATTATATTAGTTCAAGTCTGGCCTTCTACTATTTACTTATGGTATTTAAATACCGGTTCGAGTTCAGTATCTATGAGGTACTTATAGGATTAAAGAATGGTTCAAGTCCAGCATCTATGATACACTTATGGAATTGAATACCGGTTCGAGTTTGGCATCTATGATATGATTATGGTATTAAAGACCGGTTTAAGTCCGACATCTATGATATGGTCATGGTGTTAAAGACTAGTTTGAGTCCGGCACTTTATGGTTCATATATGATATTGTGAATCTAGTTTGAGTTTGGTATTTTGCAGTACAAAGGGTTTCACAGATATGGGATTATTGGTTGGTTATATCATGCTTAGCATCTATAAATCTCCTCTTGATTGAATCCATTGAGCTTATGGGGGCTCGCTTGAGTTAGACTTCTCTTGTTTGCACCTTCTAAGATTATGGGGGCCTATTTAGGTTATAATTAGTTTACTTTAATGTTGGTATCACGTGTTTGATTATTTATCTTTCCTGTGTTGGAGTATGATCTCAGGTTTGCCCCTTTCTCTTCGACTTAGCTAACATTCTTGCATTTCATTCTGCTTTTATTATGATTTATCTCAGTCAACCAATGATTTGTACTGAGTACCCATTATTTTGGTACTCATACTACACTTCGCATCCTTTTTTGGTGTGAATTCGAGTACTAGCTGTCGTCGCTGATATTCCTTCCAACATGCTTATAGGATCCGTAGATATGGTGAGCTTTTAGAATCGAAACAGATCCCCTCTCCTTCCTAGATTTTGGTACAGTCTTTACATTTGGAACTATCTATATATGATACTCCTAGTACTTTTATTCTTTTGATTAGTGGCTCTTTTACTGGCCTTACCAGGTCATGGGATGTTTTTTTTGTTCTACCTATTTTTTGTTTGGTATTTTAGGATTGTATTCATATTTATATTGCCTTCAATTTTATTTTATGCTTATTTTTTGGTATTTAACCTGTGTTCCGCCTTTTAGCCCATTACTTCTCATTTTGGGCTACGATTTGGCTTACCTACTGGTGGGTTATAGTAGGTGCCATTTTGACTCTGAATGTAGGTCGTGACAAGTTACTATCAAAGCCTAGGTTCACTGTTATTGTTGGGACAAGAGCAAGAGTCTAGTAGAGGCCTGCGGATCGGAGCGATGACGTTCGTGTCTTATCTTTGGGAGGCTATAGGGCATTATTAGTATGAATTCAATTTTTTTATTCATCTTGTATGCTGAGTCTGTGTTGGTATCTATGGTTCTCATTGTTTCACTCTTTCGCAGATGGTCAGGATGGGCGCTACTACGACCGGCGATGAGGATCCCGAGCCTGCAACTAGGGCACCCATCAGGGGATGTGGCAGACCTAGAGGTCTAGGCCAGTCTAAAGATGTAGTCCCAGCTAGGGTCAGGATAGGTAGCCATCACTAGATCCTACTATTGCTCCTGAGCTAGAGTTTTCACCATCCCAGCCATTAGTTGGCCAGGGGACAACCAGGCGCCACCATGGTTTATATTCTCTTTATTCCTTAGAGAAGCCTTGGTCTAATTATTAGGATTAGTTAGTGGTGCACCATTTGATGGTGCACAGTCTGCAGATCAGAGTGGTATAGATATAGGGGCACAACCTATAGCTGTGTTTTCTAGAGTTGAGATCCCTCTAGTACAGATAATTGCTCAGCTGGTAGCCGCCCAACCTACTATGTCTGTTGAGTAGCAGAAGATGTTGGTAGATTTCTGAGATTGACTCCACCGAGGTTTACAAGGACTCCAGGCGAGGATACATTTGAGTTCTTGACTATTTGAGAGGATAGGCTCCATAATTTGGGCCTAGTTGAGGCTCTTGGGGTTAACTACACCACTTTTCAATTGGACATGGCTGCTAGACATTGGTGGAGATGCTATCTTTATTCCAGGCTATCTGGATCTTTCCGTATGACATGGACTCAGTTCTTTGAGGTGTTCTTAAGGAAGTATATGCCTTACAGTCTTCGTGAACGCCTGAGAGATTAGTTTACCCGCTTACAGCAGGGTTCAATGATAATTCTAGAGTATGAGGCATGATTTTACAAGCTGGCTAGACATTCTACTGCAATCTTACCTGCCAAGTTTGAGAGGATTTGGTGTTATGTTCGGGGACTGGGATTTCCTCTTCGCATAGCTACTCATTGTTTAGTTGCTATTGGTTGGTCTTTTATTGAGATTTTTTATCATGCTCAGACTATGCACTAGATGTATTGCGAGGCCCAAGAGGGCAGCGATAAGAGACCAAGTCATCAGGGAAGTTTTGAAGGGAGCCATAGAGGCACACAGTTCAGAGGCAAAAGTTCTTAGGGTCGGTACCCTCCACATCCGTCTTATCCATATCAGGGTCAGTCTAGTAGGACCATGTAGGTAGCACTTTAGATTAATAACAGATATCAATCCATCTTCAGTGATTACCATGGCCCAAGCAGCGGCCAGTAGCCGAGGGATGCTTATTTTGAGTCTTTCAGTTGAGGTGGCTATTTTTGGTTAGCTGGAACTTCTGGATAGAAAAGTGTTTCTAGGCCTTACTACACTTGTGGAGTGATTGGTCATTTTGCTAGGGACTGTCCCCAGAGAGGGATGATTCAGCCTGCAGCGCAGAGTGTTCAGCAGATCAAATCAATGTTTCCTCTAGCCAGATATGGTGTTTAGGGTCGTAGGGGTGGTCCCAAGGGTTCTTGTGTAGGTTCTTAGGGAATTAGGATGGGTAGTAGGTCACAAAACTAGCCAGGTGGTGGGTGAGGTCATTTATATGCTGTACCTAGCAGGCTGGAGGTAGAGTCTTCAGATGCTGTTATTATAGGTATGATTTCAGTATGCTGTCAGCTGGCTATTGCTTTATTTGATCCGACATCCACTTATTCACATATTTTTGCTTATTATGCACCACGGTTAGGGTTATCTTGAGAGCCTTTATCTGTGTCATTACGTGTATCTACTCTCGTGGGTGATTCTTTAGTAGTGGGTAAGATTTATAGATCATGTGTTGTGACCGTTCAAGATTTTAATACTCGGGCTGATCTTATTATGCTAGATATGGAGGACTTTAATGTGATTCTAGGCATGGATTGTTTATCCCCTTATTATGCAGTCTTGGATTGTTTTGCCAAGACCATTACCTTAGCCATGCCTGGCATTCCCTTGGTTGTGTGGCAATGTTCTTTTAGCCACGCACCGATGGGGATTATTTCTTATGTTCGGGTTAAGAGATTGGTGTTGAGGGGTTACGAGTCTTTTCTTGCTTATATCCATGATGTCCGTACGGAGATTCCCTCACTTGGTTCTGTTTCTATTGTCTGTGAGTTTCCTGATGTGTTCCTACCAACCTGTCTGGCATTTCTCCAGAGAGTGATATTGAGTTTGCTATTGATCTTGATCTCGAAACCCGACCCATTTCTATAGTTCCTTTTTGTATGGCTCCTGCTGAGCTTAGGGAGCTGAATTCCCAGCTTTACGATTTTTTGGGTAAAGGTTTTGTTAGACCTAGTGTATCGCAATGGGGTGCTCCTGTCTTGTTCGTAAAGAAGAAGAATGGTTTTATACATATGTGTATTGAATACACACAGCTGAATAGGGTGACCGAGAAGAATAAGTACCTTATGCCATGCATTGATGATTTATTTGACCAGCTTTAGGGTGTGACAATTTTATCTAAGATTGACTTGAGATTAGGTCCATCAGTTAAGCATTCGGGCTGAGGACATCCCTAAGACAACCTTCAAAACTCAGTTTGGCCATTATTATTTCCTGGTGATGTCTTTTGGGTTGACCAATGCCCTAACAGCGTTTATGGATTTGATGAAGCAAGTTTTCAGGCCCTATTTTGACTGTTTTGTGTTTTTGTTCATTGATGTCTTATTAGTGTATTCGAGGAGTAGGGAGGAGCACTAGCAACATTTGAGGATTGTGCTTCAGACTTTGAGAGATCACATGCTTTATACCAAATTCTCTAAGTGTGAGTTTTGGCCCGATTCGGTTACATTCCTAGGACATGTGGTGTTTAAGGATGGGATTATGGTGGATTCGGTGAAGATAAAGGCTATTACTGACTGGGTCAGACCTACATGTCAGACCAAAATTCATAGCTTTATTAGCTTGGTAGGTTACTACAGATGGTTTGTTGAGGGTTTTGTTTCTATTGCATCATCTATGACCAGGTTGACTTGGAAGGAGGTTCCTTTTCAATGGTCTATTGAGTGTGAGTTGAGCTTTTGAAAGCTCAAAGAGATGCTCACTTCAACTCCTATATTGACTTTTCCTGTTGAGGGTTAGGGTATACAATTTATTGTGATGCCTTTGGTGTTGGTTTGGGTTGCGTACTGATGCAGCAGGGCCGAGTTATCACTTATGCATTGAGGAAGCTTAAGGTTATGATCACAACTACCCCACACATGTCTTCGAGTTGGCGGCGGTAGTTTTTGTGCTTACAATTTGGAGGCATTACTTGTATGGTGTTCATTGTGAGATCTTCACTGACCATCATAGTCTTCAGCACTTTATGACACAGAAGGAGCTTAATTCTAGACATCATAGGTGGATTGAGTTGCTGAAGGACTATGACATCTCTATTCCATACAATTTAGGCAAGGCGAACGTGGTAGCGGATGCCGTCAGCCGGAAGGAGGTGAATATGGGCAGCTTGGCTTATATTTCAGTTTCAGAGTGGCCGTTGACTTGTCACATCCAGTCCTTAGCTAGTTTGATGGTTCGACTTGATATTTCAGACTCCAAGAAGATCCTTGCGAGAGTTGAAGCTAGGTCTACCTTGCTTGAGCAGATTCAGAGTAGTAAGTTTAAGGATAGTAAACTTTGTGGCCTCCGTGACCAGATTCTGAAGTGTAAGTCCAGTTGGGCTACCCTAGATTCAGAGGGCATTCTGAGATTTAGTTATCGCATTTGTGTTTTGAGGGTTGGGGGCTTGATTCAGTTGATACTACAGTAGGCTCATATCTCCAGATATTCTATTCACCCTAGGACAACTAAGATGTATAGAGGTTTGAGACAGCTTTATTGGTGGAGTGGCATGAAGATAGATATTGCAGATTTTGTAGCTTGTTGCCTATTTTGTCAATAGAGAAAGGCCGAGTATTAGTGATTGGGCGAATTACTTCCGAGGCTACCCATTCTTGAGTGGAAATAAGAGCGCATTGCTATGGACCTTGTGAGTTGTTTGCCTCGTACTTCCTGAGGCTCCGATAGTATTTGGGTCATAGTAGATCCATTGACCAAATTTACTCATTTCATCTCGATTCAGATTTACTTCAGTACCAAGAGGTTAGCTCGCATCTATGTTCGTGAGATAGTTTGCCTTTATGGAGTACTGGTGTTGATTATCTCAGACAGAGGCTCAATGTTCACTTCTAGTTTCTGGAGGACCTTTCAGGAAGAGTTGGGCACTTAATTTGATCATAGCACCACATTCCAACCTCAGACTGATGGCCAATCAAATTGGACATTTAAGTCTTGGAAAAAATGCTTCATGCATGCGTGATATACGTTTAAGGTCAGTGGGAGCAACACTTAGCTTTAGCGGAGTTCACCTATAATAATAGCTACCATTCGAGCATCGAGATAGCACCTTTTGAGGCTTTATTTGGTAGGCATTGTTGATCCCCAATTGGCTAGTTTAAAACATTAGAGGTTAGCCCCCGTGGTACTGACCTGCTTCGTGAGTTGTTGGATAGGGTGCGGGTGATTCAAGATAGGTCGAGAGCAGCTCAGAGTAGGTAGAAGAGTTATGCTGATCGTAGACATCATGCCTTGAAGTTTGGAGTTGGTGACCAAGTTTTCCTCCATGTATCGCCGACCCTCTTTAGGTTCTGTAATCTCTTTTAGCTCCTTGTATACTTAGGATACCTTCATTCACAACATTATAGTTAATCTTGAACCTTAGGTTATATAGTATTCACCTAGTTCGGGTCTAGGCTAGATAGTGTGACCTTACTCTATTATACCGTTTCAAGTCCGGCCTTCTACTATTTACTTATGGTATTAAAGACCGGTTCGAGGCCGGCATTTATGATATACTTATGGTATAAAAGACAATTTCAAGTCTGGCATCTATGATATACTTATGGTATTAAATACCAATTCGAGTCCGGCATCTATGATATGGTTATGGTGTTAAAGTCCGATTTGAGTTCGGTACTTTATGGTTTATCTATGATATTTCAAATCTAGTTTGAGTCTAGTATTTTGCAGCATTAAGGGTTTCATAGATATGGGATTATTAGTTAGTTATATCATGCTTAGCGTCTATAGATCTCCTCTTGATAGTATCCATTGGGTATGGGTGCTCGTTTGGGTTAGTCTTCTCTTGTTTGCACCTTCTAGGCTTATGGGGCCTATTTAGGTTATAATTACTTTACTTTAATGTCAGTATCACATGTTTAATTATTTATATTTTCTGTGTTGGAGCAAAATCTCAGGTTTGCCCCTTTCTCCTTGTCTTAGCTTACATTCTCGCATTTTATTATGCTTTTATTATGATTTAGCTCAGTCGGTCGATTATGCCTACTGAGTACCCGTTGTTTTGGTACTCATACTACACTTCTGTATTCTTTTATGGTACAAATCCGAGTACTAGCTACTTTCAATGATATTCCTTCTTGCTTGCTTACAAGATCTTGAGATACGGTGAGCTTTTAGAGCCGAAGCTGATCCCCTCTCCTTCCTAGATTTTGGGACAATCTTTACATTTACAACTATCTGTATATTGATACTACTAGTACTCTTATTCTTTTGATTAATGGCTCTTGTACTGGCCTTATCGGGTCGTGGGATGCTTCTTTTGTTCTTCCTCTTTTTCATTTGGTATTTTAGGATAGTATTCATACATATATTGCCTTCGATTTTATTGTATGCGTATTTTCTAGTATTTATCCCATCTTCCGCCTTTTAGCCCATTACTTGTCATTCTGGGCTACAATTTAGCTTACCTACTGGTGGGTTATAGTAAGTGCCATCATGACTACGAAGGTACGTCGTGACAGGCCGGGTAGAGTAACATCTCGACTGAGGTGGAAGGAAGATGCGCAAGTAAGAATAAATTGTGATCTCAACCAAGCCCTATCACTTAGAAGGAAAACGCTTTGCTACACAAGACTATCCTTGCTTAATACTTCACCATCTCCCCATTAGCTTAAAATTTATAACTTAAGCCAGCAATCTATTCCTACTTACTAAACAAATTCCACTAAAATCAATGAAAATCCCACCAAATCTAAAATACTCAACTCTGACTCTTTACATCATCATCAATACATTTCATAGGGGTAACTTCCACCACTACCTTAGCCTCATACATAGTTAGGAAAACTAGTTCACTACCTAACTGTTGGGTTCCATCCTTGTTCTCATTGTGTTTATTATGCTCATGTTTTGATGATTGACAAACTTTATCACTGGAACCTGGTCCATGCATGTATGATTGTTATTCATGTTTCGATGATTGTCTAACAAAATGGAAGGACCAGTTATGTGAACTAGTGTCCCAGTGTATAGTTTTGTAGTTGCATGCATTTATCTTATATGCCAGCTGTCTAGTACTTTTCTGTACAATATCAGCACATTAGTGGGATGCATATTTAGTGGTCCTTTCCAGCATCCACTAATGAGAAAGCTTTTCTCCCAATGCTCATCATATATATACATCATTCTTGAGGAGAGATGCTCAAGCTTTTGCTAAAATCTTAAAAGTATTCTTTCTCAAGAAAAGGCATCACCTCACCTGATATTACAAGACTCAACAATTTAGAAACTCTTGCTCATTGTGATGTATATTTTGTTTTAGTATTGCAACTTTAAACTCATGTTTCATTCTAGAGATTCCAGTGAGTATTTTTGTTTAGCTTCTTTGTTCAAATCTGGGTTGGTTTGTAGCTGGAGGTAGCTAATGGAGTCTCACAGTAGAGTTATTGTGAGGGTGTATTGCAATAGAGTTATTTCAGAGTGATAGGAATTAGGAGTTTAATTCCTAAGTTGTAATTAAAGGTTGCTCACTGTTAGTGAAGGTTGTTGGTGAAATCCTACTGGCATAGGTCATAGTTTTTTCTCCCTTGAGCAAGGAGATTTCCACGTAAAAATCTCTTGTCTTTATTTTATTGCAGTTTTCATTGTGTTCTTATTGTTCTTTAATATCCTCATACTAGGACCTGGTACCGAATCAGGTCTTTGTTACAGCAGTGGACATTTAGAAACCATCAATTGGTATTAGAGTAGCTCTTCCTATATTTTAACACCTAGGAAGGATCTCGTTAAAGATGGCCTCTCCACACAGTCTCAAGGAAGGATAATCAACTACTCGACCCCAAGGTTCAATGGTCAATTCTATAGTTGGTGGAAGACTAGAATGCATGATTTCATCATGGAAGATGACAATGAGTTGTGGGATGATATCTGTGATGGTCCTTATGTCCCAATGGAAGCATCAAAAGAAGGAGTTACCTCTCAACCTGTCCCTAAAAGTAGAAAGGAATATACTGAAGTGGATCGAAAGAGGATTTAGAATGATTACAAAGCAAAGAAAATCCTTGTCTTTGGGATAGGACCTGATGAGTACTACCAGATCTCCGCTTGTGAATCTGCTAAGGATATATGGGAAGCTTTTCAAAATGCTCATGAGGGACAAGTTAAGTAAAGCAATAAAAGATTTATATACTTACTACTCAGTACGAGTTGTTCAATATGAGTGAAGGTGAATCCATTCAGGGCATGCACACTGAATTCACACCTATTGTTAATGAACTCAAGTGTTTGGCAGAAAATATTCAAATGTACAAGCTGGTCAAGAAAATCTTGAGTATCTTACCTTCTTCATGGGACAGTAAGATAAATGCTATTTTAGAGGCTAAAGATTTTCAAAAAATGTCCATGGATAAACTTATTGTGAATCTGAAAACTTATGAGCTTAAATGGCCACAAGATTCTAAGAGAAATTATTCCAAGAAGGAAAGGAGTATGTTTCTGAAGACCAACAAAGATGATACAAGTGAAGAGGAACAAAACATGGAATATCTCACTTGAAGATTTCAAAAAAAGGTGAGAAGTGGAGGTTTTCAAAACAGAGGAAACTCAAGTAGGAGATTCAGTTAAAATGATTGTTGTTTCAATTATGGGAAACAAGGTTACTTCATCAAGGAATGTCCTCTCCAAAAGAGTGACTACAAGGATTATGTCAAAAGTAATCCAACAAGAACTCAGAGAAGGGATGAGGTCACTGATAGATTCAAAAGAAGAGAAGCTACAGATAAAATAGTCAAACAAGCCTTGGCTGCATAGGAAGACACACCAAGTGGATCTGAACCTGAGAATGATGAGCAAGATACTTCCATGATTGATGTTGAAGATGAACCTACAAGGTTTGATTCCTTGTTTGATTTTATGGCCAACTCCTATATGCAAGAGGAGGATAAAGTAATTTTTCTTGATGTTCAGTAAAATTTGAAAACTTATTCCCAGAGGAAACTGAGATCCTTCACCAAAATGTTAATAAATGCATACCGTGATGTGGTAAAAGAAAAAGAGTCCCTACTTAATTCTCTAATTGATTCTGAGATTGAAGAAAACCCAATATTTTTGAGGATGCATGATCTAGAAAAAGCCTTAAGAGATGCTAAGTGTGAAAATGATAAATTGAATGCTAAGTTGTCAAGCCTTTCCAAAATCGTACAAAAGGAAAGGAAAAATCCAGGAAGGTTCAGGCTGATCTTGAGACTAAGCTTAGTAAAGTCACTCTTGATCTTAAAACCTCACTAGATCATAACAAGCATCTTGAAAAGGAACTGGTTGAAATAATGGAGGAGCTTAAAAATCTCTCCAGTGGGCTTTTTTGTCAGAGATTCTTGCTAGGATGAATAATTTGAAGTCAAACTCTAGTTAGGGTATTGGTTCACAAATGAACAATAATCCTTAGAATTCTCATAGCAAGTGCATATCTGTTCCGGACAATTAGCTATGCACTTATTGTGGTCAAAATGGACATTACAAGCCTCAGAGTTAGTCCTTTGTCAATGATAGAAGAAGAAATAAAAAGTATGTTGAATCCATCAAAAACTTAAAGGGACTAGGTTCCTCAGAGAACAAACTTACCAGCCTGGACTAGAAGAAATCTCATTCATCCTTTATTAAATACCAAGGGACCCAAGCTTATTTGGTTTCCCAAAATTAAGAAGTTATTTGATAGGGAGGTCGGGGAGAAATAAAGCAACCAAATGGGAAAAAAAGTGCTTGGTTAGTGGTTGCTCTAATCATGGGATTAGCTATTTTGTAAATCTTCTCCCACTCATGACCGTGATAAAGACTGTGTTTTCTAAGAAAAAAGGGTGATATATCATTGAAGAAGGAATATGGAATAGGATATTGAGTATCATTGACTTCTATTTGATAGAATTGGCTAGTATGAAGGACCTGGTTTCACACCTAAAATACCATTGAGATATCGACGCCCTAAAGACTCAAGAGAACTAACTTTAACTTATGCTTACCATGCATATAACTATGAAAATCATGAAACTTTGACAAATATATATAAGCTACAACAATGAAAGACCAGCATAGGTACACCCAAACCAAATATACATGACATGGTTGTTGGGTCCACAACTGTTATGAGACAAAACATATTTGAACTTCATACATCAGTCTACAAAGCCTCTATAGGATAGAAAATAAAGTATATGTCGGGACCGACCCTGCCTTACAAAACTACTGTACAATTAAAAAATACACATATCAAAGACTTGGTAAAGCCCCAAATCAACTTGGAGCTCACCAATCACAGCTACGTGTCTTGTCCTCCTATTTAGGAGGTGTACTAGCTGGAGTACCTATACATGTGGCATGAAACACAGTGTCCCCCATGAGGGATGTTAGTACGAAAGAGTGTACTGAGTATGTAAGGCATAAAGTAACCACATGTAAGGTAAGAGCTTAAATGAAATCAAGTATAAATATATAACTGTATAGATAAGGATAAAAGGCCACCTTTGCTTGTACTTGTGGGATCATACACATTACATTCTTTTCTTTGCTTTTTTCTTCTTTACTATATAAACTTTGTAAGACATATAATATAAATAACCAGTTGATCAGTGGTAAAAGAGGATGGCCCATGCTAGGTATTTTAACCCATGGGATAAAGTCCTCATAAATACACAAATCGGGATCGACTCATGCTAGGATTTCCTTTCACCCCTGGGATACCACCCCTAATATTGGGACCGACCCATGCAAGGTGTTCCTTCTACCCCTGGGATACCACCAATAAATAGGCCAACTCAATTTACATTATTTCTTTAATCTTCGAGATTATTCTTTTGGTCATCATAACATTATTAAGTTTTGGAAAATGGACTAGTAGTAAGAGACATGTTGAATACGTATTTAAGGCAGTAAAAATAATATAGGGAGAAAATGTAACATCAATGTATCATTTAGGAGCTTAAACGACACAATGAACTTTGCTTGACTAAATAGAGAGTTTACTAAGATTGTTGCCAGAAGTACCATTCCCGTACTAATTCTTGGAAAAATAAACAAGCAGATCTAATAATAAACACATATTAGAGTTATCTAACACACTAAGGAGTGGGAACAAGACCATTGGCTATATTAAAGTTTGTACGCTGCCACTATCTATCTTTTACTAGGAAGAGCACTTAGAAAGCTCACTTGTAAGACATGTATTAGATTTTATGCCCAAAGAATGTAGAATCAAATAGCCTTACATACCTTGTTGTATAACTCCGATATTAATCCAAAATAACCTCCTGCCTTTGAATTACTTAGCTACAATAAAGTAAGTGGTAAAAATAGTATTAGTAGCTATTTGGGCTACTTAACTTCAGCAAAACAGTAGTCAGGTAGTAACCCTATAATTTATCAAATCAAGGGTGTTAGTTTAACCCTTTCTCTTCCAATAACATTTGTACAACACACAAATTTATATAAGATCCCCAAAGACTCTTTTGGTTTTATAATATATACAAAAAAGTTCCAAAGTATGATAGGCAGAAAAGTATACACAACATTTAATTATGTGGTGTAACATTACACCGTCCTTTTATATGTCAATACAAACTACTCACATCCTATTTTAAGATCAACCAAGTTGTCCCCAACATATACACATAAAACATCCCCTAAAACAGTCCTAAAGTCATCATCCCTTGAGTTCTTAACAACAATATATACACAATTCTCTACTAAAACATGTATATCGAAAGGGGCAAAAATGGACAGTAATCTTACCTTAGTTTCTATGATGGTTTATTCTCTTACCTTGTATCTCTTTAATAGCTTGTTTCCTTTAGCTTGGCAGGAAAAGAAATCCCGCAAACCCTAATGGAATTATAGGGCTGCTGTAGAAGCTACTAGAGAGAAAGAGAGAAAACCCTAGAAAGCTGATTTTTTACCTAAGTTGAAATGGACCAAATTATTTGATCTTAACCCCT
Source organism: Capsicum rhomboideum (assembly GCA_031232105.1). NCBI lineage: Eukaryota > Viridiplantae > Streptophyta > Magnoliopsida > Solanales > Solanaceae > Capsicum > Capsicum rhomboideum. The sequence continues at coordinate 98,253,120 of CP124711.1, read as the reverse complement.
TTAAAGAGGATCTGCTTTGGGCGACTTTCATGGCTAATTTTGGGCCATATATTGTTAATTAGGTGCACCTACTTTTCTATTGGACTTGGGACTTTGTGGACTTAAAATTTTTGGGCCTTGGCTTCCCATTCTCCACATTTCTTCCAATCATTTTGGGACACAATTAATTAAATTAGGTGGTGGTCTAATAGGCCTAATAGGCTGATTAAAGGAGTCTTAGTAGGTGATGCATCTACTTAGTTCTTAGGTTTGGTCAATAGGTCAAAGTAGGTGATGCACCTACTTGTCACCTACTAGCTTAATTTAAGCCAAGTAAACAACTCACTTATTTTAATCCATATTCTAAGTCTTAATCCCTTTATTTTAATATAATATTTATATACCCATGGTTACTTTAATCTTTGGGGTAGAATCCCGCCTTACTATATCACGTTTAAATACTTCCATCGAGGTTAAATTGGCATATAGATACTGAAATGTCTTGGGCCATTATATTATCCTTTAAATCCATTTTGAACCATCACTAATCACTTAAGAAACTTGGTCCCTTACCTATACAACAAGTTTACCTCAAGTTCCATTTTAATAGAACAAGTGCACACAAAATACAGGGTGGTACATCCTCCTCCCCTTAAGAACATTCTCCTCAAATGTTAACATAATTAGCTAGCCTAAACAAGTTCAAGTCTAAGTTTAATATCCTTAATACCACATAAAACTTATATGTATAAATACTTACTTGTTAATGCTCCAATTCAACATCATGGACTTTCTCTTTGGATTGAAACAAATGAGTGTACTTGGATTTCATTACTCTCGTGGCTTCCCATGCGACCTCTTCTACTTGATGGTTCCTCCAAAGTACCTTTATAGAAGGTACTTCTTTATTTCTTAACTTCTTAAATTTTTTATCTAGAATAGCAATATGTACTTCTTCATAAGCAAGACCTTCTGTAACTTGTACATCTATAGTAGGAGTAATACGAGATGGATCTCTTATACACTTTCAGAGCATTGAGACATGAAACACTGGATGGACCATTAAAAGTTCTTGGGGTAGATCTAACTCATATTCAACTTGGAGAAATCTTCGAATAATCTCATATGGCCCTATATAGTGTGGACTTAGTTTTCCTTTTTTTACCAAACCTCATTACCCCTTTCATTAGTGACACCTTCAAGAATACCCAATCTCTTATAGAAAAATCTAACCCTCTTATTCTAGTATCGGTATGTGATTTATGTTGACTTTAAGTTATTTCCAGCCGCTGTTGTATCACCATAACTTTTTCCATAGCTTGATGAATAATATTTGGCACAAATAAGGCAATTTCACCCGCTTCAAATCACCTAATTGGTGATCTACACGTTCTCCCATGTAAAGCATCATAAGGTGCCATTTTAATACTCGAGTGGTAGTTATTGTTTTATTCAAACTCAATAAGTGAAAAATGATCGTCCCAAATACCTTTGAAATATAATACACAAGTTCGTAGCGTATCGTTAAGTATTTGGATTTTACGTTCTGCCTGACTATCTGTTTGAGGGTGAAAAGTTATTCTTAGACTCACTTGAGTTCCCAAGCTCTTCTGAAATGACTTCCAAAAGTTTCCAGTAAATTGAGCTCCCCTATCGGATATAATAGAGATTAGGACTCCATGTAGCCAAACTATTTTTTTTAATATTCAACCTTGCATACTCTTCAACTGTGTAAGTGGTCTTAACCAGTAGGAAGTGTGTTGATTTGGTGAGTCTATCATCTATTACCTATATGGAATCATACTTTTGAGAGGAGTGAGGCAAACCAATGATGAAATACATGTTGATTATGTCCCACTTCCAAATCGAGAGCAGCATACACTGCATATAACCTCCTAGCTTTTGACGCTCTACTTTAAATTGTTGACAATTTGGACATTGTGCTACAAACTCTGCAATATTCTTCATGTATCCCCACCAATGCACTTTTTTCAAATCATGCTACATTTTGGGTGACCCTGAATGGATAGAATATCTTGAATAGCGTGCCTCTATCATAATCCTCTATCTTAGACCATCTATATTAAGTATACACAATCAAATGCTCTATTTTCAAAGTACTCCTTCTTGCATAAACTCAAATGCCTTTGTCATACCTTTTTGTACATTCTCCTTAAGTTGTAATAGAATAGGATCTGCATACTGCTTTTCTTTCACTTCAGTTAGCAATGAGGATTCTACCGCATTTTGTACAATAACTCCTTCATCTGGAGATTCAAAAAGGTGGACCTCCAAGCTAGCTAGTTGGTGTAGTTCTTTGGTTATCCCTTGTCTTTCCATGGACTGCCCATAAGTGCTTGCCATTGTCTTATGACTTAAAGCATTGGTTACTACATTTTCTTTCCCCGGATGATACAAGATATCAATGTCATAGTCCTTTAATAGCTCAAGCCATCTTCGCTGCCTTAGATTTAAGTCCTTATGCTTAAATATATATTGTAAAATCTTATTGTCATTATATATATCAACATGGATCCCATACGAGCAATGGTTCCATATCTCTAAAGAAAATATAACCGCGGCTAGCTTTAGATCATATGTTGGTTAATTCTTCTCATGTGGACACACCTGCCTTGAGGTCTAGGCTATTACCTTACCATGTTGCATCAATACAAATCCTTGAACCACTCCTGAAGCATTACAATACACTGCATACCCCTCTGTACCTTATGGAAGTACCAATACGGGTGTGGAAGTTAACTTATTCTTCAGTTCTTGAAAGCTCCTATCAGAGGCATCATTCCATTGTAACTTGGCTATTTTGTGTGTTAGCTTGGTTATTGGTGCAAAAATGGAAGAAAATCCCTCGACAAACCTCTATAATAACTTGCCAAGCTTAGGAATCTATGAACCTTCATAGGCGTTGTGGGTCTTGGCCAGTTCTTCACGGCTTCTATCTTTTGAGAATCAACCCTTATCCCTTCATCAGATACAATATTCCCCAAGAATGCCACTGATTTTAATCAAAACTCACATTTAGAGAACTTTGTATATAATTTACGATCATGAAGAATCTGTAACACATGTCGAAAATGATTAGGATGGTCCTCTTTTGATCTTGAATACACTAGAATATCATCTATAAATACTATCACAAACACATCCAAGAATGGCTTGAACACTCTATTCATCAGATCCATGAAAGCTGCTGGTGCATTAGTTAGGCCGAATGACATAACTAAAAACTCAAAATGACCATACCGTGTTCGAAAAGCTATTTTGGGTATATATTTTTCCTTAACATTTACTTGTTGATAACCTGACCTCAAGTCAATCTTTAAGAAACACTTAGCACCTTGTAATTGATCAAATAAATCATCAATTCTAGGTAGGGCATATTTATTCTTAATTGTCACCTTATTCAGTTGTCGGTAGTAAATATACATTATAAACATGTCATCTTTATTAATAAAAATAACACGGGCGTTCCCCAAGGGGACATACTAGGCCTTATGAACCCTTTTTTTAACTAGTCTTTAAATTGCTCCTTCAATTCACGTAATTCTGCCGGGGCCATTCTATACAGAGGAATAGAAATAGATTGAGTACCAGGGATCATATCAATACCAAACTCTACTTCTCCTTCTGGAGGTAAACCAGGAAGCTCTTCAAGAAACACATCAGAAAATTCATTTACCACTAAAATGGATTGAAGAGTCGGTGGCTCTGCTACTAAATCTTTCACCCTCACTAGATGACATATGTACCCTTTTGAAATCAACTTCTTTGCCTTAACATATAAAATAAATTACCCCTTGGTGCCCTAATATTACCCCTCCATTCAAGGAGTGCCTTCTTTGGAAAATGGAAATTCACCTTTTTAGCTTGGCATAACAAGAAGCCAACCAATCCATACGTATTATAACATCAAAGTCTACCATTTCTAGCTCAACAAGGTCTTCCAATGTGTCATAATCATAAACAGTAACTATGTAATTACAATAAACTTTTCTAGCTATAATAGATTCACCAATAGGTGTAGACACTTCAAATGGCTTAACCAGTGATTTCGGTTTTCTTTTGAACTTTCCAGCAATCAATGGAGTGACATATGATAGCGTAGAGCCCGAAACAATTAATGCATATACATTATGTGAAAATATGGACAATGTACTTGTAACCACATCAGGAGAATCCTCCGAATTTTGTCAACCCGCTAAAGCATATGTACGATTCTGTACTCCGCTAGAATGAGCTGCTCCTCTACCACCTCTACCACGACCAACAAGCATCTGTTGAGCTCTACCTAAAGGATTCACCAATGATGATGATGCAATAGATGATCTAGTATTTTGTGCCACACCACCCATTCCCCTTCGAGGGTAATTTTTCATCATATGGCCCAGTGTACTACACTAATAGCAAGCATCTCTCCTAAACCAACATGCACCTAGATGATGTATCCCACATTGTTTACAAGTATGCCTAGGAGGTCTTGATTGGCTCATGATTCCAGGATCTTGGTTTTGCGCTACTGAACTTTGGCTCTCACTTTTTTGCCTAAATTGATTGCCCCTAAATCCTTGAAATTAGGCTGGAGCACTAGCTATAAAGTAGGAACATTGTGGCCTAGGTTGTCTATTAGAATATAGAGTCCTGAACTCACTTTGGGATGGCATAAACTGCCCCACAGATTTAGCCCTCTTGGAGAGACCTCTTTTCGATTCTCGTGTCCTTCTTTGTCTTTGATCTTTCATTTTTTGTGCAAAGGCTAGTATCCTTGCTATATCCATGTCTTTATTCAAGACAACAATAATAAAATCTATAACCATAAACAAATCTAATCTATCCTCATATCAATGAACTCTATCTTCCATAGTAGCTACTACATTAGGAGCATACCTAGCCAAAGAGTTAAACTAAAGACTATACTGCCTCATGCTCATATTCCCTTCGTGAAGATTCAAAAACTAATCTGTACAGGCCTCTTGATCTCAAATGGAAGATAATGATTAAGAAATGCTACTTTGAATTCTTCCCAATTAGCTGAAGGTGCACCTGTACCCCTAGATTGTCACACCCCGTATGTTTCTGAACCGATTTAATTACTGTAACATTCATGGAATTATTTGGACATGAGAGTGTTGGTGATTTAAGCATTAATTAGTGAGCTTAAATGGATTATGTGCAATTGGGCTCAAATGAGGCCCAAAAATCATATAAAAGACATGGCCCAAAACAAATGGAAATGACCCATTCTTATGACCAAGTCAACATAATATATTTATTGTTTAAGAGTGGCTAAGGATTACCATAAAGTGGCTATAAAAGTCACCAAATATAATATTTTACTCCACAAAAGACATGTCTCATTTCTAGAATTTTCCACAACATTTTTCTCTTCAACCAAACCCTAAGGCAATCATCTTTTGGGACAAGATCATCATTTTGTAAGTATTGGTAAGTGTATATTATTATGGTTAAATATATTTTATGCATGAGATATGGTGTATATCATGTTGGTTATGCTTAAAGGTGTTGAGCAATCCACTTTTGTTTTTCTTTTGCTAATAGATGTATCATCTATGTGTCCTAAACTTGAAAGGATACTTGATATCTTGAAAGGAGTGAATAATATGGATGAGATGTTCACATGTATGATATGTTTATGTTCCCAACTTGTTTTCTCTATGTGTACAACTTGTGGAATTGTTGTTACAAAATTGGCCATGGAATGGGTGGTGTAATGAAAGGAAAAGTGTGGTTTTGGTGATGTTCATGTGTGTTATGGAACCATGGATGATTTTGGGCATCCAAGATGATATAAAATATGTCAAGATAAGTTTAGTTATGATCATGGACCATTTATTGCATAAAAAGACCCAAAAGAGACCCATTTTGACCAAAACGGGCATCCGCCCCCGCAGACGAAGGCACCTGCGGGCGCAGATGCCAACGTAGGTACCTATGGCTTCTGCAAAAAATCACCTGCAGGTGCAACTCAGACACATGCTGGCATAGGTGGCTTCATAGGTCATCCCAGAATTTGGTTTTGTATGTTTTCGTCTCTCTTTGATCCCCGAAGACCCTTATACCTTTTTTGGATGTAATTATCAACTTATGGTACCTTTTTAATAACTTTAAAGGGGAGTATGGAGGTATGTTGGACTATGTTAATTATGTATGGTTGTTCATAAGTTGTTATGACGTAATTTAAGGGAATAGTTATGACGGAATGATAATGAGGAAGAGTAAAGGGTAACGTGGTGTGAAATGTTATTGGTTTATGATGTATTGGTCAATGTATGGTATGTTATGGTATTGTTGGTATGTTAATGCAGTGGATTGTATTGTGAAGGACGAAATGATGCTATATAGAAGTCACGCAACTCATTGTGACACTTATACATCTGTAAGGTAGTTGAGTGTTAACATACACCCGTTATGTACTGTATTGTAGAGTGAAATGTAAAGAAGGAGCTGGACTATTGTGTTCATATATGGTCTTGTGTATTCATACTTAGAAGTGAAGGTATGTAAGGTTACTTTTTCTTTATCCTTCTGCAGCACATATTGTTCACACAGTCATTGTACCTGTTCCATTCCAAAATGTTCAAAGGTATCTCATTACAGGTTGTCATATAGTGTTACTCACATGACCAATTGTGATTCACATGTCCCATATTGATTGACTAATCTTCCAAAGTTCCAATAGTGGTTATACATATGTCTCTTATTCATTGATTGAAGTTCCAAAGCTTTCATAATATTGTCACGAATAAAAGAACTATCTCAACAAAAGTAATGCTGTAGGGAGAATCCATTCATTCATGAGTAGCATGTCCAATAATGTTATGTCAAGTGAATGTATAAATATCTCACAAGTGAATGTATCAGTCTCTCACAAGTAAAGGTATCATTCTCTCAAAAGTAAAGAAAAAAAGTAATACGTATTGTTGGTTGTAAGAGTACGGGTGGTAGCTCTAGAGGCATAAGCCTAGCTAGAGCCGATCCCTAGATTATTATATTAGGGGGCATCCCTAGAGGCATAAGCCTAGCTCGGGCCAATCCTGACAGGTGATAGCTCTAGAGGTAATAACCTAGCTCGAGCTGAACCTGATATGTTGGTTTATGGGTGGCAGCTCTAGAGGTAATAACCTAGCTCGAGCCGAGCCCTATATATTGATTCATGGGTGGTAGCTCTAGAGGCATAAGCCTAGCTCGAACCGATCCCAACATAATGTTATGTTATGTTAAGACCCACTGATCAGTTGGGGCCCGAGTACGATATAGTACAAATGATGATGAATGAACACAGAAGTAAAAAAAGTAATAAACGTAAAGTACATAGTTCCAAACATACAGAACGATGGGTTATTCATAATGAATGTAAGGTACATGGTTCCACATATGTAGAACAGTGATTTATCAATATTGATTACTCACTTATATTGGATTACATTGAAGTTTTTATGTTTCATACAGTTTCTTCGTACTGACCCCCTTGGGGGGGGGATTTACCTTACTTTCTGTAGGCACAGGTGTTAATAGACCTCCACAGTAGAGTGCGGGTCATTTGCAGATTTTTGGTGAGCTTCAGTTGGTTCGGGGCTTTCTGGGTCATAGTGTACATTGGTTTTGATATTATTTAAATGTTGTATAAAGCGAGGACTTGTCCCGACTATAGTGTCACACCCCAAACCCCATTGAGGTGTGATTGGCACCCGAAGCCGACATGGCCCGAGAGAACCAATCTTTGCTTCTGTACATTCGTATGCATATACTCGTATGAATTTTATTATACCTCATGCAACTATACGAAAGTCATGAACATGGAAACATATGTCATATCTATATCTAGATGAAACTTGGCCATTAGGGCCATCAGGTCAAAACGGACATGCATCTCTTACATTCACATACCCACATACGTCTACAAAAGCCTCTAACTGATGCATTTACAAGACCATCTAAAAGTTGGGACAATTCTCCGCTTTATACAAAATTTACAACATCAAAACAGTTGTACAACTGTGACTCGAAAAGTCCCGAAGCAACTGAGGCTCACCAAAAATCTGCAAATATTGTCAACCTACAGTAGAGGTCTACTAGTGCCTACACCTGCAACATGTAAGGTAAGTCCCCCAAAGGGGTCAGTACGATAAATGTACTGAGTATGTAAGGCTATAGAAACTACATCATACATGAGAATGTCAATGGAATAGAATATGAGAGAATATTTAATGTGGATAAACCATCATTCTAATTGTGGAAACATGTATATTGCTTCTATTCTTGCTCTTTTAGATCACTTATTTATATCCTTATTATTCATAGAACATCTTTCACACACATCTTCATCAAGAGAATTTTCCTTCACTCAAGAGATTCTTCCCCTCTTTTCAAGAAATTCTTCTATTCAAGAGATTCTTCTATTCAAGAATTTTTGGATTAATAATATAACGTACATCTACTCCATGGGTAGGTTAACATACATCCACTCTATTGGTGGGTTTTCATACATCTACTCCATGGGTAGGTAAGAACATACATCCACTCTATTGGTGGGATTAACGTAAATCTACTCCATGGGTGGGTTAACATACATCCACTCTATTGGTGGGCTTACATACATCCACTCCATGGGTAGAGGGGTTAATAACATACATCCACTCGATTGGTGGGGTTAACGTACATCCACTCCATGGTTAGGTTATCATACATCCACTCTATTGGTGGGGTTTACTTACAACTACTCCATGGGTGGGGAGTGACGGGATCGACCCATGCTAGGGATACCACCCGAGAATGATTATCAATTAATTCTGTTCTTATTCTTATTCTTCTTGGAAGAGGGTGATTTATTCACTTATGAGAGATTGATACACTCACTTATGAGAGATTGATATACTCACTTAGGAGAGATTTATACATTAAGGATCATGACACTATTTGAACCACAAAAATATTACTTCACTCCTTGACTTCATGAGATTTACACCTTAACTTGTGAGGGGTAGATATATTAGCCCGCACATTACCTCCTCACTACTCTTATGAGATCTTATGAGATTGGTACTTCTAATTGTGAGAGATTGGTACAAACATAATCATAATAATATTATTATATTTGGAAACATGACATGATTGGTAACATAATTCAAGCATAAATAGATTCTCTTTACACCTTACTCTCTTTGAAATAGTTCTTTTAGAGATTACCACATCATGACAACTTTGGAACTTCAATCAATGAATAAGATATTAGTGAATCATAGTTCGTATCAGAATAGGATACATATGAATAACAATATATCTCAACCTGAACTGGGATATTTCAGAACACTTTGGACACGAGTAAATACCATAACAAGGTGAATACTCTATGCTGCAGAAAGATACGGAAAGGGTAACCTTACATACCTTGTTGTCTTACTATGAATACACAAGCCTCTATGAAGATAAAATAGTCCAGCTTTCTCTTTATGTTTCCCTCTACAATACAAGCACATGCCAAAGCTTACATTAGCAACTAGTTACTATACAAGCGTACAAAATGATAATGAGCTATATGACTGCCGTATAACGTCAGGTCACCCCACACAATACAATCCACTACATTCTCATACCGACGACACCATAACATTCCACACATTGACCAAGATATCATACATCAATAACATTTTACACCAAGTTTACCCTTTACACTTCCTCATTAACACTACGTTACATTTTCTCTGCCAAGTCACTCGATAGCTTTCACAATAACACTTTAACGTCAATACATATTTTATACCATTCAAAATACCTCCGGGATACTCCTCTATAGTCATTTAAAAGGTACCATAAGTTGATAATTGCATCCATGAAGGGTATAGGGGTTTCGGGGGGGCCAAAGGGATGCAAAAACAAGCAATTCGGAGTTCTGGGCTGACCTGATAATCCAAATTCGAACTAATGTGGCTGAAATGCATCCGAAGGTGACCTTTTGAAGTAGCCATAGGCACCTGCATTGGCACCTGCGCCCGCAGGTGCTTCGTCTGCCAGGGCGGGTGCCCGTTTCGGTCAAAAAGGGTCTCTTTTGGGTCTTTTTATGCAATGAATGGTCCATGATCATAACTAAACTTATTTTAACATATTTTTGATCATTGTATATGACAAAAATCAGCCATGGTCTCACAACACACATAAACATCACCAAAACCTCACTTTCTTTTCAATCCGTCAGCAAATCCATGACCAAATTTACAACAACCATTCCAAACGTTATACACAAGAATAAAACAAGGAAAGACTATAATCACATATCACATGTCAATATTAACTCCATCAAGTTCACTTTCTTCAAGATCACAAGCCCATGTTCAAGTTTACAAGGCAAAACCATCCTCCGATTTAGCAAACACAAATTGTTTTAAACATAATGCACTTCTCACACTTCACCAACTTAAACAACATGATATAAACTATCTTACATGCATAAAATATATTAAATCATAATATTATACACTTACCAAGTCTTGCAAGATGATGATTTTGGTCCAAGGGATGAAGGTCTAGGGTTTGTATGAGATAAGGATGTGTTGAGAAAATTCTAGAAAAGCCATAGGTGTAACAAATGAATAAAATCTGATTATTACCACCTTATATAGTCCCCTAATGGTACTTTTTAACAACACACTTGGTCCAATCATGATATAGCAACTTGGTCTTGCACGAATGGGTCAATGAGTCATTCCTTCATTTAGACCATGTATTTATATGATTTTTGGGCCTCCATTGAGCCCAATGGCTCATGTAACACCCCATACCTTCTTAAACCTACTTTACGATGTTTAAAAATGCTTACTCTGGTGTCGAGAGCCATACATATGTATTTTGTAATGCTATTGATGAGATAATTGACTTTCCCCCTCGTATATGTGATTAAACCTTCATAGGAGGTGTTTTGTGATTTTCATGGAACATTTGTGGGGTTAAAAATGAGTCTAAGAGGACATATAAACAAATTATATTAAGGTTAAGAAGTAATTTAAAGAATAGGACTTGAAGTATCTAACCAAACCCACGAAGAAAAGTTGAAAAATGAATTTTTCGAAAAAACTAAGTGTAGGGCGCGCCAAAGGGCGTACCACGCCGCTATGGGCTAAAATTTTTTGTCCATAGGCAGCAAGTTGGCGCTCCCAAGGGCGTGCCATGCTGGTTTTGCCACTTTTTCAAAGTTGGAAATTTTCTTAAGTCCCAAGGGTACCCGTGGACGTACCGAGCCAATTTTTGTCACGTTTCTTATGCAACCACGAGTATATACATGAAATGAATGAAATATTATATTGGTAGGATAAAATTACTCGAGGACGAATCTGGCGTCAAAATGACGATTTTACCCTTATGGTCAAAATAGGCCATACGTGACTAGAATCACTTGTTTTTGGGATTGAGGCTACGAAGATGAATAGCGTGAGTGGAAATATTGTTTTAACACATATAAGATGATTTAAACACGATAAATTATTGATTTTACTGAGTTAAGTGAATTGGGCCCAAAAAGGACCCAAAAATGGGTCAAAAGACCCATTCTTGCCTTGACCTTCTAGAACCCCTCATTAAATGTTAAAGAGTGGATAAGGATGGACTTGAGGGCATATATAAAGGGCAATAAATCTGATTTTTATTACTTTCAAATTCTCATGCCTTTTAGACAAATATACAAGATATTTTCTTTAAACCCTAAGAACTCAAAGTCAATTCTTGGAGCAAGATCATCACTTTTCAAGCTTGGGTAAGTTATTATTGTTATGGATTAATATATTATATGCATGAAAGATTATGTAAATCATGTTGGTTATGCTTGTAAATGTTGGACATGGTACTTTGTGTTTTTGTATAAGATTTGTGATCCATGGGATTCAAGCTTGAATTATGACTTGTGCCTTTGAGGAAAGATCATGGTATGGATAAAATATAAACGTGTATGGTGTTATTTTGTTATTAAACTTTTCTATTTTTCTATAAGTATAAATTGTGAGATTTTGGTCGATATGTGCTATGAAAGGTATTAAGGTGAATTGATGGACTATTTGTGATGTGGTGTGGATAAGAAAGTGTAAAGGAGAAGTGTTGTGGTGAAATTATTGATTATCATGTATTGGTCAATGTTGGGAATATTGGGGCATTTTTGGAATAATAATTTTATCAATGGTTTTGTCAAGGGGAAATGGCATGTTTAAAGGCAAACATGTAACTCGTTGACATTGTATGCATTTGTAAAGTAGTTGATGGTTAATGTAAATCCCATTATGCATTTGTGTTGTAGAGTGACACATAAAGAAGGAGCGGGACTATTGTATGAACATCTAGGATTGTATATTCGTATTGAGAGTACAAGGTATGTAAGGTTACTTTGTCCGTATCTTTCTGCGGCAAATAGTATTCACATTGACATCTCACTAGTCCTATCCCAAAATGTGCTAAGGTATCCCATATCTGGTTATCAATGGTCATTGTCATATATTTCATACTCATTGATCATTTGTGAATATCATGTCTCATATTCATGGTTAATGTTCCAAAAGATCAAATAAGGTTATGTTCCAATGTTCCAATAGTGATTATACTCATGTCTCTTGTTCAAGGAATATTGTCCAATGGTTCCAATGGTGTTATGGTTCTTCTAATGTTATGTTTCTCACAATGTTTATTTACATGTCTCTCACTCAATGGTTAATGATCCAAAACTTCAAGTAAAGTTGTGACTATCATGGTACCAATCTCAAAGTAATAAACAAAGTAATGCATATGTGGTCAATGATCAAGTATGGGTGGCAGCTTTGCGGGAAAAATGCCTAGCTCAAGTCGATCCTGAGGTTGTTAGATCAGGGGGCAGTCCTGGAGGCATACGCGTAGAGCGGTCCGATCCTCACAGGGGGCAGCTCTAGGGGTAATAACCTAGCTCGAGCCGAACCTGAAATATTGTATGGGTGGCAGCTCTAGGGGTACTAACCTAGCTTGAGTCGATCCCGATATATACATTAATTCATAGGGTGGAAGCTCTAGGGGCATAAGCCTAGCTCGAGCCGACCCCAACTTAACGCTATGTTATGTTTAAAACCCACTGTTCAGTCGGGGCCCGGGTATCACAGGTCAAAGGCAAAGGTGAATAATCATGGAAGTCGAGATACAAAGAATGTAATGAAAGCAACATACATGGTTTTCAAAGTACAGAATAGTGAATCATCTACATTGTGACTTATCTATATTGGTTATGCATTCGAACATATGTTCTTGACATATTTTCATAGCTTACAAGTTTCATATTGCCTTACATACTCAGTACATTCTTCGTACTGACCCCTCTTGGGGAATTTGCCTTACTTGCTGCAGGCGCAGGTACTAGTTGGACTCCACAGTAGGTTGCCAGTGTTGCAGATCTTTGGTGAGATCCAGCTAGTTCGGGGCTTCTCCGAGTCATAGTTGTACATATGTTTTGGTGTTGTACATGTTTTATAAAGCTGGGACTTGTCCCGACTTTTAGTTCATTTGGGTCAATGCATTTGTTAGAGGCTTTTGTAGACGGATGTGGGTGTATAAATGTAAAAAGGATATGTCATTCTTGACTTGGTAGCCTCAACGACCAAGTTTCGTATATGTATATATATATCATGTTCCATGAATTGTATTATTGGTATCTATAGCTATTATGTGCTTATGGGTTTCTTATGGTATGCATATGATTGAATAGAGACAAAGCTTGGTTCTCTCGGGCCTTGTCGACTACGAGTGTCAATCCGTCCCGATGGGATTCGGGGTGTGAAAAAAGTGGTATCAGAGCAGGTCGTTCGAAGGGTGTCTACAAAGCCGTGTCGTAGTAGAGTCTTACTTATCAATATGTTGTTCACCACATTTATAAGTAGGAGACTATGGGACATTTAGGATGTTGTTTCTTTTCTTTACTTCTAGATCGTGCAATAGAGCCAGTGTTGTAAGTTAAATCATATCTCACAATGGTGATTGGTTTTCTTTGATATAGAAAATGCCGATGACAAGAAGAGATCTAGGAAAAAGTTAGAGAATAGATAGAATTGCTAGTGAAGGAACCAGTATACCACCACCTGATCTAGTTAATCAAGGCGATACTGAGCATGAATTTGTGTCACGAGCTTCCTCCTCTCCCTCTGTACCAGAAGAGTCGAGTAGGAGAAGCGTACCTTTAGAACCACCAGTCAATACTACGGACCAAGATCTTAGAAATGTAGTTCATATGTTAACACAGTTAGTGGCAGCCAAGAGTCAAGGACGAGCTGGTCCAATGACACATGATGATGATGCGGCTAGAGTGGCAAGTCGCAGAACACAGGATTTCCTAAAATTAGACCCTCCTATCTTCACAGGGTCAGATCAAAAAGCAGATCCACAGGACTTCGTGGATCAAATTCAGAGGGCCTTGGAAGTTATGTACGTGACGGGGGTAGAGACAGTTGAACTTGCTGCGTACAGATTGAAAGGGTAGGCAATATTGTGGTAGGAGGATTCGAAGAAATCCCGTGATATTGGTGCTAATCCACCTAAGTGGGAAGAGTTTAAAGTGTCTTCCCTTGATAATTACTTGCCCTATGAGATCCGTAAGGCACATGCGTATCAGTTTCTAAATCTCCGTCAAGGAAATTTGAGTGTCAGAGAATATAGCTTGCAATTTAATTCTTTGGCTTGATATGCGCCAAATGTGGTGGCTACGATGACAGATAGAGTCCATCGCTACGTGGACAGACTAGAGCCATATTTGGTAAGGGATTTCACTATTGCGGCCTTGAATAAGGACATAGACATTGCTCGAATACAAGCCTTCACCCAGAAAATGGAAGATCAAAGACAGAGACGAAGGGTACATGAATTTGATAGGGGCAGTCCAAAAGGGCTTGACCGATGGGACCACCTATGATGTCCCAAGGGGGATCTAGGCCCCGTATGTTTCCGAGACCACCTAGGCCATCGTTCTCCTATTCCACAGGGGGTGCTCATTCTCAGTTTCGAGGGTCAAGAGGTTGACCGTCTGGGCAGAGTAGTGAAGGTCACGGATCACAGGCAGCAGGTTTTCCCCTTTAGAAGTGTCAGCACTGCGGGCGTACTCATACAAGTACATGCAGAGTGGGGACAAATGCTTGTTTCTGGTGCGGCATGACAGGACACATGATGAGAGAGTGTCCCTAAAGGATCTTGAGTGGTATAGCACGACAGGCAGAATCTGCCGTTGCGTCATCAGCATCGGTTCCTTCTTTGGACCGAGGTGTATAGTCTGTTAGCAGTGGTAGGGGTGCCAGAGGAGCAGCCAGTACTAGTGGGGTCCAGAATCGCACTTATGCTTTAGTGGACCGCCAGAATTCGGAGGCTTCCCCTGATGTTGTCACAGGTACATTATCCATATTCTCATATAATGTATATGCATTGATTGACCCTAGTTCTATGTTTTCCTATGTTACTCCATTGGATGCTGCAAAATTTGCAAAGGCACCAGAATTATTAATTAAATCAATTAAAGTGTCTACACCGGTTGGTGAATATATTATTGTAAAAAGAGTATATCATAACTGTTTGGTTACTGTGTGTGGTCATGATAGGTTGGCCGATCTCATTGAATTAGACATGGTGGATTTTGATGTGATCATGGGAATGGATTGGTTGGCCTCTTGTTATGCCATGGTAGATTGTCGGGCTAAGAAGGTGCAATTTTGTTTTCCGCAAGAAAATGTTCTTGAATGGCAGGGTAATGTAGGGGCACCACGAGGGAGATTTATTTCCTATTTGAAAGCCAGGAAAATGATTGCTAAGGGTTATATATGCCATCTAGTACGGGTGAAAGATAATGATGTGGAACCACTAACTCCGCAGTTGGTTCCAGTGGTCAATGAATTTCTAGACGTGCTCCCAGAGGATCTTCCAGGCTTACCCCCACAACGGGAAGTAGAATTTGGCATTGATGTGATTCCAGGCACTCAACCTATTTCTATTCCTCCATATAGAATGGCTCTAGCAGAATTACGTGAATTGAAGGAGCAATTGAAATATTTGCTGGACAAAGGCTTCATTAGGACTAGTATGTCCCCGTGGGGTGCACCGGTATTATTTGTACAGAAGAAAGATGGAACGTTGAGAATGTGCATGACTATCGGCAAGTGAATAAGGTAACGATCAAGAACAAATATCCCCTCCATCGAATTGATGATTTGTTTGATCAGTTACAAGGTGCCAAGTGTTTTTCCAAGATCGACTTGAGGTCGGGTTACCATCAAGTCAGAGTTAGAGAAGAAGATGTACCCAAGACAGCTTAGAACACGATATGGCCATTATGAATTTTTAGTTATGTCATTTGGACAAACAAATGCACCGGCTGTGTTCATGGATTTGATGAATAGGGTGTTTAATACATTTCTAGACGTGTTCATCCCAGTGTTTATAGATGACATCCTAGTTTATTCAATATCCCCAGAGGACCATGCTAATCACTTACGGCAAGTGTTGCAGATTCTCCGTGAGCGTAAGTTGTATGCCAAGTTCTCCAAATGTGAGTTTTGGTTAAAATCAGTTGCATTCTTGGGTCACATTATGTCATATGAAGGGATACAAGTTGATAAACAAAAGATTGAAGAAGTGAAAAATTGGCCAAGACCTACGACACCCACAGAAATTCATAGTTTTCTTGGACTGGCAGGTTATTACCAAAGATTTATGGAAGGTTTTTCTTCCATTGCCGCACCGTTAACAAATCTTACTCATAAGGCAGTAAAATTTCAGTGTAATGATGCGTACGAGAAAAGCTTCCAAAGGTTGAAAGATAAATTAACCTCCACACCAGTTTTAGTGCTTCTCGGCGGTACTGAAGGTTATGTAGTGTATTGTGATGCTTCCGGGGTTGGCCTCGGATGCGTATTGATAAAAAACGGTAATGTAATAGCATATGCCTCACGACAGTTGTGGCCACACGAGAAAAATTACCCCACAACTGATCTTGAATTAGCAACTGTGGTCTTTGCTTTAAAGATATGGCGTCACTATTTGTATGGAGTTCATGTGGATATCTATGCGGATCACAAAAGTTTGCAATATCTTTTTAAGCAGAAGGAACTCAATTTGAGCCAACGAAGGTGGTTAGAGCTCTTAAAAGACTATGATATTGATATTCTTTATCATCCAGGCAAAGCAAATGTAATAGCTGATGCATTGAGCCGCAAGACAGTAGAAGGCACTAGTGGCCAATTGACAGAAAAGCAGGGTTTAGTCAAAGATTTATATCAATTAGCCAGCTTGGGAGTTCGCCTTATTGAAAACTCAGGTGATAGAGTTATTGTGCAAAATGCAGTTGAATCCTCCTTAATAGCTGAAGTGAAAGAGAAGCAATTTGCGGATTCTATGTTGTTGTAGCTAAGGGAAAATGTACAACAGAATTTGACAAAGGCATTTGATCTTACACAAGAAGGGGTACTCCAATGTCAAGGAAGATTATGTGTACAAGATGTAGATGAGTTGAGAAAATGAATCATGACAGAGGCGCATCACTCGCGCTATTCTATTCATCCGGGTGCTACTAAAATGTACCATAAATTGAAATAAGTGTATTGGTGGGGAAATATGAAAAAAAACATTGCAGAATTTGTCGCGCAATGCCCGAATTATCAACAAGTGAAAGTGGAACATCAGAAACCGGGAGGTTACATGCAATGTATCAATCTTCTAGTTTGGAAATAGGATATGATTAATATGGATTTCATTACAGGTTTGCCTCGTACATTGTGGAAGTTTGATTCTATATGGGTTATAGTGGACAGGCTTACCAAGTCAGCACATTTTCTACCAGTCAAAACGACCTATACAGCTGAGGATTATGCGAAGTTGTACGTGAAAGAGATAGTACGATTACATGGTATTCCACTTTCCATTATATTTGACTGGGGAGCACAGTTCAAAACACACTTTTGGAGATCTTTTCAGCAGAGTTTGGGTACACAGGTGAATTTGAGTATAGCTTTCCATCCTCAGACTGATGGACAAGCAGAACGTACTATTCAGACACTTGATGATATGCTACGAGCATGCACGCTAGATTTTCAAGGAAATTGGTATGACAATTTGCCTCTTATTGAATTTGCTTACAATAATAGCTATCATTCAAGTATTAAAGTGGCACCTTATGAAGCTTTGTACGGAAGGAAATGTAGATCACCAATAAGATGGTTTGAAGCAGGTGAAACTGCTTTACTTGGGCCAGATATTGTTCATCAGGCTATGGAAAAGGTTAAAGTGATCCAACAACGGTTACAAACGGCTCAAAGTCGCCACAAGTCATATGCCGATGTTAGAAGAAGAGGGCTTGAATTCGCCATAGGTGATTGGGTGTTTTTAAAGGTGTCACCGATGAAAGGGGTAGTGCGGTTCGGAAAGAAAGGGAAATTGAGTCCACGTTACATAGGCCCATATTAAATCCTTAGAAGATTTGGGCAAGTTTCTTATGAATTAGCACTACCTCAAGAACTTTCCTCAGTCCATCCGGTATTTCATGTTTCGATGCTTCGAAAATGCATAGGAGATCCATATCGTATTGTTACAATTAACGATGTTCAAGTGACAGAGGATCTTACTTATGACGAGGCACCCATTTCTATCCTAGATCGACAAGCAAAGAGATTGAGGAATAAATACATAGCTTCCGTAAAAGTCCTGTGAAGAAATCAACAAGTAGAGGAGATCACATGGGAAGCGGAAGAAATGATGAAATCCAAGTATCCTCATCTATTTCAAATGGACAAAGAGGTTCAAAGTGCGGAAGTAAAGCAATAACAAGTAAGTCTCCATGAGCCTTAAGTGTTTATGTATATGTATGCTAATGTAGAAATGCTTTTGTTGTAATTGAAATGATATCGTCAACATTCGACGATGAATTTTCCTAAGGGTGAAGAATGTAACACCTCGTACCTTCCTAACCCTACTTGACGACATTGAACAATTCGTAATTGGGTGTCGAGATCCATACATATGTATTTTGTAATGCTATTGATGAGATAATTGACTTTCACCCTCATATATGTGATTAAACCTTCATAGGAGGTGTTTTGTGATTTTTGTGGAACATTTGTGGGGTTCAAAACGAGGCTAAGAGGACCTCTAAACAAATTATATTAAGGTTAAGAAGTAAGTTAAAGAATAGGACTTGAAGTATCTAACCAAACCCGCGAAGAAAAGTCGAAAAATGAATTTTTCGAAAAACTAAGTGTAGGGCGCGCCATAGGGCTTGCCACGCCGCTCTGGGCTAAAATTTTTAGTCCAAAGGCAGCAAGTTGGCGTTACCAAGGGCGTGCCACGCTGGTTTTGCCACTTTTTCAAAGTTGGAAATTTTCTTAAGTCCCAAGGGTACCCGGGGACATACCGAGCCGATTTTTGTCACGTTTCTTATGCAACCACGAGTATATACATGAAATTAATGAAATATTATATTGGTAGGATAAAATTAATCGAGGACGAATTTGGCGTCAAAATGACGATTTTACCCTTATGGTCAAAATAGGCCATACGTGACTAGAATCACTTGTTTTTGGGATTGAGGCTACGGATATGAATAGCGTGAGTGGGAATATTTTTGTAAAACGTATAAGATGATTTAAACATGAGAAATTATTGATTTTACTGGGTTAAGTGAATTGGGCGTGAATTGGGCCCAAAAAGGACCCAAAAATGAAAAGAAAACATGGCCCAAAAATGGGTCAAAAGACCCATTCTTGCCTTGACCTACTAGAAGCCCTCATTAAATGTTAAAGAGTGGCTAAGGATGAACTTGAGGGCCTATATAGAGGGCAATAAATCTGTTTTTTATTGCTTTCAAAGTCTCATGCCTTTTAGACAAATATACAAGATATTTTCTTCAAACCCTAAGAACTCAAAGTCAATTCTTGGAGCAAGATCATCACTTTTCAAGCTTGGGTAAGTTATTATTGTTATGGATTAATATATTATATGCATGAAAGATTATGTAAATCATGTTGGTTGTGCTTGGAAATGGTGGACATGGTACTTTGTGTTTTTGTATAAGATTTGTGATCCATGGGATTCAAGCTTGAATTATGACTTGTGCCTTTGAGGAAAGATCATGGTATGGATAAAATATGGACGTGTATGGTATTATTTTGTTATTAAACTTGTTATTTTTCTATAAGTATAAATTGTGGGATTTTGGCCGATATGTGCTATGAAGTGTATTAAGGTGAATTGATGGACTATTTGTGATGTGGTGTGGATAAGAAAGTGTAAAGGAGAAGTGTTGTGGTGAAATGTATTGATTATCATTATTGGTAAATGTTGGGAATATTGGGGCATTTTTGGAATAATAATTTTATCAATGGTTTTGTCAAGGGGAAATGGCATGTTTAAAGGCAAACATGTAACTCGTTGACATTGTATGCATTTGTAAAGTAGTTGATGGTTAATGTAAATCCCATTATGCATTTGTGTTGTAGAGTTACACATAAAGAAGGAGCGGGACTATTTTATGCACATCTAGGATTGTATATTCGTATTGAGAGTATAAGGTATGTAAGGTTACTTTGTCCGTATCTTTCTGCGGCAAATAGTATTCACATTGACACCTTACTAGTCCTATCCCGTAATGTGCTAAGGTATCCCATATCCGGTTATCAATGGTCATTGTCATATATTTCCTACTCATTGATCATTTGTGAATATCATGTCTCATATTCATGGTTAATGTTCCAAAAGATCAAATAAGGTTATGTTCCAATGTTCCAATAGTGATTATACTCATGTCTCTTGTTCAAGGAATATTGTCCAATGGTTCCAATGGTGTTATGGTTCTTCTAATGTTATGTTTCTCACAATGTTTATTTACATGTCTCTCACTCATTGGTTAATGATCCAAAGCTTCAAGTAAAGTTCTGACTATCATGGTACCAATCTCAAAGTAATAAACAAAGTAATGCATATGTGGTCAATGATCAAGTATGGGTGGCAGCTTTGGGGGCACAATGCCTAGCTCAAGCCAATCCCGAGGTTGTTGGATCAGGGGGCAGTCCTGGGGGAATAAGCCTTGCTCGGACCGATCCTGACAGGGGGCAGCTCTAGGGGTAATAACCTAGCTCGAGCCGAACCTGAAATGTTGTATGGGTGGCAGCTCTAGGGGTACTAACCTATCTTAAGCCTATCCCGATATATACATTGATTCATAGGGTGGAAGCTCTAGGGGCATAAGCCTAGCTCGAGCTGACCCAAACTTAACGCTATGTTGTGTTTAAAACCCACTGTTCAGTCGGGGCCTGGGTATCACAGGTCAAAGGCAAAGGTGAATAATCATGGAAGTCAAGATACAAAGAATGTAATGAAAGCAACATACATGGTTTTCAAAGTACAGAATAGTGACTCATCTACATTGTGACTTATCTATATTGGTTATGCATTCGAACATGACTTCTTGACATATTTTCATATCTGACGAGTTTCATATGGCCTTACATACTCAGTACATTCTTCGTACTGACACCTCTTGGGGAATTTACCTTACTTGCTGCAGGCGCAGGTACTAGTAGGACTCCACAGTAGGTTGCCAGTGTTGGAGATCTTTGGTGAGCTCCAGCTAGTTCGGGGTTTCTCTGAGTCACAGTTGTACATATGTTTTGGTGTTGTACATGTTGTATAAAACGGGGACTTGTCCCGACTTTTAGTTCATTTGGGTCAATGCATTTGTTAGAGGCTTTTGTAGGTGGATGTGTGTGTATAAATGTAAAAGGGATATGTCGTTCTTGATTTGGTGGCCTCAACAGCCAAGTTTCGTATATGTATATATATATCATGTTCCATGAATTCCATTATTGGTATCTATAGCTATTATGTGCTTATGGGTTTATTATGGTATGCATATGATTGAATAGAGACAAAGCTTGGTTCTCTTGGGCCTTGTCGGCTACGAGTGCCAATCCGTCCCGATGGGATTCGGGGCTTGACAGCTCAAGACTTCTTTAGCCCACCAAATTTTATGTATAATTCCTTATATATATATATGTCCCTCAAGTCACTCTTATCCATCTCTTGGCATTAAATACATGGTGGATTAGTCAAATGGAAGATAAGATCCTGTTTTGCCCCATTAGGCCAAGTCTTTCTTATGATCCTTGGGCCTCATTTGGCCTAATGGCACAGGACTCATTTAAGCCCCAACAAATAAATGAATAATTCATCAAATCTCTCATGTTTAATTAATTCCATAGATGTACACGTAGTCGTACAGGTTCAATAACATACGGGGTGTTACACCTCCTACAAAGGTCTAATCCCATGTACTAGGCCCAATTTTGAATTATCTCATCAATAACATTACAAAATACATACTTTTTGACTGTCGACACTTGAGCAACCATTGTTTAACGTCGACAAGTAGGGTTTGGTAGGCACGGGGTGTTACATGTAGGGTGGCTATGTACATGTACGTGTATCTATTAGAGGCTTTGTAGACATATGTGGGTATATGAATGACAGAGATGTATGTCCGTTTTGACTTAATGGCCCTGAAGGCCAAGTTTCACAGATGTAAGTATCACATGTTCCATAATTATCGCTATTAGCATTTTATGTCCTTACGTGATGGTGATGTTTCTTATGGCATGCATATGAATGAACATGATCAAAGATTGGTTCTCTCGGGCCTTATCGGCTTTGGGTGCCAGTCCGCCTCAATGGGATTTGGATCATGACAAAAGTGGTATCAGAGTAGGTCGTTCTAAAGGTGTCTACAAAGTCGTGTCTGAGTAGAGTGTTGCTTATGGATGTGTTGCGCACCACATTTATAAGTAGGAGGCTACGGGTATTTATGAGTTGTTTCTATTCTTTATTCCTAGATCATGCAATAGAGCCAAAGTTGTAGGTGGACGCATATGTACGCATTGACATTGGTATTCTTTTGCATAGTCAAATGCTGATTATCAGACAAGATAAGGGCAAAGGTAAGCAGGTTGATATGCCTGCCGAAGAAGAAATAAGTAAATCACCACCTGACCAAGCTAGTCAAGGTGGGGATGACAAGGAATTTGCAATACGGGTTCCTCTTAGCCAAAAGGTAGAGAAGTAACCGTAGAACCACCTAGAAATGCCACTGAACAGGATTTAAGAAATATAGTGCAGATGTTGACTCAGATAGTTGCTGTACAATGTCACGGGCGAGCTGGCCAAATGATGAGTGATGATGGTGCGGTTAGGGCAGCTAGTCATCAAACACAGGATTTTCTGAAATTAAACCCTCCCATGTTCATCGGGTCGGATCTGAATGAAGACCCACAGGACTTTATAGACCAAATCAAAAGGGCTCTAGATGTTATGCATGTGACTGTGTATTGATGTACTTCTAGCTGGTTGGGAGGAATTTAAAACGGCATTCCTTGATCAGTACCTCCCATATGAGGTCTGAAAAGCTCATGCAGAACAATTGCTAAATCTTTGGCAAAGGACTATGAGTGTCAGAAAGTACAACCTTTGGTTTACTTCTTTGGCTAGGTATGCTCCAAAAGTTGTAGCTATTATGACCGATAGAGTGCATCGGTATGGGGATAGATGGCTTGTACTATTGCGGCCTTGAAAAGAGATATGGATATAGCCAGAATATAGGCTTTTTGCACAGATAATGGAGGATCAGAGGCAATAGAAAAGGACACAAATATTTGAAGAAGGTTCGTCAAAGAGGGCTAGACCTATGGGACAGTTCATGGCGTCCCAAGGAGAATTTAGGTCTCGGGTGTTTAATAGAACACCTAGATCATTATTTCCTTAGTCTATAGTAAATGTTCTACCTCAATTCCAAGGGTTTAGAGTGTGAGATTCAGGATTCATAGGCAATGGGGTATCAAGCACAAGAACGTAGGAAGTAGGAACCAACTGAAGTCTCCTCGTCAGCCGTGTTAGTGCTGTGAAAGTTATCGTCTAGGTGAATGTCGGTTGGGTCCGAATGTTTGTTATTGGTGTGGTATGTCGGGCCACAAAATGAGGCTTCTCTTGATGTAGCTACAGGTACCATATACATATTGATTGACTCATATTCGACACTAGCATATGTTAGTTCATGAATTGCTAAAGATTCAAAAGAACACCAGAATTACTAGTTATGTCACAGGAAGTATATACATCAGTTGGTGAATCTATTGTAGTTAAAAGAGTATATCATAAGTGCACAGAATTATTTTTTTGTGGTCATGAGACACTGGTTGATCTTATTGAGGTGGAAATAGAGGAATTTTGAGGTTATAAAGGGATTGCGCCATAGTAGATTGCCGAACTAAGAAGTTATATTGTAGTTTTCCCCAAAAGAATGTTTTTGAAGGGCCAGGGAAATGTGGGGGCACCAAGAGGAAAATTTATTCCCCATATTAAAGAAAAGAAATGGATACTCTAAGGGATACATAGGTCACTTAGTAAGAGTTAAAGATACTGATGTGACGCCACCAACTCTTCAATTAGTTCTGGTGGTAAATGAATACCTCGATGTATGAGCTGGTATTAATGTGACGTCACGTACTCAACCTATTTTTATTTCCTTATATAGCACGGCCTCGACAGAGTTATGGGAAAAAGAAAAAAAGAGAAACTTTAAAAGACCTGATGAACAAGGGATTCATAAGACCTAGTATGTTCCCTTGGGTTGCACCAAAGTTAATTGTACGAAAGAAAGACAGTACGTTGAGAATGTGTGTCGACTATTGGCAACTGAATAAGGTGACAATTAAGAATAAATATTCCCTCCCCAAAGTTGACGAGTTGTTTGATCAGTTACGGGGTTCAAAAAAAATGAAAAAATGAAAATGATGAAACGAATGATGATGAAATGAAAAAAAATGAATGATGATGATATACCCAAGACGACATTACGAGCATGACATGGTTATTATGAATTATTAGTAAGTCAATTGGGCTAGCGAATGCACCTGTAGTTTTGATGGGTTTAATGAGTAGGATGTTCGAGCCATTGCTAGGTGTGTTCCAGATCATGTTTTGAGATGAAATTCAGGATTATAAGAGAGCCATGCTAATCACTTAAAACAAGTGTATGGATTTCTTGTGACCGTAATCGATATGCAAAGTTCTCTAAATGTGAGGTTGGTTAAAAAAAATTGATAACATTCTTGGGTTATATTGTGGCAGATGAAGGAATAAAGATTGATACACAAAGGATAGACGCGGTGAAGAATTTGGCTAAGGCCTACGACGCTTATAGAGATTCATCATTTTCTTGGGTTGGCCTAGGATGTGTATATATGTAGCATGGTAAGGTAATAGCGTATGCAACATGACAATTGCAGCCACATGAGAGAAATTATCCAACACATGACCCCGAACTAGCAGCTGGGATATTTGCTTTAAATTATGGTGTCACTACTTGTAAGGGATTCATGTTGACATATATACTGATCATAAGAGTTTTTAATATATCTTTAATACGAAGGACTTAAATCTGATGTAGCGAAGGTAACTGATACATTGAGCTGCAAAGTAGTAGGAAGTTTTGACTTCTTGAAACTCTAGATAAGAGAATTATAGTGAACAATATGGTAGAGTCTTCATTTGCAGCTGAGAGAAGGAAAAGCAGTATGTAAATCCTATTTATTTTTAGAAAAAAAAAAGAGAACGTACAATGAAGTTCGTCGAAAGGTACTTGAGTTTACATAAGGAAGGAATACTTCAATATCAAAGTAGATTAGGTATACCAAATATACATGAGCTAAGGAAATGAATTATGATAGAAGCACATCATTCACGGTATTCTATTTCATTCGGGAGAAACCAAATGTACCATGGTTTGGTAAACATGTATTGGTGAGGCAATATAAAGAACAAGAACATTAAAGAATTTGTGGCTCATTGACCAAATTGTCAATAGGTAATAGTAGGGCATCAGAAACCTGGAGGTTGTATATTAAAAAGAAAGCACAATTACACGGAGTTCCAATCTCTATTACATTAGACAGGGGAGCTCAGTTTACTACACATTTTTTGGAAGTTTCTTTTCAGAGGAGGTTGGTACATAAGTGAATTTGAGTACAAATTCTCACCCTCAGACGAACGGACAAGCAAAACGTACTATCCAAACACTTGAAGGTATACTACGAGCCTGTACGATAGACTTAAAAGGTAGTAGGGATGATTATCTACCCCTTATCAAATTTGCTTATAATAATAGCTATTATTCAAGTAGCGAAATGGTATCGTACAAAGTTTTATATAGAAGAAAGTTTAAATCATCAATTGGATGGTTTAGAGCAAGTGGAACTGCCTTACTTGGGGCGGGAATTTGTTCACTAAGCTATAGAAAAGGCTAAGGTGGTACAATAGTAACTACAAGTTAACACAAGTCATAGGCTGAAATTTATTGCTTTTATTGAAAATGTACAAGTTATGGGGAATCTCACTTATGAAGAGATATATATTGCTATTCTAGATAGATAAGTGAAAATATTAAGAAATAAAGAAGTAGCTTTGGTAAAGGTACAGTGGGGAAACCGACAAGTAAAGGGAATCACGTGGGGAGTCAAAGAAACGATGAAGTCGAAGTACCCGTAATTGTTTCAAACGGGGGAGAAAGTTCAAGGTGTAGAATTGGAACAATAACAAGGAAGTATCCATAAGTATTATGGATATATATACATATGTTAATATAAAGACGCATAGGATGTACATGAGACGATGTTATTAACATTTGAGGACGAATGTTTCTAAGGGGGAAGAATGTCACATCCTGTATGTTTTCGAACCTATTTAATTACCGTAACATTCATGGAATTATTTGGACATGAGAGTGTTGGTGATTTAAGAATTAATTAGTGGGCTTAAATGGATTATGTGCAATTGGGCTCAAATGAGGCCCAAAAATCATATAAAAGACGTGGCCCAAAACAAATGGAAATGACCCATTCTTGTGACCAAGTCAACATAATATATTTATTGTTTAAGAGTGGATAAGGATGACCATAAAGTGGCTATAAAAGTCACCAAAAATAAGATTTATTCCACAAAATACATATCTCATTTCTAGAGTTTTCCATAACATTTTTCTCTTCAACTAAACCCTAAGGCAATCATCTTTTGGGACAAGATCATCATTTTGTAAGTATTGGTAAGTGTATATTATTATGGTTAAATATATTTTATGCATGAGAGATGGTGTATATCATGTTGGTTATGCTTAAAGGTGTTGAGCAATCCACTTTTGTTTTTCTTTTTCTAATAGATGTATCATCTATGTGTCCTAAACTTGAAAGGAGACTTGAGATCTTGAAAGGAGTGAATAATATGGATGATATGTTCACATGTATGATATGGTTATGTTCCCAACTTGTTTTCTCTATGTGTACAACTTGTGGGATTGTTGTTACGAAATTGGCCATGGAATGGGTGGTGTAATGAAAGGAAAAGTGTGGTTTTGGTGATGTTCATATGTGTTATGGAACCATGGCTGATTGTTGGCATCCAATATGATCTAAAATATTTCAATAGAAGTTTATTTATGATCATGGACCATTTATTGCATAAAAATACCCAAAAGAGACCCATTTTGACCAAAATGGGCATCCGCCCCCGCAGACGAAGGCACATGCGGGCGCAAATGCCAACGCAGGTGCCTCTAGCTTTTGCCAAAGGTCACCTGTGGGCATACCTAAGCCACCTGAGGGCGTAGGTGGCTTCGCAGGTCAGCCCTGAATTCGGTTTTGTATGTTTTCGTCTCTCTTTGATCCCCGAAGACCATTATATCCTTTTTGGATGTAATTATCAACTTATGGTACCTTTTTAATGAATTTAAAGGGGCGTATGGAGGCATGTTGGACTATGTTAATTATGTATGGTTTTTCATAAGTTGTAATGAGGCAATTTGAGGGAATAGTTGTGACGAAATGATAATGAGGAAGCGTAAAGGGTAAACGTGGTGTGAAATGTTATTAGTTTATGATGTATTGGTCAATGTATGGTATGTTATGGTATTGTTGGTATGTTAATGTAGTGGATTGTATTGTGAAGGAAGAAATGATGCTATATAGCAGTCATGTAACTCATTGTGACACTTATACATTTGTAAGGTAGTTGATTGTTAATGTACACCCGTTATGTACTGTATTGTAGAGTGAAACGTAAAGAAAGAGCTGGAATATTGTGTTCATATATGGGCTTGTGTATTCATACTTAGAAGTGAAGGTATGTAAGGTTACTCTTTCTGTATCCTTCTGCAGCACATATTGTCCACACAATTATTGTACCTATTCCATTCCAAAATGTATAAAGGTATCTCATTACAGGTTGTCATATAGTGTTACTCACGTGACCAATTGTGATTCACATGTCCCATATTCATTGACTAATGTTACAAAGTTCCAGTAGTGTTTATACACATGTCTCTTATTCATTGATGGAAGTTCCAAAGCTTTCATAATATTGTAACGACTAAAAGAACTATCTCAAGAAAAGTAATGTTGTAGGGAGAATCCATTCATTTATGAGTAGCATGTCCAATAATGTTATGTCAAGTGAATGTATAAATATCTCACAAGTGAATGTATCAATCTCTCACAAGTGAATGTATCAATCTCTCTCAAGTAAAGGTATCATTCTCTCAAAAGTAAAGAAAAGAAGTAATACATATTGTTGGTTGTAAGAGTAGGGGTGGTAGCTCTAGAGGCATAAGCCTAGCTCGAGCCAATCCCGAGATTATTGGATCAGGGGGTAGCCCTAGAGGCATAAGCCTAGCTCGGTCCGATCTTGATAGGTGGTAGCTCTAGAGGTAATAACCTTGCTCGATCCGAACCTGATATGTTGGTTTATGTGTGGAAGCTCTAGAGGTAATAACCTAGCTCGAGTCGAGCCCTATATATTGATTCATGGGTGGTAGCTCTAGAGGCATAAGCCTAGCTCGAGCCAATCCCAGCATAATGTTATGTTATGTTAAGAACCACTGATCAGTTGGGGCCCGAGTACGATATAGCACAGATGATGATGAATGAACACAGAAGCAAAGAAAATAATGAACGTAAAGTACATAGTTCCAAACATACAGAACGATGGGTTATTCGTAATGAATGTAAGGTACATGGTTCCACATATGTAGAATGGTGATTTATCCATATTGATTACTCACTTATATTGGATGGCATTGAAGTCTTTATGTGTCATACAGTTTCTCATAGCCTTACATACTCAGTACATTCTTCGTACTGACCCACTTGGGGGGTATTTACCTTACTTGTTGTAGGCACAGGTGTTAGTAGACCTCCACAGTAGAGTGCAGGTCATTTGCAGATTTTTTGTGAGCTCCAGTTGGTTTGGGACTTTCCGGGTCATAGTGTACATTGGTTTTGATATTATGCAAATGTTGTATAAAGTGGAGACTTGTCCCGACTGTAGGGTGGTTATGTACGTATACGTGTATCGATTAGAGGCTTTGTAGACGTACGTGGGTATATGAATGACAGAGATGTATGTACGTTTTGACTTAATGGCTCTCACGGCCAAGTTTCACATATGTAAGTATCACATATTCCATGAATATCGCTATTAGCATTTTATGTCCTTACGTGATGGTGATGTTTCTTATGGCATATATATGAATGAACATGAGTAAAGATTGGTTCTCTCGGTCTTTATCGGCTTTGGGTGCCAGTCCGCCTCAATGGGATTTGGGGCGTGACATAGATCATTTCCAGTCTTCATACCATAATATAGCCTTCTTTTTTATCTATACGCTGATAGCTTAACCGTCTCTTTACCAGATACATGCATGACATCCAAATCCCTTTGGATTTGATCAATAAAGTGTTGTGGGTCTTCGTTAAGATCTAACCCGGTGAATGTGGGAGGGTCCAATTTAAGAAAATACTGTGTTCGTAGACTGGCTGCTCTATCCGCACCACTAGTACCCATTATTGGACCAGCTTGTCCTTGACCTTGTACAACAACTATATAAGTCAATATTTGCACTGCATTTCTTAAATCTTACTCAGTAGCATTAATAGGTGATTCTGAGGATGTTGCTTTCCTCCTTAGCTCTTCTGGAGATGGAGGAGTA
Organism: Capsicum rhomboideum; assembly: GCA_031232105.1. Taxonomy (NCBI): domain Eukaryota; kingdom Viridiplantae; phylum Streptophyta; class Magnoliopsida; order Solanales; family Solanaceae; genus Capsicum; species Capsicum rhomboideum. Next base: position 98,223,062 of record CP124711.1, on the reverse strand, counting down.
GAAGAAGTTTGTAATGCAAAATCAGCTTGAGCCTCATTTTGATTATCTTGTCTAGGTGGCGACTTGCTGGTCCCTTATCCAGTAACCATATCTACTTGCTTACTTTTATTCTTACTCCTTCTTGTAATCGGCATCTTCACTATATAGAGAAAAAAATTATTCAAGGTTAAATACAAATCAACCTACATCATTGGCTATATCGCACGATCTAATAAATGAAGAAAAAAAAAAACTCCTAAATGTCCCGTAGCCTTCTACTTATAGATGTTGTGCATAACACACCCATAAGCAAACCTTTACATAGATACGACTTTGTAGACTCCCTAAGATGACCTGCTCTGATACCACATTTGTCACATATCAAATCCCATTAAGATGGACAGGCACCCGACACCCTAAAGACTCGAGAGAACTAACTTTAACCTGTACTTACCATGCATATAAGTATGAAATTCATGAAACTCTGAAAAATATATATAAGCTACAGTAATGAAAGATAAGCATAAATAGACCCAAACCACATACAAATGACTTAGCCGTTGGGGCCACAACTGTTATGAGACAAAACATATTTGAACTTCATACTTTAGTATACAAAGCCTCTATAGGATAGAAAACATAGTATAGGTTTGGACAGACCCTGCCTTACAAAAATACAGTACTCGGTAAAGCCCCGAGTTAACTTGGAGCTCACCAATCACAACTGATTGACCTGTGCTCCTATTGAGGAGGTATACTAGTTGGAGTACCTATACCTGTGGCATGAAACACAGTGTCCCCCATGAGGGACGTCAGTACAAAAGAGTGTACTGAGTATGTAAGGCATAAAGTAACCACATGTACGGTAAGAGCTTAAATGAAATTAGGTATCAATATATAACTGTATAAATAAGGATAAAGACCACCTTTTCTTGTACTTGTGGGATCATATACATTACATTCTTTTCTTTGCTTTTCTCTTCTTTACTTTATAAACTTTGTAAGACATATAATATAAATAACCAGTTGATCAGTGGTAAAAGAGGATGACCCATTCTAGGTATTTTAACCCCTGGGATACGGTCTTCAAAAATACATAAATTGGGATCGACCCATGGTAGGATTTCCTTTCACCCCTGGGATACCACCCGTAATAGTGGGACCTACCCATGCAAGGTGTTCCTTCCACCCTGGGATACAACCTATATATAGGCCCACTCACTTTACATTATTTCTTTAATCTTTGAGATTATTCTTTTCGTCGTCATAACATTATTAAGTTTTGAAATATGGACCAGTAGTAAGAGACATGTTGAATATGTGTTTAAGGCAGTAACAATGACATAGGGAGCAAATGTAATATCAATGTATCATTTAGGAGCTAAACGACACAATGAACTTTACTTGACTAAACAGAGAGTTTACTAAAATTGTTGCCAAAAGTACCATTCCCGTACTAATTCTTGGAAGAATAAACAAGAAAATCTAATAATAAACACATATCAGAGTATTCTAACACACTAAGTAGTGGGAACAAGACCATTGGCTTAATTTAAGATGGTACGCTGCTACTATATATCTTTTACTAGGAAGAGCACTTAGAAAACTCACTTATAACACATGTATTAGATTTCATGCCCAAAGAACATAGAATCGAATAGCCTTAAATACCTTGTTTTATAACTCCGATATCACCCCAAATTAACCTCCTACCCTTCATATTACTTATCTACAATAAAGTAAGCGGTAAAAATAGTAGTAGTAGCTAATCAACACATTTGGGCTACTTATCTTCACCAAAAAAGTAGTCGGGCAGTAACCCTAAAATTTATCAAATCAAGGGTGTTCGTTTAACTCTTTCTTCTCCAATAACATTTGTACGACACATGAATTTATATAAGATCCCCAGAGATTCTTTTGGCTTTATAATATGTACAAAACAGTTCCAAAGTGTTATAGGTAGAAAATCGTACACAACATTTAATTAAGTGGTGTACGATTACACCTTCCTTTTATGTATCAATACCAACTACTCACATCCCTTTTTAAGATCAACCAAGTTGTCCCCAACATATACACATAAAACTTCCCCTAAAAGAGTCCCAAAGTTCTTTATTATAGCAACCCAATATTGAACTCATCATCCCTTGAGTTCTTACCAACAATAAATACACAATTCTCCACCAAAACATGATATAGGAAGGGGCAAAAATGGACAGTAGTCTTCCCTTAGTTTCTGTGATGATTTATTCTCTTAAATTGTATATTTTTAATATCTTGATACCTTTAGCTTGGAAGGAAAATAAATCCCAAGAACCATAATGGAATTATAGGGTTGTTGTAGAAGCCACTAGAGAGAAAGAGATAAACTCTGGAAAGCTGATTTTTTGCCTAAGTTAAAATAGACCAAATGATCTGATCTTAACCCTTTTACAGGGGGATCGGGTTTGGCCAACTTTCTTGTATAATGTTAGGCCATATATTGTCAATTAGTTGAACCTACTTAGCCATTGAACTTGGGCCTTTGTGGACTTAAAATTTTTGGGTCTTGGCTGCCCATTCTTCACATTTTCTTCCAATCATTTTGGGCTAGAATTAATTCAAGTAGGTGGTGGTGTACTTGGCGCAATAGGCTGGTCAAAGGAGTCTTAGTAGGTTATGCATCTACTTAGTTCTTAGGTTTGGTCAATAGGTCAAAGTAGGTGATGCACCTACTTGTCACCTACTAGCTTAATTTATGTCAAGCTAGAAGCTCACTTATTTTAATCCATATTCTAAGATTTAATCCCTTTATGTTAACTTAATACTTATATACACTTGGATACTTTAATATTTGGGGTAGAATACCACCTTACTATATTGCGTTTAAATACTTCTATTGAGGTTAACTTAGCGTATAGATGCTGAAGTGTCTTGGGCCTTTATAATATCTTTTAAATCCATATTGAACTATCACTAATCACATAAGAAACTTGGTCCCTTACCCATACTACAATGTTACCTCAAGTTCCATATTAATAGAACAAGTGCACACAAAATACGGGATGTTACACCTGGTGTGTTTGTTAATTGGTAAATGGAAAAGTTTTTAGAGGGAAGAGGCACATACTTGTGACTTTTGAAGATAGATCAAGGTCCTTAATAGTTCATGTTCTGACTATGAGAATATGACAACAACTGAGGTTGAGTGTAAGGTGGATATCCTCTAAAAATAGCTCATTGAACTGAATAATATTCGTTTTAAAGGGGATGTGCATGAATTCTTGTTGAATAGAAGGATTTTCGAGCCTATAACTCCTCTCAAAAAGTCTTGGTTGAAACTAGGTGACAAGTATTTGAAGATAGCTGAAGGGAGGTCTAACTTAATCTTCTGTTCTTACAGGTTTACATTCATGGAAGAGTCACACTAGAGTAAGGATGGAACACAAACTACTTGGATCATTCAAATACAGAGACTTGATCTTTTACTCAGGTTAGTGTTTTTTTCTCTGCATGATGACTATTAACTATGCACTTGTGTGAGAACTTATTTTTTCCAATACCCTATCATTTGTAGAACTTTCTATACTATTCCTTCATTTCAACAAAAGTAAAGGACACGTGGCAACCCATTTCCTGACAAACAAATCCCCATCATCCATCCATCTTTTTGCTCCTTTCCATTCCTATACCTATAATCTCTCCTCAATCTTTTTTGTACCTTTCCTCAAAACCGACTCGATGACTTAAACCCTGCTCCAAAAACCTTGTCCTTGATACATTTCAAAAAAGATCCTATCTTTTCTCTCCATGGAAAGAAATTTCACCTCCATAGTCCTACCAAAGTCAGCTACGAAATTCTTTCACAATGCTTCTCTGGTTGAAACTGGTTTTGTACTGTCTCTCTCCATCAAATGCTCAGCCTGATTTGAAGCATCCTCTTCTCCATTAGTGTGTGTCATGACTTCAACCTCTCTCCAATATCAAAAATAAAGCTTTACTCATCGAGTGGAAGTATCAAAATAGTAAAGGTGGAAAATGACTTTGAAATATCTTGTCATCTTAAAGTCGAAGAGGATAGTTCAGTTAAAAGTCAGTTCAGCAGGGAAATCACTGAAATCTCTACAAAATTTGATAAAGGTAACACTGCCTTCTCTAAAGTAAGTGATTTTAGGGAACCCATTAAGGGACCAGGTGCCTCTGTTGGCCAAAAGGGGACAGCATCTGTCCAAGAAAGTAAAGCAAAATCTACCCAATAGCCCAGTATGAGTTTGGATGCCTCGGGACCCAGACCATACCAAGTGTGCCTATTGTCCAAAAGGGGACAACATCTGTCCAAGAAAGTAAAGCAAAATCCATCTAATATCCCAGAACGAGTCTCGATGCCTCGGGACCTAGAACAAGAGTTCCCCTAGCCTAAAACCAATATTTCAAAGCCAATGAAACTGTCAGAATTGGCATTCGGGTTCGGTTAGCTAATGTTTTGGCCCAAGATCATATTCTTAACTTTCACATATTCTATATGCATTCATTATTGATTGAAATGGATACAAGTTAGGGTAAGGAGGTAAAAATTGATTTTTGACTAACTCTTTAACTTATGATGATGCCTTCCACTACAGTTATGTTTTCTATAACACTTCTCTATAAGATTGTCCTATTCAATATCCTCATATGTAATTTAATATGTGCATAGCATGAAAGTGTATGTATTAAATATTAAAGTTTATTCTAAGAAGGGTATAGGGTACCAAAAGCCTTGATATTGGCAGAAATCATGAACATCATGATGAGGCTCTCGTCTAGGAAGAGTTGATATTATCTCTTTGTATGTTTTGTGCATTTCGTTGAAATTTTTTGATCCATAACTAGTTGATAAAGGACTAGCAGCTTTGGAAGGGAAATTAGAGGAACTCATTTTTTGGAGATTACTAAAGTGATTATGATGATAAAAAAATAGGAGACAAATTCTCTATTTATATAGACGAGAATGTTTGTAGTAATATTGAATAGTTAATAAATGATAAAATTATAAATGTGGTTAATTGTACAGAGTATCAAAAGTTGAATTTCCTTTTTCAAAAATTAAAATTAATTACTCTCATAGTGATTAGTTTGGTGAATTTTTTGGACATTTAAAATGTATCTTGTGATTCATCAATTAGATAGAAATGGAAGATAGTAATAAATATTATAATAATGACATACACCATTTTTTTTATCATAAACTTAATTCATTTATATAGTAATAAGAATTCGTTAATTATATTGCGACGACCATGTACACTTTCTCTGTTGAGAGGTTGATTTGGACGTCATCAATTGACCATCCTTATTCTTCACAAACAACATCGGAGCAGTCCAAGGTGAAACACTAGGTCAAATTAACCCTTACTAATCATATCATACAAATGGTCCTTCATCTCTACTAGAGCCATCCTATAAAAAAGAGTGGAAATAAGCTAGGTGACTGGCGCCAAGTCAATGCCAAAATCGATGTCTCTATATTGAGGAACACCTGGAAGGTCCGTAGGAAACACATTTTAAAACTCTCTAACCACCCTCACTGACTTCAAAGGAAACCGTGGTAGTATTAGTATCACACACATAAGCCAAATAAGAAAGATGTAACACCCCTTACCTTCCCGACCCTACTTGACGACTTTGAACAATGTTTACTTAGGTGTCGAGATCCACAAGTATGTATTTTGTAATGTTATTGATGAAATAGTTGATATTGGCCCTCGTACATGTGATTAGACTTTCGTAGAAAGTGTTTTGTGACTTTGTGGAAAATTTGTGGGGTTAAAAACGAGGCTTGGAGGACATCCAAACAAAGGATATTAAAGGTAAGAAATAATTTATAGAATAGAACTTGAAGTATCTAACCGAACTCGCAAAGAAAAGTCGAAAATGATTTTTTTTTAAAAAATAAGGGCTAGGCGCGCCAGAGGGCATGCCAGGCCACTTATTGCCCATATTTTTTGGGCACAAGAATCAAGGTGGCACGCCCCAGGCTTCTTGTGCGCACCTTTCAAAAGTTGGAAATTTTCCTAAGTCCCAAGGGTGCCCGGGGACGTACCGGGCCGCTTTTTGCCACATTCCTTCTACAAACACAAGCCTATACATGGAATAATTAAAGTAATTGGCATTCCATTTGAAAAGATTATTCGTGGACGAATTTGACAATCAAATGACTGTTTTACCCTTTCGGTCAAAATAAGTTATACGTGGCTAGAATCACTTGTTTTTGGAATTGAGTCTACGGATATAAATAGCGTGAGTGGGAATATTGTTGTAACACGTATGAAATGATTTAAACATGAGAAATTATTGATTTTATTGGGTTAAGTGATTTGGGCTCAATAAAAGCCCAAAATAAGGAAGAAAACATGAGCCAAGAATGGGTCAAATGACCAATTCTTCCATTGACCAAGCCAAACATAGCATTAAATGCCAAGAGTGGATAAGGATGACACCAAGGACTATATAAAGACCCAAAAATCAGATTTTATTCATTTGGAACTCTCATGCCTTTTAGATATTTTCTCAAACATATCTCTCAAACCCTAAGAACCCTAAGCCATTTTTTGGAGCAAGATCATCATTTCTCAAGGTTGGGTAAGTGATTATTCTTATGTATTAATATATTATATGCATGGGAGAGTATGTATATCATGTTGGTTATGCTTGGAAGTGTTGAACATAACACTTTGTGTTTTTGTAAAAGATGTGTCATCTATGGAATTTAAACTTGAATTATGACTTGTGATTTTGATGAAAGAGCATGGTATTGATGAAATATCAACATGTATGGTGTGATTATGTTATTAAACTTGTTATTTTTCCATACATGTAATTTATGGGATTTTGGCCGATATGTGCTATGAGGTGTATTAAGGTGACTTGATGGATTAATTGTGATATGGTATGAATGAGAAAGTGTAAAGGAGAAGCTTTGTTGTAAAATGCTATTAGGATATGATGTTGTGGTCAATGTATGGCATGATTGGTGTATTGTTGGTATGGCAATGTCGTAAATGGTATTGTAGAGAAGGAAATGACATTTTAAAGGCAAACATGTAACTCATTGTCGTCATATGCATTTGTAAGGTATTTGATGGTTAATGTGAACTCCGTTACGTATTTGTGTTGTAGAGTGAAACATAAGGAAGGAGAGGGAATATTGTATGCACATCTAAGATTATATATTCGTATTGAGAATACAAGGTATGTAAGGTTACTCTGTCCGTATCTTTCTGCAGCACATAGTATTCACTTTGACATTACACTTGTACTATCCCGAAATGTGCTAAGGTATCCTATATCTAGTTATCAGTTGTAATTATCACATGTTTCCTACTCATTTATCACTTGTGATTCACATGTCTCATATTCATTGACTAATGTTCCAAAATCACAATAAGGTTGTGTTCCAAAGTTCCAATAGTGGTTATACACATGTCTCTTATTCATGAATTATTGTCCCAATGGTTCCAACAATGTTATGTTTCCAATAATATTATGACTATCATTGTATCAATCTCAAAGGTAAATAACAAAGTAATGCATATGTGGTTAATGATGGAGTACGGGTGGTAGCTTTAGGGGCAAAAGCCTAGCTCAAGCCGATCCCGAGATTGTTGGATCAGGGGGTAGTCCTAGAGGGATAAACCTAGCTCGGATCGATCCTGACAGGGGGTAGCTCTAGAGGTAATAACCTAGCTCGAGCCGTGCCCGATATATTGATTCATGGGTGGTAGCTCTAGAGGCATAAGCCTAGCTCGAGCCGATCCCAACATAACATTATGTTATGTAAAGACCCACTGATTAGTTGGGGCCAAGGTACATAGTGACACAAGTGACGATGAACAAAGCATAGAAGTAAAGAAGCAAAGAAATTAATGAAATACATATGGTTTCCAAAGTATAGAATAGTGACTTATCTATATTGGTCATTTATTTGTATTGAGTTCATTAACGTATTTACATATCATACAATTTCTTATGAGCCTTACATACTCAGTACATTCTTCGTACTGACGTCCCTTGTGGGACTTACCTTACTTGCTGCAGGCGCAGGTGCTAGTAGGCCTCCACAGTAGGTTGTCAGTTGTTTGCGGATCATTGGTATGCTCCAGTTAGTTCGGGGCTTCTTCGAGTCACAGTTGTACATATGTTTTGGTATTGTACATGTTGTATAAAGCCGGAACTAGTCCCGACTTTCAGTTAGTTTTGGTAAATGCATTTGTTAGAGGCTTTTGTAGACGTATGTGGGTGTATGGATGTAAGATGGTACATGACGTTTTGAATTGATGGCCTCGACGGCCAAGTTTCATTATATATATCACATGTTCCATGAATTCCGTTGTTAGCATTTCTAAGCTCTTACGTCCCGATGGAATTTGAGGCGTGACAAAAGTGGTATCAGAGAAGGTCATTCTAATGGTGTCTACAAAGTCGTGTCTGAGTAGAGTCTTACTTATCGATGTGTTGTACACCACATTTATAAGTAAGAGGCTATGGGATATTCAGGATGTTGTTTCTTTTCTTCACTTCTAGATTGGCAATAGAGCCAGTGTTGTAAGTCGAATTGTATCTGACCATGGTAAGTGTCTTTCTTTGATATAGCAACAATGCCGATCACAAGAAGAGGTAGAGGTAAAGGTAAGCATGTAGATATGCCTGCTGGAGAAGGAATGAGTAGATTACCACCTGACCAAGCTAGTTAAGGTGGAGTAAATGCTGAAATTTCATCGCGGTCTTCTTCTACTTTTCCAGCTCCATAAGAGCCAATCGGTAGAGAAGTACCCACAGAACCACCAATGAATGCCACAGATCAGGATCTAAGGAATGCAGTATATATGTTGATGCAGTTAGTGGCAGCACAAACTCAAGGACGAGCTAGTCTGACGACAATGAGGATGATGTAGCTGGAGTGGCGAGTCGCAGAACACAGGATTTTCTAAAATTGGACCCTCCTATATTCACTGGGTCAGATCTGAAAGTAGATCCACAGGACTTCGTGGATCAAATTCATCGGGCTCTGGAAGTTATGCATGTCACTGGGGTTGAAAAAGTCAAACTAGCTGCGTGTAGGTTGAAAGGAGAGGCTATATTGTGGTATGAAGATTGGAAGAAGTCTCGTGGTATCGGTGCAATGCCACAAAATTAGGAAGAATTTAAAGCAACATTTCTTGATCACTATCTTCCCTATGAGATTCGGGAGGCACGTACAGATCAGTTTGTAAATCTCCGACAGGGAAATCTGAGCTTTAGGGAATACAGTTTGCAATTTAATTCCTTGGCTCGATATGCTCCACATGTTGTAGCTACGATGACAGACAGAGTCCATTGATACGTGGAAAGATTAGAGCCATATTTGGTAAGGGATTGCACCATTGCTGCCTTGAATAAGGATATGGATGTAGCTAGAATACAAGCCTTCGCCCAGAAAATGAAAGATCAAAGACAGAGAAGAAGGGTACATGAATTTGACAGAGGACATTCCAAAAGGGCTAGACCTATGGGACCATCTGCGATGTCCCAAGGAGGATCTAGGCCTCATATGTTTCCTAGACCACCTAGACCATTATTCTCTTATTCTACAGCAAGTGCTCACTCTCAGTTCCGAGGGTTTAGAGGTGGTCCATCTGGGCAGAGTAGTGGAGTTCACGGATCACAGGCAACAGGTTTTCCTCATCAACAGTGTCAGCACTGCGAGCGTATTCATGCAGTTACATGTCGAGTGGGGACAAATGCTTGCTTTTGGTGTGTTATGATGGGGCACATGATGAAAGAGCCTCCCCAGAGGAGCATGGGTGGTATAGCACGACCGGCAGGATCGGCTGTTGCATCATCATCATCGGTCCCTTCTTTAGGCCGAGGTGTGCAGTCTGTTGGTCGTGGTAGTGGTGCCAGAGGAGCAGCCAATACTAGTGGGGTCCAGAATCGCACTTATGCTTTAGTGGATCGACAGAATTTAGAGGCTTCTCCTGATGTCGTCACAGGTACATTATCCATATTTTCATATAATGTATATGCATTGATTGAATCGGGTTCTACATATTCCTATGTTACTCCATTGGTTGCTGCGAAATTTACAAAAACACCAGAATCATTAATTAAGTCAATTGAAGTGTCTACACCGGTTGGTGAATATATTATTGCAAAAAGAATATATCGTAATTGTGTGGTAACTGTGTGTGGTCATGATACACTGGCCGACCTTATTAAATTAGACATGGTGGATTTTGATGTGGTAATGGGGATGGATTGGTTGGCCTCTTGTTATGCCACGGTAGATTGCCGGGCCAAGAAGGTACATTTTTGTTTTCCGCAAGAAAATGTTCTTGAATGGCAGGGTAATGTGGGAGCACCAAGAGGAAAATTTATTTCCTATTTGAAATCAAGGAAAATGATTGCCAAGGGGTACATATGTCATTTAGTACGAGTGAAAGATAATGATGTGGAACCACTAACTCCGCAGTCGGTTCCAGTGGTCAATGAATTTCTTGATATATTTCTAGAGGACCTTCCAGGCTTACCCCCAGAACGGGAAGTAGAGTTTGGCATTGATGTGATCCCAGGCACTCAGCCTATCTCTATTCCTCCATATATAATGGCTCCAGGAGAACTGCGTGTATTGATGGAGCAGTTGAAAGATTTGCTAGACAAAGGCTTCATCAGGCCTAGTATGTCCCCGTGGGGTGCACCAGTATTATTTGTACGGAAGAAAGATGGCACATTGAGAATGTGCATAGACTATCGGCAATTGAAGAAGATGTACCCAAGACAGCTTTTCGAACACGGTATGGCCATTATGAATTTTTAGTTATGTCATTTGGACTAATAAATGCACTAGCTGTGTTCATAGATTTGATGAATAGGGTGTTTAAGCCATTTCTAGACGTGTTCGTGACGGTATTTATAGATGACATTCTGGTTTATTCAAGATCACCAGAGGACCATGCTAATCACTTACGACAGGTGTTATAGATTCTCCGTGAGCGTAAGTTGTATGCAAAATTCTCCAAATGTGAGTTTTGGTTAAAATCAGTCGCATTCTTGGGTCACATTGTGTCCGATGAATGGATATAGGTTGACACACAGAAGATTGAAGTAGTGAAAGATTAGCCAAGTCCTACGACACCCACAGAGATTCATAGTTTTCTTGGGATGGCAGGTTATTACAGAACATTTGTGGAAGGTTTTTCCTCCATTGCTGCACCATTAACAAATCTTACACATAAGGCAGTTAAATTTCAGTGGAATGATGCGTGTGAGAAAAGTTTCCAAAAGTTGAAAGATAGATTAACCTCCACACCAGTTTTATTACTTCCTGAAGGCACCGAAGGTTATGCAGTGTATTGTGATGCTTTCGGGGTCGGCCTCCGATGTGTATTAATGCAACACAGTAATGTCATAGCATATGCCTCACGACAGTTGCGGCCACAAGAGAAAAATTATCCCACACATGATATTGAATTAGCAGCGGTGGTTTTTGCCTTAAAGATATGGCGTCATTATTTGTACGGAGTACATGTTGATATCTATACTGATCACAAAAGTTTACAATATATCTTTAAGCAGAAGGAACTCAATTTGAGGCAACGAAGGTGGTTAGAGGTCTTGAAAGACTATGATATTGATATTCTCTATCATCCAGGCACAACAAATGTGGTAGCTAATGCATTGAGCCGCAAGGAAGTAAAAAGCACGAGTGGCCAGTTGACTGAAAAGCAAGAGATAATCAAAGATCTACATCAACTAGCCAGTTTGGGAGTTTGCCTTATTGAATCTCCAGATGAAGGGGTCACTTTGCAAAATGCAGTGGAATCCTCCTTAATAGCTGAAGTAAAAGAGAAGCAGTTTTCGGACTCTATGTTATTGCAGTTGAAAAAGAATGTACAACAGGGTCTGACTGTGGCCTTCGATCTTACACAAGAAGGGGTACTTCAATGTCAAAAAATATTATGTGTACCAGATGTAGATGAGCTGAGGAAACGAATTATGACAGAGGCGCATCATTCGCGCTATTCTATTCATCTGGGTACTACTAAAATGTACCATGATTTAAAAAAAGTGTATTGGTGGGGAAATATGAAGAAGAACATTGCAGAATTCGTCGCTCAATGCCCGAATTATCAACAAGTGAAAGTAGAGCATCAGAAACCAGGAGGTTACATGCAATGTATCAATCTTCCAGTTTGGAAATGGGATATGATTAATATGGACTTCATTACGTGTTTGCCTCGTGCATTACAAAAATTTGATTCTATATGGGTTATAGTGGACAGGCTTACCAAGTCAGTGCATTTTCTACCAGTCAAGACCACATATACAGCTGAGGATTATGCAAGATTATATGTTAAAGAAATAGTGTGGTTAGATGGGATTCCGATCCCATTATATCAGATAGGGGAGTTCAGTTTACTGTGCATTTTTGGAGATCTTTTCAGCAGAGTTTGGGTACACAGGTGAATCTGAGTATGGCTTTCCATCCTCAAACTGATGGACAAGCAGAACATACTATTCAAACACTTGAAGATATGCTACGAGCGTGCACGTTAGATTTTCAAGGCAGTTGGGATGACCATTTGCCTCTTATTGAATTTTCTTACAACAATAGCTATCATTCAAGTATTAAAATGGTACCTTATGAAGATTTGTATGGAAGGAAATGTAGACAACCAATTGGATGATTTGAAGCGGGTGAAACTGCTTTACTTGGGTCGGATATTGTTCATCAGGGTATGGAGAAAGTTAAAGTGATCCAACAGCAGTTACAAACGGCCCAAAGTCGCCACAAGTCATATGCTAATGTTAGAAGAAGAGGGCTTGAATTATCCATAGGTAATTGGGCATTTTTAAAGGTGTCACCGATGAAAGGGGTAATACGATTCGAAAAGAAAGGAAAATTGAGTCCACGTTACATAGGCCCATATGAAATTATTAGAAGATTTGGGCAAGTTGCGTATGAATTAGCACTGCCTCAAGAACTTTCCTCAGTCCACCTAGTGTTTCATGTTTCGATGCTTCGAAAGTGCATAGGGGATCCATCTCATATTGTTCCAGTTGAAGATTTCCAAGTTACAGAGGATCTTACTTATGAAGAGGTACCCATTGCTATTCTAGATCGACAAGTAAAAAGGTTGAGGAATAAAGACATAGCTTCAGTAAAGGTACTATGGCACAATCAACAAGTAGAGGAGATCACATGGGAAGCTGAGGAAATGATGAAGTCCAAGTATTCCTAGCTATTTCAAATGGACGAAGAAGTTCAAAGTGCGGAAGTGGAGCAATAACAAGTAAGTATCCATGAGCCTTAAGTGTTTATGTATATGTATGCTAATATAGAGATGCATTTGTTGTAATTGAAGCGATATTGTTAACATTTGAGGATGAATGTTTCTAAGGGGGGAAGAATGTAACACCCCGTACCTTCCCGAACCTACTTGACAACGTTGAACAATGTTTACTTAGGTTTCGAGAGCCACAAGTATGTATTTTGTAATGTTATTGATGAGATAGTTGATATTGGCCCTCGTACATGTGATTAGACTTTCGTAGGAAGTGTTTTGTGAATTCGTGGAACATTTGTGGGGTTAAAACGAGGCTTGGAGGACCTCCAAACAAAGGATATTAAAGGTTAGAAGTAAGTTAAAGAATAGAACTTGAAAAATCTAACCGAACCCGCAAAGAAAAGTCGAAAATGAAATTTTTTTTAAAAAATAAGGTCCAGGAGCGCCATAGGGCGTACCAGGATGCTTGTCCGCACCTTTCAAAAGTTGGAAATTTTTCTAAGTCCTATGGGTGCCCAGGGTCGTACCGGGTCACTTTTTACCACATTCCTTATACAACCATGAGCCTATAAATGGAATATTTGAAGTAATTGGCATTCCATTTGATAAGATTATTCATAGATGAATTTGGCATCCAAATGACGGTTTTACCCTTTTGATCAAAATAAGCCATAGGTGGCTAGAATCACTTATTTTTGGAATTGAGGCTATGGATTTAAATAGCGTGAGTGGGAATATTGTTGTAACACGTATGAAATGATTTAAACATGAGAAATTATTGATTTTATTGGGTTAAGTGATTTGGGCTCTATAAAAGCCCAAAATGAGGAAGAAAACATGGGCCAAATGACCCATTCTTCCATTGACCAAGCCAAACATAGCATTAAATGCCAAGAGTTGCTAAGGATGAACCCAAGGACTATATAAATACCCAAAAATCAGATTTCATTCATTTGGAACTCTTATGCCTTTTAGATATTTTCTCAAACATATCTCTCAAACCCTAAGAACCCTAAGCCATCTTTTGGAGCAAGATCATCATTTCTCAAGATTAGGTAAGTGATTATTCTTATGAATTAATATATTATATGCATGGGAGAGTATGTAGATCATGTTGGTTATGCTTGGAAGTGTTGGACATGACACTTTGTGTTTTTGTAAAAGATGTGTCATCTATGGAATTTAAACTTGAAATATGACTTGTGATTTTGATGAAAGAGCATGGTATTGATGAAATATCAACATGTATGGTGTGATTATGTCATTAAACTTGTTATTTTTTCATACATGTAATTTTTGGGATTTTGGCCGATATGTGGTATGAGGTGTATTAAGGTGACTTGATGGATTAATTGTGATATGGTGTGAATGAGAAAGTGTAAAGGAGAAGCTTTGTTGTAAAATGCTATTAGCATATGATGTTGTGGTCAATGTATGGCATAATTGGGGTATTGTTGGTATGGCAATGCCGTAAATGGTATTGTAGAGAAGGAAATGACATTTTAAAGGCAAGAATTTAACTCATTGTCGTCATATGCATTTGTAAGGTATTTGATGGTTAATGTAAACTCCGTTACGTATTTGTGTTGTAGAGTGAAACATAAGGAAGGAGAGGGACTATTGTATGTACATCTAAGATTGTATATTCGTATTGAGAATACAAGGTATGTAAGGTTAGTCTGTCCGTATCTTTCTGCAGCACATAGTATTCACTTTGACATTACACTTGTACTATCCCGAAATGTGCTAAGGTATCCTATATCCAGTTATCAGTTGTAATTATCACATTTTTCCTACTCATTGATCACTTGTGATTCACATGTCTCATATTCATTGACTAATGTTCCAAAGTTCCAATAGTGGTTATACACATGTCTCTTATTCATGAATTATTGTCCGAATGGTTCCAACAATGTTATGTTTCCAATAATATTATGACTATCATTGTATCAATCTCAAAGGTAAAGAACAAAGTAATGTATATATGGTTAATGATGTAGTATGGGTGGTCGCTTTGGGGGTAAAAGCCTAAGCTCAAGCCGATCCCGAGATTGTTGGATCAGGGGGTAGTCCTAGAGGCATAAGCCTAGCTCAGACCGATCCTAACAGGGGGTAGCTCTAGAGGTAATAACCTAGCTCGAGTCGAACCTGATGTGTTGGTTTATGGGTGGCAACTCTAGAGGTAATAAACTAGCTTGAGCCGAGCCTGATATATTGATTCATGGGTGGTAGCTATATAGGCATATGCCTAGATCGAGCCGATTCCAACATAACGTTATGTTATGTAAAGACCCACTGATCAGTCGGGGCCCAGGTACATAGTGACACAAGTGACGATGAACAAAACATAAAAGTAAAGAAGCAAAGAAATAATGAAATACACATGGTTTCCAAAGTACAGAATAGTGACTTATCTATATTGGTCATTTATTTGTATTGAGTTCATTGACGTATTTACATATCATACAGTTTCTTATGAGCCTTACATACTTAGTATTTTCTTCGTACTGACATCCCTTGTGGGACTTACCTTACTTGCTGCAGGCGCAGGTGCTAGTAGGCCTCCACAGTAGGTTGTCAGTTGTTTGCGGATCATTGGTGAGCTCCAGTTAGTTCGGGGCTTCTTCCAGTCACAGTTGTACATATGTTTTGGTATTATACATTTTGTATAAAGCGGGGACTTGTCCCGACTTTTAGTTAGTTTTGGTAAATGTATCTGCTAGAGGCTTTTGTAGACGTATGTAGGTGTATGAATGTAAGAGGTACATGACATTTTGACTTGATGGCCTAGACGGCAAAGTTTCATATATATATATATATATCACATGTTCCATGAATTCCGTTGTTAGCATTTCTAAGCTCTTACGTGATAATGGTGTTTCTTATGGCATGCATATGAATGAATAGAATCAAAGCTTGGTTCTCCCGGGCCTTATTGACTATGGGTGCCAATCCATCCCAATGGGATTCGAGGCGTGACAAAAGACACCCAATTCTCAACCATCCGCTGAGCCGAAAGAAAAGAAATCATCATTTTAGTATACGAACCCTGGGTACCCTTCCACTCTAACCTTGGGACACCCAGCATAACTAAGGTAACTGTCTTGGCATGAAAATTCAAGAAAACATAATACTAAAAGAACCATTCCATACAAATAATTAGATCAAAATCTACCATATCAAGACATATCAAGTACACATAAGTGGTTTATATGTACCACCAGGAAATTGTGATAGAGCTAGTAATGATTTAGGGAAGTCCAAAGTAGAAGAGATGATGGCAAAGGTGTTGAAAAGAGTGGAATCTACCAAGGCAAGTGTCAAAGAGATTAAGAATGACTTATCTTCAATAAGTCAACTTGTAGATTCTCAATCCCCTTCCATCAAGCTATTAGAGTACCGAATGGGTCAGTGGTCCGCAACTAATATAGAGTTATGCCACAACTTACATTTAGCTCATACCTTCTGGAACTGGAATAATAACTGCTATAAAGTAGGGAGATGAGCGGGAACAATCCCTGAAGTTCTTCCACTACACTTTGAAGAGTAACTAGGACCTATTTATTCACCTACTAGCTTAATTAAGTCAAGAAATCAACTCATTTATTTATTGCATATTCAAAATCTTAGCACCTTGTTTTCCCGGGTAGAGTAGTAACTGACCCAAGACCGCACCTCCTCTACCTAATAGGGTTAGTATTGGTGCCGAAGTTAATAAGATTTTGAGATTTTGGAAGATCACCTCACACTTGTCATCCCACACAAATGGAAATTCCTTCTGAGTAAAGCGCATCATATGTGAAGCAATAGCAACAAAATCATTAACAAATCTATGATTGTAACTTGCCAACCTCATAAAGCTATGAGTTTATGTCACATTCATTAGTCTAGCCCAATTATTAATGGCTTCAACCATCTGTGGGTATACCATAACTCCTTCCTTAGAAACTATGTGCCCCAAGAAGAATACTAAAGAAAGCTAGAAATCACAATTAGAAAATTTAGCATATAGTTGCTTCTCCTTGAGCAATCCTAACACCGTATGCAAATGATATTCATGCTCCTCTTCACTTTTTGAGTAAACCAATATGTCATCAATAGAAACAATAACAAATGAGTCCAGAATCTAAACCCTACTTCGCCATTAAGGCACGACCCATAGTCACTTGTTTCTCCTAAAAGAGGTGACATAGTCTACTTGATTAATGTGAACAAAGATTTAACTTTATATACATCCTATGCCTACTTTTAAAACATATAATCATGTGATGGCCTACCAAAGGCAATTTATGTCACGTGTACGACATGTGTTACCCAAGTAGGAACTTTTTTCCTATACTTAAAATAGTTGTTCTTCTTCTAAATTTTCCTTTTCGAAAGAGGAAGAAAACTAGGATGAGATGAAAATTGCTAAGACTTGATAGTATAAAAGAGAGAGAAAATATGAACTACGTAGATCCGTGGCAGCTTGAGATACAATAAGTTCACCCTCAATTAGTATCAACTTGTGCTGCTAGAGATAAGGTTGCTTTTGAGTCTATGGAATAATGTCTACACTTAACAAAGGACGAGCACAGGGTTGTATCAGTACAAACCACCATGTAATGGTAGGAATTATCAATTGACTCAACTTAGTAACAAGTATAAACCATAAATCAACTATCAACTAGAAAGGAGCATCAATATAAAAAATAGTTAACTTAACAAAACAATCATTACAAATCTAGGTAAGCAATGTCTGTAAATAAGTCATGTAAGCCTCCAATAATTATCATGAACAATAATGAATTCATAATCTCTATAATCACATCACAATATGGATATATGTCTATCTAAATTTCACATTTGTATTTCTTTTACTTTCTTTATAATCTCTATATATCATACTAACTCTCACCTCAATCACAAATCGATACACACATTCTAAAACTGAGGGAGTAGAATTTCTGCTGAATTGACATTTACATTTGTTCTCATTTTTTCATAAAGAAACTTAAGCTAAGGTGACAACCTATTGTACTCGATCAATATTCAAAATATGCCAATTTAGTATATACTATAAAATCTATAGTGCATTGAAGCCAATAAGAGGGTACACTGACATGGCAATTTTAGTGGTCAATCATTTTGAGGTAGGGATTTATTAGGCAGAGGGTCACATGGTTACCATGATAGGCCAATTAAGGAAGCTTAACAGAGTTTAGATAGTATGGGTTCTGAGATTTTGAGTGGTAAGAGATCAGGTCATGCAGGCTGAGGGTCTCATTTTAGTTTATCTAGTTATGAAGGGCGTTCTAGTTCTTCTAGGCCCTCACAACGTGATTTAGCTATTAGGGGATGTTTTTGTGTGATGAGAATGGTCACTTAGTGAGGGATGGTCCCCGACATGTGATTGGTCCTCCTCAGCAGGGTTCTCAGCCTTTGTTGAATGTCGACATCGATGGTATGTTTAATTGTTCCCTATTAATATTGTTTTTTATTTCATTTTAGAGTTTTTGAGTACTGTTACAAGCTAAAGAAATTGATGATATCTATGAGATTAAATTAGTTACCTATGTTAACAAGCCCACTCCGACTAAGGCAGCTCCTACTCCTCTATACTCCTTCACAGGTCCATCCGCTCATCTTTTTAAACCTACTACTATTAGCCCTCACTCATCCACTACTTCAGGCACATCGAGAGCTATATTGACACAGGTTGACATTATTTGGATTGGCCAAATGGCTTATTCAGGTTATATGAGATGATCCAGATTGAAGGCACAAATGCCTCAAATGATTGTTGATGCAGTAAAAGCCATAATGGTGCCGGTCATGATAAGTTGTGGGGTATTGGTGAGACCCTGAACATATATGGTACACAGTTGGATAAGTTGAGCACTTTACAGCCTGCAGTTCTATATTGTGTGCTACACTAGATATACACTAAGCTTGCTTTCCTCCAGAAGCATGTGGATGAGCTCCGGTTCCTAGATTTTTCACATTAAAGGGGAGCCCCATCTCAATCACCAACCTCACTACCTCTTCGTACTGATACTGCAATAGCCGAGGAGGAGGAAGATGAGGAGGACCACCTTTTAAATAGTGAGTATTATCTATACGCCAAGTAGAATAGTAGGGGAAAAAGAACCCAGTCTACTAGTTTGTCCACTCTAACAAAGCGGGGATCAAAATCTCTTGTATACTTTTTCCAATTGTCATAAACTGGAAACATCCTAAGATGTCATCATAGGAATGTTAAAGGTCTTTTCGC
The DNA here is from genome assembly GCA_031232105.1 of Capsicum rhomboideum. Taxonomy (NCBI): domain Eukaryota; kingdom Viridiplantae; phylum Streptophyta; class Magnoliopsida; order Solanales; family Solanaceae; genus Capsicum; species Capsicum rhomboideum. The sequence continues at coordinate 98,203,547 of CP124711.1, read as the reverse complement.
ATAATATCTATTCTTTACTTGACCCTATAGCCATTTTATCTTTAGTGACCCTTATATTGTTATGAAGTTTTGAATAATTCTCGAACAACTCTCTGAACTATTCAATATTTCTACTTTTTTTGGTGAGTGTTCCCCAACTAGATGAGTCTATAGAAATTTTATGGTAACCATTCATCATCGATACACCATGGATGACCTAGTTGAGTTAGATATTGTTGACTTTGATGTATAATGGGAATAAATTAGTTGTATTCATGTTACGCTTTAGTTGACTGTCAAAACAGAGTTGTGAAATTCCAGCTTCCTAATGAACAAGTTTTAGAAGGGGGTTTAGTTATGCCTGAGGGTAAGTTTACTTCATACTTTAAGGTTTCTATGAGGTACATTATCACTTAGTCTGAGTTAGGAATTTAATGCCAAAGTCCTGACTCTTTAGTCAGTGTCAGTTGTCAATGAGTTTCTCTCCTTTTGTTTGTAGCCTTGGGTTATACACTTTTCCTTAAGGCAAAGGTTTCGCCCACTTCAAAAACATGTACTCCTTGATGAAGCTCATGAGATAGTAAAAGAAACTACATCATCCTTCATTCCTTGTGATGGAGACCCTAAGAAGAGACCTACTCACACTACTAGGTCCAGTGTTTATAAAGTCATGGAGGATGCTATACTGAAAAAATAGATATCTCTCAATTTGGCTTTTTTCTCTATTGATCTCACCTCTCTTTTCTTTTTCCATAAATAAGGTGATAGTTTCACCTTCGTGTGTCACAAGTGACTAATTGCTTCCATGTAATGCTAAAAACAACACAATAAAGTAAAATAGAGTAGTAATTCAAACGTTGTTATGTTCAATTTGTCAAAACCAACTAAACATATGATTTGAAGACCTAACTTACCTATTGTAATATCATAAATTTAGTCTTAAACTTGGTTTTCTTTTATAATTATGAGTATCTAAACTACCATAACTAGGGTTGTGGGATCCATGGGGAAATAGCGAAGTTGTTGGTTCGCAAGGAAAGGCAATTGATTCTGATTCAAAAGAGGAAGAGGCAGTTGAATGCCTTCAAACAGTCACCATCAAACCCAAACTTCGCTTCTTTGTCTAACAATTTGCACAATGGATTTGCAATTTAGTGACAGAAGTAAAAGAAAAGCAAGACAACGACCACATCTTGCACTAGCTAAAAGAAGAAGACTAATAAGTTCATATGCCATCAAGTGGATTCTTTATATGATTTTCCATGAATAATAAATTCTTACATGAATTTTTTATTTGGGTCATAATGGATCATTACAACGTAAAATGCATAAATAGTTGCACCAGAATCACATTACCAAGTATTATTAGAAATGTTTACTAAATTTGATTTCAAACATGCAAAATCACTATCAATGTGTATGGTACATGTTTAAGATGTCAATGTGTTCAACAAATTGATTCACTATGAGTGATATTAACAAATTTAGTTCTATTTTGGTGTGATAGATCTTGACTTTGCTGTGCTACAAATTAAACCTAATGTCATTACTAATATGAATAGTGAGAGTGACATTCCATAAAGCATATGAATGCTTTAACAGTTTGAGTCTTATGTTTATATGAATAACTTTTCCTAACATCTTTAAGAGTACTATTCCACAAATACAAAGTGATAGGAAATACCTATAGTTGATGGAAGAATAGAACATTATCGTTCTGAAGATATGTCTCTCATTAGTACTATATGTTGAACTCATAACCATGAATTTGATGGATGAAGTAGTATGAAAAATAAAAATAAGCAAATGTAGACATCTGGATACTCGCATAAGGGGCAGATACACTACATAAAATTATAACCTATGCATTTTTCTTATTAACTTACCATATAATGTCTCATGAGTAATTCATCTTTATGAAGTTCCTATTAATTTGCCTAGGTGATGTCCCATAGATCTATATGAAAAATAGATATATAAAAATTCAATAAATTTGTTTTAACTCTACTTTATTCTTATTCTATTTTTTTTGGTATATGGCTCGGATTTGGTTTGGATAATGTTCTATTTTTATTTTGGGCTGTAATATTCTAGATTAGGTGCTTTGATTCACTTGAGTGTGATGTGTGATTTTTCATTTCATTTATTTACTATATATTTTAGCTTAGAAGTTCGTGGTTTAATGGCTAATAAAAATTCATTTTAGCATGCGTACTTGAGAGAAAAGTTTACTAGCAATAGAACACTTTGACTCAATTGGTACTCTTGGGGAACTTTTTCACATGCAAAACTCTTAAAATGATAAATCAATGTGAATTGTTCCATTTTTCAAAATGTACCCTTTTTCTTTGGTTTGGTTGAACTAGTTAGGTGCTCATTATTTGTGAAAACCCGCATCTTGTTTTGACTACATGAGCTCCTTCTTCGATATGTACTATGAATGTGGTACATTAATTGAGAAATGGTGCTTTGAGTGTGCGATTAAGTGCCATTTGTGGGTGAGGATTCAACTTGATCTTGCTCATTGAGTCCACTTAGATGGTGTATTACAGTAGATGTAGACTGAGCTTGCTTCCTCCAGAAGCATGTGGATGAGCTCTAGTTCCCAAATTTGTCACATTAAAGGGAAGCCCCATCTCAGTCACCAACCTCACTACTTCTTTGTGCTGATACGGAAATAGCTGAGAAGGATGAGGATGAGGAGGACCACCTTTTCGATAGTGAGTATTATCTATCGCCAAGAAGAATAGTAGGGGTAAAAGAACCTAGTCTACTAGTTTGTCCACTCTAACAAAGCAGGTATCAAAATTACTTGTATGTTTTTACCAATAGTCATAAACTGGAAACATCCCAAGATGTCATCATAGGTATGTTAAAGGTATTTTCTCATAATATCTATTATTTACTTGACCCTGTAGCCATTTTATCTTTTGTGACCCCTTATGCTATTATGAAGTTTGGAATAAGTCCCGAACAACTCTTTGAACCATTCAATGTTTCTACTTTTGTTGGTGAGTGTGCCATGGCTGGATGAGTCTATAGAAATTGTACGGTAACCATTCATCAAAGAGACACAATGGATGACCTAGTTAAGTTAGATATGGTTTACTTTGACATATAATGGGAATAAATTAGTTGTATTTATGTTATGTTTTAGTTGACTGTCAAACCAGAGTTGTGAAATTCCAGCTTCCTAATGAACCAGTTTTAGTATGGGAAGGGGGTTTAGTTGTGCCTAAGGGTAAGTTTATTTCATACCTTAAGGTTTCTATGAGTTACATTATCATTTAGTCTAAGTTAGGGATTGCATGCCAAAGTCCTGACTCTTTAGTCAGTGTCAGTTGTCAATGAGTTTCTATCCTTTTGGTCGTAGCCTTGGGTTATACACTTTTCCTTAAGGCAGAGGTTTTTCCCACATCAAAAATATGTACTCATTGACGAAGCTCATGAGATAGTCAAAAAAACTACATCATCCTCCATTCCTTGTGATGGAGACCCTAAGAAGGGACCTGCTTACACTACTAGGTCAACTGTTTATAAAGTCATAGAGGATGCTATGCTGCAAAATCAGATATCTCTCAATCTGGATTTTTTCTCTATTAATCTCACCTCTCTTTCCTTTTTCCATAATTAAGGTGATAGGTTCACCTTCGTGTGTCACAAGTGACTGATTGCTTCTATGTGATGCTTAAAAACAATGCAATAAAGTAAAATAGGGGAGTAATTCAAATATTGTTGTATTCAATTTGTCAAAACCAACTAAATGTATGATTTGAAGACCAAACTTACCTTTTGAAATACCATTACATTTGGTCTTCAACTTGGTTTTCTTTTATAATTATGAGTAGCTAAACATCCACAATTAGGGTTATGACATCCATAGTGAAATAGCGAGGTTGTTAGTTCGTAGGGCAAGGCAATTGAGTAAGATTCAGAAGAGGAAGAGGCATTCAAATGCCTTCAACCAGTCACCATCAAACCCAAACATCACATACTTCCCTACCAATTTGCACAATGGGTTTGCAATCTACTGACAGAAGTCAAATAAAACAAGACAATGACCCCATCTTGCACCAGCTAAAATAAGAAGACTAATAAGTTCATATGCTATCACGTGGAGTCGTTATATGATTTTCCATGAACAATAAATTCTTACATGAATTTTTTATTTGGGTCATAATGGATCATAACAACATAAAATGCATAAATAGTTGCACCACAATCACGTTACCAAGTATTACTAGAAATGTATACTAAATTTGATTTCAAACATATAAAACCATTAACAATGTTTTTGGTACATGTTTAATATGTCAATTTGTTCATCAAATTGAATCACTTTGAGAGATAGGAACAAATTTAGTTCTATTTAGGTGTGATGGATCTTGACTTATCTCTGCTACAAAATAAACCTAATGTCATTACTGATATGAATAGTGAGGGTGAGATTCCATAAAGCATATGAAAGATTTAACAGTCTGAGTCTTATGTTTATGTGAATGACGTTTCCTAACAACTTTAAGAGTACTATTCCCCAAACAGAAAGTGATAGGAAATACCTAAAATTTATGGAGAACATTATTATTCTGAAGATATTTCTCTCATTGGTACTGTATGTTGAAATCATAACCATGAATTTGATGGATAAAGTAGTATTCAAAATAAAAATGAACAAATGTAGACAACTAAATACTAGAAACTCTCGCATAAGGGGCAGATAAACTATATAAAATTATAGCCTATCCATTTTTCTTTTTGGCTTACCATATAATGTGTCATGAGTAATTCATCATTATGAAACTCCTAATAATTTGCCTAGGTGATGTCCCATAGATCTATATGAAAAATAGATATATAAAAATTCAATAAATTTGTTTTAACTCTGCTTTATTCTTGTTCTATTTTATTTTGGAATGTGGCTCAGATTTGGTTTGGATGATGTTCTATTTTTATTTTGGGTTGTAATATTCTAGATTTGGTGCTTTGATTCACTTGAGTGTAGTGTGTGATTTTTCATTTTCATTTACTTACTATATATTTTAGCTTAGTAGTTCGTGGTTTAGTGGCAAATAAAAATTTATTTTGGCATGCGAACTTTAGAGAAAAGTTTACTAGCAATAGAACACTTTGACTCAATTGGTACTCTTGGGAGATTTTTCACATGTGCAACTCTTAAAAATGATAAATCATTGTGAATTGTTTAATTTTTCAAAATATACCCTTTTCAAAAAATTTCTTTGGTTTGGTTGAACTAGTTAGGCGCTCATTATTTATGAACACCCGCATCTTGTTTTGACTACATGAGCCCCTTCTTCGATATGTGCTACGAATGTCGTACATTAATTGAGAAAGGGTACTTTGAGTGTGCGATTAAGTGCCATGTGTGACTGAGGATTCGACTTGATCTTGCTTCTTGAGTCCACCTAGCTGGGATAAAGTCTTGGGGTTGAGCTTGTCCCTCTTCTCAAACCTCATCACGCCCTTCATGTGCGACACTAGAAAGAACACCTAGTCACCAACTTTAAATCCCAATGTTCGAAGCCTACTTCAGCATAACTCTTTTGTCTGGCAATAATGTTCTATTCCTACATCAAAATAGAACCTAAACCAATCGTGAGGCATCAAAATAAATAATGAAATCCTTACCCTTAATAGTAGAAACTTTTACACGAATTTTCAAGTAGATGAAATCGGTCGAGTGGTCTAAGTTGGAGATGGAATTGCACGTGTTTACAAATCTTAATAAAAAGCTCAATCATGATTTTAGGCAAACTAATTCAAGTGGATAAGTTAAGAGCTTCCATTTGATAAATATCTGGTATAGAACCACATGATCGACCTTCAGCTCATGGAAGTAGCACCTTGCTAACTAGTTCATAAAGAAGTTGAAATTCAGGCTTTATTTCCTTTTTGAGCAATCTAAAATCTCCCTAAAAGTCGCTTTGATTTGTCCAAGTTGCTTTTATTTTTGTCTTACGCACTTCTTTTTTGTGTGTGTGAGTTTTAGGATTAACTAGAGTTTGCAACCTCCAATTATAAGTTAATAACACGAAGTAGAGGTCAAATCCATTACAAATAATCAATTAAAGAGGCAAATAAACAACACCCATACAATTCTCACTACTCATTCATACATAACCCCAAGATAGAAATTTAGCTACTCACAACAAAAGATAAGAGAAATATACCAATATCTTCATTTAGATTTGCCATAGAATCTCAATAATCTAAGAGAATCCTGAATTCAAAGCATGAAATAAAATACAAATAACTAAAATTCACTCTAGGGTTTCAATTACAAACTCTCCAATCTTAAAATTGGCAAATAATAGGGTCTTCAACTGTCAAAAAGGCTTAAAGAGATTCATGAAAGAATGTCCTTGAAATTATAGAAATGCCACCACATCCAAATCGGCGTAAGAAGAGACCATCGCCGAACACTTTGGTGATATACAGAAGTGGCTTTGAGTCACTGAATCAATGTTGACCTTAAGCTTTAGTGGTTGGCATATGGTAGTTTTTGCGATTGATTCTTGTTTTTTATCTTCACTGTTGCTTGAATGTGGAGGAATGTCTCATTAATTTTAACTAACCATTCCATTAAATAATTTGAATTCGAATTAAATATAGAATGAGAGATACCATGCTTATTTGTTGGGAATGAAGGTTATTGTGCATACTGAGCATGTGGCTATTTGGCAATTGATGGCTAAAAAGAAAGCCAAGAGAAAGATTCAACTTATAAGAAATGATTAAAAGGAATGATTAAAACTATTTCTCTTTCTAAATTTATTCGAAATGGTTCCCACAAGGACTTTGTACGGAGATACCGATCAAAATAGTTTCTATCCTCCAAAAATAAATCTTATGATAATTGCATTTACTGTTCATATAACTACTCATTATCTTTTCATGGTATATTTGTGGATTATGCCTAAATATAACTTAAGAACAACTAGATGAACTACTCAAATAATTATATAGAGTTAGCATCAATTGTGTTTTCTTTGAAGATCTTGTGTCACTACCTCAATGGTGTTCATGTTGATATCTTCACTGATCACAAAAGTCTACAATATCTTAGGAAGAGAAGCTGGATTGAGTTAATCAAGAATTATGATATGAGTATCTTCTATCACCCCAAAAAGGTGAATATGGTCATTGATGCCCTAATTGGCTATCCATGAGGAAGGCTAGATCTACCTTTTTAGAGAAAATTCGGGGTTATCAATTTGAGGATGATGGGTTGCATGGCATTCGAGATCTAGTGTTGAGAGGTGAGTTGAGGAAGAATACCTTAGATTATGAGTGTATTTTGAGATTCAATAATTGCATTTCTGTTCTGATGGTAGGAGGCTTGATTTAGTTGATACTCTCGGAGGCTCATAGCTTCAGGTATTCTATTAACCTCGGGACAACTAAGATGTATAGAGATTTGAGGTAGCATTATTCATGGAGTGGTATGAGGTGAGATATAGCAGACTTCATAGCTGGGTGTCTGTGTTGTGGTATGATAGCATTTGGGTCATCGTTGATTGATTAACCAAGTCATCCTATTTCATCCCTATTAGACTTCCTTTAGCGCCGAGAGGCTGGTTCGAGTCTACGTTCGAGAGGTGGTTTACCTTTATGGGGTACCCATGCCTATTATTTTTGATATAGGCTCTTAGTTCACTTCTAACTTTTGGAGGACATTTCCGGAGGAAACAGTAACCCAGGTGTCAGACTCAAATCAGAACTCATAATTAAGAAATAATTATTCAATTTTAAGCTTGATTTTTGACTAATGTCGCCCAAATTACATCTCTAAGAAAGTATAAAGCGGTCGCTGCTCAAATATAGAACCCAAATAAGGTTAGGTTTGATCCCACAAGGAATAGATCAAAATCCAATCAACTTAGTTTGTTTGAGTTACTTGGTAAATAAGAAAATAAGTAAAAGGGTTTTTTTATAAAGTAAACTAGTAATCATTTGCCGAGGTTGAAATCAAGAGGCGAAAAGCACTAGGATCGTGTTCTCCCATGACTACATAACTTCTTAGGTTCTCCGTACTTGGTGTTATTTTTAGGTATCCAACAAGAAGAATTGATAAGCTAAGTATCGTCTAACCAACTATGTTATGCTCCTTGTAGACGACTATCCTCAAGCACAAAGGTTAATGCATCATGAGTGCTTCTATGTTGCCCCCTATCAAGGATCCCAATACAACCTTTCCCATATTAAGACTCAAAGTTGATTAAACGAAGATAACTCTGAGTTTTGTTGTTGAATCGCTAGTTCTATCCTACTACCCTTACTATAGTCCAGGGTAGAGATGGATGAGTCCCAATGCGTGCACTCGTCCGAAAGCAATCACTTCAGAAGTAACAACAATACCTGCCCTAATACCCTTCGTGAAACACCTTATACTTCAAACTCTACCTCGTTAATCCACTACGGTTCCCACAAACCTAGTTATGGGGTTTAGTTACTCATGATTGTATGAACAAAATAATTGATCATGAATGAAAACATTAATTGAAGCATACAAGAATGAATAAACTCCAAAATCTCAACTTTAATTAAAACCGTAAAAACTAATATTCATAAAATCCAAAGAAAGTGCCTTGGTATCCCACAAAATAGTGTTATAGAATAATAATAATGCCTAACACGTAAAAATAACCCTAAAAGAGTATTAATAGACTTAACAAATCCTATCCTAAACAAAATAGAAAACTGGTATCGACTGTCTCGGATGAGAAGAACATGTGATCGTGGGTTCAACCCACGATCGTGGTTTACTGTCTTTTGATCCTTGTGTAAAAAGTACTGCAACTCTTCAAATCTGGATCTTCTTCCCACGACCACATAGTACGATCGTGCCTTCAAGGTATGGTTGTAGGATCCATCGTTTGTTGTCCTTATACTTAACTCCTGCAGGTTGATTTTTCTCTTTCATCTCACGACAACATTGCACGATCGTGACAATCGTAAGATCTTTTGTCATTTTTACTCCTCCATGTGGCATCTCTAATTCAACCTACGAAGGCCTAGGCACAATTGTGATTAGATACCACGATCGTGGTAAGTCTAGTCTGATGCCCTTCATGTCCAGTTTTTAACATTTTCTTCTCTGAGTCCTCAAGTCCTGCAAACACTAAACAAACATATCAAATCCACAAAAATTACCATTGAACTAGAAATTATTCCTCGTTTTAAGCGTCTCAATTGCCGTAAATCCATGGCACATCAACACCCTCAATTTAGAAATTTTGCATGTCCTCGGGCAAACAAAATCCTAACTAATCTAAGACGCTTAACCTAGAGTACAATAAATTCACCATGGTAGTCAACTTCCTTAAAATATACATGCATACCAATCTATGTGTTCAACACCCTCCATTCTCATCAAAAACAACCAATGTAGTACATATGTTATACAAGTACTAAAACACAATGGGATCAGGATATGGCAGTACATTGTAACTAGGCAATCTAACACATTGACCAATACATTACCTAACAAGCAATAACTAGATTATAGCCCTTATGCCCTCACAACAAAGAAGTCCCTAATCACTAAGTATATGTAATGAAATCTACAACGAGACTAAATCAAATCTCTCACTCTAAAAAAAAGTTTGATTGAGTGCGTTTTGATACCATAGGCTTGCCCTTATTTTCTACACTTTAGCTTTCAGATGTCGGGTTAGGATCACTATATGTCTTTCTATGCTTGTAATGAAGGCTCGGGGAAAGGTGTGGTACATTTGGGTAAAGTAACTCAATCCTCGTTGGCACTCCACTATTTTTGGCTCCATTTTTTCCTCCTCTTCTTTATTTACCTCCCTTCTCCATTTATTTCATTTTTTTATGGACCCCGAGTGTGACTTTACTTTACATATTTCACAACAATTATTTTTTTCTTTTTTTCTTTTCTTTCTCTTACCACACCCACGTCCTTTTTTTTTCTTTTCACTACTTAAACTTCATACCCAATTTTTATGCACCCATATACAATAACCACCCTCACCTTAGGCGATTTGCCTGAGTTGAGGTGCACAATGTCCAAGAGGGCCCAAGGCCAAAGAAGGTTTATTGTAAAAATGAGAAGGTGTCATGGGTAGTTTAAAGAAACACTCAAAGGTTTAAAATTTGTGTTCAAGGGATACATATCGTTTGGTAGGTCATTTAGGCTAAAGTGGGATACTTCTAACATAGACTATGATCCTTTCCTAACCTTTAATCCAACAACTTTTAGTGAAACTAACCGGGCATGTTCTAGATCGTACACACACACGGACTAGGTAATACCTCTCAATCACTCATACTCAGGGCTGTTATCTAAGTTGCTACCTATTCAGTTTATGCAAGTTCGGTCAGGTTATATTATTTACAATCCTAATGCCATATCTAGATCCTAACATCGATTTCAGTACAGGCAATGCAAATATTACATCACAAAAAACATATTTTTGAAGGGGTATCATTTAAAACAATTTAAAAATAGGTAAGCATGCTTAAATTATCTGGACTACACCAAAGTTCTCTTTTATTACTCTAAGCTATACTACAATGACTATACATAACTCAATAACAATTTCAAACATAAAAACACCTAATAATGCCGGTTCTAACTATGATAGCACAACCAAGGGAAAAGAAACACAACAACAAAAACCCTCTGTTGTGGTATACCTCCACCTCCAAATTTGAAATCATACAATGTCCCTATTGCATGAAATTATATTAAAGAAGTAAAAAACTTGGGTAAAAGGCATACCTGGTGTGCTCTAGGCACCGGTGGAAGTCGGGTCATATGGGGATATGGCTGGGTCCCCTACAGTAACATTAGCAGTAGTGGCCTCGACTGTGTCCATTGTACTCACAGTATTGTGGGCCCCAATTGTGGTAGAGGCACTCAAAGGAATAGATACGAGGGTCATCTCTAAACCCCCTCCTATTGTCTCACCCTTTGGAATAACTCCCGTCGAGGTATCCTCAGTAGCTCTCTCTCCTTCTTGTATTCTTTCTAGATCTCTCTCTCCTTGAACCCTAGCCTGACATATCCTCCCTTAGCCTCTTTCTAGGCTCAAGACCTCCGTCCTCCTTCTCATTGTCATCGATCTCAATCTGCAGAAGAGGAGGAGTGTAGAACAGGGTGACAAGTTAGGCAATATCTGCCTGAATATATTTCATGGAATGCATAGGTGGTGGTGGAGGTAGAGGTGTCAAATCAACTCCCTCAACTAGGGCCTGGAACACTTCCCTCAACTCGGTCAATTCTATTCTAATATAAACCATGTAAGGTGGCTGAACTTCATCTGCCCAGATTCCTAATCAACTAAAACATGACCAGTCGTAAGGAATGGCCTTCCTAAGATGATGGGAACCTCACAATCTAGAATTACAAAATCAACCAAAAAAATGAAAGATGGCACCTTTACCAATACATCATACAAAATTCCTATCGGCTTCTTCACAGTTCGATTTGCCATGAGAAGTCTCATAGAAGTCATCTTAGTCTACCCTAATCCCAAATACTTTTAAACTACTAGCGTCATCAAGATAATGCTAGCACCCAAGTCACACAAAGCCTTTGCAAAATTAAATGACCCAATAGTACAAGGAATCGTGAATGCTCTCGAGTTTTTCTTTTTCTCAACAAGGAAATCAGAAGGGATTGCACTCTAATGATTCACGTTATCAACAGGCTCAAAACTAATAGTCCTCTTTGTAGTCACCAAATCTTTCATAAATTTTGCGTAACCTGGCATTTGCTCCAAAGCCTCATAAGAGGGATATTCACCGATAATTCCTTCAACATTGAAATAAATTTTTGATATTTCTCTCTTCGACCTTCTTCTTCAAACTTTGTAGAAAGGGAGGAGGAGGTTGTGGAATAGGATTTAATACTTTAGAGGCCTCTTTCATATTTCTTTTATCAGACTTAACCTCCTTTCAGCAACTCGAGGCTCTTGAGTTGCCTTGTCCTCAACCACCAAGTTTTTAGTTTCATTCTCATTCTCATCATCAATTATTACGGGCTTATAATCAAGATCTATAGGCGTAGGTGGATCAACAATAGTCTTACCACTTTAAATAGTTATAGCTAAGCAATAACCATCATTTTGGGATTTTGGATTGTAGACATCTGGCCAAATTGTTGCTCTAGTTGTTTGATAGTGGTCACATGAGCTTCCACGTTTTGGCTTATCCCTAAAATTCCTACCCTAATCTCCTTAAGGTAATTTTCTTAACTTTCTGACCCCTTAACAAGTTTTGCAAGCATGGCTTCCATTCTTGAATTTCAAAATCCAGCATCATGGTACTTTTCCATCCAAGTATTTAGCCTCCTTAACCCGCCACTTCTCTATCCAAGTATTTAGCCTCCTATTCAGAATTAGATTCTTCATATCTTGGTGCTTTTCTATGTGCACTCACTGCATTGACTTTTTCCACACCTCCAGCTACAATCTGTTTGGCAAGCAGGCCAATTTCCATTCTCAGTTACGCTACCTCTTGAGCCACTGATTCATCCAAAGCTTTTTATTCTGCCAAATCTCGAATAAAATATGTACCCATGGGTCTATCTGCTTCCCGAGTACGCCAATCTCGATTTGTTTTTGTGATCCTATCTAGAATCTCCGATGTGTGCTCCCAGCATAAACTAAGAAATACACCTCCAGTGATGGTACTACAACTTTAGTATTTGTGTTCAAAGATCTGTAGAAGATCTCAAGTAGATTCCTACCACTAATCCTATGGTTTGGAACATTCTACAACTTCTTGTAGAACCTCAGCCATGTTTTATAAAGTGCTTCTGAATGTAGTTGTCTGAATTTATAGATCTCATCTTTTAATTACAACATCCTAGAAGGTGGAAAGAATCATTTCAAAAACTGATTTATCAACTATTACCAATTTGTAAGAGAACCTTGTGGTAATTCAGCCAACCATAAAGTCGCTTCCCCCGTAAGAGGGAATGGAAAAAGCCTCAACCGAATAGCCTCTTGACTTACTCCAGGCAGATTGTACGAAATGTAGATTCCTATTAAATTCATCACATGCATGTTTGCATCATCAGTAGGAAGGCCAGCAAACACCCCTTTAAGTTTAATAGGTGAATCATAGCACTATAAATATCAAACTTAGTTCCTTCAGGAAGCTCGGGTAGGAAAATGGTGTCAGTCTCCACCGGCTCCAAATAGGCTAAATCTTCTTCTAGCGCTTCATAGATCAGTGGTTGTTGTACTCTAGGACTTCTCTACCATTTCTCAAGTACAACAAGATGATGTGCTACCTCTTGCATTATTCGATGGTGTCTGTCTGCTTGTCTAGCAACTGGTTGTCTCACATTTTCCTCGACCATCAACCTAGCAGTTATTTGTTCTGCAGTCTCCTGAACAATCGAATTAAGTGGTGGCTTATTATGAATGTCACCCATAGTTGTAGGATCTTGAACTCCATTGTTATTCACAATTCTTTGATTATTCCTTAGAGTTTTTTCAATTTCTTAGTTAAGTGGAATCATGGGGTTACCTTGACTCCTAGTGTTAGGTATACACCGATGTGTGCCCTCATAAAATCATAAAAGTAACTAATGTAACTGCACCAAATCAACTCCAACAAGCAAAATCAATCAACTCCATAATCGTATTCCCCGACAACGTTGCCAAAATATTATGTAGTCCAAATTACACCTCTAAGAAATTATAAAGCAGTCGCTGTTCAAATATAGAACCCAACTGAGGTTGGGGTCGAACCCACGAGGAATAGGTCAAAATCCAATAAACTTTGTTTATTTAAGTTACTTGGTAGATAAGTATATAAGTAAAATGGGGGTTTTATAAAGTAAACTAGTAATTGTTTTTTGAGGTTGAAATCAAGATGAGAAAAGCACTAGGATTATGTTTTCCAATAACTTCATAACTTCATAGGTTCTCCGTACTTGGTGTTACTTTTAGGTATCCAGTACATAAAATCGATAGGCTAAGTATTATCTAACTAACTATGATACACCCCTTGTAGACGACCATCCTCAAGCACAAAGGTTAATGCTTCATGAGTGTTGCTATGCTGCCCCCTATCAATGATCCTAATACAGCTTTTCCCATATTATGGCTGAAATCTGATTAAATAAAGATAACTCCATGTCTTATTGTTGAATCTCTAGTCCTATCCTACTACCCTTGCTATAGTCCAGGGTAGAGATAGGATGAGTCCCATGCATACATTCATCAAAAAGAAATCACTTCAGAAGAAAAAAAAATACTTGCCCTAATACCCTCCGAGAAACACCTTATACTTCAAACTCTACGTCGTTAATTCGCTATGGTTCCCACAACCCAAGTTATGGGGTTTAGTTACTCATAATTTTATGAACAAAATAAATGTTCATGAATGAAAATATTAATTGAAGCATACAAGAATGAGTAAACTCTAAAATTTCAACTTTAATTAAAACCGTAAAAACCAATATTCATAAAATTCCAAGAAAGTGCCTTGGAATCCCACAAAATAGTGTTATAAAATAATAATAATGTCTAACACATAAAAATAACCATAAAAGAGAATTTATAAACTTAACAAATCATATCCTAAATAAAACAGAGAACTGGTGTCTGCTGCCTCGGACGAGAAGAACATACGATCATGGGTTGAAAGCATGATCATAGATTTCTATCGTATGATCCCCATGCTAAAAGTCCTGCAACTCTTCAAATCTATATTTGCTTCCCATGACCACAAGGTACAATTATGCCTTCTGGTATGGTTGTGGGATCCATCGTCTGTTCTCCTTATACTTAACTACTGCAAGTTGATTTTCCCCTTTCATCTCATGACCCTATTGGACGATCGTGACATTAACTCACGATCATAGGATCTTTCATCAGTTTGACTCCTGCATGTGGCATCTTTGATTCAACCTACAAAGGCCTAGTCAAGATAATGATTAGCTACTACGATCGTGTTAAGGCTCGTTTGATGCCCTTCATGTCTAGTTTTTAGCATTTTCTTCTCTAAGTCCTCAAGGCCTATAAACACTAAAAAAATATATAAAATCCACAAAAATTACCCTTGAATTAGCAAATATTCCTCGTTTTAAGTGTCATAAATCCATGGTACACCGCTGACCCAGAGCATAAATTGGTTTGGGGTGTGTTCTAATGCAGCAGGGCCAAGTTATTGCATATGCGTTGAGATTTATAAAGGTACTTAATGTGGATTAGGAAGAGGCCTCCAAGTCTAGAGTGGATCAAATACAAGAGTTGGAGGAATTTAGTCTTCAGGCGTATTAGAGCTCGGTTCTTTACAAAGATAGAGTGAAAAGATGGGTCATGATCTCCCATATTTTTCTTTTCCAACTCTACCACACACCTGCACCATACAACAAATATTATTCAAAAAAATTAAAACTTGGGTTGCCCCCTATGAAGCACCTTAGTTATTATCGTGGCACGACGTTGT
This sequence comes from Capsicum rhomboideum, assembly GCA_031232105.1. Lineage (NCBI taxonomy): Eukaryota > Viridiplantae > Streptophyta > Magnoliopsida > Solanales > Solanaceae > Capsicum > Capsicum rhomboideum. The sequence continues at coordinate 98,188,115 of CP124711.1, read as the reverse complement.
TCCTTATCAAAAAATATCTTTGAAATGGAGTAACTCCATTCCTTGAGGCTGTCTCTGACTAAAGAAGGAATGGACCTTCTGTGTTGCTTGTTCACTCTATGCAAGTACCATTTGGCCAGTGGGAAGGGTAAACAAAGGATTTCTACTCGATAGCAGAAGTTTGAGGTAGGTCTCAATGAAAGATAAGATTAGTCCCCTGAAGAGTAAGTTACCTAGTCTTCCAAGATGAATAAAAGAGAGGTTGTGTCAAAATAAAGGAAAATAAATGGTGTAGTCATCCCAGAATTAGAGTTTGATATAGAGAAAAAAGATTATGACATTCATAATCAGACAGTGCTCTTTGAAAGAGTATTTGATCCTCTTATTGCAACTAGCTTTGGGATGAGTTCCCTTATTGTTATTGTTGATGCTCAAGCATTGATGTATTTTTTTGACTCTACAGGTATTTCTTATATCAATGTGATTAAATACTTCTATAATGATATGATGTTCACAAAAATGGAGTTGTCACTTGATGCCACTGTGAATGGAATTAAGTTCACCCTAACAATCTCACTGCTTAGAGAGATTCTTGGTGTGCCTACTCATGGTTATTTGAATCATTGAGTATCCTTATATATCTACTTGGTATTCTTTCTTCTTTACATATCATTACATATTTTATATGTACTGACATCCCTACGACCGGGGGCTCTCCCTTATTTTTGTTTATGAATAGTATCTTTTCCTCTTAGTATATATATCGATTGTATAGCACATTCTCATAAAATTATTGTCCGCCATGTCTAGGTTAGGAGTATGCTATGGAGAAGTGTAATTGAGGTCTCTTTATACGCTTTGAGGGGGAAGAGTCATTATAACCTCAGCTTTTCATACCTTACCTATCACCTATGCTGCAAGCCAATGTAAGACCTTAGTGGCCTCTAAAGTAGCACAATGGATAATTTATTATGTATCAAACTGGATGAAGGACAAATGATACTTAAATGATAAGCAAAAAATAATTCAAGATAGGTTTTTGAGTTGATAATATTGGTTTTAATGATTCAAAACACCAAGGAGATACTTATAGATATATTTCACCTTATGTTTGTTATTGTTTTCTTGTGATTAAGTTTGTATTATTTACTTTATGCTTAATAGTTATGGTTTATATGTGTAGGATGCGATTTGATGCCTCAAAGAGTATGACTTGGTGTACCATCCACCCTAAAGGGGGGTGTGCTACACCTATGTACTTTCTAGGAAAGACTATAAATTTTAATTTTTAGTACTTTTGTCTTGGCCTCAAGCACCCAAATAACTCACACAATGCATCTATGACTTTTTGTGCAAATTTGGATTAGTTTTTATCTAGGGTACAGTCCCTGCCAATACTAGCCCTCAATGACTCATCTAAAACTTCTAAAATTCATGAGGTTCTCGAAATGAATCCTCCGCTAATCTTCAAAGTATCTAAGGTTAAAGGGGACATGCAAAACTTCATTGATGAGATGTAGAAAATTCTTAGGGTGATGCGTGTTAGTTAGTCCAAGGGAGTTGAGCTTATTTCTTACTAGCTGAAAGATATCTCCAATACTTGTTATGAATAGTGGGATTTGTCTCGGGGAGTTGGTATGGTATATTAGTTATATTTTGTTAGTTCAAGTTCGAGTCCTGCATTCACTATTATTAATGATCTTCGGTTGGGAATTTGGTTGAGACTGGTAAGATTATGGTTGTAGATGGAGGAAGAATATAGGATATTTATATCGCACATCTTTGCTCACTTCTAGTGTCTTACGATTATATTTGGTGTTATATTAGTTTTACTCTTGGTTTTTACCCACTGGGCTTATGGGGGCTTGGTTGGGTTTATTTCTACTTGTGTGTGCCTTCTGGGCTTATGAGGGTCCAGTTAGGTTATAGCTAGGCATTTATTTTTTATTTTGAGTAGTTATATTCTATTTACTACATTTTCTTAGCAAAGATGATTATTTTCTTTTCTGACCCTCACTTGTCGCCTTTAGTTTATACACACACTTTATTTATGTTTTTACTGTAATTGAGCTCAGTCGGCCTATATTGAGTACCTCATGTTTTGGTACTCATACTACACTTCTGTAACATTTCCTTGATGTAGATCCCAGTACCAGTCACCGCCTCTGACACTGACCTCGGGCTATGTTATTGACCGGAGATTTGGGTGAGCTTTTAAAGTCCAAAGCTGATCCTTTTCCTTTTGCTGTTATGATAGTCTTATTTTGTATATCCTGAGACTACTATGTATATTTTGGCACTATCAAGAACTCTTTTTTGTATAGTGGCTCGTGTACTGACCTTACACGGTCTTGGGGGATTCATTTCGTTATATTTTGTCCTCTACCCTCTCTTGTATGGCACACTTATATATATTTTTATTTCTTGCTTGTTGTTTATTATTACCATTTATGTTCTTATGTCTCTCTCTTTAACCTATTAACCTATTGCTTATCATTTTAGTCTATGGCTTGGCTTACCTACTGGTGGGTTAGGGTAGGTGCCATCATAACCTGGTAAATTAGGTCACGACACTATAGTGGGATGCTGAGAACTAGAAACAGTCCCTTATTTTCCCTTCTCCCTTCAGTTACAAAAGATAACACTAGAGCAATGGATAAAAAGGGGTATGCTTGAGTGGGGTAAACCCCAATGATATATTACAGATTTCCCAATCAAAATCACTAGAACGGAGCGAGAAGTTCAAGTTCATGCCTTTATAATAGCTGCTTGGCACCTAGGTAGGATAGGTCTAATTGAGTAGTAAAGAGATGAGTTAGAAAAAGTATTCATAACATAGATTGATGGGAGATTCCATGAGTAGGCATGCGGGCAAGGTGTTTGGATGGATAAAACTGGTATATTAGGGTTATGTGAATAAGAGGATATTATTGAATGACGTTTCGTTATGGTAATGTGGTGTGGTTACATTGGTAGACATACAAAAAAATTTCCTAGACAAGATATGCCTTATTTATAAGATGGGAGATCCGTTGATAGGGACCTCTTTGTGTGAGAGCACGTGATTTCAATACTTGAACATTCTTTAACTTAGTTAGAGTGTATAAACATATGCATGGTTTGGTAATATTTAGTCAACATTGAGGCTTGTTGTTCACAAATTTAGTGTTTAATAAGTGAAACTTGTGCCATTGTTTTCAAAACCATGAGGGAAAAGTGTTTTCACCAAAAAACCATGTGTCTAAGCTCCAAAGTAGTACCGTTTGTAGGTATTGTTATAGATTTCTGGTTATGGTTGGCAACTTATGAGTTCCGGTAAGGTTGGCAACATTCTATTGTATATAGATCTTTTGGTCTCTTGTTATTTTCCACTATTCCCAGTTTGAGCCTGGCATCTGGTCTCTTGTTGTTATCCACTGGTTCCAGTTCAAACCTGGTATATACCTTCATTATGGTTTTGGGATTGGAAAGTTGTTTAAGACTGGTGCAGTTAAAGGTTACTTATGCTTCATACCATAGTTTTCCTCTTATTTGCACCCTCTGGGATTATGGGGGCTCGATATGGTTAATTAGCTTCTTGTGTGTGCCTTCTAGACTTATGGGGGCTTAGTTAGGTTATAGGTAATCCTTCGCTTTCATTTTTGAATTACTTAGTTCCTTTATAGCATTCGCCTAGCATATCTTGCTATTTACATTTCTGCCCCTTTTATTGACTTAGCTTACACTCTCACACTTTATTTATGCTTTTACTATATTTGAGCTCCGTCAGCCAATGATGCCTACTGAGTACCTTTTTCTTTGGTACTCATACTACACTTCTGCATTTTTTTCCTAATGCAGATCTAAGTAAATCCACCATCTCTGATGCTATCCTCAGGCCTGCTACTGATCCAGAGATGAGGTGAGCTTTCGAGAGCCTAGAGCTGATCCTTCTCCATCTACTTCGTTGATAGTTTTTTGTATTTTCGAGAATACTCTATATATTTTGGATACTGCCTAATACTATTCTTTTTTATCATGGTGGCTCTTATACCGACCTTACCAGGTCTTGGGCGGGATTTATTTTATATATTTTGTCCCCTTTCCTCTATTGAATAGTATATTATATATGTATATCTTTTCTACTTCTGCCTATAGTATTGTTATGTATTTGTTTCATTCTTGTTTCCCTTTATCTTCTGCCTGTTAGCCCATTACTTGTCATATTGGGCTATGGCTTAGCTTACCTACTGGTGGGTTAAGGTAGGTGACATCATGACGTGAGAAATTGGGGCATGATAGCTTGGTATCAGAGCCTAGGCTCATCGATATTATTGTTATAAGATCCAGTGTTGAGAAGAGTCCTGTGGATTGGTACAGAGATGTTTGTATCCTATCTTTGGGAGGCTACAAGACATTCTTAGGAAAGTCTCATCTTTTCAGTTTTGTACATTAGGTCTGTATTGGTTTCTAGATTTTTATTTGTTTCACTCTTTAACGAACGGTTAGGACGTAGGGTATGGAAGCCAGGGATCAAGACCCCAAACTTGATGCAAGAGATTCAATTAGATGCAGAGGTCAACTTTAAGGTCGAGGGCAGGCTAGAGCTGCAGCCCCAAATTTAGCTCAGGTTATGGAGCCATCACCAGATCTTGTTATTGCTCTTAAGCCAGAGATAACACCAGAGATTTTTCCACCAGAGCAGCAGGTGGGCCAGGAGAAACCCAGGTCCCACCCGGGTTTATATCTTCTTCGGTTCTTCGTGATTTATTGGTTCATCTATTAGGGTTAGTTTCTGTCATTATTGCTTTTCCGATTCCCTTGGTCACGATCCTTATATCCAGCTTTATCATAAAGTTGTCCCTCTGATAGTTCCGACCTTGGTTTCCTTGGCCATTTGTATGGAAACCCCCTATCTAGTTTTTTAGATAGTTTGCCTCTTCTTCAGAATTAGACCCCATTGCCTTGTTCTACGAACCAACAACCTTTACCTGCTCAACACTACCTGCCAATAAGTGCTCTGTCAGCAAATCGATCAGAGTTTTCATGTGAGCCATGTCTTTGTCATGTTGTTCTTCCCTTCGGTGTTGTTCGACCGATATTCCTATAGCGTAAATGCTACTTGCTACCTCAGAATCCCTGGTATGCCAAGCTCTATTTGTTTTAGTCAACCTATCCAGCATCACTGTGGCCTCTGCAAAAGTCAACCCCATGAATGCTCCTCCAATAATGTTGTAGATAGTTTGTTTGGGATTAGAGTTGAAAGACCTGTAGAAAGTCTCCATCTAGTGCTTATCTGTCAACTTATGATTTGGACATTAGGTCAACTTTTTCTTGAAACTCAGCCATATCTCATGCAGTGATTCATTTTGTTGCTGCCTAAAGTTACTAATTTCGTCCCTCAGTTGTAACATCCGGGAAGGCTGAAACAACCTTTCTAGGAAAACTCCTTTCAATTGCCTCCAGTTTGTTATAAAATCGGGTGGCAGCTCAGTCAACCAAAATGTTGCCTCTCCAGACAGAGACAATAGGAACAGCCTCAAACGAATGGCATTCTGACTAACTCCTGGAAAGTCAAAGGACTTGAAGATTTCAATGAAATTCATTAAGTGCATATTCAAATCATTACAAGACATCCCTTCAAATAAACTTTTAATATTCAACAACTGGATTATGGTGCTAGTGATGTTGAACTTTGCTCCAGGGACTAGTGGTAGTAGAACAATGGCCTAGAGGCACCAACTCCATCTAAATCAGCCTTATCTTCCTTCTCTAGTTGAAAGTTCATAATAGGTTATTGTCAAACTCTGGGTATTTATCGTTGATGTTGGTTGGATGGGGCAATGTTGTCAACATGTTGCTCATCAACGTCATCACCCAAATCATCATCAGCCTTATTCTCAGGTGCGTTCAAATTAGGTTGATTCAGTTTATTTGCAGCAAGTTACTGAAGCCATATTGCTTCATGCTGTTGTGCATCCATATTTCTCCTCAAAGTCCTTGAAATCTTTGGAACGTAAGGTAACAATGGTTCACCCAAAATTTGGGTACTTGGCATGCACAGGTAAGTACCCTGCAGTTACAAAAACAACAAACAAAAGTAAAATAAGGAAGTATTACTTAGAGTCAAGTAAACACAACAGCTTAATAGAAAACTGGATTCCCAGCAATGGTGCTAAAATTTGATACGCCCAAATTACACCTCACTTAAGAAGTATAAGCGGTTATTATCAAATAGATAACCCACCAAAGGTTGGGGTCAAATTCCACAGAGAATAAGATGAACATTAAGTCGTATATGATTTAATTGACTATTAGCCTATAGTCCCATAAAGTAGGGCTATTTATAAAATAGCTTATTAGAATCACTACTCTGTAGCAAATAACAATAGTCAAGTATTATTATGTAAAAAGCAATGGAGGAATTAAACTAGGCTTGTGTTCACCATGGCGTTCATAACAACTATGGGTCGATCACTTCATAAAATTCTTGTAATAACAAATAATGTGAAGTTATCGATTTCTAAAATTCACCAAAATATTTATCAACCTAATTGGATGACTATTACTTTAATTCTCTTGAACGTAAAGAAGGAATTATACGAATTCGATTAAACCTCAAGTTGGTTAATCTTGTAACAACATTAACCATTAGACGTAGAATAAAAACTCCAAATCCTCGTTAATAAGCCTTGTTCCTTGTCTTAATCACTTATTTAGAGTAAATCAAACATAAGGAATGTTCCAATATTTGCAACCATTAGAAATCTATTAACGCAAAAGGGTTATCAACACAAATTCGTTCATCACTCTAATCGCTGCCATAAATATAATGACAAGGAGTGAAAACATTAATCACCTCAAGCTAATCCCAACTCTAATTCTATGATACAATCACCAATTTTAAGCTCTAAATGCATCTAATGGAGTTTTACACTTAAAACATAAAGCTGAAACTCAAGGAAATAAAATATATACAACTACTAGTGATGGCCTCTTTAGTGGCTAAATGATCTCTAAAGAAGTCACCGTTAAAGCGATGAGGTGGGTGCTTAAGCAACCCCACCTTAGTTATCCAGCCACCATTAAAACAGTCCTGAACTTCTAAGGTGACTACCGCTAAAGTGGTCTATAGGACGCTAAAGCAGCTACATCACCTGCTTCGGCATGAAAAATGCTAAGTACAAACGAACTCCGATCGGGCACTCGAGATTCATTTAGAACCCCGTGCATGCAAATGAACTATGCTACCTTACTAAATTTGGCTTTTCAGAATCAACAAAACCATTGATATTTCCATCTGAGGTTGTTTAAACAAAATATGGATCTCACACCCAAGGTTCTAATTTTCACCAAAATCCACCCAATAGCCTAATAGAATAAGGGTCCCCTAGGCTAAAATCGACATTCTGGAGCTACTAGACCTGTCAAAATTTTCATCCAAGGGCTTTTAATGCCTAAGACCATATACTTAACTTTAAAACCTCTAAAATGGGGAAATGTCTCTATAAACAAAATGAACTGGCCGATAATAAAACTATCAGTCCCAGCAAGTCATAAATGACTTGGAGCAACTATGAGAAGGCTATAAATGCTGAAAAGGCACAAAAAAAAAAGAAAATAACTTGAAGGGTCATTACAACTTAATGAGTAGGTTCAATATGATAGTTATGCATTAGGCCTCCATCATGCCACAGGACTAGTTATGCATCTTCATAGTGTGATATTCTCGATTGAGGTTCCCAGAGTGAGCTATGTAGGTGTCCCATCACTAAGCAAAGGGGATAACCAACCCTGAAGATCATCAATATTCTTCCAAGTATGGGTGGAAAAGTAATGATATGCTATCATAACACCAAGAAGTACGAGGTAAACCACTCATGAAATCCATAGTAATCCGTTCCCACTTCCACTAAGGAATGGGGAACCTTTGAAGCAGTCTACTTGGTTTAAAATGCTCAGACTTCACCTGTTGACAACAGAAACACCGAGACATAAAGTATGCTGTATATCTCTTCATATTGCTTCACAGTAGTGCTGCCTCAAGTATCTACACATGTTAGCTATCCTATGGTGAATGGTTTGGTTAATGTCCTTTTACGGTGACTTTTGGATTCTAGGGATGCAATCGATAGTATTTTTTTCATTTATTATTTAGTTTTGAAATATTTATTATTTAAGTTGAGATTTATTTATATTCTATCTTTATTGAATAATTGAATGGATTAAGGCTTGGGTTAGATGGTTCTCCCATTGAACTGTTAGTGTGGGTTCCACTCATGGCCATTTGGGCTGTGACAAAGTTGGTATCAGAGCCCTTGGTTCATCGATATCATTGCATAATGACATGTCTATTAGAGTATTGTGTAACAATATATATACGCCAACAATTTTCTTTAAAAGGCTACATGACACTAGGAAAACACAATTCTTTCTTTCATTCATGCTATTACTCGATTCCAATTGGTATATGGTAATTCCAATTGGTATTTGACCTCTTTCATTCTTATTATTATAAATGGTAAGAATATGTGCATGTGAAAAAAAGGTAGAGGAACCCAAACCAGCCGATGGGGCTATAATTCTTTATAGAGGGAAAGTGTGAGAAACAGAAAGAGGTAAAGGATGGAGAACAACACCCCTCTAGGGGCAGAGCTTAGTCAGCCAGTAAAATAACTAGGGAAATCTTAGAATCCCCTTGTCACGCCCCAAATCCCATCGAGACGAGATTTGCACCCGTAGTCGATAAGGCCCGAGAAAACCAACCTGTACTTATGTGCATTCGTATACATGCCATCAGAAACACTCTTAACACGTGAGGACTTATCATGCTAACAACGAAAATTCAAAAACATATGACATATACAAATATACATATGTGAAACTTGGCCGTTGAGGCCATCAAAATAAGACTTCATGCGTCATCTTATATACATATACCCACATCCGTCTACAAAAGCCTTTAACAAGTGCATTGACCAAAATGAGCTAAAAGTCGGGACAAGTCCCCGCTTTATACGACATGTACAACACCAAAACATATGTACAACTGTGACCTGGAGAAAGCCCCAAACAACTGGAGCTCACCAAAAGCTGTAAATATCCCGCAACCTACTGTGGAGGTCTACTAGAACCTGCGCCTGCAGCAAGTAAGGTAAATTCCCCAAAGGGGTCAGTACGAAGAATGTACTGAGTATGTAAGGCTCATATAAAACTTTACAACACATGAATATTTCAATGAACTCAGATACATATGAATAATCCAATGAATAAGTAACCATTCTGTATTTTGGGAACCATGTGTATTATTTTGATTGCTTCTTTCATTTAATGCTTACTTGTCATTACATGTGTCACACTGTACCCGGGCCCCGACTGATCAGTGGGTCTTTACATAACATATCATCATGTTGGGATTGGGTCGAGCTAGGCTTATGCCCCTAGACCTGCCACCCATAAATCAATGTATCAGGTTCGGCTCCAGCTAGGTTTTCACCCCTAAAGCTGCCCCTGATCCAATAATATCGAGATCGGCTTGAGCTAGGCTTTCGCCCCTAAATCTTCCACCCGTACTCAATCATTAACCACATATGCATTACTTTATTCATTACTTTGAGATTGATACTTTGAGGTTGATACAATGATAGTTATAATCTCACTTTGAACTTTGGAACATAACAGAGACATGAATATAATCACTATTGGAACATTGGAACACAACCTTGTTGGACATTTGGAACCTTAGCACTGACTATGAGACAAGATTCTCCATTGTGCAATGAATAGGAAACATGTGACAATAACCATTGATAACCGGAAATAGGATACCTTGGTACATCTCGGAATAGGACAAGTGTAACGTCGATGTGAACATTATATGCTACGGAAAGGTACGGACAAAGTAACCTTACATACCTTATCTTCCCAATACGTAACTACACTGATTCAGCACCTTCCTTATGTGTTAATCTACAACACAAATACATAATGGAGCAAACATTAATGACTAGCTACATTATAAGTTCACAAGACGGTAAGTAGGTGCTTAACGGAAAGTAGAAACTGTCCAACCTCCAAAACACATTGTGCATCACTCCCCCCTTCATTATACTACCAAATAAAATTATTCCACAACATTACACTATAATTTACTGCTTTTTCAAAACAACAACACCAAATCAGTCCACACACCACCAAAACAGTCCACAAACCAACATAACCGTTACAAACCGGTAGGATTACCTACCTAGTTTATCCTTTACATTTCCACTCCAACGAAACTCCATATATTCACCCCATAAGGTCACCATACTGCCTTCCACAGTAGCATACAAAAATCATTCCACAACAGTTCCAACATTCAGTTTAACATAACAAAAGAGTATTCTCTTTTCACTACAACAAACGTTCCATTTACCAACACATATAAACATTTCCATCAAGCCATACATAAAAGGAACGATTAAGGGGAAGAACCACACTTTAATATACTGGAATTGCATCATCATAACTTAATTTCTTCAACACCTTAAGCCCCTATACAAGTCCAAACCACAAGGAAGACAAATTCATCAAAACTAACACAAGTGGACTGCCAACTTAATTAAGGGACTGCTCTATACATTTTAAACACCACCAACATGTTTTACACAACCTATTATACATTTATTACATTAAGCTATAAGGGTAAACACTTACCAAGGCTTTAAAAATGGGAGATTAGTCCAACAACCCTAAAGGAAAATTAGGGCGGTTGTTTGGGGTTTGAGAGAGGAGAGAGTGTTTTAATTTTCTGTTTCAGGAAAATGAAATGAATGGATAAATGAGCTGAATTTCAGATCTTTATACACCCTCTTATCCACCTCTTTTAGCTCATCCTTATCCAATTTTTGGTCAAAAATAGTCCAAGTAGGTGATGCACCTACTTGGCTATACAAGCTGTCCAAAACAGTCCACTTTCTCACTTTATTCTTACTTGGATCATCTCTTGTTGGGCCTTAGTTATATTTAGGTGTTGGTCTGGTAATCTTCCATATTTTATGTACTTAGTTTGGGCCTCAATTGAATCCATTAATATGTGTCCAAATACAGCCCAATAGCTTAAGTAGATGATACACCTACTATCTTAATTAAGTTACGGAAGCACCTCGTTTATGTTCTCCCCTTTTTCCAACGTCTTAATCTTTCTACCTTAATACACCACTTAACTTTAACCTTACACTCAAGTATGCCCTTATTATCTCAAGTTTAAATACTTTTATCCATCTTAGGTTGATCGTATAAGTTTTGAAAATGTACGGGGTGTTACATCCTTCCCCCCTTAAGAACATTCATCCTCGAATGTTAGTACCATCACTACACATCTTAAACAAGTTCAAGCCTTTATTTAATCTTTATGCTATCACTTAATACTTATATATACTTACTTGTTACTGCTCCAATTTAGTATCTAAGGCTTCCAATTCGGTTTCAAATAATTGAGGATACTTAGCTTTCATCATTTCCTCAGCTTCCCATATGATTTCCTCTACCTGTTGATTCCTCCAAAGCATTTTTATGGAAGCTACCTCTTTATTTCTTAACTTCTTAACTTGTCGATCCAGAATAGCAATAGGTATTTCTTCATAGGTAAGATCCTCCGAAACTTGTACATCTTCAATGGGGGTAACATAAGATGGATCTCCTATGCATTTTTGAAGCATGGAAACATGAAATACCGGATGAACAGTGGAGAGTTCTTGGGGTAATTTCAACTCATATACAACTTGCCCAAATCTTCCGATAATTTCATATGGGCCTATGTAACGTGGACTCAATTTTCCTTTTTTCCCAAAGCGCGCATTACTCCTTTCATCGGTGACACCTTTAAAAATACCCAATCACCTATGGCGAATTCAAGCCCTCTTCTTCTCATATCAGCATAGGACTTGTGTCGACTTTGGGCCGTTTGTAATCGTTGTTGAATCACTTTCACTTTTTCCGTAGCCTGATGAACAAGATCCGATCCAAGTAAAGCAGTTTTGCCTGCTTCAAACCATCCGATTGGTGATCTATATTTCCTTCCATACAAAACTTCATAAGGTGCCATTTTAATACTTGAATGATAGCTATTGTTGTAAGCAAATTCAATAAGAGGCAAATGGTCATCCCAACTGCCTTAAAAATCTAACGTGCATGCTCGTAGCATATCTTCAAGTGTTTGAATGGTACGTTCTGCTTGTCCATCAGTCTGAGGATGGAAAGCCGTACTCAGATTCACTTGTGCGCCCAAACTCTGCTGAAAAGATATCCAAAAGTGCGCTGTGAACTGTGCTCCTCTGTCTGATATAATGGAAAGTGGAATACTATGCAACCGCACTATCTCTTTAACATATAATTTTGCATAACCCTCAGCTGTATAAGTGGTCTTGACTGGTAGAAAATGTGCGGACCTGGTAAGCCTGTCAACTATAATCCATATAGAATCAAATCTCCGCAATGTATGAGGCAAACTTGTGATGAAGTCCATATTAATCATATCCCACTTTCAGATTAGAAGATTGATACATTGCATGTAACCTCCCGATTTATGATGCTCTATTTTCACTTGTTGACAATTCGGGCATTGAGCAACGAAATCCGCAATGTCCTTATTCATATTTCCCAACCAATACACTGCTTTTAAATCATGATACATTTTAGTAGCACCCGGATGAATAGAATAGCGCGAATGATGCGCCTCCGTCATAATTCATTTTCGCAGTTCATCTACATCTGGAACGCATACTCTACCTTGGCATTGGAGCACCCCTTCCTGTGTTAGATCAAATGCCTTTGTCAAATTCTTTTCTATATTCTCTTTTAACTGCATTAACATAGGATCTGTAAGCTGCTTTTCTTTCACCTCAATGATTAGTAAAGATGCATCTGCATTTTGCACAATAACTCCTTCATCTGAGGATTCAAGAAGACGAACCACCAAACTAGCTAATTGATGTAGATCATTGATTATCTCTTTCTTTTCCATCAATTGACCACTAGTGCTTTCTATTGCATTGCGGCTCAATGTATCAGCTACTACATTTGCTTTGCCTGGATGATGAAGAATATCAATGTCATAGTCTTTTAAAAGCTCTAACCACCTTCGTTGCCTCAAATTGAGTTCCTTCTGCTTAAAGATATATTGTAAACTTTTGTGATCCGTATAAATATCAACATGAACTCCATACAAATAATGACGCCATATCTTTAAAGCAAAAACCACCGCTGCTAATTCAAGATCATGTGTGGGGTAATTTTTCTCATGAGGTCGTAACTGTCGTGAAGCATATGCTATGACATTACCATGCTGCATCAATACACATCCGAGGCCAACCCCAAAAGCATCACAATACACTACATAACCTTCAGTACCTTCGGGGAGTACTAAAACTGGTGTGGAGGTTAATTTATCTTTCAACTTTTGGAAGCTTTTCTCACACGCATCATTACACTGAAGTTTAATTGCCTTATGTGTAAGCTTTGTTAACGGTGCAGCAATGGAGGAATAACCTTCCACAAATCTTTTGTAATAACCAGCTAATCAAAGAAAACTACGAATCTCTGTGGGTGTCGTAGGTCTTGGCGAATTTTTCACTGCCTCAATCTTCTATGTATCCACCTGTATCCCTTCATCTGATACAATGTGACCCAAGAATGCAACTGATTTTAACCAAAACTCACACTTAGAGAACTTTGCATACAACTTACGCTTACGGAGAATCTGTAACACTTGTTGTAAGTGATTAGCATGTTCCTCTGATGATCTAGAATAAACCAGGATATCATATAAAATACCGTGACAAATACGTCCAGAAATGGCTTAAACACCCTGTTCATCAAATCCATAAACACAGCTGGCGCGTTTGTTAGTCCAAATGACATGACTAAAAATTCATAATGGCCATACCGTGTTCGGAAAGCTGTCTTGGGTACATCTTCTTCTCTAACTCTGACCTGGTGGTAGCCCGACCTCAAGTCGATCTTTGAAAAACACTTAGCACCCTATAACTGATCAAACAAATCATCAATGCGAGGGAGGGGATATTTGTTCTTGATCGTTACCTTATTCAATTGTCGATAGTCGATGCACATTCTCAACGTGCCATCTTTCTTCCGTACAAATAGTACCGGTGCACCCCACGGTGACATACTCGGCCTAATGAAGCCTTTGTCCAGCAAATCTTTCAATTGCTCTTTCAATTCACGCAATTCTACTGGAGCCATTCTATATGGAGGAATAGAAATAGGTTGAGTGCCTGGAATCACATCAATGCCAAATTCTATTTCAAGCTCTGGGGGTAGGCCTGGAAGATCCTCTGGAAATACATCTAGAAATTCATTGACCACCGGAACCGACTGCGGAGTTAGTGTTTCTGCTTCAGTATCTTTCACCCGTACTAAATGACATATGTATCCCTTAGCAATCATTTTCCTGGCTTTCAGATAGGAAATAAATATTCCTCGTGGTGCCCCTACATCACCCTTCCATTTAAGAACATTCATTTGTGGGAAATGAAAATGTATCTTCTTGGCCCGGAAAACTACCGTGGCATAACAAGAAGCCAACCAATCCATCCCCATTATCACATCAAAATCCACCATGTCCAATTAAATAGGTCGGCCAATGTATCATGGCCACACACAGTTACCACACAATTTTGATACACTCTTTTTGCAACAATACATTCACCCACCGGTGTAGACACTTCAATTGATTTAATTAATAATTCTGGTGCCTTTGCAAATTTCACCGCAATCAATGGAGTAACATAGGACAATATAGAACCAGGGTCAATCAATGCATATACATTATATGAGAATATGGATAATGTACCTGTGACAACATCAGGGGAAGCCTCTGAATTCTGTCGGTACACTAAAGCATAAGTGCGATTCTGGACCCCACTAGTACTGGCTGCTCCTCTGGCACCCCTACCACGGCCAACTGGCTGTACACCTCGGCCCAAAGAAGGAACCGATGCTGATGACGCAACGGTCGATCCTGCCGGTCGTGCCATAACACCCATGCTCCTCTGTGGACAATCTCTCGCTATATGCCCTGGCATACCACACCAAAAGCAGACATTCGTCCCTGACCGATATGTGCCTAAGTGAATACGCTCGCAGTTCTGACACTGCTGATGAGGAAAACCTGTTGCCTGTGATCCGTGAACCCCACTACTCTGCCCAGCTGAACCACCTCTAAACCCTCGAGACTGAGAATAAGCACCTGCCACGGAATGAGAAAACGATGGTCTAGGTGGTCTAGGGAACATACGAGGCCTAGACCCTCCTTGGGAAATCATAGGTGGTACCATAGGTCTAGCCATTTTGGACTGGTCCCTGTCAAATTCATGCAATCTTCTCCTCTGTCGTTGGTCTTCCATTTTCTGCGCGAAGGCCTGAATTCTCGCTATGTCCATGTCCTTATTCAAGGCAGCAATGGTGCAATCTCATACCAAATATGGCTCTAGTCTGTCCACTTATCGATGGACTCTATCTGTCATCGTAGCCACCATATTTGGCGCATATCGAGCTAAGGAATTAAATTGCAAACTGTATTCCCTGACGCTTAGGTTTCCCTGACGGAGATTTAGAAAATGATCCGCACGTGCCTCACGGATCTCATAGGGAAAGTAATGATCAAGGAAACCCTCTTTAAACTCTTCCCACATAGGTAGATTAGCACCAATATCACGGGATTTTTTCCAATCCTCGTACCACAATATCGCTTCTGCCTTCAACCTGTACGCTGCAAGTTCAACTGTCTCTACCCCCGATACATGCATCACTTCCAAGGCCCTCTGAATTTGATCCATGAAGTCCTATGGATTTGCTTTTGGATTGGACCCAGTGAATATAGGAGGGTCCAGTTTCAAGAAGTGTTGTGTCCTGCGACTTGCCACTCTAGCCGCATCATCCTCATTTGTCATTGTACCAGCTCATCCCTGGCTTTGTGCCGCCACTAACTGTGTCAACATATGTACAGTATTTCTAAGATTTTGATATGTGGCATTCATCGGTGGTTCCGTGGGTATTTCTCTACCAATTGGCTTTTTCGGAGCTGGAAAGGTAGACGAAGACCGCGATGAAATTTCAGCATTTGCTCCACCTTGACTAGCCTGGTCAGGTGTTAGTACACTCATTCCTTCATCAGCAGGCACATCTACCTGCTTCCCTTTACCTCTACCTCTTCTCGTGATCGGCATTGTTACTATATCAAAGAGAAACAATTACTATTGTCAGACACATTTCAACTTACAACATTGGCTCTATTGCACGATCTAGAATGAAGAAAAGAAACAACATCCTAATTGTCCCGTAGCCTCCTACTTATAAATGTGGTGAACAACACACTGATAAGTAAGACTCTACTTAGACACGGCTTTGTAGACACCCTTAGAATGACCTGCTCTGATACCACTTTTGTCACGCCCAGAATCCCATCGAGACGAGATTGGCACCCGTAGTTGATAAGGCCCGAGAGAACCAACCTGTACTTATGTGCATTCGTATACATGCCATCAGAAACACTCTTAACACGTGAGGACTTATCATGCTAACAAGGAAAATTCATAAAACATATGACATATACAAATATACATATGTGAAACTTGGCCGTTGAGGCCATCAAAATAAGACTTCATGCGTCATCTTATATACATATACCCACATCCGTCTACAAAAGCCTTTAACAAGTGCATTGACCAAAATGAGCTAAAAGTCGGGATAATTCCCCGCTTTATACGACATATACAACACCAAAACATATGTACAACTGTGGCCTGGAGAAAGCCCCGAACAACTGGAGCTCACCAAAAGCTGTAAATATCCTGCAACCTACTGTGGAGGTCTACTAGAACCTGCGCCTGCAGCAAGTAAGGTAAATTCCCCAAAGGGGTCAGTACGAAGAATGTACTGAGTATGTAAGGCTCATATAAAACTTTACAACACATGAATATTTCAATGAACTTATATACATATGAATAATCCAATGAATAAGTAACCATTCAATATTTTGGGAACCATGTGTATTATTTTGATTGCTTCTTTCATTTAATGCTTACTTGTCATTACATGTGTCACACTGTACCCGGGCCCCGACTGATCAGTGGGTCTTTACATAACATATCGTCATGTTGGGATTGGGTCGAGCTAGGCTTATGCCCCTAGACCTGCCACCCATAAATCAATGTATCGGGATCGGGTCGAGCTAGGCTTATACCCCTAGACCTGCCACCCATAAATCAATGTATCAGGTTCGGCTCGAGCTAGGTTTTCACCCCTAAAGCTGCCCCTGATCCAATAATATCGAGATCGGTTTGAGCTAGGCTTTCGCCCCTAAAGCTTTCACCCGTACTCAATCATTAACCACATATGCATTACTTTATTCATTACTTTGAGATTGATACTTTGAGGTTGATACAATGATAGTTATAATCTCACTTTGAACTTTGGAACATAACAGAGACATGAATATAATCACTATTGGAACATTGGAACACAACCTTATTGGACATTTGGAACCTTAGCACTGACTATGAGACAAGATTCTCCATTGTTCAATGAATAGGAAACATGTGACAATAACCATTGATAACCGGAAATAGGATACCTTGGTACATCTCGGAATAGGACAAGTGTAACGTCGATGTGAACATTATATGCTACGGAAAGGTACGGACAAAGTAACCTTACATACCTTATCTTCCCAATACGTAACTACACTCATTCAGTTCCTTCCTTATGTGTTACTCTACAACACAAATACATAATGGAGCAAACATTAATGACTAGCTACATTATAAGTTCACAAGACGGTAAGTAGGTGCTTAAAGGAAAGTAGAAACTGTCCAACCTCCAAAACACATTGTCCATCACTCCCCCCTTCATTATACTACCAAATAACATTATTCCACAAAATTACACTATAACTTACTGCTTTTGCAAAACAACAACACCAAATCAGTCCACACACCACCAAAACAGTCCACAAACCAACATAACCGTTACAAACCGGTAGGATTACCTACCTAGTTTATCCTTTACATTTCCACTCCAACGAAACTCCATATATTCACACCATAAGGTCACCATACTGCCTTCCACAGTAGCATACAAAAATCATTCCACAACAGTTCCAACATTCAGTTTAACATAACAAAAGAGTATTCTCTTTTCACTACAACAAACGTTCCATTTACCAACACATATAAACATTTCCATCAAGCCATACATAAAAGGAATGATTCAGAGGCAGAACCATACTTTAATATACTGGAATTTTATCATCATAACTTAATTTCTTTAACACCTTAAGCCCCTTTACAAGTCCAAGACACAAGGAATACAAATTCATCAAAACTAACACAAGTGGACTGCCAACTTAATTAAGGGACTTCTCTATACATTTTAAACACCACCAACATGAAATGAATGGATAAGTATTCTGAATTTCAGCTCTTTATATACCCTCTTAACCACCTCTTTTAGCTCATTCTTATCCAATTTTTGGTCAAAAATAGTCCAAGTAGGTGATGCACCTACTTGGCTATACAAGCTGTCCAAAACAGTCCACTTTCTCACTTTATTCTTACTTGGATCATCTCTTGTTGGGCCTTAGTTATATTTAGGTGTTGGGCTGGTTATCTTCCATATTTTATGTACTTAGTTTGGGCCTCAATTGAGTTCATTAATATGTGTCCAAATACAGTCCAATAGCTTAAATAGATGATACACCTACTATCTTAATTAAGTTACGAAAGCACCTCGTTTATGTTCTCCCCTTTTTCCAACGTCTTAATCCTTCTACCTTAATCCACCACTTAACTTTAACCTTACACTCAAGTATGTCCTTATTATCTCAAGTTTAAATACTTTTATCCGTCCTAGGTTGATCGTATAAGTTTTGAAAATGTACAGGGTGTTACACCCCTCCCCTTCTAGAGGATGTTTTGAGTGTAGCAGCAGGAGAAGCAGTGGCACCAGTCCACGGAGGTGCAGCACTAGCTTTGGTTTTGTGAGATTTGATTCAATAGGTTTTGAGTTTTCTGAGTGGGTTGGAGCGGACTAGGGATACATCTATAGTTTCTAAAGTACAACACCCAGGAGTTCGACATACTACTGTCATGGATTTTAGGATGGATAAGGCTTTTAAGATGGGGATCTTGGTGAGGAAGGTAGTAGGTCCGGTGATGAGCATAACTTTTTTTGTAAGTTTAGCAAAATGAATCCTCTGATCTTTCATGGTTTTGAATCTAAGGATTTGTGCAAGTTGATTATTGACTATCACAAGAAATTTCATAAGACGTTAGTAGTGGAGCAATACAGAGTTGATTTTTCCACTTTTTATCTACAAGGTGAAACTAAGTTGTGGTGGAGGGATTATGTGGAGTGCAATAAGACTGAGTCGCCTCCACTAATATGGAATCAGTTCTATTCTATCTTCTTAGAAAAGTATGTTCCCCATACTTTGAGGGACCGAAGGATGGATGAGTTCACCAGTATTGAGTAGGGGAATTCTTCAGTTGCAATTTATAAAGATTGGTTCTATTTACTCTCTTGATATATATTACAGTTGTTACATATTTAGGAGAAGAGAATTCATTATTTTGGTAAGGGGTTGAACACAGGCCTCCAGATTTCCACTCTTTAGATGGTGTATTTTGGGAAGTCTTTTTAGGAGGTGATTCTCTTTGTCAAGAGTGTAGAAGGAGTGAAATAGGAAGGTTATACAAAGATGGAAGTGAAAAAGGCCTGGAAATAGAGTATCTATAATGGTTCATTCTCTAGGGGTCATAGTTCTCATAGGTATTCTACATGCCCTATTCAATCAACAATGCAGGTGTCCGATGGGGGTCAGCAAGCCTTCTATACAGGGCCAACAAGCCTTCTCCATATATTAGTGCGTATCCTACATTGTCTACTTCAGCTCAGTAACCCACCTTGGACCAGACTTGCTATGAGTGTGGTGAAGACGTTCATATTCAAAGGAATTACCCCAAATACAGATAGTCTGGTTAGTTATGCCAGCAATAGGATCACCGAGCTCCGACTTGAACTAGTAGAAGAGGTAGTGTTCATAGTAGAGGTCTTCCTCAGGGTAGACATGGTGGTCACCTGGCATGTATAGGTGGCAACCAGCCTAATAAAGGTGGTGGTTATGCTGATAGAAGTGGTACTCAGCCTGGCAGGGCAAGTGCATAAGCAATTTATCGAGCCCATTTGTATTTTTTCTTTGTAGACTCAAGGCAGAGGCATCAAATGTGGTGATCATAGGTACTTTTCTTTTTTGTGATTGGATGGCGATAGTTTCATTTGACCCTAGTTCTAGTTTCTGTTATGTGTCTGCCTGTTTTGTTGTCGGGTTGGACATGAGGTATGATTTACTTGATGTTCATGTTCATGTGTCCACTCTTATTGGTCATTCTGTGGTTGTTGATATAATTTATCATTCCTGTCCTGTTACTTTTATAGGGTATAAAACGTGGGAAAATTTAGTGATTTTATACTGGCTTGATTTTGATATTATTCTAGGGATGAATTGGTTTTCTCTTTATCATGTTATTCTAGACTTTCATACTATGACTGTGACTGTGGCTATGCTGGGAATTGGTAAACCTTAGTGGGAGCGTGATTATAGTGCTACACCTATGTAACCTATATCTTTTATTTGTGCTAAGAGATTGATAGGAAGATCTTTGGGACATTAGTGCAGAAGTACCACCTATTAAGTCAATTCATATGGTATACAAGTTTTTAGAAGTGTTTTCTACAGATTTTCCTAGCATGCCACCAGACTGAGACAATAATTTTTACTTTGATATAGAGTTGGATACTCGTCTTATTTACATTTCTTCTAATACAATTGCACTGGCTTAGTTGAGGGAGCTGAAGGCTTAATTGCATAAATTGCTTAGTAAAGGGTTTATCTATCTTAATGCCTCCCTGTAGGCTGCTCTAGTGTTATTTATGAAGAAGAAGAATGGTAGCTTATGTATGTATATACACTACCGCCAGTTGAATAAAGTTACAATTCATAACAAGTATCCTCTTCCCCATATTGATTATTTATTTGACCACCTGTAGGGTGCATCAGTCTTTTATAAGATTTATTTTAGGTCAGTATATCATCAATTGATGATTTGGGCTCGTAAGTCTACATTCCAGATCAAGTATGGGCACTATGAGTTCTTAGTAATGTCTTTTGGGCATACTAATGCCCCAGTTGCTTTCATGGTTTGATGAATGATATATTTAAGCCCTATTTGGATTCATTTGTCATTGTTTTTATTGATAACATCTTAGTTTTTCTAATAGTGTAGAAGAGCATGAGAATAACCTAAGGATTGTGTTGGGTTTACTGAAGGAGAAGCAATTGTATGAAACATTCTCTATGTGAGAGTTTTGTATTTCTTTTGTGTCCTTTTTGAGACATGTGGTTTTGAAAGAAGGGGTTATGATGGACCCAAAGAATATTGAGGCTGTTAAACTGGGGTAGGCCTACCTTAATAACTATTGTTTGTAGTTTCTTTGGGTTGGGTAGCTATTATTGTAGTTTTGTGAAGTGCTTTTCCTTTGCTACTTCTCATCTGACCCATCTAACACAGAAGGTGGTACAATTTCATTTGTCTGATCAATGTGAGGAGAGCTTCCAAAATTTTTATACATTGTTGTCTACCGCTCCCATTCTTGTATTGCCAGTAGGGGTAAGGATTTGCTTGTTTATTGTGATGCCTCATGTTCTAGTTTAGGTGTTGTTTTAAAGCATGAAAAGAATGTTATTTCCTATGCTTCTAGGAAGTTAAAGGTGCATGAAAGGAACTATCTTTCGGATGATTTTGAATTAGGTATAGTAGTATTTGCACTTAAAATATAGAGGCACTACCTATATGGGTTTCATTGTTAAGCGCTCATTGACCATCACATTTTATAGCATATATTCATGGAGAGAGATTTGAATTTAAGGCAATGTAGATGTATATTGCTGCTCACGAATTATTATGTTCAAATTTTATACCATCGAGAAAAGGCTAATGTAGTTGACGATGCTTTGAGTAGAATGAGATTATGGGTAGTCTGTATTTTGAATTTTATACCATCCAGGTAGTCTGTCTTATTTGAAGCCTACCAGGAATCCATTGTCTAGGGAGGTTCAGACTCTAGCTAACAATTTTATATGACTTGAAGTATCCGAGAGAGGTAGATTTCTAGCCTCAATAGAGGCAAGGTCTTTATTTTTTATCAGATTAAGGCTAGACTAGTCGAGGATGCTAAGTTGAATAGAATTCATGATAAGGTTTTTTAGTGTGAGGATAAGCAGGCTACGATTAATTATGAGGGTGTCTTGAGAATTAAGGGGCGAGTATGGAAATTTTAATGGTTCTGTTGAGGTTGGAATGCCGAATTTTATAGGGTAGCCTAGTTTGTTTGCGTACATGAGGTTCTGAACAAATATCGAGCAGAGTCCGTTGAGACATAGCATTTTTTAGTGCCAAAGTAGATGATGTAGCCATTGTAGTGCACTAGATACTGCTTTAGCGGTAGCCATTTTAGTAGCTCAAGACCTCTTTAGCAGTGGCTCGCCAGCTGAGGTAGGGCCGATTA
The DNA here is from genome assembly GCA_031232105.1 of Capsicum rhomboideum. Taxonomy (NCBI): domain Eukaryota; kingdom Viridiplantae; phylum Streptophyta; class Magnoliopsida; order Solanales; family Solanaceae; genus Capsicum; species Capsicum rhomboideum. Next base: position 98,165,531 of record CP124711.1, on the reverse strand, counting down.
AGTGCCCACCTCACCATTTTAGCGGTCATTTAGGTGCTAAAATGGCCATCGTTGGTAGTTTTATATATTTCATTTTGCTTGAGTTTTATCTATATGTTTAAGTATTAAACATCATTAAAGGTAGTGGGAGCTTAAAATTGGTGATTGAATCATAGAATAATAGCTAGAATTATCTTGAGGTAATTATAGTGATCACTCTTCTTCGTTATATTTGTGGCAGTGGTTGGAAGCTTCTCAAAAGGGAAAAACACTGGTGTAGAGGATTTTATAAGCTTTCAGTAGCATCAAGATAGGCTAGGCTTACCTTTTTTATATTCTATACCATTTGGGCAAGGTGAATGTGGTAAAGACGCCTTGAGCCGGAAGGCAGTGAGTATGGGTAGCTTGGCCTTCATTTCAGTTCCTTAGTGGCCTTTAGCTTTGGACATCCAGTCCTTAGCCAACATAATGGTTAGTCTTGACATTTTTGACCCTAGGAGGATTCTTGCTTTACTTCATGAGTGAAACCTTGAGCAATATTTGGTCACCTTCAATAAAGTGCATATCTCTCACCTTCTATCTGCGTACACCTTCTGTCTACTCTGAGATCCTAGAGGATTCTATAGGATAAACTTTACAATATCAGTAGATTCACTCAAAAGGTCAGTACCCCATGTTCTAACCTCAAAAGAGTCAAACCAACATATGGAAGATCTATACCTTTTCCCATATAATGCCTCAAATGGAGCCATATCAATGCTCGAGTGGTAGCATAATTATTCGCGATTTCTACCAATGGTAGAAATTGGTTGTATTGACCTTCAAAGTCCATCATGGATGCCAAGAGAATATCCCCCAATGTCTAAATCATCCACTCAGACTTCACACCTCATATCCTATTGAGATGGACAGGAATCCGACGTCTTATGGACCCGAGAGAACCAACTTTTAACATGTGCTTGTCATGCGCATAACTATGATAGTTTTGAAGATTTGAAAAGTATATATATATATATTTTATAGTGATGATAAAATACCATCATAGTTAGGCCCAAAACATATATACATGACTTGGCCATTAAGGCCACAACGTTTAGGGGGCCAAACATAACTGCACTTTATACATTAGTCTACAAAGCCTCTATAAGATCGACAAACTTGGTCTTGGTGGGGATAGGCCCCGCCATACCCTTAAAAACTATACAATACCAAAATGCAGCTACCAAAGACTTGGTAAAGCTACAAATTAACCTAGAGCTAACCCGTCACAGTTAAGTGTCTTGTGCTCCAACTTTAAAAGCTCCAAAATAGAAAAATGGCTATAAAAACAAAACAAACTGCCCGGTAAATAAATTGTCAGTACCAGCAAGTCATAAATGATTGGGGTAGCTATAGGAAGTCTCTAAACACACAAAAAAGCACAAAAAGGGAGAAAATGACCTAGAGGGTCATTATAATATCTATTATAAAAAGGACTTTCGTTCGTGAAAGAAAGGAGTTAAGAAGTGCATGAAGGCTTGAACAGGTGAGGATACTGAGTCTGCATATCATGCTTGGTATCCCAGGTAGCCTCCTAAACTGGATGGTATCTCCACTGAAACTTAACCACAAGAATCTCCTTGGAATTCAACCATCTTACATCTCTAGCTAGAATAGAGATTGGCTCCTCCACGATGGTCAACCTATCATCCAACTGAATCGAGTGCCATTGAAAAATGTGAGACCCCTTTGAAATTTTTCATCGATATATCAACACATGAAAAATAGGTTGAATGTTTGAAAAGGCTGGTAACAAGGCTAACTCATAAGCTACCTCCCCAACTCTTCAAAGTTGAGCTTACCCTTCTTCCCAAACCTTATCACTCCGTTCATGGTCGACACATGAAGGAAAGCTCGATCACCAACTCTAAATCTCAAGGTACGAAGCCTACAGTCAGCATAACTCTTCTCTGCCTACTTTGAGCTACTTGTAGCCTATCCTAAATAACCCATACTCTATCCAATGAGTCTCAAAGCAAATCGATACCTCATGGCCTAGACTCTGAAATCTCAACCCAACCAACCAGAGATCGAAACCACCTACCATATAATGCCTTGATTTGTTCCATTAGAATACTCAAATGGTAACTGTTATTATAGGCAAACTCCGCTAAGGCTAGAAATTTCTCTCACTGACCTCCAAAGTCCATGACACAAGCTCGAAGAATATCATCCGAAACAAATAGAGAAAATTGCTTAATGAAACTTTGTGGACAATTCACCCACATTATGAACAACCACACCACTATCCTTCTATAGTTCTTCCTTTTCTTATTCAACAAGAGCTAGAAAGGGGCCATAGTATTAGGGATTGAGCTTCCCTTTCTTCCCAAACTTTCTAATAACTCTCATAGGCAAAACCTTTAGTAACACTCAATCACCAATAACAAATTCTAAGTCCATTCATATCACATCAGAATATGTCTTATGACTACTCTAAGTGATCCTTAGGTATTCCTAAATGAGCTTGACTTTCTCCATATCCTGGGGAACTATGTCTGTCCCAAGATGAGATTGGCCCAATTGATTTTCAAGTTGCTTGATTGAGGCCAAATGTGAAGTGACCATTTGATTTAATTGAAACAATTATCTCTTCATATCTTTAAGCATTTTGTCACACCCTTCAACTCCCATAAGAATATGAGCAAGCATATTTTTTTTCTTATAACTTTCTAGATCAACGGAGGTAGCTTCTTTACCATTTTGCCATCATGTGGTGGGATGTATTTATCATGGTCACGCTCTTTATCTCTCTAATCGAGGTCCTTATCTCTCTCCTTATCCCTCTATTCTCAATCACGATCACGGTCCCTCCAATCTCTATCCTTCTAACCTTGATTCCCACCTTACCTTTGGTAGGTAGGTCAAGAACCCCCCATTTGGTTTGATAAGAGATGGATTTCCTCATCAGGTTACTCTCTATTGTCATCCTCATATGCTCTAGCTACCTTTGAAGCTACGACGTTGACCGCTTTCAGAGTTGAAACCATGACATATTTTGTGAGGAGATCCAATTGTGTCATTATATTGGCCATATTTTCGTTCTTTTCTCATCCTTTTTCCTTTTCTCGGTATATCATATGTACTATACTCTATTTTTCTTTGTGATTTGATCCAACAATCCCGTGGTAACTCTAAATATTTGATTGATCAATGACCCACCTGCCAAGTTATCAGCCACAATTTTGTTCAACTGGTCCAACAACAGATAGAATATTTGAAGAACCAATTTATACGGCAATTCATTATTAGGGACATGTAGCAATTTCTTCTTAAACCTCACCATGCTTCATGCAATTATTCACAACTTGTTCGCTGGAAATTTGTGATCTTATCTCTCAATTGAAGCATATGAGATGGTGGAAAGAGTTGATCTAGGAAGGCTTAATTAAACCCAAGATGTAAAATAGACCTCGAGCAACTCTCTCAACCAGAACACAACTTCACCTATCAATGAAAATGGGAACAACCTCAAACAGATGGAGTCTTATGGAAATTAGCAATGTCAATTGGGTTCCAAACGTCTATAAATTTATTCAAATGAATCTTTGCATCCTCATGAGCTTTTCCTTCGAATAGTACCTTCATTTAGAGTAAGTGAAGAATCACACTTGTGATGTGGAAGACCGCATTGCCCACTGTAGGTGGTATGCTAATTGCACTTGCTCGTCCGGCATCTCCCAAGTGATCTTCTACCTCAAGTTGCCTATCAAAAGTACCGGTGGTACTACCATGTTGACTCATATTGTCTTGTTGGTCTATGTTATTACCTACACAAACAAAAACAACAAATAAAGTAAAGTTTACACTACGGCTAACAAAAGTAACTTATAACACCACAATTAATGAACGCTATGTTTCATTCCCCGGCAATGATGCTCATTTTGATAATGCTCAAATACACCCATCAAGAATGTAGGCAGTCTCTAGCAATATATTTTGCCCAAATATTGGAGTCGGGGTCAATCCGACCATGAATAAAGGCAATAGGTTCACCTTCAAGTGTCACAAGTGACTAATTGCTTGCACATAATGCTAAAAAGGATGCAATAATGTAAAAATGAGGGGAGTATTACAAATGCTATTGTGTTCAATTTGTCGGATGCACGCTTTGTTTACAAAAGTGAGTTCTAGAGTTTGTAATCAAGTGTTAAGGATACTTGGGGTTATGCTTTCATGGGTGTGAGTACATGCATGGGTAATTGGAAATTTTCCTAAGTTTAATTAATCACGTGGAATTCTTACGATATTTGCAATCGTCCAATCATTTGACTTTTTATACTTTTACAATACTTAAACAAGGGCTTCTACCTGTGATTCTATCAAGTCAGGAGTCATGATCACGAGCAATGTCTTATTCTGACCCAGAAATACATATCTAAGATGGCCAGTTAATTCCTTAAGCTTTAACACGGGCGATTCTTCTATTGATTGTTTTGTGGGAAGAGTTGGCCTATTTTTCAAATCCAGGTCCAACTTTTTTAGCGCATAAGAATATGACCCCATTCCATCCAAAGCACTAATTGTCTCCTCATAATCTTTGATGTCCTACCCATCAAAAGTCATCATCACGGCAGCTAAGGTTTCCATAGAAAACCTTTCTTTAATAGGTACCTCAATATCAACTTCATCAACAACATCAATGGCTTGGTTTTCTAACTCCACTGGTAGGTGACAAGCTTTCCCAAACACAATTTGATAGGGAGGCATACCAATAGGAGTTTTAAAAGTTGTTCGGTAAGCCCAAAGAGCATTTTCCAATTGTCGATCCCAATTAGTACGTCCTACATTCACAGTTTTTCCCAAAATTGCTTTGATTTCTCAATTTGAAACTTTCACTTGGCCAATTGATTAGGGATGATATGGGGTAGCCACCTTATAATTAACCTCGTACTTATCAATTAAAGCACCAAATACTCAATTACAAAAGTGAGAGCCTCCATCACTAAGAATTGCCACCAAATGGGGATGAATGGCAAGCCCCAAGAAGTAGGTTTCCAAGCCCGCAGATTCAAGAGTGAAGTTAGAAGAAGATTAGTTATATAGGAAGTTCAAATGAAAGAAGATTTTAGAGAGACTCTTAGATTGGTTTAGTTAGCATCCTTGTACGTTGACTTTCAAATTCTGGGTATGTAATAGATAGCAATATGAACTATGGACTGTGGACTGTGGACTGTGGGGGCTACCATTAACCGACATACCCAAATCTAAGCTAAATGGGGTCTAACCTACAACCTCAGATCAAAGGGTGCTCTATACCTTGTCAAGGGTATGAACACTAACTGACATAGATCCACTAAGCTGATGTCCAAAAGGACTAAGGTATCAAGCCTGGTCTGACGGGTGACCCTTTGGTGGTCCGCCAACTAACGGGGTTAAGACAGCATCCCAGGGTGGTATTGACTTAGGGGCGCAGCCTGCAGCTGCAGCTTCTAGGGTAGAGGTTCCACCAGTACTGATAATTCTACAGCCAGCAGTAGCCCAGCTAGTTATGATTGCAATGGAGTGAAGTTGCTGGGATGATTTCTGAGATTGACTCCACCTAGGTTTGTCGTGGCCCCAGGAGAGGATGCTTATGAGTTCCTTACCAATTGTGAGGAGAGGTTACATAATCTGGGGTTGGTTGAGTCACGCGACATGGATTATACTACTTATCAGTATATGAATTTTACAAACAACTCAATAAATAATATCAACTAAGACTCATCATACAACAATATAAGTGGTATGAATATGCATAACCTCATATCATAACTTTACTCCCTCACTCGACCCAATAACTAAGGATCATCAATTATGATCAAGTTTACTTAATTTGTAAACCACAGTAGTTTAGCTATACCACACTCGAGGGTTACTATTATCTGATAACTACTCCCATGAGATAAACATATATGGCGTGCAAGCCTGCACTCCGATCCCAATAAGAATATCAACATAATTTAAGTAAGTCATTTCATATAATAAGCCAATTCAGAAAACCACCCAAAATCCGCTCAATTTACCAAGTTTCACCTCACTTTCAATGCTAGTTTTCATGTAAGCATATCAGAAATGTCAAATCATAATCATCCAATTGCAAGTTATGTTTGAAACTCAATCAACAAGTTGTTTATTCAATCAGAAGTCAAGTCAACCAAATCAAATCTAGTTTGTCATTAAAGAATGCAAGTGACCTCAAACAGACAACATCACCATTAGCAACATAGATCATATACATCAAGAATTCAATAGTTATAATAGAGACAAATGATTCAATATCAAGTTAAGTCATTTATTTATTAACATCACCAATTATGCATAAACTATGCTCATTTTGTTAATAAAATACATGGGTGAATTATACCCATTCCAACTTTACCATTTTGAATATTAATTATTTCATTACCACATTATCACATCAAATGTTTGTCCAAAATCAATTACTTATGCACCAATGCCACTCTTACTGCCAGATACCAATTGGAATCGGCTAGATTCTAATTGTGAATTCACCAAGATACCAATTGGATTCATCTAGGTTCCAGTTGAAGTTGTTGAGATACCAATTGGAATCAATTAGACATACATTGAACTCAACTCGGTGGGCAATAACCAAAATAACATGTTAGGAAGGAAGAAAGGGGACAATTCCTAGATGCCTAATAGGTTCCCAAAGATTTAATATGGACTTCTACACACAAATCAGCATGACTTTACTTGAAATTTTCTCTTGTATGTGCGAGACCGATAATCTAAGCTCTGACACCAGCTATCACAACCCAAATTAAGAGGGATCATGCGGGCACCTACTCTAATCTCTCTAGCTAGGAGAACCCTGTATTACCTAACAATAATTAGAAGAAGTCATTTAAAACAAATTATTAAACAATTGAATAACCAAAGAAATCTTATAATATTTTTATAATACAATAAAAGTACAACATCTTCCCAAGGGCCTAGTCTAGACATGTACAAGAGCTTCTATTATGATGAAGGACAAAAACAAAAGATACAACTCCCACCATAGGAAAAGGATGAGGAAAAACTGCTGATTAATACTTGCCGCTTCAAATGAGAAACCTCAACAGATCCTACAGCATAAATATACCCCAAAATGATATAGCAAGAGTAGTATCATTACAACTACACATAATGGTAGGTATCATCAGTATAGCAGAATTAGATCATGCAACACCATATATAATCGACAAGATTATCATGAAAATTAATAATTTAGTTCACATAGATTTCACACACTTATTCTATGTCTCTCTCTCATTATATAAGAAGATTTCCATCATTTCTCTCACTTGGTTAGTCCTAATAATCATTATTAGGCGATCTGTTCACTTACACCTCAGTTACTATAAATTAACAGTTTAACTTTATTTAACTAACAACTTATAGTCACAAGTCACATATTATAGTTCTTCACCCGCAACCCATGGCAACCTAGCAATATAGGAACTAACTCACACCAGCAAATAATACTTGTTTAACAAGTTGCATTAATATCAATGATTTAGGACACACAACTCATAAATAAAAATATCTAAATCATCAGGTAGACCCATCACATCATAAAGTGGATATATCAATCATAAAATATATATTCAAGTCATCATGCAGATATCTTCACCCTCAAGTAGACATTTAAGTCATCAAGAAGACACTTAAGCCATCAAGATGACATTTAAGTCACCAAGTATACATTTAAACCATCAAGCAGACATTTAAGTCATAAAGTAGATCACACAAGGACCCATAACCATCCTCGTAACAGCACAACTCAGTCCATATAAGGAACTATAAACACTCCCATTACAACACAACATTGTACACACATGCTAAAGGACTTATTTATGCACACTAGCCATGACCTGCAGGGGATATTACCAATCCATGTACCACATAATATTTCTACCCTTATCACACCCTATCACCCTTTTACCCCTTCAACCTTCACACTATTAACATAATATAGCTCTATCACACAAGGAGCCAGAACCACCATGATGATATCACAACTCTGTTCACACAATGAACCAGAACCACCATCATCACATCACAACTATGATCACAAAATAAACCAGAACCACCATCATGATATCACAACTTTGTTCATATAAGGAACTATAACCACCATCATAACATCACAACTATGTTCACATAAGGAACCAAAACCACCAATATAAAATAATAGTTCTATTCACACAAGAAACCAAAACCACTATCATCAAATCACATCTCTATTCACATAAAGAACTAGAACACCATCATTACATCACAACTTTGTTCACACTAGGAACCAAAACCACCATCATCACATCACAACACTATACATACAAGTTATGGGACTTATTTATGCTCACTAGCCATATCCTGCAAGGGATATTACCAATCCATGTCCCACATAGTCTTTCTACCCTTATACCACCATTTCACCCTTATACACCTTCCCTTCTTATATCAACTTTATTGAACAAGCAAATAATTAGTCATTCAAGCATTACTAACAATAGCTCATCAACCACAAGTATGTCCAAAGATCAATCAACAACTTATTAATTCAATATTATTAATAATGATTCATCAATTACAAGTATGTTTGAAGATCAATCAATAGCTTATTCATTCAAGAATTATTAATAATGACTCATCAACCACAAGTATGTCTGAAAACTAATCAACTGCTTATTCATTCAGCATTTTTAATAATGATTCATCAACCAAAAGTATGTCTGAGACCAATCAACAACTTATTAATTCAAGAATTATTAATTATGATTAATCTACCACAAGTATGTTGGAAGACTAATCAATGACTTATTCATTCATCGGTTATCATATTATAAATCGTAAGTTGGTTGCTAGCATAAGGACCTTTATTTATGTTACTACTGGTTCCTAAATATCGATTTATTACACTTTTATTAGACTATTCATCAATATTCCACATAGAATAGTAACCTTAGTGTATTCATCTTACAACTAGTTACACTATAATATTTTGCTGAGTGTTTCTCAAACCTTTATGTTAGGACATCATTGTATTTTCCCCTTCATAGTGAACACACAACATCAATTTAGAACAAGGAAAACATACAATTTAAGCACGCCTCACGCAACCAAATTATCATTATATTACTAACTCTAGATTATGATACACATGAATACACAATCGTTCCACCATTAAGCACAGTGGCCCAATTTATTTTAGAACACCTCATAAAAGTCATACAAATACATATCACACCTCAAGTGATTTATATATCAGTGTCTTACCATATGTGTTGGATATTTATAACTTAATATTGTGTTTTATTCATCCAAACACCATGTTCAAAGTCCTAATCATCCATTCTCCTATCAATTCTACACAATATATACATTTAGATAATTCGAGTCTACTACTCACAAACCATAAACTACCTCAACTGAAGATCCTAGAATAAGCAAGCTACACCACAGATGCCTTTTCCTTTCCTTCATGCTTCAGAATGATCATTATCTAATAAAGAAGTAGTTATAAGAGTACTTAATCATTTACTCTTCAAAGAAACACTTTGGTAATTCAAACCCACTAGTTCTACCCCTTATTCATGGTCTATAAAATTACCCAATGGTCATTCCACCATCAACTAACTCTATAATACTCACATTACCTTAATTAATGGAGTTATACTCAAATTACCTCTTTTTAAGAAGTATTTATGCTAAAGTTCCATCTTTGTTGAACTCTAGGTTCCCAACCACCACAATCCATGTTTTATGATAACAAATTCATGCTAGGTAGTGTTAATTTAAAATCTAGAAGCATTTCTAGGTGATATTACACCAACCTATAGGTTTTCCCCACAATCTCATAAACCTAGGTTCTAACCCATAATTTCACTATCAACAATAATTATAATGATTCTACAGTGTTATTGGATAATAGATGAAGAAGTTGATGAAAGAACTAACCTCAACAAAAAATTTTCACCCTAGCCTTGGGAAAATTGCTCCTGTAGGGGATTTGAAATGAGGTTTTGAGTTTTTGACTTAAAAATTGGCAAAAACGATATAAATAGTACCTATCCATCATAGCACCAATCTCGCTATAGTGGACCTATCTTGCTATAGTGGACCTCAGCTTTTCAACCTGGATACCTTTTAGTAAAACAACCATAATTTTCTACTCCTGAACCGGATTAACAAATAGTTAGTGGCATTAGAAATAAGACTCAAAAATCTTTATTTGGGTAGGTCTTGGGCCACATAAATATTCATATTCTAGAATAGGTTCTTATTTGAAGTTGACCCTAGTAGAAACCTTCTTCAAAACTCAATCGGTAAGGATGCTTTCCACTTAACTTTGTGTTAGGGGTTTTGTATAACCTTAGTTCATACCTAATGCACTCCCATACTAAAAAAAAGATCATAATACCTATGAACAATAAAATTCATTAGGTCTGGATCAATCTACACACATAGGAAAGTTCAAATTTTAACCTCAAAGCTTGAAATGTTACAATAAACAAGATAATTGCTATCTCAGACTCAAATTCATATTGGAAAAATTAAAATTAAAATTCTAATGCCTTTTCCATAGATAATTTAGTAATTATGTAATGGGTCATTATATTTCTTGTCATAAAATCACTGATTGTCAGGTAAGTTGGCAATATTTCAGTAATCCTTTAAATTTTAAAATTAAATATTATAACATTATGGCCTATTTCAAACATAGAGTCATAGACACATATCCACCTTTCTTTTAGAACTACTACTACTACTACTACTACTAATACCACTACTAGAAATTGGGTCTACAATAATAGATTTGCTAGCAACTCTTTCCAAACGATTACTATAGATGGTTTATTTCAACGGCTTTGACAATTGCCAAATGGTGTGGGAGCTATTGACATAGTTTAATCATAAGACCGTTGCCATTATACTACAACTATTGCAATAGTTCGACCTATAGAAATAATTTTATGAACAATTGCAGTAAAGCCATCTATGACAACACTTTTATGAAAATATGTATGTATTGGAACAGTTGTTAAATCCCTCACAATCTCCTTCTATTATTTTTATAACCCATAGATATATCATTTTTTATTTATTTTTGTTTATTTCTTAAATTCATTTTAGAAGGACAGATATATAGAAACTTTATTCATTTTTGCAAGTTCAATCTTCATCTCTCATCTCTTGAACCTCTATCTTCACTCAAACCTCTCTCTTATCTCAAATCTCTCTCTTCTCTAAAACCTAGATTCTTTAAATCTGACATAATTTTCAATGAAAACCTAAAAAATGTCTAATTTGAGCTCGTATTTGAGAATTATGAGCTAAAATTTACAAATCCCTCTTATCTCTTTGAGGGTTTGTATGATTTTAGTTGGGATTTTAGTGATTTTAGTTATGTGGGTTTGTTTCTTTTAGTAACTGGAGCTGAATTTGATAAATCTCGATTGTCTTCCACAAGTTCAAACTTTTAAGGTATTCTTCTTTTCTCTTAAAGATTTGATCTACGAGTGTTAGTGAAATTGTTGTATTTTGTTATTGTATCTCCTATTAGGTTGCTACTATGTGTGGATCTTAATTTATTGTTGTTAGGGTTAGTGAAATTGTTTAATTTAATTATTAGATGTGCTATTAAGTTGCTACTATGTGTGGGTCTTAATTTGTTGTTGTTAGGTATGATGAAATTGTTGGATTTTTTTTATTGCATGAGATTTTTAGTTTCTACTATGTGTGGGTCTAATTTTTTTGTTGTTGGCTATGTTGAAATTATTGAATTTTTCTGTTACATGTGCCATTTAGTTGCTAGCGTGTGGGTTAAAATTTTTTCTTATTAACTATGATATAATTGTGAGATTTTTTTGTTGCATGTGCTATTAAGTAGCTACTGTGTGTGATCAACATTTTTTGTTGTTAGAATTTTTTTTGGTAGATGTGGTGAAATTGTTCAATCTAGACCAGATTTCTTTTGACATTGATGTTGAATTTCTTGTTGGATGAGCTATTAATAAATGTGGTAGTGTGGTTTAACTTTGTTTCTCTTTTTTTAATCAAAATTGGCCAAGTAGTCCTTATTATATAAATGAATAAAATGAGAAAAAACAAAGCCAAATCAGGCCGATGACCCGATCCAAAGTCCAAAAAGCAGTAAAATGAGACTATCCTAGAACAAAAGAAAAAATCCCATCAGTGCATATTATAGAAAGGACCACACCAAATAGGAAAGAAAAAATCCCTTCATCTTCGGCCATTTCAACTCTTTATCGATGAGCTTCGATCGCAACCATTGAAGAAGAATAAAGATGATGGGAGCTTCTAATAGTTAACACCACCATCATTGATCTATGATTCAATATCAATGTGTATGGGTAGATTTTATCAAGATATTTATACTTCTCACATATGCCATAAAATCAAATCTGTGAAGATTTCTTCCACTTAATTGTGCAGATATAAGCCACTACCATATTGGTAAGTAGGTAAAGTTAAGAGAAGTATCCCTGAAAGGGATGTCCTAGAAAGAAGTTAGTATATTCCTATTATAGTTTATCAAGGTGAGTTTAGAATTTATGTTTGTACTGATACCCACTATACAGAGTGTTGTGTCTAAAGATCTATTTAAGAAATAGGTTCACAGACCTAGGATAGAGACCTTTGAGCTAAGGGGGAGATGATGAGGTTTTGAACTAAGGCAAGTCTTAAGTTTCGAATGGTGATGAGTTCAGAAAAGAGTTATGGTTTATGCCATAGAAATCTGTTCTTATTCTAGCATAGTCATCATACTTTAGCCAAGAGGATATTCTCCCCATGTATTATGTATTCATGTCAATGCCTAAAGTCCTTGCTTTCCATGTAAACTCATTACTATTCTCTATTCCCTCAATGGGAAGCAATAACTTCGAGCAACAATCCTTGTCATATTCCTTGAATTAATGAATTCCAGCCTTATGTTATACAAGTCATGATTTATGTTCTCATGTTTATCAATATACCCATCCCTAAGAGCTCATGCTACATTATTTTTATACCAGAATGACCCTTTATTCATGATCTAGTTGTTTGATATAAGAAGTATTTTGTGCCTACTGTACCCTATCTTACTTCACAGGCCCCATCTTGAGTAGTACAATAAAAAAAAGTCATAATTAAGTATTATCACTCCTATTCCTGATGCTTGTACTCTAGTCCCTTAATGATATTCCTTATGTTATGATTATAGTGGTGATGGCAGCGGAGTAATTATTTAGATAAGAGAGTAGATATTCCTTGTTGTAAAAATTATGGTGTGACAACTCGAGTTAGGGTTATAGATGAAGAGGGAAGAGTGAGATGAACTTTCACTATATGGAATAGTTAGAAAGGAGATATATGGTGTAAATCTTTGTGAAAGTAATTGAAGTTACTGACTTATGGTGTGGAAATCCATAAAGGGGGTGTAGAAATGATAGACTTGAATGTTGTGATTCATAGATATGTAGGCCATTGTATTATGTGACTAGTACTCCTTTATTAGAACTTGAGTTTTTTTGATCATAGTGATAATATGGATTAGTATTCTTGGAGGGATGTAGAGTATAGAGTCCCGTAGCTTAGGCTAGCACGATCCACTATGTGTAGCACCTTTAACTCTTGCTTAGGCTTGAACACGTGAAAACACTATGCAGCTAGACTTAGGCTCTTGTAGTTATGTGTTTCATGGGGAAATTGTAAATTTTAAATGATGAAGTTTTGAATTCATAGTAGAAAGCATAGTTGAGAAGTGTCTCTAAATTTAAGGGCTATTAGTCATATCATTTCAGGTGGGGAACACTTATATTCCTATGTCCAGTAAAAACCTTATTGTATATCATGTATGTAACACCCCGTACATTTTCGAACCTATGAGACTACCGTAACATTTATGGAATTATTTAAATATGAGATGGTTGGGGTATTACACATTAATTGTAGTGGGCTGAATTCACATGTGTTATTGGGCTCAATAAAGGCCCTATAATTGAGCAAAAGACATGGCCTACAATGGGAAAATGATCTATTCTTTCTTTGACCAAGTAAACCATCAATTATTTATCAAAGTGTGGCTAAGGATAAGATTAAAAGGACTATATAAGGTGGAAAATCAGATTTTTATTCACTAAAGGGCACATGCCAATTCTAGACTTTTAAAAAAAAGAGATATTTCATTTCTCTTCACACAAACCCTAAGGCAACCATCTCTTTTTGACAAGATCATCACCTTGCAAGTTTGGGTAAGTTTTTAATCTTCTGATTTAATATATGATATGCATGAAAGATTGTGTAGATCATGATGGTTATGTCTAAATGTGTTGAGTGGTGTACTTTTGCTTCCTTGCTAAAAGATTGGTCATCTATGTGACTTGAACTTGAAAGGAGACTTGAGGTTTTGATCGAAGTGAATGGTGTGTATTAAATATCAACATGTATGATGCGGTTATGTCCCTAACTTAATTTCTCTTTGTGTATAACATTTGGAATTGTTGTTGTGAAAATTGTGCATGGAATTGGTGGTGTAATGAAAGGAGGATGTAGTTTTGGTGATGTTCATGTACATGTTGAAACCATGGTTGTTCGTTGGCATCCAAGTTAACCTAAAATATGAAATGGGAAGCTTAATTATTACAATGGACCATTCATTGCGAAAAAGGACCCGAAAATGACCCCTAGAGGCTAAAAAGGGCACCCGCACTCGCGGGCAGGGCACCTGCGGGCACAGATGTCAATGTAGGTTGCCCAGGACAGGGCCATATGGGCACCTGCGACTGTATGTCACCCACCTACGGGCGCAGGTGACCCCACAGGTCCCTCCATGACCCCGTTTTGCATGTTTTTGTCTCTCTTTGATCCCCGAAACCCCTCTACCCTTCTTGGATGCAATTATCAACTTATGGTACCTTTTGAATGACTTTAAAGGAGTAGCCTGAAGGTATTTTTAATGGTGTCAATTATGGATTGTCTTTAATGTGTTGTTGTGAAAGGTGTTTACGTGACGTAGTGAGGTAAATGTGACATTGTATTGAAGAGGATGTGTAAAGTATAAAACTGGTATGAAATGCTATCGGTTTATGATGTCTTGGTTGATGTGTGGTATGTTTTGGTGTTGTAGTTATGGTGATGCAGTAAAGGGAATTGTAAGAGGGTGAAATGACGTTATATGGCAGTCATGTAGCTCATTATCATCTTATGCACTTGTAATGTAGTTAGTTGTTAACGTGAGCTCAATTATGTACTTGTGTGTAGAGTAAAACGTAAGGAAGGAGCTGGATTATTGTATTCACATATAGGACTGTATATTCATATTGGGAAGATAAGGTATGTAAGGTTTCTCTTTCCCGTATTCTTTGGCAGCACTTATGCTCTCATCGTTACCGTACTTGTTCCATTTCGAAATGTTCCAAAGTATCTCATTCAGGTTTAACATATATTGTTATTCACATGTTTCTTATTCATTGATAAATTGTGATTCACATGTGTTTTATTCGTTGACTAATGTTTCGAAGCTCCAATAATGATGTTATAACCACTAATGTATCAATCTCACACAAGTAAAGGAATGAAATAATGAATATATGTGTTTCTTAGAGGTCGGGTGGTAGCTCAAAGGGGTGAAAGCCCTACTAGAGATGATCCCGATGATTATTGATATGATACGTTATAGTATGTTATGGCCCACCAATAAGGTGGATGATTATATTATGGCCTACCAATAAGGTGGATGATTATGCTATGGCCCACTGATAAGCTGGATGAATGGTAATGATGATGAATGTAAAAGCAAAGAAAGTAATGAATGTAATGTACTTGGTTCCACACATACAGAACGGTGTTTTATCCAAAATGTTTATTCACTTGTAATTGCTATCATTTGAGATCCTATGTTTCATACAGTTTCTTGTAGCCTTACATACTCAGTACATTCTTCGTACTGACGTCCCTTGGGGGACCTACCTTACTTGCTGCAGGCATAGGTGCTAGTACACCTCTACAGTAGGATACAGGTCATCTGCAGACTGTTGGTGACCTCCAGGTTGATTCGGGGCTTTTCGAGTCACATGTGTACATTTATTTTGATATTATGTAAATGTTGTATAAAGCGGGGACTTGTCCCCACTTTAGGCTTGGTTATGTGTTTGTTAGAGGCTTTTGTAGACATTGTGGGATGAATGGAGGAATGTGAGAGATGTATGCTTTTGACGAAATGGCCCTAATGGCCAAGTTTCATATCTTTAAGAATATATTTCCATGAATTCCGTCTTTGACCTCTTGTGTCTATAAGTGTTGTTCATTGAGAGAGATGAATATAAATGAATGAAGGTTGGTTCTCTCGGGCCTTAACGGCTTCGGGTGCCAGTTCGCCCCGTTGGAATTCGAGGCGTGACAAAAATGGTATCAGAGCAGGTCGTCCTAAGGGTGTCTACAAAGCTGTGTCTGAGTAGAGTCTTGCTTATGGATGTGTTGCGTGCCACATATATAAGTAGGAGGCTATGGGACATTTAGGAGTTGTTTCATTTCTTCATTTCTTCATTTATTATATCGTGCATTAGAGCCAATGTTGTAGGTGGAATCGTATCTGACCATTGAAGTTGGTTTTCTTTTGTATAGTAAAATGTCAATTACAAGATGAGGTTGGGGAAAAGGTAAGATAGATAGGATTTCTAGAGAAGGAACTAGTAGAACACCACCTGACCAAGCTAGTCAAGGTGGGGATGAAACTGAGTTTGCATCGCAGGCTTCCTGTACTTTTCCAGCTCCAGAAGAGACGAGAAGGAGAGAAGAACCTGCCGAACCACCTGTTAATTATACTGAGCGGGATCTAAGAAATGTGGTGCAAATGTTGACTCATATAGTTGTTGCACTGAGTCAAGGACAAGTTGGTCCAACGACAAGTAGTGATGGTGCGGATAGGGCAGCTAGTCGGCGGACACAGGATTTTTTGAAATTAGACCCTCCCACATTTATCGGGTCAGATCTGAATGAAGACCCACAGGACTTTGTGGACCAAATCAAAAGGGATCTAGATGTTATGCATGTGAATGGTATAGAAATAGTGGAGCTTACAACATATAGAATAAAAGGCGAGGCTATATTATGGTACAAAGATTGGAAACGATCTAGGGGTATAGGTGCACTTCCAGCTAGTTGGGAGAAATTTAAAATGACATTCCTTGATCATTATATCCTATATGAGATTTGAGAGGCTCGTACGGGTCATTTTTTAAATCTTCGTTAAGGGAATATGAGTGTCAGAGAGTACATTATTCAGTTTAACTCGTTGGCTCGATATGCCCCTAATGTAATAGCCACGATGGAGGGCAGAGCCCATTGGTATGTGGATAGATTGGACACATATTTGGTGAGGGAATGTACTATTGCTGCTTTGAGTAGGGATAAGGATATAGCCAGAATACAAGCTTTAGCACCAAAGATAGAGGATCAGAGTCAAAGGATGAGGGCGCACGAATTTTAAAGAGGGATAGACCTATGAGACAGTTCACGGAGTCCCAAGAAGAATTTAGGCCTCGGGTGTTTTCTATACCGCCTAGACCATCATTTTCTTACCCTACAGCAGGTACTCCATCTCAATTTTGAGGGTTTAGAGGCAGTCAAGCTGGGCAAAGTAGTGGGACTCAGGATTCACAGACAGTGGGGTATCGCGAACAAGGACGTATGATCCAATCGAGGCCTTTTCTTTAGCTGTACCAGTACTACGGGAAGTTTCATTCAGGTGAATGTTGGTTTGGAATGAATGTTTGATTTTGGTGTGGTAGGTCAGGGCACCTGATGAGAGAGTGCCCACAGAGGGGCACGGGTAGTATGACACGAACTACGGGATAAGCCGTTGCATTATCATTGTTAGCAGTGCAACCTGTTGGTCATGGCAGAGGTGTTAGAGGAGCAGCTAGTTCTAGTGGAGTACAGAACTGTACCTATGCTCTAGCGGATCGGCAGAATTTGGAGGCTTCTCCGGATGTAGTTACAGGTACATTGTCTGTCTTTTCACATAATGTATATACACTGATTGATCCGGGATCTGCCCTATCATATGTTACTCCATTGATTGCTGCAAAATTCAAAAGAACACTGGAATTATTAGTTAAGCCACTTGAAGTATCTACACCTGTTGGTGAATCTATGATAGTTAAAAGAGTGTATCGTAATTGTATAGTCATTGTTTGTGATCATGGTACGTTGGCTGATCTTATTGAGTTGGAAATGGTTGATTTTCATGCTATAAGGGGTATGGATTGGTTGGCTTCTTGTTATGCCGCGGTAGATTGCCGAGCTAAGAAGGTACATTTCTATTTTCCACAAAAGACCGTCTTTGAATGGAGGGGCAATGTTGGAGCACTGAGAGGTAAATTTATTTCCTATCTTAAGGCAAGGAAAATGATATCCAAGGGGTACATATGCCATCTAGTAAGAGTGCAGGACACCGCTGTGAAGTCACCAACTCTTCAATCGATTCCAGTAGTAAACGAATTCCTTGATGTATTTCCTGAAATGGGAAGTAGAGTTTGGTATTAATGTGATTTCAGGTACTCAGCCTATCTCTATTCCTCCGTATAGAATGGCCCCGGAAGAATTACGAGAATTGAAGGAGCAATTAAAAGACTTGCTATACAAGGGATTCATAAGGCATAGTATGTCCCCATGGGGTGCACCAGTGTTATTTGTGTGCTAGAAATACAACACATTGAGAATGTGCATTGATTATTGGCAACTGAATAAGGCAACAGTCAAGAATAAATATCCTTTCCCCAGAATTGATGATTTGTTTGACCAATTACAGGGTGCCAAATACTTTTCAAGGATGAACCTGAGATCGGGATATCATTAGGTAAGGGTTAGAGAAAAAGCTATACCTAAGAAAACTTTTTGAACAAGGTATGTTCATTATGAATATTTAGTTATGTCATTTGGGCTAACAAATGCACCAGTAGTTTTTATGGATTTAGTGAACAGGGTGTTCAAGCCATTTTTAGATGTGTTCGTGACTGTGATTATAGATGCTATTCTGGTTTATTCAAGATCACAAGAGGACCATGCTAATCACTTATGGAAGGTGTTACAGATTCTTCATGACTGTAAGTTATATGCCAAGTTCTCTAAATGTGAATTTTGATTAAAATCTAAAGATAGAAGTTGTGAAGAATTAGCCAAGGCCTACGATGCATACAAAGATTCGTAGTTTCCTTGGATTTGTAGGTTATTATAGAAGGTTTGTGGAAGGGTTTTCTTCCATTTCAGCACCTTTACCAAGCTAACACACAAGGCAACCAAGTTTCAGTGGAATGATGCTTGTGAGAGGAGTTTCCAAGAGCTGAAAGATAAATTGACTTCTACACCTTTATTAGTACTTTCGGACGGTACAAAAGGGTATGCAGTCTATTATGATGCTTCAGGGGGGGTTGGCTTAGGATGTGTATTGATGCAGCACGGTAATGTAATAGCTTATGCCTCAAGACAGTTGCGGTCACATGGGAGAAATTACCCAACACATGATCTTAAGCTAGTAGTTGTGATATTTGCTTTAAAGATCTGGTACAACTACTTGTATGGAGTTCATGTTGACATATATACTGATCATGAAAGTTTGCAGTATATTCTAAGTATAAGGAACTAAACTGGAGACAGCGAAGGTGGCTGGAATTACTAAAAGATTATGATAGTGATATCTTATACCATCCGAGAAAAACAAACGTGGTAGCCGATGCGTTAAGCCGTAAAGCATTGGGAAGCACTGATGGCCAGCTTATGAAAAGGCAAGGTATTATCAAGGACCTACATAAACTATCCAGGGGGGTTCGTCTTCTTGAATCTCCAGATGAGGGGGTTATTCTGCAAAATATGGTAGAATCTTCATTAGTAGCTGACGTGAAGGAAAATTAGTATGCGAATTCTATGTTATCGCAGCTGAAAGAGAATGTACAACAAGGTTTGATGAAGGAATTTGATCTTACGCAAGAGGGAGTGCATCAGTGTCAGAATAGATTGTGTGTACCGAATATAGATGAGCTAAGGAAATGAATTATGACAGAGGCACATCATTCACGGTATTCTATTCATTCGGGAGTCACTAAAATGTATCATAATTTGAAAGAAATGTATTGGTAGGGGTTACATGAAAAGAACATTGCAAAATTTGTAGCTTAATGTCCAAATTGTCAACAAGTAAAAGTAGAGCATCAAAAACCTGGTGGTTATATGCAATGTATAAATCTTCCAGTCTGGAAGTGGGATATGATTAACATGGATTTCATCATAGGTTATCCTCGTACACTTTGGAAATTTGATTCGATATGGGTAATATTTGAAAGGCTTACCAAGTCAGAGCATTTCCTACCAGTCAAAACCACCTATACAGTGGAAGATTATGCACGGTTGTATGTTAAAGAGATAGTGCGACTACAAGAGATTCTAATCTCTATTATATTATACAGAGAAGCTCAATTTACTGTACACTTTTGGAAATCTTTTCAGAAGAGTTTGGGAACCCAAGTGAATCTGAGTACGACTTTTTATCCTCAGACAGATGGACAAGCAGAACGTACCATCCAAACACTTAAAGATATGCTACGAGCTTGAACATTGTACTTTAAAGATAGTTGGGATGGTCATTTACCTCTTATTGAATGTGCCTACAATAATAGCTATCATTCACGTAGCGAGATGGAACCTTACAAAGCTTTATATGGAAGGAAGTATAGATCACTAATTGGATGGTTTGAAGCGGGTGAAACTGCCTTACTTGGGCCAGATCTTGTTCATCAAGCTATGGAGAACGTTAAGGTGATACAACAGAGGCTAAAAATGGCCCAAAGTCGACACAAGTCATATGCCGATGTTAGAACAAGGGAATTAGAATTTGCCATAGGTGATTGGGTATTCTTGAAAGTATCACCAATGAAAGGGGTAATGAGATTTGAAAAGAAAGGAAAGTTGGCCCTATATAGTGTGCCATATAAGATTGTTTGAATATTTGTTCAAGTCGTGTATGAATTTGAATTACCCAAGCACTCTCCACAATTCATCCAGTGTTTCATGTTTCGATGTTTTGAAAGTACATAGGAGATCCATCTCGTATTGCTCCCATTAAAGAGGTACAAGGTACAGAGGATCTCACCTGTGAAAGAGATACCTATGGCCATTCTGGATCGATAAGTGAAGAGGTCAAAGAATAAAGAAGTAGCTTCCGTGAAAGTACTTTGGAGAAATCAACAAGTAGAAAAAAATCACATGGGAAATCGAAGAAATGATAAAGTCGAAGTACTTGTATTTTTTTCAAATGGACGAAAAAGTTCAAGGTGCGAAGTTGAAGCAATAACAAGTAAGTCTTTACAAGCATTATGTGTATATGATAACATGAAGGATAAACTTAGACTTAACTTTGTTTAAATGGGATAATGTTACTAACATTCGAGGACGAATGTTCCTAAGGGGGGAAGGATGTAACACCCCATACATTTCCAAACCTATGAGACTACCGTAACATTTATGGAATTATTTAAACATGAGATAGTTGGGGTATTACACATTAATTGTAGTGGGATGAATTCACATGTGTTAATGGGCTCAATAATGGCCCAATAATTGAGCAAAAGACATGGCCCAAAATGGGAAAATGATCCATTCTTTATTTGACCAAGTAAACCATCAATTATTGATCAAAGTGTGGCTAAGGATAAGATTAAAAGGACTATATAAGGTGGAAAAAAAGATTTTTATTCACTAAAGGGCACATGCCAATTCTATACTTTTCCAAAAAAGAGATATTTCATTGCTCTTCATACAAACCCTATGGCAACCATCTTTTGTGGACAAGATCATCACCTTGAAAGTTTGGGTAAGTGCTTACTATTTTGATTTAATATATGATATGCATGAGATATTGTGTAGATCATGATGGTTATGTCTAAAAGTGTTGAGTAGTGTACTTTTGCTTCCTTGCTAAAACATTGGCCATCTATGTGACATGAACTTTAAAAGAGACTTGAGGTTTTGACGGAAGTGAATGGTGTGGATGAAATATCAACATGTATAATGTGGTTATATCCCTAACTTGATTTCTCTATGTGCATAACATTTGGAATTATTGAAGTGAAAATTGTGCATGGAATTGGTGGTGTAATGAAAGGAGGATGTAGTTTTGGTGATGTTCATGTGCATGTTAAAACCATAGTTGTTCGTTGGCATCCAATTTAACCTAAAGTATGAAATGGGAAGCTTAATTATGACCATGGACCATTCATTGCGAAAAAGGACCCAAATATGACCCTTTGAGGTTGAAAAGGGCACCCGCCCTCAAGGGCGAGGCACCTGCGAGCGCAGATACCGACGCAGGTGGCCCTAGACAGGGCTAGATAAGCACCTGCAGTAGCATGTCACTCACCTGCGGGTGCAGGTGACCCCACAGGTCCCTTCAGGACCCCATTTTGCATTTTTTTTCTCTCTTTGATCCCTGAAACCCCTCTACCTTTCTTAGATGCAATTATCAACTTATGGTACCTTTTGAATGACTTTAAAGGAGTAGCCCGGAAGTATTTTGAATGGTATAAATTATGGATTGTCTTTAATGTGTTGTTGTGAAAGGTGTTTACGTGACGTAGTGAGGTAAATGTGACATTGTATTGAAGAGGAAGTGTAAAGTATAAACCTTGTATGAAATGCTATCGATTTATGATATCTTGGTGTATGTGTGGAATGTTTTGGTGTTGTTGGTATGGTGATGTAGTAAAGGGAATTGTAAGAGGGTGAAATGACGTTATATGGCAGTCATGTAGATCAATGTCGTCTTATGCACTTGTAATGTAGTTAGTTGTTAATGTGAGCTCTGTTATGTACTTGTGTGTAGAGTAAAACGTAAGGAAGGAGCTGGATTATTATATTCACATATAGGACTATATATTCATATTGGGAAGATAAGGTATGTAAGGTTTCTCTTTCCCGTATTCTTTGGCAGCACCTATGCTCTCATCGTTACCGTACCTGTTCCATTTCGAAATGTTCCAAAGTATCTCATTCAGGTTTGACATATATTGTTATTCACATGTTTCTTATTCATTGACCTATTGTTATTCACATGTCTTTTATTCGTTGACTAATGTTTTGAAGCTCCAATAATGATGTTATAACCACTAATGTATCAATCTCACACAAGTAAAGGAATGAAATAATGAATATATATGTTTCTTAGAGGCCGGGTGGTAGCTCAAAGGGGTGAAAGCCCCACTAGATACGATCCCGATGATTGTTGATATGATACGTTATATTATGTTATGGCCCACCAATAAGGTGGATGATTATGTTATGGCCCACCAATAAGGTGGATAATTATGCTATGGCCCACTGATCAGCTGGATGAATGGTAATGATGATGAACGTAAAAGCAAAGAAAGTAATGAATGTAATGTACATGGTTCCACACATACAAAACAGTGGTTTATCAAAAATATTTATTCACTTGTAATTGATTCCATTTGAGATCCTATGTTTCATACAGTTTCTTATAGCCTTACATACTCAGTAAGTTCTTCGTACTGACATCCCCTGGGGGACCTACCTTACTTGCTGCAGACACAGGTGCTAGTAAACCTCCATAGTAGGATACAGGTCATCTGCAGATTGTTGGTGAGCTCCAGGTTGATTCGGGGCTTTCCGAGTCATATGTGTACATTTGTTTTGGTATTATGTAAATGTTGTATAAAGTGGGGACTTGTCCCGACTTTAGGCTTGGTAATGTGTTTGTTAGAGGCTTTTGTAGACGTTGTGGGATGAATGAAGGAATGTGAAAAAGGTATGCTTTTGACGAAATGGCTCTAACGGCTAAGTTTCATAGCTATATGAATATCTTTCCATGACTTCCGTCTTTTACCTCTTATATCTATAAGTGTTGTTCATTGAGAGTGATGCATATGAATGAATGAAGGTTGTTTCTCTCGGGCCTTAATGGCTTCGGGTGCCAGTCCACCCCATTGGAATTCAAGGCGTGACAATGTATCAGTATTGATCAATGCTTATAATTTTCAAAAGTTTATGACTTACATTATTATGACCATGTTCCTTATAGTTTGTGTCCTATATTATGTTCATGCCAAAACTCATGTATCTCATGATTCGTGCTTAACCAATTTGCTTGATGATATCATGAAGACTATCTTGTCGTAAATAAGTCTAAAATAAATTTATGATATGAAGTTTCAGTTCTTATGTCCTGCTTATGGAATTTCAATATGTCCTTATCAATCATTCACGGACGAATGATCCCAAGGGGGAGATATTATAATACCCCAAACTTTTGACTAGACTTGAACTATTCTTATATGCATATAGGCCTTAAACTCAATGATTTCTAATTGAACATAAGTGTTAAGATCAATTTCCTAGTGTGTTGAGTGCTTTTGATGGAAATTATGGTCATAAGCAACATCTAGCGTAAAGTTGAGTTGAGAGATTTTTGATCAATTGAGTTTTAGTATATATTCTTACATGGGTCAACTTCAATGAATATTTCTCCTAGAATATCAAAAGTTATGTGGTCTATTAACAATCAAACTAAAGGTCTTCGAGTCTTCTTTCCAACTCCACTGACTGTTTGTCTATCATAGTTTGGACCTAAAAGTTATGGCCTAAACAGTAAGGGTCTGCAATGGTAGCATGGCATAGACCTTAGCCTCCGCGATGGGTCCTTGCCATGGAGGGGAGGTCAACACAGACTTCTTTTCAAATTTTTATGGGAATACAAGGTTTTTTTGGTCATTTCCTTGGCATAAACTATTCCCTACTCTTCTAATAGGTTGCCAAATCCCTAAATCACAAATCCATCAACTAAAAACACATTGTTTTCTTCTCCAAAACTCCAATGTCAATAAACATAGGGTTCAAAGCTCAAGGCTCTCCTACAAGTATTTCCTTACTAATATTTTTACCAAAGATA
Source organism: Capsicum rhomboideum (assembly GCA_031232105.1). Classification (NCBI taxonomy): domain Eukaryota; kingdom Viridiplantae; phylum Streptophyta; class Magnoliopsida; order Solanales; family Solanaceae; genus Capsicum; species Capsicum rhomboideum. The sequence continues at coordinate 98,140,564 of CP124711.1, read as the reverse complement.
TGTAGAACTTCCCTAGCCATCTTTTCTTATGTTAATTTTTATGTTTAAGTTATCATTTGAGTTTACAACTATTGAATATCTTGAAAAGTGAAAATTTCAAAAATTTGAAGGGTCTTCTCCTTTAAAAAATGTCTTAACTTATTTATTTGAGTTGTATGTAGAAGTGATTAAAGTTTTATCAACCTTTACTATACGAAAATTATGAATCTTGAAACTAAGGTTGTGATTTACTTTATTGAAAGATTTTAAAGAATGAAACTTTTATAAAAGTCTTCATATGACTTATATTCTCAGCCCTTATTTTAGTTAAATTCTTGAGATTATAATTTTTTCATATAAATTTACTTTTTCTAAATTGATTGAGTCGACAACTTGTGGTATCCTTTATTAAATTGATGAACTGTATATTAATGTTGCAAGGATGTCTGCACAATATAACGAATGGACCCAAGTTCAAGTATTTTCATGACTTTTGAGTATTTGGTGACTCCCAAATATTTATTGACTATGAAAGTAGTTGTTATGACTTTCAAGAATTATTTTCTTTAAGTATGATTTAGACATGATGGGCATAAGAGACTTATGAATGACCTTACGATAATGAAATGATGAAATAGATAACTTGCAAGTCTTGATATGACGATACTAATTATGTTATGTGTCCTTAATGAATTATAAATTCTTTTAATGGATGTTTTATGATATGAAGATGTTAAAAATATGGGCTTAAAGAGAATTAGATGGTTAGCTGAGAAGGTGTGAGTTCTCAAGGCTCACTACCTGAAACTGCATTTTGCTGACGTAAGTATGTTTTTGTCCTAAAATATGGATAACCACGGTATGCTTGGTTCTTTCAGTAGTATGCAGTATCTAAAATGTTTTTATCTTGGTCTGTACGGTAAACTTAGATTGGGGCTCTACCGATCAAGTGTTGATCGGACCCACATAGTCAGTGGTGTATAAAAAAGTCTGTGATACCCTCTTTTTTAGAACTAAAGAAAATACAATTATGGTTTGAAATTTTTGAGTCAATATCACATTCCTATTATATTGTCAGTTTTTGCCTTCATGGTCAGTTTTATATAAAGCATATCTTATCACTTTCTTTGTTTTACATACCAATACATTCCACATACTGTCCATCTTCAAGTAATATACTATTTTATAATGTAGGTACGGAGACACACTCTTGTGGTTCTGTGCAGTCGTAGAATTTTATCAGAATAGCTTCAGCAGTGATGAGCCCTCCATTCTTTACATGGCCTATTTAATTTCTATGTTAGACTAAATTTTTATCATTTTATGGTAATTTTGCCGAAGCCATGTCCCGGCTTAGATGCTTTCTTTTATTCCTTATGTTAGAGGCTTCATGGACCTACGTCAAAGGTTGTGTAAATTTTTTTAAGATCAAATGTTTTCAGTTTCGTTTACCCATGATTTGGAATTGGTTTTCTTAAAAGTGTTTTCTATAATTATCTTATTGAATGAATGCTCATGATGTAAGCTAAGTGGTTCTCTCGGGCCAGTGATGGTTTGGGTCCAATTATGTCTAGGACCTAGTCTTGGGTCATGACAAACTTAACTCTATTTCTCTTTATTTTTTGATAATAGATTTGTGTGACTAAATTTTTGTTGGCATATATGGTGAAATTATTTACTGTAAACCAGATTTCTCTTACCATTGATGTTGAATTTTGTGATGCATGATCTATTAATTTAGGTAGTGTGGGTTAAATCTAGATTTTTTTTCTTGATAATAGTTTGTGTAACTATTTCACCTTTCTCAATTGTTCATAAGTCATTGACAACATAAATATGTGAAGCATGATAAACTTGTTGAAGTTGTTATAAGAAACTTAGGGTTATTTTAATATAGTTAGTTATTGCCATGGGATTTTTACTTTACAATATTTTTATTATGTTATTTTGAAGTTATTATGAATAAGAGCTTGTAGTTGTAGCAACTGGAATGTTGGCTACCTTTTTAGAAATTTACGTTTCTATTATAAGAAAGTGTAGCATCCTAGTCATAGCTTGATAAATAAAACTATATTAAAATGTATGTGCTTCATTATAAGAAAATGACCATAATTTTTCAAAAAACTTATGTATGAAAATCTATAATGATTCATCCCATTGTTATGATGTTGGTTAGCATGCGAAAGTCAAGGTTAAGTTTTCACATGAAAATTGTGAAATTTCAGGCTAGGCTAGTTTCGAAAGACTTTTAAGTGTTGTGTGGTCTAGAGAATTCTTGTGGTTTTTGGTGTAGTATTTGATACATCTATTATCCAAGAAGTTTAGCAATCCATAGAAACTTTTGGAATGGAAATCAGGTTCTAAGACCTCCAATTATAGTGATGTCGTAAAGGTGTTTTTCTGTAATACCAAAATCTAGAGAGTGTTTTGTAAAATGAACATAGTGTTATTTTTCTAAAACTTTGAAGTTTCAACCTAGGTCTAAGATAAAGGCAATTTTCTACATTCTTTGTTGTTTCTTTCCATTAAGGTAAGTTAATTTCACCATTTTAACGTGTAATTACTTCTTTTAATCCTTAGAATTGTTAGAACTCATTCATGGTGGAATTCGTGAGTTTAACCCTAGGTTAAATGAACTTATGTAAATTTCCTATGCGTGTCTTTAAATCACTAGTTTATGGCTCTAGGTTGCTTATATACACTTCCTAGAGTAGAATGTATTCTGCTAATCATAAATTATGGGGAATTATAGTGGATTAAATAGTGAAAAACCCTAGAATAATGATTTAGGCTATGATTATGGGTTAAATTAGTGGGTTTAGGTTCTTAATACTTAGAGTTAAAGAATTAACCATTGAATTGTTCCATGTTATTATTTCTAGACCAAGAACAAGCAGAAAAGGCAAGAAAAGGCAAGGCTCAAGTGAAGTAGTGTATTTTGGGGCTTGATCAGAGGTAGGTTATGATTTAAATTGTAGTTATAAACTTAATTTGAATTCCATTCCTATCCATAAGTTGAATAATTGTGAATTGCCCTTTGGGCATACTTGTGATTGGTGAATTGACTTGGTAGTTGATTGTATACTTGAAATGATGAACCTTGAATTTAACTAAGTGTCTAGATAAATTATGTGATTGCATATTTTGTGCATTTCATCATATTCTTTTTTATTTTTATTGAGATATTCATATATTGTGATATTTGATGGTTTAAGTACCGCGCCAGTACATGTTGCTTACAAATTGATATTTTGAGGATCGGGTACCATACCAATATGGTACATGGACTAAGCTCAGGTCATAACTATTGGGCATATAAGAGCCTTAGTATATGTGTACACATTCTATGATTGATTTGATTGTTTTAATGTATTGTTTTATATTATTGATTCATTGACAATTTAATTGCATTAAATAAGTGTTATGCTCGATAGAAGTAGCATCAGACTACGTGTGAGATCGTTAGATGAACATGACTTGGCATGTTACACTTGTGATAAGTTGAGATTCATTTGCCCATCCTTTGTTGTGGTAGAACTTATATTTGAGGTGGTAGTGCAAATGTGTTGATAGGATGAATCTTGGTATTGTTGATTTATTTGCTTATGTAATAGGTTATTCTGTGGATAGTGGTGTTTTGGTGCAATTACTTGTAATGTCCTGATTGGTAGTTGCTCTTATTTGACTTATGTTTATGTATGGGTTTTAAGTTATGTGACTGATGATACCTACCAATACATAGTTCTTATACGAACACTACTTGTGCTCTTATTTTGTTAATTGTAGAAAGTGTTTCAGCGATTGAGATGAGACCATAAATTTAGTTCATGACCAGTAACTTTTCGATCCAAGAATGAGCACCTACTAATGAGTCGGCAAATTGACACTCATTTAGAATAAAAATAGATATAAATCAAGTCCTCAATGCTAATTTGAATGCATTTTAATGTTAATTTGGTTTAATATTAGGGTTAAGACCAAGAAGTGGTTAAAAAGGAAAAAAGATGAAAGATTGGAGCTAAAAGTATGCAAGAGCATCGCAAAGGACAATTGGCGTATCGCCAAACCTTCCTACACATTTCCAAATATAGGCTTCCATCGACAATATTGATAGTCCAGGTCCAGTCAACTTTTGACAAAACAGTGAAGAAACAAGCGATTTAGTGAATTGCCGAATTGATCGGCGAAGCAAAATTCCATTGCCAAAAGTAATAGATGCCAACCCCTGTAGATCATGTTCAATGTTAATTCGGTGATACTAGAACACTTTGTCATATCACGAAAGTGTTCGGCGTATCGCTGAAGTGTTCGGCGATGGCCATTACCTCAGTCGATTTGGATGCGGTGGTAATTCTATAATTTTGGAGCCCATTTTTGCTAAAGCTATTTAAACCTTTTTGGCATCTTGGAACTTGATCTTTTGTCATATTATGGAAGATAAAGCTTGTAATTGAACCCTTGTTTGAATCTTTGTTACTTATTTCTAATTCTTGCTTGGAATTTAAATTTTATTTGGAAATAATTGGATTCTATGGCAGATTTGAATGAGAATATAGGTATATTTCCTTTTCTCTAGTTATGAGAAGCTAATTTCCCAAACATGGGATTATGCATTATTGAGTGTTGATTATTGTGTGGGTAGTGGTTATTTACCTTTATATTTGATAGAATATTATTATTTTATCTAAATCTCTAAGTTTCAACTCAAAAATTGAGGTTGCAAACTCTATTCATGCTTAGATCTCTTGTTTTACTTGAAAGAAAGGACAAGGGTGAAGAGATTTAGTTGACAAAGACTTGAGAACTTCTCATTTAATAGCTAGTGCTAGAAATAGACTAAATAATTTGAGGTCTTTGGTTTCTTGGTTTTGTGTACATATGGTGTTTGAAAAAACCCTTATGAAATTTCCTAGTAGATTGAAAGATTACCTTCAATGCCTAAGAGCAAGCCTAGTAAAAACAATCAATTCAATTTTAGGTGCATTTTAACTAACCCACAATGATAATCACTATTAAGAGGGCATAAACTCAAGTGCTTCCACCTATGGATTACATTCTATAACGTTCATTTTGACAATCCAAAGTTAAAATTGATAACTTAAACACAAACCTTTTTTGAATTAATCCCCCATTTACTTTATTGCATTATTTTTAGCATTACGTGCAAACACCTTATCACTTACAACACTAGAAAGTGAACCTATCGGGCTCATTCCCTGCAAAATTGACCCCGACTTCTAGTTGGGTACAAATTATATTGCTAGCGACTGCATACATCTTGAAGTGTATCTTAAGCATTATCAAAATGGCACCGTTGTCGGGGAATGAAATCTAGAATTCATTTATTGTATCGTTATAAGTTACTTTTGTTAGCCATATTATAAACTTTATGTTATTTGTTGTTTTTGTTTTGTCTAGGTGATGATCTAAGTCTACACAAAATGATGAGTCAACATAGTAGTAATACCTCTACCTTTGATGGACAACTTAAAGATGAAGATCACCTAGGAAATACCGAAAGCTCAAGTGCAATTCACATTCTACCTTCGAAGGGTAATGGAGTATTCCATTTCACAAGTGTGATGCTCCACTTACTCCAAATAAAGGGGTTATTAGAAGGTCAACCTCATGAAGATGTGAATATCCACATGAAGAACTTTATAGATTTTTGCAACCCATTTGACATTGCTTATACCTCACAAGAGTCTATATGATTAAGGCTCTTCCCATTCTCGTAGATAGGTTATGCAGTGTTGTAGTTAAGGGAATTCCCCGAGGGGTCTATAATCGATTGGGTTAAGTTGACGGAAGCCTTTCTAGACTGGTTCTGTCCACTATCTCGCATGCTTCAACTAAGGGATGAGATAACAAACTTCGGACAAGTATGTGGTGAACCATTGCATGAAGCATGGTTGAGGTTCTAAAATAAATTGTTACAATGTCCAAACCATGAAGTGTTGGATAAGATTCTTCTACAAATCTTCTGTAGAGTAGTGGACCAATTGAACAAGATGGTAGTGGACAACGCAGTTGGAGGATCTTTAATAAACAAATCTTTTAGAGTTGCTTCGATATTATTAGATCAAGTGACAAAGCAAAGTAGATTATGGCACACACGAGATACCAAGGTAGCCGTGGGAGCTCCTTGCATGTATTATTTGAGACAAGATCAAAGGAATAAGGATGAGGAAAGAGACAAAAACATGGCCAAATTAATGACACAATTAGATCTCCTCATGAAGCATGTAATGGATGCGCCTCCAAAAGTAGTCAATGTAGTGGCATCAAAGGGGGATAAAGCATGTGAAGATGATGATGTGGAGACACTCGATGAAGAAATTAGGTACTTTTCGAACCAAATGGGGGGTTCCTGATCTACCTATCAAAGGCAAGGCGGGAATCAAGGTTGGAAGAAAAGAGACCTTGATTGGAAGGACCACAATCATGATTGAGATTGAAGGGATAAGGAGAGAGATCTGGACCACTATTGGAGAGACAAAGAGAATTACCATGATAGATACATCCCTCCACATGATAGTCAAAAAGGTGAATAATCGACCTCCATTAATACGAAAATTTCTAAGAAAAAGAATGTGCTTGCTTGCAATCTTATGAGGGTTGAAGGAAGTGACCAGATGATAAGGGAGATAAGGAGTGACTTTTCATAACTCAATCAAATGGTCACTTCATACTCGGCCTCATTCAAGCAACTTGAATCTTTTTCGCAATCAGGCCAAATCTTGGCTCAACTTAACACAAGGTAAAAGAGTGGTTTACCTAGTGACACTATGGCAAATCCAAACAATAATGCCCATATTATGGAAATTGTCACTAGTAGTGGTAGGATCTTTGGTAATGATGTTGTGAATCTTCATGATGACCCTATAAGAGGGGGGTTAAAGAAAAAGTGAGCGGAAAGAGAAAACAGCTTGATAAGTTGAATGATGAAGTCCCTTTTCCAAATGAGACAAATATATAAAAGTTGAAAAAGTGAGAGAAAGGGTTGAGAGTGAAGTGAAACCACAAGCAATTGATGATAATCTCTCAAAATCGGAGGAAATCTCAGTTGTCTGAAAAACGTAAATCAAAATACTTCCACCATTCCCACAAAGGCTCAAGAAGTCGGAGGAAGATACAATGTTCAAGAAGTTCCTCTTAAAATTTAGCAAATAATCGATACACATTCCTTTGTTGGAAAACTAGCAAGAGATGCCCGGTTATGCTAATTCTTCTTAAAGCATTCATGTGAGACCAAAAACTGACATTAGGCAAAAAGCCTAAGTTGAGGGTGGTAGATATCCCATGTGGGATTTGTAATAGGAAGTTCATGAATTTTAGGACCAATCACTTCCATCCATCCCCATTACCCTAGTATTCCTTGTGAGTAGTAAAAAAAGATTTGACAAAGAGTTGAAATTGTGTTAGCATATTAATAAGAAGTTTTTGTGTTGAAGGGGTAAGAGGGGAAGATAGCATGAAAAACTTTGAGAATTGGTCCTATGAATGGCTTGAGAAGTAAGCTTTGGGAAACAAGTGTAATTGAGGTCTCCTTAGATTCTTTGAGGGGGTATAGTAACTATAACCTTAAATGTCCCTACCTTACCCGATTCCTACACTACAAGCCAAAGTAAGACCTTAGTGATCTCCAAAGTAGCATGCTTGTATGCGGTGAAGTGGAGCTTATGGGCAATCCTATGGTGTGGTTCTCATGTACATTATCATCTTTTGGAGTGTGAATGATTCATGATATTTTTTTTTTCAATTTTTGATTTGTTCTTGAGAGATAGGACTTGTTTATGTAAGGGCACTTGATGGCAAATCTTTATCACTTTTAGTCTTGGTTGGAGTCTATGAGCATAAACGTGGTATGCTAACATTAAGTTAAAATTTGAGGCTATTTGATAACAATATGAGCATTTGATAGGTCAGACATGTGCCATTCATTTCAAAACTAAGAGGGCAAAGTATTTTCAAAAAAGAAGCCTGTGTCAAAGGTGTATTATTGATTTTGTTGTGTGTGCATTGATTTACTCAAGAACGAGCAAAGATTTAAGTTAGGGGTGTAGGAGCTCCTAGGATCACATGCTTTCCCTAATGTGAAAGATCGTGAAGGTCATGTTCAAGTGTGTTGTCCCTCGGGGAAAGCTCCCAAGCTGAAGAAGGAAGATATAGAGGAGTTCTCCTTTCTGAGAGGCATGAAAGAGGAGGACTCTGATGCTTCAAGACTCAATGAAGATGGGGCCTCTGGCTATGTCCCTAGTTGTGCAAAAGAGTCTATCTACCCTTGCCCTATTATTATTATGCTACTGGATTTGGGTTGCCTCCATTTGGGGCTTGTAACAAACAATATCTTATTTTTCTACACATTTTGAATACTTTGTTTTTATAATCCAAGAATGAATGCATCATTTTTATCTTATCTCTAACGTGATAAACTGAATTGTTTGATTAATAGCAGCTTATGATTCTGCTTGAATAGGTTGGAAACAAGTACAGAAATAGGGAGAAAATAGGGAAAGGACACTGCCCAGGTCCCTACTATAGCAACCTGTCTACCGCTACCTTGGTATTGCTATAGTATAAATTTTTCTTCTATAGCAGGGTCGTGGTAGAGGGATACGTCTCTCTATCGCGTCCAGCTGGTAGTGACCTGGTGAAATTAGTCCTTACAATCCCTTTTTCCATTCATACCCATAATCATTTATCTAATGTTTTCAACATTTTACCTATAAACAAGTGGTCGAACACAACAATTCAAAAGATTAACAATTAATCAAAGTTTGAATTACCCTCTCTGATTCACAAATAAATTTAAATATCTATGACCCTCTCAGGCTGATTCAAACATTAAAAACTTATCGTACTTAGGTATTGCATATAACAACCCCTTAAAATAAGGAATATCCTAACAATTTATTAATTTCATTCGCGACCCTTACATGTACGATATGTAATGGCTAACTGTAACGACCAGTTCCGTTATTACTGAATATATTTATGGTGAAAGCATGTGTTTCTCATTCATAATAAGCGTTAGTATTAATTATTTAGTATGGGAATGCATTTTATATGTACTAAAGTTATGCAATACTTCTAGCATAAAGTTAAGTTGAAAGGGTCCTTACCGATTTAGTTTCGGGCTAAGTTTAAACTAGGGTAAACTTCAAACAAGCTTTTCTCATAGAATATAAAGATTTAGGGGGCCTAATACCCATAAAATTAAATATCTTCAAGTCTTATTTCCAATGCAATTGACATTTTGTTAATCCATTATCTGAGTAAAATGTTATGGCCATTATACTGAAGTCTGTCAGTGCTGAAAAGTTGAGACTGCAATAGCGGGATCAGGGTGCTATAGCGGTACTGCTATAGTGGAATAATTACCGCTATGGAGGTATGGCAGCAGTATATAAGCCTATTTTGATGGGTTTCAGTTCCAAAACTCAAAATTATCATTCCCCAACCCTATAGAGGCAATTTTTTCAATTTTCCATCGATATCCTCCCTCAAGATATGTTTTTTCATCAATCTAATGTTCCTTTGATTCTAATATCCATAGAATAGCATTGGATTGACCATGGTGGTGGTATAAAGTTAACCAAGATGGAATTTTCTGGTAGAAAGTAAATTAATAGGTTGAAATCTCTTGAAATTGAGTTAGTATTAATAGATTATGTCCTTCGGACTAGAAATTGATCTAACCATTCCAAAATATAGATATTTTGAGTTGAATGAGGGTAGAATTAGTGGGATTGAATTTTAAAGGTATTTGTTTGAAGAGTAGTTTATGAATTACTCTTATAATTGTTATTGTTAGATGATTTAGCCTTCGGAAACGTGAAGAAGAAGAAATATCATCCATGGCATAGCTACTTGTTTGAGCATCGTGGCGCTAAGGTAGGTTATTGTTTATGAGTAGTAGATTATGGTTTGTAAACATATTCATAATGTATGTTTAATGGGAGAAATCATGTTTAGGCCTACGAGCATGGAGTTTGGATGGATAAAATATGGATTAAATGTAATAAAGGCCTAGTTATGTGTTACTATGTTAATGTATGAACCCTTGATGGCTGTTTTGTTTTTGTATGACTCCATGGGGGATTGTAGTATGAATTATGTGAATATAGATGACAATGAGATTGTGTGAACTCATAATCTAGTTATTTAGCCTAATTACTATAAATGGGTGAACTTGGTATTATGTGTGATTGGAATATGGAATAATATCGCTTAAGGTTAGTGATGAATATAGGGTATGGTATAAAGAGGAGGTGACTTAACTTAAGAACCTAAGGTCAAGTTAGGCTAAGGGTTAGAAAGTAAAAAGTATAAAAGCGTACAACTTAAACTAGATTGTAAGTTGAATAGCGCTGAATGATTGGTTAATGGAGTAGGATCTTAAACCTAGTAAGGAATTGAATGTAGGGGTTCCTGGAAAATAACCAGATCCCTGGTTTTTGTATAAAAAAATAAGGATGGGATTAGTAAATGAACTTATGAATGTTGAACAAGAGTTTAGACTCCTTTGGGCTGAATGTGCACCACTAAAATGAATACTTGAATTTGACAAATATAGCTTGATAATACTTACTTGAATAAGTCGTGAATTGGTCTTCAGACATGCTATAAATTATGAAACCAAAGAATCACATTTATTTTTGATTTATTGTTAAAGAATGATTATTGTTTACATGAAATGATCAGTTTGTGTTGACCAAGTGTTTGGGTGGTTTTTATATTGTTGCAACGAATACTTAAGGAAGCTAATTGTTAAATAATATTCTAAGTGTAATCACATTCAATTAATTTATATGTAAATCTTGTGGTTGTTACAAGTGTTGGTTGTTATCATTATTTTATGTGGTTACTATGAGATTCTATTGGTTAATATTGGGATGTATTGGCATTTGGACATTTTCACGTGATTGGTTATTATGATTCATTAGTTGGCTCGGGTATCATGCCGGTACAGTACATGTATAAGAGCTCATCCCTTGTAGGTCATGACTAGTAGGCAACTATAAGACCCTTAGCATGTATGTACAAGTTATGTATGAGTTTGACAGTTCCTTGAGTGGACCAAGTATATGCTTATTGTCATTGTTGCTATTTATATTGGTTCCATGAGTGGACTGAGTATTATCATGGTTGTTGTTCTGGGTTCCTTGAGCGAACCAGATTATGAATTGCTTGATATATTTGGGTTTCTTATGATTAGAGTCATGGATGGTGGACTTAGATATTGTTAGAGTCATGGTTTATTGACTTAGATATCGTTAAAATTGTGGTTTGTTTACTTGGATATGGTTAGAGGCATTATTTATTGACTCGGATATTGTTAGAGTCACGGTAGTTGTTTGGTCATTGTTTGACTTGTCTTGTTGTCTCTTGACTTGTACTTGACTGAAGTTGTAGAGTTACTTAAAAAGGCTAAGTGTCATAATTTTGATGTATTTTATCATAATGTGTGCTTATAGTTGTACTTATTACAAGGTGATGACTATTGGCTTCCATTTATTATCGATGTTAGTCGAGGCATAAGTGAAATAGATTGACTTATAATAACTATTGGGGTTAACCTATGAGTGTTAGGATGAATGCCACTTGATGTGAAGGTGATGAATGATCAACGGTATTAAGAATGAGAAATACTCTTAGGTAACACAAGTGGATAATATTGTTATGGATTTAACTGTTATATAAGTTGTCATGTTTCCTTTTGTGATTTCTATATTGTGTTTATGTGATTTAACCTTGGCCGGCCAATGATTCCTACCAGTATGTGTTGTTTGTACTGATACTACTTTTGCTATACCTTTTATGAAGTATAGTCTTTTGCAGGAATCAGTGTTGGTTTCATGATTATTGTGTATAGCCATCCTCCCGCAGCTTTTACTTACCTCACTCATGGTGGAAGTTGTGTCCAGTTGTATTCTCTTACTTAGAAGCTCTTGTACTTGTTTAGACTAGGTCCTAGGGGTAGTTTTTTTTTTCCGCATTTAATACTTGTAAAATCAGTTGTAATACTGTTTGGTTGATGTTATTCAATAAAGACTTCCGCATATCTTCTTAAAGGGTGAGATGGGTTCTCCTATTAAGTTGAATTAGAATTGGTGCCCTTTTAATCTGGTGATTTTGGTCTTGACAGTTTGGTATCAAAGCCTAGGTTACCGGTCTCCCAGTACATTAGCAAATTTCGAGTAGATTCCTGCGGATTGGTGTGTTGACGTCCATATCTAATCTTTGGGATGCTATAAGGAATTCTAGGAAATTATTGCACTTCTTTCTTTCCTCTCATGTGGTTTATATAGTTGTTTGTGTGGGTTGAATCCAATTGGTATCACCTGATTCCAATTTGTATCTCCATAATCATAATTGGAATCTAGTCGATTCCAATTGGTATCTTGAGAAGTTCGCAATTGGAACCTAGATGGTTCCAATTGGTATCATTCTATAAGGGCTGGAACTTATAATTGTCATATGAATTATGATGAAATAGTTTGATTGTAACTTTGTTGGTGTAATATAAGATGTGTTTGTGATTTGTAGTTGCTTGATTAATGATAAATCTGTGATAGGTGAATGTTGCAAGTTGTCATGTGTTTTGTAATGTGTGATAGAATTTGACTACGATTGCTTGTATTGTTGGTAGTAACATAAGGTTTGAATTCATGAATATGGTTAATGCCTTGGTACTTATGTGAATTGTAGTTGGTTGAATTATTGTAAATTTCGTGAATTGTGAAAGGTCATAACTTTTTATGTGTTATTGATTAAAGGAAATAGTTGTTATGTGATTTAAGTGGAAACTGGTATGCAAAATGCTGGGCATGGTCTTATCATTGGTAAAATGGTAAGGGAAAAATAGTACAAAATTGTGGAAACTCTTATTTCAAATAGTTGGTATGAGAATAAATACCATGGACAAAGGGATATCGTTGCTTGATAGCGGGAATTGCAGTAAGAAAATTTTGTGGTGATTCATGCTTTTGACTTAAGGAAATTTGTTGTGGCTTTAAATGTTGTGATAACTTAAAGGTTAAATTGATAACTGGATTTTCGAATAAATAAATGAAAGGGTGAATATGGTAGCCCTTGGCATGAAAGTTCATTGTTAGATGTGGGTGATTTTTTTGGTTGAGGTAGCTTTTATATTTGAACATCAAACTTTATCTGAATCGGTGATTTTTTTACTATCGATTGAGTAAGTACTTGTATTTTGATGATAATGTGTAGTTGATAAGGAAATCATGAGATAATGGTGGAACTAAGTTCCAAGGTATTTATGAAATTATGGATGTCTATTGGTAGAAATAGTCATCCATGTATTAATTATTAAAATAACTTGTCATTGGCTATTTATTGTTTGATGTTACTCATATGGTTATTATATGACAATAATTATTGATTAATAGTATTCCTCAGGAATGACATAATTGAATTGCTAGGGTCCTCACAATGAGGTAGCTTGATTATGATTAATGATCCTTAGTTGTAAGGTTGGATAGGGGAATGAAGTTATTAGATGTGTTCTTGAATATTCATGTTCCTCACATTAATCATGGTAATACTTGGTTGTTGTTGCTCATTGAGTGATTGGGGTATGTTGGGTCGGTAACTTGACTAGTTGCAAGATAGTAGTGAGACTAAATAAGTATAGCTTGTCCTCGGGTGACAGCTAAAAAGTAGGTTATTTATAAACGATTTATTGAGGAGGGTTGAATAGACTAATGTAAGCGGTGGTAGAGAATCTATGTGTTAATGAAACCCATAGTGGTGTGTTGGTTGGTGGTTGTACTCTAGATGGTCTATTCATATGCGTTGATCATGGAAGGGTGAAAAAGGTCATGAGGTACATGTCCCAAAGGGAAAACATGGTGTAGTGTTTGGTGATGTTATGTTCGTTATATCATTTTTAGGGTGTAATTTCCTGAGTTCAGATTTTCCTCGGGTTGGGAGTTAAAATTTTAAGGCTAGGCTAGTCTTGGATAGAATCTAAGCGAGGTATATTCTAGGGCAATTTGGGAATGGATTGGGTATATATAATAAAGTTTAGCTTGATTTTATGTCAGCCAAGGAGATAAGGGACCTGTAGGACTTTTCAGAATAGAGTTTGAGTTAGTAGAACTCTGGGTATAGTGATTAACGTAAAGAGGTTAGTTTGAGATGTCGAAAATCTGAGTATCATGTGGGAAAAAAGGCAAAACTGGGAAGATTCCTAAGTTTCTTCCTCGTCTTTACCGCTATAGTGGTGTGCATACCACTATAGTAGTGCTGCTATAGCGGAATAATTACCGCTATAGCGGTGTTGCTATAGCGGGATCGATGAAGTTATTTTTTAGCTTTCTAAGAGTTTAACGTTACCAAGTAATAAATTCTCAAGGTTTTATTCTTAGACCAAAGAGGGAAATAACTAATTCGTACTTCTCTTTAACCAATGCACGTTCGGGGATGAACAAATGATAAATTGGTATCTATTATAACGATCTATTCTGTCGTTACTGAAAATATCTGCGGTCAAGGAATGTGTTTCTCATTCATAATAAGTGTTAGGACTAATTCTTTAGTATGGTAGTGCATTTGATATGTACTAAGGTCATGCAATACTTCTAGCACAAAGTTAAGTTAAAAGGGGACTTACCAATTTAGTTTTGGGCTAAGTTTAAACTAGGGTAAACTTCAAACGAGCTTTTCACCTAGAATACAAATGATAGGGGTACTAATACACACCAAATTAAAGTTCTTTGAGTGTTCTTTCCAACGCAATTGACCGTTCATTAATCCGTTTCCTGAGTAAAAAGTTATGGCTATTTTACTGAAGTCTGTCTGTGCTGAAAAAGTTGAGACCGCCATAGCGAGATCAAGGTGCTATAGCGGTATTTATTCCGCTATTGTGGTATAGAAGCAGTATATAAGCCTATTTTTGATGGGTTTCAGTTCCAGGACTTAAAATTATCATTCCCCAACCCTATAGAGGCGATTTCTTCAATTTTTCATTGATTTCCTCCCTCAAGATATTTTTTTCGATCAATCTAACGTTCATTTGATTCAAAAATTCATAGAATAACATTAGATTGATCATGGTGGTGGTAGAAAGTTAACCAAGATGGAATTTTCTAGTGTAAAGTGAATTAATAGGCTGAAATCTCTTGAAATTGAGTTAGTATTAATAGATTATGTCCTTGGGACTAGAAATTGATCTATCCATTCTAAAACATAGAGCTTTTGAGTTGAATGAGGGTAGAATTAGTGGTTTTGAATTTCCAAGGTATTTGTTTGAAGAGTAGTTTATTAATTACTCTTATAATTGTTGTTGTTAGATGATTTAGCCTCGAAAATGTGAAGAAGAAGTAAGATCATTCATGGCATAACTACTTGTTGGAGCAGCTTGGTGCCCATGTACATTATGGTTTATGAGTAGTAGACTATGGTTAGTAAACATATTCATAATGTAGATTTGACAGGGGAAATCATGTTTAGTCCTATGGGCATGGAGTTTGGATGGATAAAATGTGGATTTAATGTAATAAGGGCCTAATTATGTATTACTATGTTAATGTATGAACCCTTGATAGGTGTTTTGTGTTTATATAATTCCATGGAGGATTGTAGTATGAATTATGTGAATATAGATGACAATGAGGTTGTGTGAGCTCATAATCTAGTTATTTAGCCTAATTACCATAAAAGGGTGAACTTGTTGTTATGTGTGGTTGGAATATGAAATAATCTTGCTTAAGGTTAGATGAATATGGGTTATGGTATAAAGAGGAGGTGATTTAATTTAAGAGCCTAAGTTCAAGTTAGGCTAAGAGTTAGGAAGCAAAATGTGTAAAGGCGTACGACTTGAACTAGATTGTAAGTTGAATAGAGCTGAATGATTGGTTAATGGAGTAGGTCTTGAACGTAGTAATGACTTGAATGTAGGGGTTGCTCGATAATAGCGGGATCCTCGTTTTTGGTATAAATAAAGGAGGATGGGATTAGTAAATGAACTTATGAATGTTGAACTAGAATTTAGACTCCTTTGGGTTGAATGTGCACCCCTAAAATGAATACTTGAATTTGAAAAATATGGCTTTATAATACCTAATTGAATAAGCTGTGAATTGGTCTTCAGACATGCTGTAATTTGTGAAACCAATGAATCATATTTACTTGTGATTTGGTGTTAAAGAATGATTATTATTTACATGGAATGATTAGTTTGAGTTGACCAAATGTAGGGGTGGTTTGCATATTGTTGCAACGACTACTTAAGAAGGTAATTGTTAAATGATATTCTAAGTGTAATCACATTCAATGAATTTATATGTAAAGCTTATGGTTGATACAAGTGTTGGTTGTTATCTTTGTTTTATGTTGCTACTGTGATATTCTATTTGTTATTTGTGGGAAGTACCAGTATTTGGAAATCTTCACGGGATTGGTTATTATGATTTATTGGTTGGCTCGGGTACCACGCAGGTACAGTACCTGGATAAGAGCTCATCCCCTGCAGGTCATGACTAGTGGGCAACCATAAAACCCTTAGCATGTATTTACAAGGTATGTGTGAGTGTGACAATTCCTTGAGTGGACCGGTATGCTTATTGTCATGATTGTTATTTATATTGGCTTTGGTATACATATAGGAGGATGGGATT
This sequence comes from Capsicum rhomboideum, assembly GCA_031232105.1. Taxonomy (NCBI): domain Eukaryota; kingdom Viridiplantae; phylum Streptophyta; class Magnoliopsida; order Solanales; family Solanaceae; genus Capsicum; species Capsicum rhomboideum. The sequence continues at coordinate 98,123,936 of CP124711.1, read as the reverse complement.
AGTAAATTAACTTATGAATGTTAAACTAGAGTTTAGGCTCCTTTGGGTTGAATGTGCACCCCTAAATTGAATACTTGAATTTCACAAATATGGCTTGATAATACTTACTTGAAAAAGCCGTGAATTTGTCTTCAGACATGTTGTAATTATGAAACAAATGAATCTTATTTACTTGTGATTTGGTGTTAAAGAATGATTATTGTTTACATGGAATGATTAGTTTGAGTTGACCAAGTTTTAAGGTGGTTTGCATATTGTTGCAACGAATACTTAAGGAAGGTAATTGTTAAATGATATTCTAGGTGTAATCACATTCAATGAATTTATATGTAAAGCTTGTGGTTGATACAAGTGTTGGTTGTTATCTTTGTTTTATGTTATTACTGTGATATTCTATTTGTTAATTGTGGGAAGTACCGATATTTTGGACACCTTCACGTGATTGGTTATTATGATTCATTAGTTGCCTCGGGTATCACGCCGGTACAGTACATGTATAAGATCCCATCCCTTGTAGGTCATGACTAGTAGGAAACTATAAGACTCTTAGTATGTCTGTACAAGGTATGTATGAGTTTGACGGTTCCTTGAGTGGACCGAGTATATGCTTATTGTCATTGTTGTTGTTTATATTGGTTCCATGAGTGGACTGAGTATTATCATGGTTGTTGTTCTGGGTTCCTTGAGCGAACCAGATTATGAATTGCTTGATATATTTGGGATTCTAGTGATTAGAGTCATGGTTGGTTGACTTGGAAATTGTTAGAGTCATGGTTTGCTGACTTGAATATTGTACGAGTCATGGTTTGTTGACTTGGATATGGGTAGTTTCATTGTTTGTTGACTTGTATATTGTTAGAGTCAAGGTTATTGTTTGGTCATGGTTTGACCTGATTTGTTGTCTCTTGACTTGTACTTTGCTGAAGTTGTAGAGTTACTTGAAAAGGCTAAGTGTCATAAATTTGAGGTATTTTATCATAATGTGTGCTCAGAGTTGTACTTGTTTCAAGGTGATGATTATTGGCTTCCATTTATTATCGAGGTTAGTCTATGTGTAATCAAAATTGATTGACTTATAATAACTATTAGGGTTAACCTCTGAGGGTTAGGATGGATAACACTTAATGTGAAGGTGATGAATGATCAACGAGATTAAAAATGAGAAATACTCTTAGGTAACACAAGTGAATATAGTGTTGTGGATTTAACTGTTATATAAGTTTCCATTTTCCTTTTGTGATTTCTATATTGTGTTTATGTGATCTAACCCTGGCTGGCCAATGATTCCTACCAGTACGTGTTGTTTGTACTGATTCTACTCTTGCTATACCCTTTTTGGGGTATAATCTTTTGCAGGAATCAGTGTTGGTTCCATGATTGTTGTGGATAGGGATCCTCCAGCAGCTTCTACTTACCTCACTCATGGTGGAAGTTGTGTCCAGTTGTATTCTCTTACTTGGAAGCTCTTGTATCTGTTTTGACTAGGTCCTAGGGGTAGTTTCTTTTTCCTCATTTAATACTTGTAAAATCAGTTGTAATACAGTTTGGTTAATGTTATTCAATAATGACTTCTACATATGTTCTTACAGGGTGAAAGGGATTCTCCTATCTAGGTGAATTAGAATAGGTTCCCTCACGATCCGGTGATTAGGGTCATGACACTAACACCCAAGCATAAAAATTCTTCTTAAATCACACATCATACATGTTCACTATCAACAACCCGCAGCCAAATGACCACCATTGAACTTATCATAGATTCTCAAAACCATAATTTAAGTTGCAACTGACACAAAAATCAATTTTGGAGTATTACCTTAGGCAGTCAACTCAACCTAGCTCTTGTTTTCCTAAAAACACACCATTAAGTACCACGTTCTTAACATTCGCTAGTTGATCGTGTGCATATTCATCACAGCCATTATGGCCAGATACCATTTGGAACCTTATAAGTTCCAATTGCATTGCTTGTATTTCCTAATGAGGTTAGGTGGACTCTATTTGGATTGTGGAGATACCAATGGGAATCAAGAGATACCAATTTTACTCAGTGCACACAAACAAACATTAGAACGGCACTAAAGGAAAGAAAAAAAGGGAACAACTTCGAACTACTCTTCTATCATTTATTCAATTAATGAACCCAATAGCTTATATTTTACCAAGAACCCAAGGCATTTAGTAAATCATTCAAGTCAAACTCATTCATAACAATACCCTTAGGATACTATCCAGATAAGAAAACAACATATGAGTTCACCTTTATCCATATTTGATATACAGTCTAAGGTCAAGCACCACCAAAGTAACTCATAAGACCAAATCTAAGTAGGTCACTTAACAATAAGCATTCAACCATCTATTTATACTATAATTCCAAAATAATGTAATCATGTTAAGTAAATAAGTGAATCACTTTTAAGAAAATAATACACAACTCAGTCAACCACTAAGATCTCATAAAAATAATTCAACTTATTAATTCCTCAGACAACACCTCATTATTGTTCATCAGCAAGTATTAACTCATTTAAAGTAAAGTATCAAACAAGTGGACCACAGAAGGATCTAAATATAATCATCAACGTAATATAACCCTATTTACTCAAGGAATTTTCAAACTCTCCAAATCACGATGTACACACATATACTATGGGTTTTATAAATTTCCACTATCCATGACCTGCAGGGGACGAGTTCAGTCCATGTACCAAATAACCTAGACAACTAGTGCCTGCTACCCTTATCCTAAACCACGTGTTATAGCACACTTATTCCAACATCCCCACCCTTATCCTCCCTGAAATCCACCAATTCAATCATGATCAACCTTTACCATTTCATCTCACAACAACAAACAGTACCATAAAAAAAGTGCAAACACTTAATAGGTGAATCAACCACCTTGTACATCAAACAAGGTCCTATTCACCCATATCTTTATAAATTATCAATTTGCAAAAATGAATTCAACAATTAACAAGTTCTACCTTCATTATCATGCTTGCAACAAAGTAAACAAATAATTACTTAACATGCACACATACAATCAATTTGAGTTTTAACTCAAATTCAACCATTACCTACTCAACAGACATTAGTGCCCTGGGGCCAAGCAACACATAATAAGTGAGTATACACATAATAAACTTATGTAAACCTTCTATTTCATACACCAGGGGTACACCCAATACCCTCTAAATATAACACCATTAAATCCTCACTTCTATCTTAATACTATACCATCATAGTTGCTTACTCCACCATATTTCACAATCTCCACCTCTAACTTTATCACTAACTGAATATCTTTAATGCATTAGCCCCAACTCTACAACTAACTTGTTCCTATAGTTAACCGTCAACCAATAAAACTAGCTTGTTGTCACACCCTGAATCCCATCGGGATGGATTTGCTCTCATAGCCGACAAGGCCCGAGAGAACCAAGCTTTGATTCTATTCAATCATATGCATGCCATAAGAAACACATGATCACGTAAGAGCTTAAAATACCAACAACGAAATTCATAGAACGTGTGATATATATATACATAAGCAAAACTTGGCCGTTGAGGCCATCAAGTCAAAACTTCATGTACCATCTTACATCCATACACCCACATACGTCTACAAAAGCCTCTAACATATGCATTTACCAAAACAAACTGAAAGTCGGGACAAGTCCCCGCTTTATACAACATATACAAAACCAAAACACATGTACAATTGTAACTCAGAGAAGCCCCTAACTAACTTGAGCTCACCAATGATCCGCAAACAACTGGCAACCTACTGTGGAGGCCTACTAGCACCTGCGCCTACAGCAAGTAAGGTAAGTCCCACAAGAGTCGTCAGTACGAATAATGTACTAAGTATGTAAGGCTCAAAAGAAACGGTATGATATGTAAATATGTAAATGAGCTCAAATTCAAATGCATAACCAATATGGATAAGTCATCATTATGTGTTTTGGGAACCATGTATATTGCTTTCATTACTTTCTTCGCTTCTTTGCTTCTATGATTATTCATCTTTGCTTGTGACCTGTGATACCCAGGCCCCGACTGAACAGTGGGTTTTAACATAACATAAAGTTATGTTGGGATCTGCTTGAGCTAGGCTTATGCCTCTAGAGCTACCACCCATGAATCAATATATATATAGGGATCGGCTCGAGCTGGGTTATTACCTCTAGAGCTGCAACCCATACCAATATATCAGGTTCGACTTGAGCTAGGTTATTACCTCTAGAGCTACCCCCTGTCAGGATCGGTCCGAGTTAGGCATATGACTCTAGGACTACCCCCTGATCCAACAATCTCGGGATCGGCTTGAGCTAGGCATTTTACCCCCAAAGCTACCACCCATACTCAATCATTAACCACAAATATGCATTACTTCATTCTTTTCTTTTGAGATTGATCCAATGATAATCATAACTTTATTTGAAGCTTTGGATCAATAATCAATGAGTGAGAGACATGTGAATAAACATTATTGGAAACATAACACTATTGGAACCATTGGACAATAATCCATGAACAAGATACATGATTATAACCGCTATTGGAACTTTGGAACACAACCTTATTGGGCTTTTGGAACACTATCAATGAATATGAGACATGTGATTCACAATTGATCAATGAATAGGAAATGTGTAATATTGACAATTGGTAACCGTGTATAGGATACCTTAGCACATTTCGAGATAGAACAAGTGCGATGTCAATGTGAATACTATGTGCTGCAGAAAGATATGGACAGAGTAACCTTACATACCTTGTATTCTCAATACGAATATACAATCTTAGATGTGCATACAATAGTCCCTCTTCTTCCTTACATTTCACTCTACAACACAAATGCATAACGGAGTTTACATTAACCACCAACTACCTTACAAATGCATATGACGACAATGAGATACATGTTTTCCTTAACATGTCATTTCCTTCTCTACCATACCATTTACGATATTTACATACCAACAATACCCCAATCATGCCATACATTGACCACAACATCATATACCAATAACATTTCACCACAAAGTTTCTCCTTTACACTTCCTCATGAACACCATATCACAATTAATCCATCAAGTAATACACCTCTATCACATATCGGCCAAAATCCCATAATTTACACTTATAGAAAAATAACAAGTTTAATAATATAATCACACCATACATGTTCATATTTCATCCATACCATGCTCTTTCATCAAAACCATAAGTCATATTTCAAGTTTAAGTTTCATGGATAACACATCTTTTAGCAAAAATGCAAGAATGCATTATGTACAGTTTTTGACAAACCCATCATGATCAATATACTATCCCAGGCATATAATATATTAATCCATAAGAATAATCACTTATCCAAGCTTGAGAAATAATGATCTTGCTCCAAAAGATGACTTATGGTTCTTAGGGTTTGAGAGAAATATCTTTTATTTTGGTCTAAAGGCATGAGAGTTTATGATGAATAAAAACCAGATTTTGGCCCTTTATATAAGCCCTCAATTCCATCCTTATCCACTCTTTATAGCATTTAATGCTATATCTAGAAGGTCAAGGGAAGAATGGGTCATTTGACCCATTTTGGCCCATGTCTTCTTCTTTATTTTGGGCCTTTTATTGAGCCCAATTCACTTAACCCAATAAAATCAATAATTTATCATGTTTAAATCATTCCATATGTTTCACGACAATATTCCCACTCACGCAATTCATATTCGTAGCTTCAATCCCAAAAACAAGTGATTCTAGCCACGTATGGCTTATTTTTACCGAAGGGTAAAAATGTCATTTGGATGCCAAATTCGTCCATGAATAATCTTATCAAAATGAAATGCCAATATTTCAATTATCCCATTTATATACTTGTGTTTGTAGAAGGAATGTGGAAAAAAGCGGCCCGGTACATCCCCGGGCACCCTTGGGACTTAGAAAAATTTCCAACTTTTGAAAGGTGCGCACAAGCAGCCTGGCACGCCAGCTTTCTGCCTGTGCCCAAAAACTTTTGGCAATAAGCGGCCTGGCCCTTATTTTAAAAAAAAAAATCATTTTCGACTTTTCTTTGCGGGTTCGGTTAGATACTTAAAGTTCTATTCTTTAACTTACTTCATACCTTTAATATACTTTGTTTGGAGGTCCTCCAAACCTCATTTTTAACCCATAAATGTTCCACGAAGTCATAAAACACATCCTACGAAAGTCTAATCACATGTACGAGGGACAATATCAACTATCTCATCAGTAACCTTACAAAATTCATACTTGTGGCTCTCGACACCTAAGTAAACATTTTTCAACGTCGTCAAGTAGGGTCAGGAAGGTATGGGGTGTTACATTCTTCCCCTCTTAGGAACATTCGTCCTCAAATGTTAACAATATCGTTTCAATTACAACAAATGCATCTCTATATTAGCATACATATGCATAAACACTTAATGCTCATAGGTACTTACTTGTTATTGGTCTACTTCCGAATTTTGAACGTTTTCTGATATTTGAAACAGATGAGGGTATTGGTATTTCATCATTTCTTCAGCTTCCCATGTGATCTCCTCTACTTGTTGATTTCTCCAAAGGACTTTTACGGAAGCTATGTCTTTATTCCTCAACCTCTTTACTTGTCGATCTAGAATAGCAATGGGTACCTCTTCATAAGTAAGATCCTCCATAACTTGGACATATTCAATGGGAATAATACAAGATGGATCTCCTATGCATTTTTGAAGCATCGAAACATGAAACACTGGGTGGACTGAGGAAAGTTCTTGAGGTAGTGCTAATTCATACGCAACTTGCCCAAATCTTCTAATAATTTCATATGGGCCTATGTAACGTGGACTCAATTTTCCTTTCTTTCCAAATTGCATTACCCCTTTCATCGGTGACACCTTTAAAAATACCCAATCACCTATGGCGAATTCAAGCCCTCTTCTTCTAACATCAGCATATGACTTGTGGCGACTTTTGTCCATTTGTAACCGTTGTTGGATCACTTTAACTTTCTCCATAGCCTGATGAACAATATCCGGCCCAAGTAAAGCAGTTTCACCCGTTTCAAACCATCCAATTGGTGATCTACATTTCCTTCCATACAAAGCTTCATAAGGTGCCATTTTAATACTTGAATGATAGCTATCGTTGTAAGAAAATTCAATAAGAGGCAAATGGTCATCCCAACTGCCTTGAAAATCTAACGTGCAAGATCGTAGCATATCTTCAAGTGTTTGAATAGTACGTTCTGTTTGTCCATCAGTATGAGAATGGAAAGCCGTACTCAGATTCACCTGTGTACCCAAACTCTGCTGAAAAAATCTCCAAAAATGAGCAGTAAACTGAGCTCCCCTATCTGATATAATGGAGATCGGAATCCCATGTAATCGCACTATTTCTTTAACATATAATCTTGCATAATCCTCAACTGTATAGGTGGTCTTGACTGGTAGGAAATGCGCTGATTTGGTAATCCTGTCCACTATAACCCATATAGAATCAAATTTCAGCAGTGTACGAGGCAAACCTGTAATAAAATTCATGTTAATCATATCCCATTTCCAGACTGGAAGATTGATACATTGCATATAAACCCCTGGTTTCTGATGCTTTACTTTTACTTGTTGACAATTTGGGCATTGAGCGACAAATTCTACAATGTTCTTTTTCATATTTCCCTACCAATACACTTCCTTTATACCATGGTACATTTTAGTAGCACCCGGATGAATATAATAGCGTGAGTGATGCGCCTCTGTCATGATTCGTTTCCTCAGCTCATCTACATCCGGTAAACATAATCTTCCTTTACATTGAAGTGCCCCTTCTTGTGTAAGATTCAAGGCCATAGTCAGACCCTGTTGTACATTCTCTTTCAACTTTAATAACATATAGTCCGCAAACTTCTTCTCTTTTACTTCAGCTATGAAGGAGGATTCCGCTGCATTTTGCACAGTAACCCCTTCATCTAGAGATTCAATAAGGCGAACTCCCAAGCTGGCTAGTTGATGTAGATCTTTGATTATCTCTTGCTTTTTAGTTAACTGGCCACTCGTGCTTTCTACTGCCTTGCGGCTCAATGCATCAGCTACCACATTTACATTGCCTGGATGATAGAGAATATCAATATCATAGTCTTTCAAGAGCTCTAACCACCTTCGTTGCCTCAAATTGAGTTCCTTCTGCTTAAAGATATATTGCAAACTTTTGTGATCAGTATACATATCAACAAGTACTTCGTACAAATAATGATGCCATATCTTTAAAGCAAAAACCACCGCTGCTAATTCAAGATCATGTGTGGGATAATTTTTCTCATGTGGCCGCAACTGTCATGAGGCATATGCTATGACATTACCGTGTTGCATCAATACACATCCGAGGCCAACCCCGGAAGCATCACAATACACTACATAACCTTCGGTGCCTTTGGGAAGTACTAAAACTGGTGTGGAGGTTAATTTTTCTTTCAAATTTTGGAAGCTTTTCTCACACGCATCATTCCACTGAAATTTAACTGCCTTATGTGTAAGCTTTGTTAACGGTGCAGCAATGGAGGAAAAACCTTCCACAAATCTTCTGTAATAACCTGCCAGCCCAAGAAAACTACGAATCTCTGTGGGTGTCGTAGGTCTTGGCCAATTTTTCACTGCTTCAATCTTCTGTGTATCAACCTGTATCCCTTCATCTGACACAATGTGACCTAAGAATGCGACCGATTTTAACCAAAACTCACATTTGGAGAACTTTGCATACAACTTATGCTCATAAAGAATCTGTAACACCTGCCTTAAGTGATTAGCATGGTACTCTGGTGATCTTGAATAAACCAAGATATCATCTATAAATACTGTCACGAACATGTCCAGAAATGGATTAAACACCCTATTCATCAAATCCATGAACACAGCTGGTGCATTTGTTAGTCCAAATGACATAACTAAAAATTCATAATGGCCATACCGTGTTCGAAAAGCTGTCTTGGGTATATCTTATTCTCTAACTCTGACTTAATGGTAACCCAACCTCAAGTCAATCTTTGAAAAACACTTGGCACCCTGTAACTTATCAAACAAATCATCAATTCGAGGGAAGGGATATTGTTTCTTGATCGTTACTTTACTCAATTGCCGATAGTCGATGAACATTCTCAACGTTCCATCTTTCTTCCGTACAAATAATACCAGTGCACCCCATTGGGACATACTAGGCCTGATTAAGCCCTTGTCCAGCAAATCTTTGAATTGCTCCTTCAATTCACGCAATTCTGCTGGAGCCAGTCTATATGGAGGAATAGAGATAGGCTGAGCGTCTGGAATCACATCAATGCCAAACTCTACTTCCCATTCTGGGGGTATGCCTGTACGATCCTCTGGAAATACATCAAGAAATTCATTGACCACTGGAACTGACTGCGGAGTCAGTGGTTCCACATCATTATATTTCACTCGTACTAAGTGACATATATATCCCTCGGCAATCATTTTCCTTGCTTTCAAATAGGAAATAAATTTTCCTCGTGGTGCCCCTATGTTACCCTACCATCCAAGAACATTTTCTTGCTAAAAACAAAAATGCACCTTCTTGGCCCGGCAATCTACCGTGGCATAACAAGAGGCCAACCAATCCATCCCCATTATCACATCAAAATCCACCATGTCTAATTCAATGAGGTCGTCCAGTGTATCATGACCACACAAGTTACCACACAATTACGATATACTTTTTTTGCAACAATATATTCACCAACCGGTGTAGACATTTCAATTGACTTAATTAATAATTCTGGTGCCTTTGAAAATTTTGCAGCAATCAATGGAGTAACATAGGATAATGTAGAACCTGGGTCAATCAGTGCATATATATTATAAGAAAATATGGATAATGTATCGGTGACGACATCAAGAGAAGCCTCTGAATTCTGTTGGTCCACTAGGGCATAAGTCCGATTCTGGACCCTACTAGTACTGGCTGCTCCTCTGGCACCCCTACCACAACCAACAGACTGCATACCTCGGCCTAATGAAGGAAACGATGCTGATGATGCAATGGCCAATCCTGCCGGTCATGATATACCACTCATGCTCCTCTGGGGACACTCTCTCATCATGTGCCCCATAATACCACACCAAAAGCAAGCATTTGTCCCAACTCGGCATGTACCTACATGAATACGCCCATAGTGCTGACACTGCTGGTGAGGAAAACCTGCTGTCTGTGATCCGTGAACTCCACAACTATGCCCAGATGGACAACCTCTAAACCCTCAGAACTGAGAGTGAGCACCTGCTGTAGAATAAGAGAACGATGATCTAGGTGGTCTAGGAAACATACGAGGCCTAGATCCTTCTTGGGACATTGCATATGGTCCCATAGGTCTAGCCCTTTTGGACTGTCCTCTGTCAAATTCATGTACCCTTCTTCTCTGTCTTTGATCTTCCATTTTCTAGGTGAAGGCTTGTATTCTAGCTATGTCCATATCCTTATTCAAGGCAGCAATGGTGTAATCCCTTACCAAATATGGCTCTAATTTGTCCACGTACCGATGGACTCTGTCTATCATCGTAGCTACCATATGTGGAGCATATCGAGCTAAGGAATTAAATTGCAAACTGTATTCCCTAACGCTCAATTTCCCTGTCAGAGATTTAGAAACTGATCTGCACGTGCCTCCCGAATCTCATAGGGAAGATAGTGATCAAGGAATGCTGCTTTAAATTCTTCCCAATTTAGTGGCATTGCACCAATACCACAAGACTTCTTCCAGTCTTCATACCACAATATCGTCTCTCCTTTCAATCTATACACAGCAAGTTCAACTGTTTCTACCCCCGTCAGGTGCATAACTTCCAAATCCCTCTGAATCTGATCCACAAAGTCCTGTGGATCTGCTTTCGGATCTGACCCAGTGAATATAGGAGGATCCAGTTTTAGAAAATCCTGTGTTCTGTGACTCACCACTCTAGCCGCATCATCCTTATTTATCATCGGACCAGCTCGTTCTTGACTTTGTACTGCCACTAACTACATCAACATATGTACTGCATTTCTAAGATCCTGATCTGTGGCATTCATTGGTGGTTTTGTGGGTACTTCTCTACCCACTGGCTCTTGCGAAGCTGGAAAAGTAGAAGAAGACCGCGATGAAATTTTAGCATTTGCTCCACCTTGACTAGCTTGGTTAGGTGGTAATCCACTCACTCCTTCTCCAGCAAGCATATCTACCTGTTTCCCTTTACCTCTACCTCTTCTTGTGATCGGCATTTTTACTATATTAAAGAAAATCAATCCCAATGGTCAGATACAATTCAACTTACAACACTGGCTCTATTGGACAATCTAGAAGTGAAGAAAAGAAACAACATCCTAAATGTCTCATAGCCTCCTACTTATAAATATAGTGCACAACACATGGATAAGTAAGATTCTACTCAGACACGGCTTTGTAGACACCCTTAGAACAACCCGCTCTGATACCACTTTTGTCACGCCCCGAATCCCATCGGAATGGATTGGCGCTCGTAGCCGACAAGGCCTAAGATAACCAAGCTTTGATTCTATTCAATCATATGCATGCAATAAGAAACACATGATCACATAAGAGCTTAAAATACCAACAACGAAATTCATGGAACATGTGATATATATATACATATGCGAAATTTGGTAGTTGAGGCCATCAATTCAAAACGTCATGTACCATCTTACATCCATACACCCACATACGTCTACAAAAGCCTCTAACAGATGCATTTACCAAAACCAACTGAAAGTCGGGACAAGTCCCCACTTGATACAGCATATACAAAACCAAAACACATGTACAACTGTGACTCGGAGAAGCCCCGAACTAACTGGAGCTAACCAATGATCCGCAAACAACTGGAAACCTACTGTGGAGGCATACTAGCACCTGCGCCTGCAGCAAGTAAGGTAAGTCCCACAAGGGACGTCAGTTCGAAGAATGTACTGAGTATGTAAGGCTCATAATAAACTGTATGATATGTAAATATGTCAATGAGCTCAAATTCAAATGCATAACCAATATGGATAAGTCATCATTCTGTGTTTTGGGAACCATGTATATTGCTTTCATTACTTTCTTTGCTTCTTTGCTTCTATTATTATTCATCTTTTCTTGTGACCTATGATACCCCAGCACCGACTGAACAGTGGATTTTAAAATAACATAACGTTATGTTAGGATCGGTTCGAGATAGGATTATTCCTCTAGAGACACCACCCATGAATCAATATATATATCGGGATCAGCTCGAGCTAGCTTATTACCTCTAGAGCTGCCACCCATACCAACATCTCAGGTTCGGCTCAAGCTAGGTTATTACCTCTAGAGCTACCCCCTGTCAGATCGGTCTGAGCTAGGCATATGCATCAAGGACTACCCCCCTGATCCAACAATCTCGGGATCGGCTTGAGCTAGGCATTTCGCCCCCAAAGCTACCACCCATACTCAATCATTAACCACAAATATGCATTACTTTATTCTTTTCCTTTGATATTAATACAATGATAATCATAACTTTATTTGAAGCTTTGGATCAATAATCAATGAGTGAGAGACATATGAATAAACATTATTGGAAACATAGCTTTATTGGAAACATAACACTATTGGAACCATTGGACAATAATCCATGAACAAGATACATGAGTATAACCACTATTGGAACTTTGGAACACAACCTTATTGGGCTTTTGGAACACTATCAATGAATATGAGACATGTGATTCACAATTGATCAATTAATAGGAAATGTGTAATATTGACAATTGGTAACCGGGTATAGGATACCTTAGCACATTTCGGGATAGAACAAGTGCGATGTCAATGTGAATACTATGTGCTGCAGAAAGATACGGACAGAGTAACCTTACATACCTTGTATTCTCAATACGAATATACAATAGTAGATGTTCATACAATAGTACCTCTCCTTCTTTACGTTTCACTTTACAACACAAATGCATAACGGAGTTTAGACTAACCACCAACTACCTTACAAATGCATATGACGACAATGAGTTACATGTTTGCCTTAAAATGTCATTTCCTTCTCTACAATACCATTTACGGCATTGCCATACAAAAAATACCCCAATCATGCCATACATTGACCACAACATCATATACCAATAACATTTCACCACAAAGTTTCTCCTTTACACTTCCTCATGAACACCATATCACAATTAATCCATCAAGTCACCTTAATACACCTCATATCACATATCGGCCAAAATCCCATAATTTATACTTATAGAAAAATAACAAGTTTATTAACATAATCACACCATACATGTTCGTATTTCATCCATACCATGCTCTTTCATCAAAACCACAAGTCATATTTCAAGTTTAAGTTCCATGGATGACACATCTTTTAGCCAAAAAGCAAGAATGCATTATGTACACTTTTTGACATACCCATCATGATCAATATAATCTCCCATGCATATAATATATTAATCCATAAAAATAATCACTTACCCAAGCTTGAGAAATGATGATCTGGCTCCAAAAGATGACTTAGGGTTCTTAGGGTTTGAGAGAAATATCTTTTATTTTGGTCTAAAGGCATGAGAGTTTATGATGAAAAAAAATCAGATTTTGGACCTTTATATAAGCCATTAATTCCATCCTTATCCACTCTTTATAGCATTTAATGCTATATCTAGAAGGTCAAGGGATCATTTGACCCATTTTGGCCTATGTCTTATTCTTTATTTTGGGCCTTTTATTGAGCCCAATTCACTTAACCCAATAAAATCAATAATTTATCATGTTTAAATCATTCCATATGTTTCACGACAATATTCCCACTCACGCAATTCATATTCGTAGCTTCAATCCCCAAAACAAGTGATTCTAGCCACGTATGGCTTATTTTGACCGAAGGGTAAAAATGTCATTTGGATGCCAAATTCGTCCACGAATAATCTTATCAAAATTAAATGCCAATATTTCAACTATCCCATTTATATACTGGTGGTTGTAGAAGGAATGTGGCAAAAAGCGGCCCGGTACGTCACCGGGCACCCTTGGCACTTAGAAAAATTTCCAACTTTTGAAAGGTGCACAAGCAGCCTGGCACGCCCTTGGGCATGCCAACTTTCTGCCTGTGCCCAAAAAATTTTGGCAATAAGCAGTCTGGCACGCCCTCTGGCGTGCCTGGCCCTTATTTTTTTAAAAAAAAATCGTTTTCGACTTTTCTTTGCGGGTTCGGTTAGATACTTCAAGTTCTATTCTTTAACTTACTTCTTACCTTTAATATACTTTGTTTGGAGGTCCTCCAAGCCTTATTTTTAACCCCACAAATGTTCCACAAAGTCACAAAACACATCCTACGAAAGTCTAATCACATGTACGAGGGTCAATATCAACTATCTCATCAGTAACCTTAAGAAATTCATACTTGTGGCTATCGACACCTAAGTAAACATTGTTCAACGTCGTCAAGTAGGTTCGGGAAGGTACGGGGTGTTACAGTTGTTCCCACTTACAACACAAATAGCATGTAACTATAGAAAAAATCATCACACCATTACATAAACAATAACTTCATATGTGTTGCCCTAATTTACTTGTTTATCCATCCCATCACCTTGCCCGCAGTCCTAAGTATGAAATCTCCCATCAATCTATATCATGAGCACGTTTTCTAACCAAGGTCTACTACTCAAAATAAACCTAGCCTACCTAGGCACCAAGAAGCAATTATAGAGGCATGAACTCCCATACTTTAACCTGTTCTACTAAGTTTTGGCATGGAAATTATGAGAAATCTTAAGGATTCTTCGGTTCAATTTGTATTCTTTCATTCTCTTTGTTCTAGGGTATTGTGGAAACCCTAAGGGATTTTTAGAAGGAGGTAATATTTTGTTTTAATGTTGAAAAGAAAAGGTTTTAAAATAATTTGGAGAGACTGCTCGTGACCCCTCTATAGCGCAGCATGCCGCTATAGCTGGGTGAAATCAGGCCGATCCTCAAAATTTTCCTACTCCAAATTTGTCTAATCCTAATTTCTAAAGGACCTCTTAAAGATTTTTGAAGTAATTCCCATGCCCCATTCCTTCCAACGCAGTGATTACAGTAACGACCGAATGGGTTGTTATAATAAATCAAAAAAGTATCCAAAAAATAACACACACATATATACATGAAATATAGGACGAAGAGACTTAAGTGAGAGAAAACACTCACACTTAAAAAAAATCATTTTTTATACATACAGGTACCATAGGCTTGCCACTATTTTCAACTGCCAACATCTTCGGAAGACTCTATTAAGATCACATAAGGAATTTTCTAAGATTGTATTGTAGAGATTTGGACAAGTAGGATACATCTTCCTTGAACTCTAAAATTTCAAATTTTCATCCCTTTTCATGTCTTCATCTTTTAATCATCTTTATATTTTCTTTGCTTAAATTGATCTTGGTATATTTTTCTTCATTAGTACCAATAGGAATAATAATAAATTAATATGTTGTTTTTTATTTGTTTAATTAGAATTTTAGGTCTGTAGACCGAATTTTATTAAAAATCAAATAAGTTCAACAAAAAAGGCCAAACAGCCCAAAAAATAAAAGCACCCGGTGAAAACCTACTCTTCTAAACACAATAAATATCAAATTTTTTTCCAAAAGAGTAGCCGACAAACTAACTCTTTGTCTTCTCCCTCGCCTGGCAATATTGCGTCGTATTGTCACCTGAACCACCAACTCCAAGCTATGATTCTTTGGATTTGCTTCCATCATTTACTTAAGATTGAGATGTTGGAACTCTTTCTATCTGCTTCATAGTGGCAAGGTAGAATCAAACCCTTTTTTCTATCTACCTCTTCTTTGTTCCTCCTAATCAGTAGATCTCCCATGTAACGTGGTTGGGGTTTCACATTCCCAATGGACATAAATATACATTTTTTCATACTTTCTTTTTCTATTTTTTCACACCATATCATGATCTAATCATGACTACTACTCGACCCTGAACTTATAATTGAAACACCATATATCACTTTTCCTTTTAATCTTTCATCCCTACTTGGACTTCTTAAGCCTCATTCAGTGTCAAGGAGGATCAATTATTAAGAGAATGATCTTTTTAAACTAGGGATATGGTTTAGAATTGTAGTTGTCCAATGAAAAAGGTTTACAAGCTCAAAATAGGAGACTATAAGCGTTTGAAATATTCATTTAGGCTAATAGTGACTTTTCATCCACAAAGAAAGGCTATAGTTTGTTTCGTAATTAATCTATCCTTGGAAATTTGGCATGACTAAATAGGAACATTTTAGATTGCATGTATAAATACAAAAATAACAAAATAACTCACACAGAATAGTATTGGACTACATTAATCTTTTTAATTTAACTTCCAAACTAGCACTCAGAGTGCTTAGCAATTTTTTCATTGTCACAGAAGTGATACATGACAATCTATACAATTGAAGTTCATGCAAATTTTTTGAAGGAGTCTATTTTTAAAAAAAAAACAAGTTTCATAGCTTAAGAGGACAACAATATCGATATAAGTCAAATCCACTCTTACTTTACTTAAGCCAAAAATATGACTTATGCCCTTAAGAAAGTTACCTACCAAGCTATCATCGAAAAAAGTCTGACTCTAAATCAAAGACTTAATAAAAAATATTTTACATTGATTTAGCATTAAAGTATACTTATGGAAAAGAAAAATGGCTAAATAAATGAGGAAGTGACTCCATTATGACTGACTACTATGTTTGATATAGATATTAATGAAAAATCTTATGATTGCCCAAAAGGTTTCTCATTTACTCTACTAATACATCTATCTTGTGATACATTGCATCTTGAGGCATGTTTAAGTCATCTTGTATGCATGTTATAGCTTAGAAATCAACTTACTGGACCAATGGATTGATTAGAAGCCAATCAAGATGAGTTCCATGACTTAGAAAAAAGTTCCAAATAGGTACACAGCTAAGGCGTAGCATTAAGCAGAGCATTGACAGAGCAATGCCCTGGACAATGCATGGAACTGTAGACTAAACTTCAGAGAGTTGAAATTTGACATGGCCAATTTTAAGTATACTGTGGTGCACTGACCCTCCCCCCTATGCTATGTACAGTGAAGCACATTGAAGGGTATTTTGAAGGGAAAATTTTCCCTCTTTGTTTCATTAAGGGCGTTTTCATATCCCTTTTCTATACACTAACCCCATGACACAAAAATCATTTTACAACAAAAAATACTCTAAAAGAACACCATACTACTCTTCTCCTCTCTTAGAACCTCAAGGTTTTCAAGCACTACAAGTTCTAGAGAAGGATATCTTTAAATTTATCTCCAAAGTTTTTCCATCTCTCAAGGTATATGGGAATCCTATTCTTTACCACAAGAATTTTTTTCAATTTCAGTCTCCTTTATGAATAAAGTTAAGGTTTTTTAATTGAATCTTAATTTCTTCATCTTTTGATGATACTCCCTGAGTCATCCATGAATATAGTAGAACTTCAAATTTTAAGTCTATCTCTTGAATGCATGCCCTATCACATGTTCATGGAGTCTATTATGTGTTTTATGAAATCAATTGCATATATTATTAAAGTAATCTCATGTTTTATGAAAACTAATTCACGATTATGAAAACCTATTTCACGAATGTTTACAAATTACTCTTATGGATGTTGACACATTTTTGAAATAAAATGTCTTTTGTCTTGAAAACTCATACTAGCATGTTTTTAGATGATTTAGAGCACATGGATTATCATTAGTATCTTTCCGATGATTTAGTGTGCAAGGCTCATTATCAATATGTTTATATTACATGGTTTGAGCTAAGACTCCACAGTACTATATTCAATTTACCTTTAAAAGGTTATATTATAAGATTATTATAAATTTTCTGAGGATTATTGCTAATCAAGAAGGGCATGGGTTTAAATAACACATGCCCCAAACTATATATGCCAATTTAGGATAGGATTGTGTTACATATTCAAGTGAATCCTTTTTATACCACCATTAAGGGCTTATTATGGATCCACAGTTCAATTCAATTATGCTTTATGCCCTGAGAAGGCATAGGATATTTTCCCAAAGGGGAGACAATTGGAAATCATGAGGTCATAAGATGTTAGTCGGCTATAAAAACCTCCCCAAATAAAGAACTTCTATTATCATCAAATATGATTTATGGCACAAGGCTACCAGCTTCTAAACATGTTTCGTAAAGTTTTCCTTACAATTTATTTTTTTCTCAATTTTAGTTGCTTAGTTACTCATGATTTAGATACTTAGTTTATATAATTGTTCAACTTTTTAGTTGAAATTATGATTTCATTAATCAGAATACTTACTATCTTATATTATAGTTATTCCATGATCTTGATGCATATCGCACTCATGCCAAGTAGTTCAGCTTTATTAGATATTAGTATTGTTTAACTTAAGAAATCTTACATATGGTGCCTACCATGTACTTACGCCATTTGGCACTATAATATTTATGATGGAGATTTAGGTACTCAGTGGCGCTCTATTAGATTTCACATCCTCAACTTTTGCTGAGTTCTACCTGTATCTAGAAGATTTAGTTTACATGTAGTTTAGTAGTTTGGCAATTCAGTATTTTTGAAAAAAATTAAGGTAGATCAGGGGCCTTGTCTCGATAGATAGTACTCAGTTATGACTAGAGGGTTCATAGATAGTTATATTGATCAATTAATTCAAATTATATTTAATTTTCATTTTGACTTTAAGTCTAATAAATGTAATTTTTCTTTGGTTTTTGATAACGCTCAAATACACCCTAGATTAGAGTGTACGCGGTCGTTAGCAATATAATTACCCAACTTAGAGTCGGGGTCTAATCCACAAGGAATGAATGCGATAGCCTTCACCTCTAAGTGTCAGAAGCAACTAGTGCTAACACATGATGTTATAAAAATAATACATAAAGGTAAATGGGGGGAAATTATTAGGTTAACAATTGGTAATTATCGAAGTGAACGTAGTTTGAAATGCACAATTCAAAGATTAGAGAAATAGAGTTGAAATCAAGTGTAATACGGGACTTGGGGTTATGTTGTTGTAAAAGTGAGAGGTTGCACGGGTAATTGACTATTTGACTACCTTTCTTTCATACTTTAGTTCATGCTATAGAGTTGAACTCTATGAAACTTATCCTAACACATGCATTATCTCATCTTTTTGAAAATTAATCCTAAGAGAAAGACAATTGCTAGCCAATGAGCTACCACCAGTGCTGAGGTTCCTACGTTAGCAAATTCCATTGAAATGCCTCTAGCTCAAGGAATGTAGACACTGAACAAAGGTACTTTTCTGGCTAGAATATTATAAGTGAGTCTCCACCTTTGTTAAAAGGTCCAGTGGGTGGTCCTATGTCATCTACTCCTCAATCATTGCATTCTTCAGATAATAAGTTTAAGGGACTAATCCAAATGATCACTAAGCTTGTTACAACTCAATCATGTTGTCAAGGTGTAGTCCCTGCCAACTCTTGTTCTCATCACTCCTTCGACACTTCTAGGATTTGTAAATTCCTCAAGATGAATCTATTAGTTTTCACAGGATACAAAGTGAAAGAGGATCCTCATAACTTCATCGATGAGATTCAAAATACCTTAGATGCATGTAGATAGAGGGAGGTGAGCTTGCCTTTTATCAGTTAAAGGATGTTGCAAACACTTGGCATAAATAGTGAAGTTGCAGCCCCTGCAAAATAGGGAGATTACATGGATGCCTTTGTTGATCACTTTGTTCCCTTAGAGTTGATGGAATATAAGTCTAATGAGTTTATGAACCTCACAAAAAATACTACAATGTGAAGGAAAATCTATGGCTGATGAGTATATGAGCCTCAAGAAAAATACTATGAGTGTGAACGAGTACAGTCCTAAATTCTCACATATGTCTTGATATACTCCGGAAGTGGTATCCATTTGAGGGTGAGGATAAGAATGTTTTTTTCTAGTATTGAAAGACACTAGAGGAAGAAGTGTGTTGGAGCTTTACTACATAATGAAATTGCTGTATCTAGATTGATGGTATATTCCTAATAAACCAAAGAAACCAAACAGAAGAAGATGGAACAGAACCAGAATAATAGGGCTAGGTTAGCTAGCAATGACGTTAGCCATCAAACGAATAATAACTAGACCTTCTTTTATAAAAGGTACTCAAGAAATACTTTATGCTCAGCTATTGCACCAACTTAAATGCCCCATAATAACAAAAAATTCTAGACCAACCAAGGTTTCAAATCACCAAGCTCACAATCGTAGGGTAGTGTTACATCAGGGACCCCACAGTACCCTAACTAAAATAAGTGCAGTAAGAAACACGAAGGATAATGACACTTAGGTGTGAATGGGTGTTTTGGATACATCTAATAGGGCTACTTTCTAAAAGATTGTTCTTCCATAAGGCATGTTGATATGGGCAATTTAGCCCAGTCTGCTACTTTGTTTGCTCCAGCAGGCTGAGTTATGAAAAAAGGTACTACTTTAGGAACTAGCGGGGGTCAGAATTGGAAAGATCATATCATTATGGGTATGTTAAAAGTCTTCTCTTAAGATGTATATGTTCTACTTGACTTATGTTTCTGTGAGGTTTGTAATAAGTCCCAAATAATTTCTTGAAACTTTTTTTGTTTTTACTCTTGTTGGTGAGTCTATAGTAACAAGATGAGTATATATAAATTATACAATAACCATTCATCACAAATACACCCCAGCCAACCTAGTTAAGTTAGATATTTTTGACTATGATGTCATTTTGGGAATGAATTGGTTATACTCATGTTATGCCTTAGTTGATTGTAGAACCAGAGTTTTTATGTTCTAGTTTTCTAGTGAGCAAGTCTTATTTAGAAAAGGAAGTACTGTAGTTCCAAAGGGAAAGTTCATATCAAACCTTATTTTCAAGGGTATATCTATCATATAGTCTGGGTTAGGGATTCTTGTGTTGAATCCCCATCTATTTATTTAGTTTTAGTTGTCAATGAGTTCCAGATGTATTTCCTGATGATTTGTTCAGAGTCTTTCCTATTGAAGAGATTGACTTTGGAATTGATGTCCTTCTTGACACCCATCCCATAGCTATTCCACAATATAGAATGGCTCCAGCTGAGTTGAAAGAGTTAAAAGAGCAGTTAAATGATATTTTTGATAACGGATTAATTAGTCTAAGTGTCTCTCAATGGGGTGCTCTAATTCTATTTATGCATAAAAAAAAAGGTTCGCTGTGAATGTTCATTAACTACCGCTAGTTGAATAAGGTCTCCATAAAGAAAAAATTCCCACTCCCTAGAATTAATGACTTGTTCGACCAACTTCAGGGAGCTAAGTGTTTCTCTAAGATAGATCTTAATTCTAGTTGTCAATAATTAAAAGTTAGGGACAATGTGACATTCTAAATACAGCCTTTAGAACTAGTTATGGTCACTTTGAATTCGTAGATTTCTCTTTTGGTTTGACTAATACACCAACGATTTTTATGGATCTCATGAACAGAGTTTTCATGCAGTATCTTTATATGTTTATGATTGTGTTCATTAATGACATCTTGATTCTATGGGGAAGAAGAGCAAGATAATAACCTTTGAATTATGTTACATACACATAAGGATTATGAATTGTATAGAAGATTTTTTTATCTATTTTATTGTTGTAGACTGGGCCATTTCTATGCCGCATTGTTGCTAGTAAGGGTATCAAGGTTGATTCCCAAAATATTTATACAGTTAAGAGTTGGCCTAGACCGATGACCCCAACTGATATTAGGAGTTTATAGGGTTTGTCTAGTTATGATAAAAGGTTTCTAAATGTTTTCTTTTCTATTATTGCACAATTGACAAGATTAACTCAGATAAAGGCTATATTTTAGTGGTCCGAACCGTGTCAAAAAGTTTTTAGGAATTTAAAACAAGGTTGACTTATGCTCCAGTATTGACCCTACAAGAGGGAACTGATGGTTTTGTTGTGTATTATGATGCCTTAAGAGTTGGTTTTGGTTGTGTGTTGATACAACATGGTCAAGTCATAGCTTATGCCTCTAGATAACTTATGAACTATGAGAAAAACTACACAATTAATGATCTTGAGTTGACAGCAGTAGTGTTTGCTTTAAAGATTTGGCGCCACTTTCTCTGTAGCGTTCACGTTGATGTCTTCAATAACCACAAGAGACTACAATTCATCTTCAGTCAAAAAGGGTTGAACTTTAAGTAGAGATGGTTTCTTGAATTACTTAAGGATTAAAATATGAGCATCTTATATCACCCCAGAAAGGCAAATATGGTCACCGATGCACTAAGTAGATTATCTATAGAAAGTCTTTCTCATTTCTCATATTGGGAATGTAAAGAAAGAACTTACAAAGAATATTCATTGACTTTCAAACCTATGAGTTCACCTCTTAGACTCTAAGTATAGTAGTTTAGTTGTTCAAAATAGGGCTGAATCATCTGTAGGTTCATAAGTTTAGGAGAAGAAAGATAGTGACCCCATCTCTCTCCAACTAAGGAGGGAATCCACAAGCAAAATGTTATGGCTTTTGATAAACAAGGAGATGGTACCTTGAGGTACCAAGGCAAATTATGTGTTCAAGATGTTGATTAACAATAAGAGAGGATTATGGAAATATTGTATTTTTCTAGGTATTTTAATAACCCAACAACAATAACAACATACCCAGTGTATTTCTATAAAATAGGGTCTGGGGAGGGTATGTATACGTAATCTATACTACCATCTTGAATGAGGTAACAAGGCCATTTTTGATAGACCCTAGGCTCAGAACACCAAACTGTAAAAAGACATAGTAAAAATAAAAACAAAAATGGAATAACACACCAATAGATAATAATATAAACAAGACACCCATAGAGTAGTTACAAGCCATTACAAACAAAAACCTCCTAGACACACATATAGTACTTACGACCATAGGCTCGACTACAAACAAAGCACTCCTACCTACTAGCAAGGATGCACTCCCACCTACTAACCCTCTACCCTAATACGTATCCTCTATACCTTCCTATATAGGATCATCTCCTTCAAAAGCTATAACTACTCCATGTCATGCCTAGTCACCTCCTTCCAATATTTGTTTGACCTATTAATACCCCACCTGAAACCATTCGTAGCCAACCTCTCATACCTCTTAACTAGGGAAATCATTCTCCTCTTCATTAAATGGTTGAATCATCTCAACCGTACTTCCAGCGTATTGTTTTCCACTAAAGTCACTCCCACATTTTCTCAAATTACCTTATTTCTAACCCTATCTTTCCCAGTTAGTCCACACATCTATTACAACATCCTCATCTCTACCACCTTTAACTTTTAGCTATGGGAGTTTTTAATTGGCCAACACTCTACTCTATACTATATAGCTGGTCAGAATGCCACTCTGTATAACTTGCCTTTTAGTTATAGAGGCACCTTCTTATTATACAAGACTCCAGAATTGAGCCTCCATTTCATCCACCCTACTCTAATATGACGTGTGACATCCTCATCAATCTCTCGTTTCCCTTATATCATAGAACCAAGATACTTGAAACTATCTCCCTACCAAATGGCTTGGGAATTCAGATTCACTACCACGTCTGCCTCATGCATCAACTTACTAAAATTACACTCCAAGTATTTTGTCTTCATCCTACTCAACCTAACCCCTTTAAACTCTAGAGTTTGTTTCCAAACCTCCAACTCATCATTCACACCTCCCCGAGTCTCGCCCAAAAGATGTATCATGACTTAAGTGAAGTTTATTGGAGGAACAATATGAAGAAAAAACATTGCTCATTTTGTAGATGTGACTAAATTCTCAACTAGTTAAAGTTGAGCACCAAAGATTCGGCGTTTTGTCATAACAAGTTTAATGCAATTATGTCATCATCATGACTCGATTTGAGTAATAAACTTTGGAAATTTCACCAAAAACTGCCAGGGTTTTGGAATCTGGGTTGATAATAAACTTTTGGAATTTCGCCTGAGAAGTCAACTCTAATGATTTTTCCCTTGTTATTATAATCTTCATTACTGCTTCCATTTCCCTCAAAGTTTGTTGCAATTATGTCATCATTAGGACTCAATTTGAGTAATCTTAGACCATTTGACAAAGTTAACTCACTTTTTGCCTATTGAGATAATAGATTCTGCAGAGGATTATGCTAGGTTGTACATATGGGAAATTATCATATTTCATGGGACCCTCATGTCCAATATTTCAAATAGTTGTACTCAGTTCACCTCCTACTTTTGGAGGTCATTTCTAAAGGTATTGAGTACAATAGTGAACCTTAGTACTGCATTCCACCCTCAGACTAATGGTCAAGTAGAGCATACTATCAAAATACTTATGTATATATTGAGAGCTTGGTACATAAATTTCAAGGGTAATTGAGATGATTACCTACCTCTCAATCGATTTTTCTTATAATATTAGCTACTACTCTATAATTTAAACGGCACCACTTGAGGCCCTATGTCGGAATATGTAGATCTCATATTAAATAGT
This sequence comes from Capsicum rhomboideum, assembly GCA_031232105.1. Lineage (NCBI taxonomy): Eukaryota > Viridiplantae > Streptophyta > Magnoliopsida > Solanales > Solanaceae > Capsicum > Capsicum rhomboideum. Next base: position 98,099,362 of record CP124711.1, on the reverse strand, counting down.
TCAAGGATGGTAAAGCTGATTTATTGGGGAAAACTTAGTCCATGATGCCATGGAAGAAGTTAAATAGGCCAAACTTAGTCCATGATACCATGGAAGAAGTTAATTGGGGCCAAAATTAATCCATGATACCATGGGAGAAGTTAAACTTATTCAGGAGCAGCTGAAGACTGCATAGAGCCACCAAAAGTCATATTCTAAAGTAAGAATAAGGAACTTGGAGTTTAATGTTGATGATTGGGTATTCTTAAATATTTTCCCTACGAAGGTTGTCATGTGGTTTGGAAAGAAAGGGAAGCTTAGTGCCAAATATATTTACCACTAACAAAGTCTTGAAGTGGATCGGGAAAATGGCCTATGAGTTAAAGTTGTCGATAGATTTGGCTTTCGCTCATCCAATGTTTCATGTTTCCATGTTGAAGAAGTTTGTGGGTGATCCCTCACTCATTTTCCCTATAGAAAGTGTGTGAAAGGCAGTTGAACTTATGAGAAAGTTTTGGATAATATCCTAGATCATTCTATTTACAAGTTGAGAATTAAGAAATTAGCTTCACTGGTGGTATTATGGAGGAATTAGAAAGTTGAAGAGGCTAAATGATAAGCTTAGGAAGATATGAAATATAGATATGTTTAAATGTTCACATCTCTAGGACAAGATTCTAAGGAAGATATGAAAGATAGATATGTTTAAATGTTCACATCTCTAGGAGAAGATTCTAAAGGTAATGATCATACTATATGCCTTCGATTCCATAAATTCATGTCTTATGTCATGTTTGTGATAGACTCTTGCATTCATAACTTGTGGCTATATGTTATTTCGTGGTTTGTTATGAAACCCATTAGGTTAATATTGTTCATGTTTATGAGTGTTAGTTCAAGATAGCCCAAAAGAAATCATATTGAGTTCAATCTATATGCTTACCTACTATCCATGATCCTTATTTGAGGATGTATGATCCTAAGGGGAGATATTGTAGAACCTCGCATCTCGATGCATGTTTAAGTCATTCCCTATAGATGTTAGAGCTTAGAAATCAAGTTAATTAATATAAATATCAATTAGAAACCAATCACAATAAGTTCTATGACTTAGACAAAATATTCTGAGTAGTTATAAGGCCAACGCACCACATTAAGTAGAGCATTGATAATACAACGCCCTGGAAAACATGTTAAACTATAGACCAAACTTCAAAGAGTTGAAATAATTAGTGTCCAACACTATGGCTACCATGGCCTACTGACCCCCTAATGCTATAGGAAGTGTTACACATTAGAGGGTATTCTGACAGGAAAATTTTACCACTTCATTTCATTGAGGGTGTTTTCATCCTACCCTTTTTTATGTACACTAGCCACATGAGTTAAACCACTTCCTACAATTCAAAAAACACAAAAAGAACACCATATTACTCCTCTCCTCTTTCATAACCTCAAGGGTTCCAAGCACTAAAAGTTCTATGGAAGGAAATCTCTCAATTCATCTCTATAGTTCTTCTATCTCTCAAGATATGTAAGGCCAACCTTCAACGTAGGAATCATGTTCTTCCCTTTATATATAATTTTGATTTCAGTAACTTTTATGAATAAAGTTAGGGTATTTGGTCAAATCTTAGTTTCTTCATCTTTTGATGATACTATTTGAATCCTCCATGAAAATAGTAGAACATCAGAATTTGAGTCTATTTCAAGTTTTATGAAATCTATATAATATGTTATGAAATTCATTGCATGTTTTATAAAAATCTACTTTATGTATGTTTACAAAACTCAAACTAGTATTCTTTTAGAAGATTTAGAGCAGAAGACTCATCAATAGTATCTTTCAGATGATTTAGAGCATAAGGTTCATCAGTAATATGTTAATATGACATGATATTGAGCCAAGGCTCCTTAGTATGATTTTTAGTTTAATTATAAAGTTTATAGTATGAGCTTATTAAGTATTTTGTGAGGATTATTTCTAATTGAGAAGGCTATGGTTTGTGATAATAGATGCCCTAAAACTACATATTTCAACATAGAATAGGATTGTTTTGTAAGCTTAGGTGAATCCTCCTTAAGCCCCTATTAAGAGATAGCTATAGTTCCACAGTTCAACTTAGTTATGTCCTAATCCCAAGATAGTCAAAGGATGACCTCCTAATACAGCTATGAACTCAAATCATGAGCTTACGTGATGTTAGATTGTTTGACTTTAAGTCTCAGTTATAAATATAATTTGGCTATATTTTTAAAATCTTTATCTTACTTTATGTTTTCAGAGCTTGTGCTTATTTATTTAGTATGTGTTCTAGTAGTATGTCAACCCAAGGATACAATCTAGCTAGTAGTGGCTTCATGTTTCATCCACGCCCAGGGTATAGGCTCGAGCATGCACTTCCCACCCCCATCTAACAATATTTCATTTCCCCTAAAGCAAGAAACTATGTAAGAAACAAAATAGGTGATAAAAGCTCCATGTGACACTTTAAGCACGGTAGCTTTAAATTAATGTGTCTCGTCTGGCCGGTCGACCAAGAGCGTGTATTAGTATTTTGACATTATTAGTGTACATTAGTATTTTGGTAGTTTTCTTACACCATTTTCTATAGAGTAATATCTATTTCATTGGGGATTCTATCCATTCAATGTTTTGGGTCCTCAATTTTCAGATAGGATGCCATGTGCTAGAGTGTAGCAGTGATGACGGTGAAGTTTGAGGGAGTGAACCAATAGTGAACAAGTTTTTCTCCCTATCATAGCTATTGTATTTGCCATTTTGTATAAATAGATTCTTCCAATCCCAGTTGAGATAGGTGGGTTTGTAATCCCTTGGCCTTCATTTTGTTAGTTTGTCATTTTACATTTGCTCTTTCGAACTCTTCTTGCATCTTTGAGTTTATTTGTGTGAAAAACTCTACCTTGCAACCTGTTTTAGTTATGTCGCCTGCAACCATGCCTTGTTAGAATTTAAGTAGTTCATACAATGTTAAAAATATACACTATATGCTACACATTAAAATTGTGATTTCTTCAAAATTTTGCAAGATTTGGCAGGGCAAACTACTCACAGGACATGATCTGAATGTATGACTTTATCTTCATCTATGAATGAAGTTTTGTTATGATTTTCCTCAGTTAGTTGACCCTCTAATGTTTTTTGTAGACTAACTTGTAGCCCATGAATGACATCACGACTGTGAGTTGCTTCATAAATTAGAGTGCTTCACACATGATCTCTAAAACTTACTGCAAGGTGGTTTATGGACCGTGAATGACATCATAACCATGACTTACCTCATAAAATAGAAAAAATCCCATATTAATTATCATAGTTGTTGATATTTGGACCTATAATTCGTGAAGCGTTCCATGACTGTGAATCCTTTTGTTGACTTACAAATTTTTCACACTTAGCACTTTCATTCAATTTTTAAGAACTTTTACCGGGGAAGGATAACTTATACATCCATATATATGATTTATAGATTGTGAAGTTATCTTCATCAATAGATCCAATAGATCTACGTGTGAAGTTCCTATTTTTGACAAGAGCAACCCTTACATGTAGCCCTAGATCTAACCATTCCCAAGATCTATAAATATATATTCAAATAAAGTGGTTTTACCCTTGTATTGTTGGCTCCACGTCAATAGATACACATGGCTTGAATTATAAATATTTCATCACGAAATGTGATTTACTTCATAATTTGAACTATGTTTAGCACTGACAAGCCATCTCATGGACTGTTGGAGGAACCATGAGTCATGGGATGGCTGGTCATGAGCATCTTAGATAACTAGTGTCACTACCTCAAGGCAAAAGATGGGTCTATGAAGCATCATATGGTTCACGGTTCATTAACTTATTCGTCACTTGGAAAAATAATTGTATAACTCACTGATTCAATTCGATGTATAGATGCACGAACCATCACCCATGTGTCCGGCCGCCGCCGAGTCCATTCAGCATGGGAACTTATCCCACTACCTTGGTTTGATTGCTCTTTCTATGAACCATTATCTACTTGATGACTCCTTCCATGTTTCTTCAACGACTCGACAATCCATGGTGTATATAAAAAACACATAAATTCAAAGTTTTTGTTTTTTTTCATGCATTCATATTTTACATTATGTACTAAAGGTACTTATTAACATGTATGGCTCCGAAATTGCAACCAACAAGGGGTGGTGCTTACAAAAGACCTAAAAGGACCATACAACACCGCCAACTCCAAGATGAGCCTTTCAGGTCTAAGCTTGAGGTTGAGGAGGTTGAAGATTCTTTATCCTACCTTACTAAAAAGGCCACCAAGAAATAGGCTGCTCTTCAGTCTAACAAGGGAGTGGAATCTTTATATGAGTATAGTATGACAGACTGGAGGACAAATTATAAGAGTGATACTGATCACATTGAGAGCCCAAAAGAATCTCCTGAGCTCGTGAGGGGTACACTCATTAAAATAAAATATCATATGTTTAGAGATAGCATCCAGTGGAAAGTTAAGGGGTCGAAAGAGTGCTTTCAATATGGCCTTTCTTCCATAGGTAAAGGCAATGTCAAAAGAAACAAGAAAGAGAAAGTTAAGATCAACTAGTAAGAACTAGCCGAGTACACCTATTTTGAATGAATATTCAATAACTATCAATTAAAGTGAATGGGTCAAGCATCGGGGCAGTACTTCCCCTTCAAGTTCGTGAGTTCTACACCATCTATGTAGCTACCCTGTACAATCGCTGCAAAAAGGGGATGAAAGCGAAAGACCTTCCTACTCTTGAAAGTATCCAAGTCCAAGAGGTTGCAGTAGATATGTCAGAGCAGATAATAAAATTATTTCTATATGGGCCCACTCATTTGACACCAGCAAGGACCTTAGATTATGATTACTAGATCAAAGTAAATTGACCAATGAAAATGGCTAGCACCGATTCTAACTGATGATGTGCCATTATGGCTTAATGATGAGAAAGCAAAGATAGTTAAAGCCTCACTAAATTTCAAAGCAATGTTTTGAAAGGCAGTTGTGCATTTCCGATTGGTAGCAATAGTGGAAGATAAATAGTTGAATGAGGAGAGGGTTATTTTGGTTGCCAACTTCACATCCGAATATAGGTTGAACTTTGGCCGAATTATAGAAGATGAGATAAGGGTTCGAACACTAAGGTCTAGCACTTTGTTACCATTTTTGTGCCTTGAGACCTACGTATGTGAAGAGGCCAAAGTGCTTGTGTTAGCAGAGATAGATGATTCGATAATAGTTGCTAGGACTCAGGACATTGAGAAGATGTGAGATGAGACAAAATATAAGATTGGGTACACAAGACTGTGCCCCAAGTGTTAGGGTCTAGTAGTCAGACCACGACTACTATTACTATTGCCACAGGGGAAGAGCCTATTATTATTTCAGATATATTGAGAGCAGCAATCAATATTGATTTAGCTCCCAGAACAATTCCAGCTACTACTTCCCCCTGCTACTTTAGTAGCCACTACTACCACTTCTACTACAACCACTACTTCTAATCCAGCCTTGGTCTTATTCGATGTTATTACTCCTTAAAATTTCATAAAGTTGGTCAAGAGGGATAAGATAGAAAATCGTTAGATAGCATTATTTACACAGCAACTGCCACCATATATGGAGAAAGTAATCACTACTGCACTTTCTCCATTCTAGACCCTACATAGACAAATTAATAGCATGAAGGCACGGGTGAATAAGAGATTATAAGTTATTTCCACACCTAATATGAGTAAGTTTGCTAAGAAATTGACACAAGCATATGATAATATTATAGAGTTGCACTCATGACCAACACCGAAATTCTTAACCATTCCTAGTGAGGTACTAGAAGAGTCAAGGAAGGAGGATCCATTACTTGATTTGTTACAAAAACATCACAAGGCTATAGGAAAGAGAGTATGTGAAAATGATGATGATGAGAGGTTTACAAAAAGAATACAAATGAAAGAGAGAAAAGCAATGAAGTTAGCCCAGCGATATTCTAAAGAGGATCGGCATAAGTTGGAGGAGGCTCAAAGGGTTTGAGCTAATGGAGGTTGTTTGAGTATGGCACCTAAAGGTACCGGCCAAATCAAAGAAGTCGATGCAAGCGTAGAGTCTTTGGCTCTAATTACTCCACCACCAGCCTCTACTAAGAAGGACACTACACCAATTATTCCTCCATCACAAAGCACTACATTGATTCCTCTATAATATACCACTAATGCGTAGGAGACTTGGGTTGCATTTGCAACCCACGCACCAGCCGATAACGCCTAAGGTGCCACAGGTAAGTTCTCACCTTTCTTGATTTATATTTTAATGCATTAGGGACAGTGCATGTTTTTCTTGAATGGGGTGGGGGCTGCTATGTGTTTCACTCAAGGATTTTTCTTGTCTTGTTTGTTTTATCGAGGGTATTTCATATCTATTGAACCAAAATGTCTAGAATAGTATATTGTGCTTTTAGTTTTGAGTTTTATCTCGTTTTTAAATAGGTTGAAGTATTTAGGGAGCCAAGGGTGGTCACATTATAGAAACTAGTTGTGCAACTATGTTGTCTAATGCTAACCCTTCCGAAATTATACTATTTGTTTCGTTGATGTGCTTGTTAACCTCTATGGATCAATTTTTTGCATCATGATGGTATTGGTACTAATGATTTTTATGGTTAGACTAGTGTACTATTTGATTGACTATTTTAATTATAGAACACTTTTCAAAGTATGTGTGAGGTGACTCGTTGAATTTTGTTCTGTTGGTGTAATCTAGAACATGCCTTGTTTGTCTTGTTAAATCTATTAGAGGAACAACTAGTTTAGAAAAGGATCATATGCCTTTGTTGTTAAACCATATTTAGATGTAAAAAGGCATACCTAATGTTTACATTATCCCTAGTTCCTAAGTTTGAGATGTGAGACATTTTCTTGACTAGCCAAAATAATTAGTACCCTTTATTTTGTAAGTGAACCTTTATTTGATACCATTTCCCTCCTTGTACACTAGGATTTGAAACATAGGCAAAATGCCTAAGTTTCGGGTGGTAAAAAATAGGATAAAAAGTCAGGAGTAGGAGCAAAAAAGTTGCAACTAGTCAATCAAAATGTTGGTTATGTACATATAAAAATGAAAGTATGCAAAAATAAAAAGTAGTTGTTAAAAGAATAAACCACACCCAAAGGAGGTATAGTAAATAAAGTTGGAAAATAAATGGGGGCTGAATAAAAAAGTTGATAAGTATAGTGTTCAAGGAGGTTCTAGTCACTATTATAAATGTACCTTACCCGTCTAGAAGCCTACTTTACTAGCCAAGAAAATCCCTATAGTGATCTTAATCTTGTTTTCCAAAGAGAGTAAGCATAGAAAATAAGGGCAAGCCTATGGAATTGTGTTGACAACATCTGAAGTTCTTTGTGAGTGCAAAAGTTTGTTGACACAATCCGAGGGGAATCATTATCTTGTGTGAGGTCAAAGGGTGATATTCAATAATCGCTGGTTGAGATTACGTATGACACTGGTTTGGTACTAGACTTTCTACTAAAAACATGATATAAGTCATTAATCCAACAATGTTAGCTTGTATGGACTTAAGTGTGTACACTGAAAACATGGAAGGGCACCTATTTGTGGATTCTCGACAAGTTAATGCTTAATGGAACTACTGTTGTCTTACTTAGTTTTTGATGCCTAAGATATTCGATGGATTAAGTCTTATTTTAGTTGCTTAAGGATAAGCAAGAATTCTAAGTTGGGGGTGTTGATGTGCCAACATTTTACGACATATTTGATGATCTTAACCATGAGTTATTTTAAGTTCTTAAGTAATTTTGGTTGCATTTGATTGCTTTTGTGTTAGATGTTTAGGGAAAAAATTCAAGGAGAAAAAGGTGCTAACTTCTACTGAAATTGATGTGCTGACGAGTCGTGTTTCATGCCACAACTCGTGGGACAAACCGTGGTTTGGAGTTACAAAAATGTTTCAACTATCATAAGTCGACAAAGGGACTGATAGACTCACTTATCTAATAGGTCATTACAAAAGTTGTGAAGCAAAAATAGTGAGTAAGGCTAATGCATTCTCAAACGAAGAGTTCACCGACGGGTTGTTATCTACCTGATGAACCAGCACTCAAGTCATGGGTTCAAAATAATAAACTGCTAACATCTAGAGCAAGATGATGGATTTCCCGATAAGTGGTCACTAAGGTAATAAACCGTGGGATCATCTGTAGGACTCAATGCAGATAAGTTTATCAGCCTATTTAGGATTTGAATTTTGTACATATTGTAGATACTTTCTATTAGGTCTTATTTTAGACATGTCATATTTTGAGAAGAAAAACAACTGATACTACTATTGTTCATTTGGGATCTTGGTATTTCTTAATTCTAGAAATAAAATTTTGTTTATATTGATATTGTTCTCATTATTAATTACTTTGATAATGAATATTATTGCTGGTTTTGTTTGTAAAGTCATGAATAGCTAAATTCTACAACTAGGATTGTGGGAACCATGGTGAATTAAGGCATTTAGGGTTATGAATGGTGGTGTTTCAATTGATGTCTATGTGTGTATTACTAGTTTCTTTGTATTGATTATATGGTAATGGTTGCAAACATTAGAACTTGCCTAAGGTCAAAACCTTCTTGACAAATAAAGTTAAGGCTAGGAAGAGGAACTAGTTATGAGGATTCGAGTGTTTACATCCTCGTTTAATGATTAGGTTGTAACTAGGTTAACCAACTTGAGGCAATTATCATAATGCTTATTGTATTCATTTTAAAACTAATAAGATTCAAGTGATAACTATTTGAGTATGTTGAGAAACACTTACATAAAGTGGAATGAGCGATTGTTTTGCAATCATAACATTAGAATGGACTACTACATTCAATGACCCACTCGTGTTATGAAACCATAGGGAACACAAATCTAGTAATCTCTCATTACTAAATTACATTCTTTAACCATTCAGATTGTCAATTATATTCATCAGTTACTAGAATAGTACTCTACATGAACACCCACCCCTACCCCCATTTTGCATAAATAACTGGCTATTAGTGGAATAACCATATTGAACTTATTTCTCTCTTTATTCCCTGTAGGATTCAAACCCAATCCTTATATTCCATTTAGAGTTGTAATTTAAGCGTATTAGTAATCCAACTCCCTCTAATGACCATCCTGGTCATATTTGTGTTTTTTCACTTTTCTTTAGTTTTGACATAGCTTCTATAGAGTATTTGTGGTCTGTAGAGATAGGTGACTTGGTTCTCAGGGAGTTAAATTGAGTTTTAGATGGGTTTTTAAGTTTTGAACCATTAGAGTTGGAATTGTTTTACTTGGATCAATATTCATGAAAAATGGGCTTGGATGGGATTCCATCAGTTCTATTAGTTCAGTTCTGAAAGGTGGATTTTATGCTAGGTGGACCTTTGGTTTTAGTCTCGAGGCTTTCAAACTCATTTTTGGTACTTAGTTAGGTTTTTGAAATTTTAGTTAAAGTGTTAACTTTAGTCAATATTTAATCAACACAACCTTATTTGGTTGTTCTGATAGTTCGATTGAGTCCAGAATGTCGTTTCCAGTTGGTAGCATATTGTATTTGTGTTCACGAGACTTTGAACAAATCTCGAGGGTTAATTTGGGATATAGTTTTTTTAGAGTGAGTTGTTGGTACAACTATATGTGGTGCAGCCGTACTGGCAGATTTTGGTTCGCACCTACAGAGTCGCTCCTTGATACATCCAAATTACACCTCACAATAAAGTGTAAAGCCATCGTTGTTTAAATATTGAACCCAACAAGGTTGGGGTTGAATCCCATAAGAAATATGGCAAGAAATATGCTCTAACTGTTTATTTCAACTAGTAATCAGTATTTTCGATGGGGGATTGCATAACAGGTAACAACTTTTAAGAACTGTATTTATAAATAACTGATGTTTGATATTGTTTTTATTGTAATCAATATATGAGAAAGGACTAGGACTGGGGTTTCCATAATTTTATAACTTAGCATGTCATTTTATTAGTAATCTATTCACGTATTATGCATGCAAAACCGATGATTATGGTTCATCTATCATTTTTTGACCCTAATAGATGAATGTCACTTTAAATACTTTCAATCTTTGAGTTTTTTAAGTATTAAACCTTGCCATTAGTCTCGGATTGACATCCCTTGTTAAAGCTCAAGTCATTAGAAGAGGGTTTGAAACCTCAAATATCTATTGCTAATATGTTTTCCTAATCTATACTTGTTTTATCAAGAAAGTTATGATTTATGTCTAGTTTAAACATTTGTGACTGTTAAAAAGCAATCAGAGTGAAGAGATTAACAATGCATGCATAATCACCACTCAAGAATCACTATTATCTTTTACCTACTTTCGTTACTCCATCATAATTCCCACATGCATATATTGCATGGATAGTCTAAAATCATAAATTGTACATGATGTCATCCTTTCAAGGATTTATCCACTCATGCTTGCATGAACAATATCAGAAATTGTAGAAGAATTCCTGATAATTAACTTACAAGAGAAGAATGAGAAAAATCTAAATTGTATTATCAAATAATGATGCAAGAATAAAAATTCAAGGACAAAACCAACAAATCATGTATTTTCTCCAAAATTTAAGAATAACATGCAACAAGAGTAATAATGTTCTACCATAAAAAGTAAACCTAAGGAAAGTACTTATTGACATCACAATCCTATCCTAAACATACTAGGAAAACTGGCAGAGTCAAGACTCCATGGACCATCATTTAGAACTACAGTCCATGGAATTTTGAAGCCAACTGTATATTTCTTCTTCTATGTCAAGTCAATATAAATAACTATGGTTCATTCAATGGTTCATGGATCACTTTGGTAATCCGTCAACTAGAATCGTTGTTTGAAACCTCAAAACTACACCTGTATAAAATCTTGGTCAATGAATGCTAGGATGACCCCGTGAAATGGTTTCACAGTCCATGAAAAGCTATCCAATTTTCATTTCAATAGAACCTCATTTATGACTCACAGACCGATTCTTCAGTTTGTTCACGGTCCATCAAATGAACAACACTTTTGGAACCAAAATTCATCTTTGCATATCCTTAGCCACGATTGATTAGTTTGTCCATGGATTGTGTTCACAGTCCGTCATTATCATATACCGATACACACTTCATCAAATTTAGCTCAAAACTCCAACTTTTTCTTACAAATAATGTTTTATGCACACATAAACACAAACACCATCATATCACACAAAAATATACCTATGAACAACAAAATCCTTTGCTAAAAGCATCGAACGTACTGTGAAATTTTGGTACATCAACATCCTCAACTTAGAATATTTGATTGTCCTTAGGCAAGTAACACAAGACTACACGACATTTAGGAAATAAAAAAAACTAGGAAATCTATGGCAGTCACATGAACACTTAGCAACACACATTCCCAAATTCACCCTCTTTTATTTAAAAGCAGATATCCATAATAAATGCTTCTCAAACTGACACTAAAGGATAAATAAATGATATTATGTTGTTGCTAGACAAGTATGCATATACCAGTTATACACAAATTTTACAACTAGTAATTAGACAACTTCAGCCTGGTGCCCTCACATATCAAAGTAGTGTCCCACACACATTTAATCAAATAAGACCTGGATGATAGAAACAAATACGCTCACACTCAAAAAGAAGTTCAAACATTAACGCATACCATAGTCTTGCCCCTAATTTTTATTCTTTTGTCATCGAATGGTCGGATTAGGATCACTATAGGACTTTGATCGACATGTAATGTAGGCTTGGGGATGGGTATTGTATATTTGGAATGATTGGATCAACCCTCATTGAACACTACACTATTTCTCATTTCGTTTCTAAGCCCTTATTTTCCCTTCCCTTCTTAAATTCACTTAGCTAGGGTGTGGTTTAATTCCTAATATATGACTAACTTTTCTTTTTGTGTTGCAATTTTCTGAAATTTTTCTTTTCTCTCTTATTTTTCTTTTTCTTTTTCTCATTATTTTCTTACATACCACACCCTTCATAGTTTCTTCCCTTTCATACCCAACTTCTCTCTTTACTTACCCCCAAATTAGCCACCCTCAACTTTGGTGATTTGCCTAAGTTGAAGCCTAGTGTCCATGGAGGGACTTGGGCAAAGACAAGAATTCAAAGAAAAAATGGGATGACAGTTTGGCTAATCAAACAAAATACGCAAGGCTTAAATTTTAGGATCGAAGGATTACATGCTTCATTTGGTCTGTCTTTTAGGCTTAAGTAGGATTACAATAAAAAAGGCCTATGATCATTCCCTAACCAAACTATCCTACGACATCAGCAAGACTAATCAGGCAAGTTCTTGATTGTACGTACAATGTAAAAACTAAGAAAAATGGCTCACACACATGGCATAGGGTTTCATTATCAACTACCAGTTATTAAGTCCATACCCTAGATTAATAAAAGGTCATCCCACAACACTCATAATGTAAAACATTGATCCATAAAGGTCAACATATCGAAATAATGATGCACAATCAATAACTTAAAGGAGTCACAACTTTCATACATGAATGCCTAAGTGTGCCAATTTCTGCATATTCAACTAGCGTAAATCTTACTATTTTTCTTCTACCTATTCAAACATAAAACATAAACCAAATACAAAATATAATCTAAAGATATGGTTGGATAGAAAATAAAAATCCTCAGGAAAAGAACACAACCAAGAAAAACCCAGTGGTGAACACAAACACAGCACCCAACCTACCAAAAAAGTTGTGCTTTGTCCCCAAAGAACTAAAAAAATATAAAAAATATGGTAGGCGAGAACTTACCTATGGTTCAAAAGCACCAGTGTCCTGTATCAAAGTCAAGGTTGTAGGTGCAGCCTCAGCAGTAACCTCTATAGTAATAGTAGCAACAGTGCTAGTGACCGGAACACTCAAAGTCAGAGAATCACTCATGGGGTCATGATCTCCAGTGAATCTAGCATTCAAAGGTGCCATGCTCAAAGAAGCTCCACCAGATCTATCCCTTTAAGCCACCTCCATATCCCTACCCTCATCTTTATAGCATCGCTAGGCTTGCTATAACTCTTTTTTCCCTCTTTTGTGCTCTCTCAAGAGCACTCTCATCATCATCATCCTCTATGGTCCACTACCCTATATCACATGGAGTGTATCCTCCAGCAAGTTAAATAGAGGCCTCTCATCCTCCAGCTCTACTAATACGGTAGTGGCAGGCACATCAAATATAGGTACAGTGTAAGCCTGTAGTATTGCTATGTCTGCTTGATCCTATGCCAGCTTAACAAAGATCTTGGAAATATCAAGAACCTCAATCGCCTTAGCCACTCATTCACTCTCTCCTCTATAGAATCTATCCTCACATGCATCATCTGTATGGACTCAACCAGTAGAGCAATTGCAGCAACCATCAATTTCTCCACAAATGGTTTCAGTCGTAAAGTCAATAAACCAATTTGCTCTCACCCCACTAAGTCTATATCACTATTTGTATGAGACTTTCATGAGTGAATTTGTATTTGAAAGATGAGACTGGAGGGAACACAATAGCAGTAGTTGGGGCTCATGTGGGAGTCGTAGTAGTGCCAACCTCTATGGTTGATATCTCACAAAGTATGGTAGCCCCCTCTCCTAAGGTTGCAGGCATAGTAACTTGATCACTCTAATCTAGTATCTCCACTAAGAATGCACCCCATGATGATGAAGGTTGTGTCTTACCCTTTGAAACTAGGTTCGACTCATCACAGATTAAAGTAATGTCCTAAATGTAAGTGTCCTCTACTATCTAATCCACAAAATATATAGTAGGCACACTGACCTCTCTGCATAACTAAGCTATCAATAAAGGGAATGAAATGGATGTCCTGTACTTCAGTGCCTGTTCTTTTATCTTTTAATAATGATACGGGTGAAACTAACTTTGAACCCTCGACATGAGGCTCACAAAAAAAATAGCTCGATCCAGAGTAAGTGTATTGTTAGCTGTCGTAGGAACCAATCACAGCCTCACTGCCACCCACCAAAATTTTCAGCGCGAATTTTCTAAAAGAGGTGTATTGACATCGAAGGTCTTCTCTGAATTAGGCAGATTTTCCATTTATCTCAAACTGCCTCTTGTTTTCAAAAGAGGTGGTCTATACTACTGACAGCCATAGAATACTCATATCCTAAACCATTATCATTTTAGTTCTGAAGCCATCATTACTAAAGTCCTCATTACTGCACCCACTTTCACTGGACAAAGTACAATATTCCCTCTCATTTAAAACTAGAGAGTGGGTGCTTGGTATTGACGCATTCTTTGCCTCATATTATGAGTCTATAGTTTTTTCTCTTACTCTATATCTAGAGAATCATGTACATCCTATAAGCAGGAGGTGTCATCCTTAGATCTTTCTTGCCCAATAGAGGTGTTGCTTCCACCTTTTTGAGTTTGGAATTTAGGTGGTATAGTAGCTGCGAGGAATGCTTGTTCGTATAAGGGTCTGTGAACTAATTCATGAACTTATAATTGTATAAACAATAAATCACATAGTTTTTGTGGTTGAGTTGATGCACTATGCAACAAAAATACAATCTGTAAAGCCAACCATGCAATTGAGTTAGTGAAAATCAAATTCTTCCCAAGTAATCACGGTTAACATCACGTACCATTATCTGAAAGTACGGTCCATCCTATTAATTTTGAATACACATCTAAGAAGTGAGAACGTTTGGATAAAAATGACAGCTTGTTTCATGGATTGTGATATAATTCCATGATCCATGAAATCAACTGTGATTTCTAAATAGTAGGCATATTCCGAAATTGATGTCTCAAAACTTGATCTTTTCATCCCATGCTTATGGTCACAACCCATAGAAGTATTTTCATAGGTTGCAAGTCTTAACATGGGGTGAAACGATCAAGCTTCGATACCTCACTATCATTAAAGCTTCAATTATGATCATCAAAATTGTAAATTTGCAAAATTCTCTCATACTATATTCAAACACATTGGGTTACTCAAACTTCACCCATAGTTAGCATCAACAAAGATCATTTGGATTTTTGTAGACAAAATAATCCTTGACTTCATTTCCAAAGAAAAATTTAATTGTAATGCATACCGAATCAATGGGTATGAATAACCAAAATAACATCAGCATAATGTCAGCAAGATAAATAGGGCAACAATTTTAACCAACACTTTTATATGATTTGATACAATTCAGCACAAAATTTAATTCCCATAGGGCTCCTATAATTCAATTTTTTCACACAACTTTGAACCCATAGTCATAAAGCTCAAAGAAAAATCTCAAATAAAAGTGGAGTTTTGAAACTTTACCTCTTGAAGAATTTCTTTACTCAAAATAGAGAGAGTGATGCATGAGTTAGTAGCATGCAATGATAGATGATGATGATGAAGTTGAGTGAACAAGCCGTCAACTTTTATGGAGTTGGAAGAGTTGAATATTATGGAACCTAAGAGATAGAGGGAGATAAAAATAGGGAGATATTTGGGGAGTTTGAAATTGGGTGAATAATTGAGGGAGAGGAAAGGTATTGACCTACTTTGAACTCTATTGGGTAAACAAATATTAGGGAAAATGGGTAAACAAGAGAGATCTGAGTCTTTTCTATTGATGGATGTTTCTATGGGTACTTACCTGGGATCTACAAATCAAATTGCTATAGTCCATTAAAATGAAGCTTGAACCATCATTCAAGTCGTAGATTTTTTGTGATTCCATTGTGGGTTCCAGTTTTCAATGATTGACTTAGCGGGACATCCTTATGAGTTAAGGACCATCCTTTCATCCATGGAAAGGAACCTTACAAGTTGTAAGTTTAAGATCAAAATGAAAATAGATTCCACAGAACGTAAAACATTTTCACGGTTCATGAAATCAACTATAGTACTACTTCCTGATTCTTGGTTTCCACTCCAATTTTTCACGGTGCAAACTACAAATGGTTAAGGCATTTCACAACCCATCTTTCAGTCTGTGATTGCACACTTTTTGTCGACTTTTCACTTCAACAAACATTAATGCTGAAAAAATGTAAAAGCAAGGTATAATATCTTGGGTTGCCCCCCAAGTAGTACTTGACATAACATCGCGACACGATGTTAGTATCTTTATTACTTTGACTTCATCAATATACCCCTTGGGTCCCAAGTAGCCCCTAGTTTAACTTTGTGGCATGACTCAGGTACCTTGATAACTTAGACTTTATCAAGGTACACCTCATCAACCAACTTAACCTCAACTGTTGCTCCATGGTATTGGGTGACCGTTGTCTATTCCTTGAATGTCTTACCATCCTAATATTCAAGATCGATAGCACAATATGGGCGCACTTGAACCACATTTAATGGAACAAACCATTTAGACTTTAACTTGCCTAGTAATAAGTTATGTCTAGAATTGAATAGCAGGAAGTAATAAGTTATGTCTAGAATTGAATAGCAGGACCAAATCACCCGAGCTAAAATCTCTCTTCTCAATCTTCCAATCATGATAAATCTTCATTTTATCCATTGAAAGGGATGCATTCTTATAAGATCCATATCTAGACACATTTATTGCATTCAACTGCTCAAGCCTCAAGTTAGAGACTTCGCTCCAACTTAGATTCAACTTCTTGATAGCCTATAAAGACTTGGACTCAAGCTCCACCGGTAAATGAAACTTTTTCCAAAACCCAACTAATAAGGAAACATACCTATTGGTGTCTTAAAGCTTGTCTGGTGTGCCCATAGAGCGTCATCTAACTTCCATGACCAATTTGTCCTATTTTAATTCACAATCTTTTCAAAGATGGTTTTTATCTCCCGATTGGAGACCTCTACCGACCAACTTACATGAGGATGATAAAGTATTGCCACCTTATGCTTGACACCATACTTCATAAGCAGAACTCAGAAAAGTTAGTACAAACCCCATCACTAATTATGGCACTCAGGGAACTAAATTTGGAAAATATTTTGCTCTTCCAGAATGTTGTAAGACTCTTGGGAAGCTCTACGACTTCCAACCATTTAGATTCATAGTCAAAAATAAACAATATGTACTTCATCCAATAAGAGCTCACAAACAAACCCATAAAACAATGCCTCATAGGTTAAATAACTTCACTTCAAGAATTGAGGTCAAAGGTAGATCATGTCTTCTAGATATACTCCCGTTCCTTTGACATTGGTCATAAGCCTTTACATTTTCATAGGAATCCTGATGAATCATGGGCCAATAGTACCCACATAGTAAGATTTTCTAAGTTATGTAGATGTCACTATGATGACCCCTAACAGGGGATGAGTGGCAATCCTCAAGGTTACTTATAGTCTCAATCTCTGTAATACACCTTCTTATCATGTTTATCTACACAAACTCGGAACAATTATAGATCATCCCAAAAGAACTTCATTACATCAAGTAGAAACATTTTATTTCGATGGAAGTTCATGCCCTTAAGCATCACATCACTCACCACAAAGTTTGCAAATTTTGAAACCAATGAATTAAGTCATTAGACACAGCCATCACCTATTCATCTATAAAAGCATCATCAATATCGAACTCATTTTTCAGCCTTCATCTACCTCTAATCTTGAAAAGTGGTCAGCCACTTGATTTTCAGTATCCTTTCAATCCTTAACATCAAAATCAAATTCCTAAAGTAGAAGTATCCATCTAATCAGCCTCAATTTTGTATCTTTCTTTGCTATAAAATTCAACAAGGATGCATGGTTAGTATGTAGGATGACTTTTGTGCCAAGAAAATAAGCTCTGAATTTCTCAAAAGCATAAACTATAGCCAACTATTCTTATTCAATCATAGTATAATTTTCCTGGGTTACATTCAGTGCTTTGATAGCATAGTAGATAGGATGGAATATCTTCTCATGCCTTTGGTCTAGGATATCCCCTATTGCTACTCCACTAGCATAACAAATCACCTTAAATGGTTTTGCCTAAGCAGGGGAAACAATGATTGGTGCAGAAGTCAACTTCTCCTTGAGGCATTGAAGTGCCTTCAAACAAGCCTAATAGAATTTAAATTTCACCTTTTTCTCAAGCAACTTACATAAAGGATTTGCAATCTTGGAGTAGTCTTTAATAAATTTGCGATAAAACCCAGCATGACCAAATAAACTTCAAATACCATTAACTAAAATCAATGGAGGAAGTTTGGCAATGATTTTTATCTTTACTCTATCGACCACTATGCCCTTCTCTAAATATTTGTGGCCATGTACAATTCCCTCCTTTACCACAAAGTGGCAATTTTCCAATTTTAGTATGAGGTTTGTCTCTTCACATCTCTGCAGCACCTTGCCCACATAAGCTAAGTAATAATCAAAAAAATCACTCACTACTGTAGTTTGGGATTATTTTATTGATTTTTTTTTGATTGGTTCTTTTCGAGAAAGTTGAGGGAGAAAAAGGCTGAGGAGTTCATGAACTTGAAGCAGTTGTCTATGTTAGTGATAATATATGGCTTAAAGTTCACCCCACTATCCAGGCATGCTCCAGAACTGGTGGTCAGGGCTAAGATGAGTAAGTTTATTTTTGGGGTTTAAGATTAAGTAAAGAATGAGTGTAAGACTTCTGTGTTGATTGGGGATTTCAATATCTCCAGAATGATACCTTATTCCCAGAAAATAAAGGAGAAAAAACTGAAAGAGAGGGAAAAAGAGGAGAAGAGGGCTAAAATAGGTACTTTAAGTTCAACCAGTAGAGAATCAGTGGTGGAAGATAGTCTTTATTCCAATAGAGGTCATTAGGCCCAGCACTATAATCAGCTAGTAATCCATCTACAGTACCCAAACCTAGAAAGGATAAAAAAGGTAGAGCATCAGGCTCTCGTTCATAGGGAAGTGTTGCAAGGGGGTTTTCCTACATTACTTGCAGCAAGTGTGGTATAACCGCCCAATGTATTGCTTTATGTCAAAGAGGGATTCTTTGGATATGGTCAAGATGGTCACCGATTGAGAGATTGACCCTTCACCAAGTAGGGAAATATAGGTGGTCTAGCCTAGTCTACTTCTTGTACAGCTAGAGTAGGTCCTACAATTTAACAGGGTGCCACTTCTAGTATAGGCACTAGTCAGTTCTAGAATTACTTTTATGCACTTTCATCCCTCTATAATCAAGAGACCTTTACTACTATAGTCACTGGTATGTTGCAGGTTATTTGTTATGATGTGTATAATTTGTTAGAACCTAGGGCAACATTGTCTTTTGTGACCCCATAGGTTTCTATTATGTTTGGAGTCAGTCTGGAACATCTCCTAGAACCCTTTTTTATTTCTACTCTAGATAGTAAGGTAGTCATAGATAGAAAGGTGTACAAAAACTGTCCAATCTCAGTCCACCTCAAAGTCACCACAGTTGGTCTAGTTGAGTTAGACATGAGTCACTTTGATATAATTCTTGGCATGGATTGGCTACATTCCTATTATGCCTCAACTTACTGCATAACAGAGTCAGAAAATTTTAGTTTCCACATAAACCTATTTTAGCGTGGAAGGGTATTCCTACAATGCCTATAGGTCATTTCATCTCTTACCTTAAAATAAGGAAGATAATTTCTAAGGGATGCTTTTATCATCTAGTTCAGGTTAAGGACTCTATGTTTGAGACTCTATCTCTCCAGTTAGTTCCAGTGGTCAGTGACTTTCTTGTAGTATTTCTTAAGGATCTTCATATAGTCCTTCCTGACTGGGAGGTTAACTTTGGGATAGACCTTCTTCCAGATAAACAACTTATAGCTATTTCTCCTTATAGATTGGCTTAAGCTGAGCTTAAAAAATTAAAAGAACAGTTGAAAGGCCTCTTAGATAAAGTCTTCATTTGACCAAGTATTTCCCTAGGTGGTTCTCCTGATCATTTCATGTGAAAGAAGGATAGCTCTATAAGAATGTATCTCGATTACCTTCAGTTGAATAAGGTAACAATCAAGATAAGTATCCTATCCCCTGGATTGAAAATCTATTTAACCAGCTTTAGGGTGCCAGTTGTTTCTCCAAAATTGATCTCAAATTTAGCTATCATCAGCTCAGAGTTAAAGAGTGTGACATTTTTACGACAACCTTCAGAACTCGATATAGTCACTTGAAATTTATGGTTATGTATTTTTGAATAACAAATGCTCCAACAAATTTTATGGACTTGATGGACAAGGTATTTAAACAGTATTTGGATATGTTCGTCATTGTATTCATATATGACATTCTTTTCTACTCCCAAAGTGAGGAGGAGCATACAAATCATTTGGGAGTTGTGTTTTAGACTCTCAAGGAATTCTAGTTGTTCACTAAGTTCAGCAAGTATGAGTTTTGGTTGAGATAGGTTGCATTCCTTGGTCATGTTGTTTTTATTAAGGGTGTTCCGGTAGATTCTCTAAAGATAGAGGAAGTGAAGAAATAGCCTAAACCTACTTCTCCATCATACATAAAGAAATTTTTAGGTTTAGCTGGTTACTACTAGATGTTTTTGAGGGGTTCTCATCTATTGATACTTCATTGACTAGGATGACTCAAAAAATGGGTAAGTTTTAGTGGTCTGAGGCTCGTGAGAAGGGATTTTAGCAGTTGAAGGTACAACTTACTTCTTCTCCAGTTGTCACTTTACTAGAGGGTTTAGATGGTTTTTTGGTCTATTATAATGCTTCTAGAGTTAGCCTTGGTTATTTGTTGATGTAAAATGGTAAGGTCACTGCTTATCTTCCATATAGCTTAAAGTTCATGAGAAGAACTACCCAACTCATGATCTTGAGTTAGCAGCAGTAGGTTTTGCCCTGGTGATTTGGAGGTACTACTCGTATGGTGTTCATGTTAATATTTTCATGTATCATAAGAGTCTACAGTATGTGTTTAGCCAGAAGGATTTGAATCTTCGACTGAAGAGATGGCTTGAGCTTCTAGAACTCAGTTATTGGGATTGCAACCCTTTCCCTACACTTTTCAGCTTATTATTTATTCATGGACGAATATTCCCAAGGGTATAATATTGTAACACCCTAAAATTCCCTAAGATCATATCTCAGATTTAGTACAGAAAACTAGTTTGAAACTAGAAAAATTCCCTTAGAACAACTCACTATACGAGCCATATAGTGAGGCCACGAGTTGTTAGTTTACTCATGGTAAGCAGTCTAGTCTTTCCTAAGTTCCAATGGTCATGAATAAGACTATGAGTTATTGTAAGACCCTACGACTCATTGGGTGACTCATTCTAAGCGAAAAAACAAAAGTCCTGAAAGATGTAATTTTACCCCCAATGACCACGACTAAGGGGGGATGAGTTGTTGGGATAGCGTATGAGCCATTAGGTTACTTTTACTAATGAGGAAGCTAAGAGTTGATATTTTTCTTTAAAGGACACAAGTCCCAGCCACGATCATAGTTAGACCTCACAAGTCAAGGGGTGGCAAATCGTACAACAACAACAACAACAACATACCTAGTATATTCCCAAAATTTCAGCCCAGGAACCACGAGTAAAGGAATGACTCATAGGTTCAGGGTACGAGTTGTACCAAGATCCATGATGGCTAAATCTAGTAAATTAGTTACATTTTAATAATGGCATTTTTATCCTTTCCCACTCTCTTAATTCGTATACTATGTCTTTTAGGACTATTTTAGGTGGGATTAAGAGGGGTTCAGTTGATTACTTCTCCCTATTCTCTCTTAAACACTTAGATAATTCAATAAAAGAGCGATTAAACTCTCTTAAAGGTAGAAAACTAGAGTTCTTCTCAAGGCTTGAAGATTCAAGTTCTTACCATGAACTCTAATCTCTTGTATGTGGGATTTTAGCAATAGGTATTCTTTCACCCTTTTGTGCCAAAATACTTTATGAACTTCAATTCCTCCATGATTTGTGATTTAGGATTCATACAAAGCTATAGTTTTTCCTAAATTTCAGTCTCCTTATGACTCCTATGCAAGTATGATATATTTTCCATGATTTTACGTCTAACAAAATATTATTTTGTGAGACTTAAATACTAGCATGATTTCAAGTAAAATTCACGGACTTCAGTTATGTTTCTAAAGCATGTTTCAGACTCTTAAAGATTTATGATGAAACATCATGATTAGTTTTCGGTATATAGACTTTCAAATGAAATAGGTTTTGATCCAATTAACAGAACATATATTTATGTATATATATATATATATATATATCAGTTTGGGAGTAGTACTTAGCACCGAGATGGACTAGGGCCCTAGTTTCACCCAAAGTCCCAGAACTACGTCCCATCATAGGTTTATTTAGCCCTTCCAGTTTGGGTATTAGTTTAGTGATCACGCCAGCTATGCCTTTATACCTTGCCAAAGTATATTGGGTCCTCTCAAAGGGGCAGATACATTAGACTCCATGTTTAGCTCATATGGTTTATGTTGGTTAACAGACTCTCCCACAGACTCAAAGTCAGTATATTTATACATGACCCTCAATTCAGTTTTACTTGCATTATATTGTTATTTTTAGATTATTTGTACATATTAGTATCTGTGTATATCATTATAGGTCATTATACTATAGTTCAGTTCAGTTTTACACACAACTTGCATTCAGTACAGTTCACCAGTATTTTCAACATGTTCAGTTTACTTTATAGTTTTGCATATCTCATATGCTCAGTACATTTAGAGTACAAATTGCATACATTCTTTTGTAATGTATCATCTTGATATAGGTTTAGGTGCTCAATCTCAATATGTGACTAGCACGTTCTAGTCCCATTTCAGCAGTTATCAGTGGTAAGTCCTCATCATCTGAGGATAAAGATTTTATTACCTTCTTCTAGTATTTTAGTTTCAAAAATTTAGAGTTAGTTGGGGGATTTTCCTAGTAACTCATCAATTTTAGAGGCTTTTAGACATAGGGTTAGATATTTTAGCTTAGTATTCAGTTTTAGTATTATTTTTATGTTGGACTTTATTTATTCTCGGTCCATAGTTAGATTCGATTTTGCTTCCACATCAGTTATTTAGATAATTTATATTGTTTAGTATTATGTAATGACATGGGTTAGTTTGGGGTTACTTGTGACTTTAAGCACCATGATACGTCTTTAGTGTAGACTCGGGTTATGAAATATGTGGTAGCTAATGCATTGAGTAGGAAAACAGTAAATATGGGGAGTTTGGCTTATCTTGTGGTGGAAGAGCGACCTTTGGCTTTGGATAGTCAATATTATGCCAACCAGTTGATTTGACTTGATATTTTAATACTCAGATGTGTTTTAGCTTATGTAGAGGCTAGATCCTCATTGTTGGAGTAGATTTATGCTCGGTAGTTTGACAATGAGAAGTTGAGGATGATTCATGATAAACAGTTGAATGGCGAGGTGAAGGCAACATTTCTTGATTTCAAGGGTGTTTTGAGGATTGGTGGTCGTGTTTGTTTACCAAATATTGGTGACTTGATTAGACTTATCTTAGAGAAATATCACACTTAGAGGTATTCTATCCATCTAGGAGCAGCTAAGATGTACCATGACTTGAAGAAACACAATTCATGGTGTGGGATGAAAAAGGATATTATGGAGTTTTTGGTTAATTGCCTTAATTGTCAGCAGGTAAAGTATGAGCATCACTGACTGCATGGTACTATACAGTGGATACCTATTCCAGAGTGAAAATGGGAGCGGATTACTATGGACTTTATCTAGTGGATGCATATCCCAAAATGAAAATAGGAGTGAATTACTACAGACTTTTTGGTCGATCTACCCCTGACTATGGGGAAGTTTAATTTGGTTTGGGTGATTGTGGATAGGTTGTCCAAATCAATGCATTTTGTACCTATGAAGATAAATTACAATGTGGAGAAGCTATCCAAGATTTACATTCATGAGATAGTTCAGTTTCATGGTGTTCCTATCTCGATTGTTTCTGATAGAGGTACTCAGTTTACCTCAAATATTTAGAGTTCTATGCAGCGAGATTTTGGGACCCAACTTGTGATGATCACGTCATTTCACCCTTAGATGGTTTGACAATCAGAGTGGACTATTAAAGTTTTAGAAGGAATGCTTTGAGCGTGTGTTATGAATTTTGGTGGTCATTGGGACTATTTCAATCCTTTTGTGGAGTTTGATTACAATAATAGTTACCATTCCTGTATTAAGATGGTACCTTTGGAGGCGTTGTATGGATGGAGGTATAGATCCTCTGTAGGATGGTTTCATTCCTTTGAGGTTAGGCCTTAGAGTACTGACTTGTTGATTGACTCGATGGATCAGGTGAGATTGATTCAATAGAGGCTTGTGGTAGTACAGAGTAGACATAAAAGTTTCACTAATCGACAGGTTCGTGATGTGGAGTTCAAGCTAGGTGAACGAGTTTTGTTGAAGCTATCACCCATGAAGGGTGTAATGAGGTTTGGAAGGAAAGGGAATCTTAGTTCGAGGTTTATCAGACTTTTTAAGATTCTTAAAAAGGTCGGGGATGTGGCCAATAAGTTTACTTTACCATCGAACCTGTCAACTATTCATCCGATGTTTCATGTTTTGATGATGAAGCCATACTGTCTTGATTATTGTCATGTAATCTTGTGTGATTCAGTTACTTTAGATTGTGATTTGATCTTTGAGGAGAATCCTATAGGTGTTTTTGATAGGCATACTAGGAAGCTAAGGTCCAAGAATATTGACTCATAGAAAGTCTAGTGGTATCATCGCCTGATTAAGGAGGCTACTTAGGATATTGAGTCTAGCATGTGTAATAGATACCCCCAGTTTTTCACCAGTTCAGGTACTTTCCTTGCTATTCATTTGAGTATGAACACATGTTTTAGTAGTGGATTATATAATAACCCTCATGGTGAAATTTAGAATTTCCTATGTTTTGACCCTTTCCCCACTGTTGCTTTATATCATTTATGAGTTGTGGGGATGGTTGGCATGGTCCTCGAACCATTCATAAGTGATTTATGAGACTTTGTGATTATGAGTAACCTTTAAAGTGATATAGTTGACTTTGGTCATTATTGTATGATCCGAGCATCAGAAGAGAGTTCGTCAATTCTAATTCGAAATGTCCTTTTTAGGTTAGTAGCGTAGTTGGTTTGGGGTTTTAGACCCTTTTATGTTTTTAAGCATTTGGTGGAAATACTAGTTTTGTAGGCCTAGAGTTGGTTTCTAGTGTAATTTATTGATAACGAACTCTTTTGGAAATCATCATAATTCTATTGAGTTCGGAATATCGAAATTAGCCTAATAGTATTATCGAGTTATTTTTGTGGGGTACTAAAAGAATCCCAAGGGTCTGTTAGGAATGATTTTGAGAATGGGATTTAGCTAGTGCACCAACTAGTCCTTCTACGCGCATGGGGCCAGGGGCTCACTCACGCGGTGAGGCATTTACCTGGTCACCACACATGCAACTCCGCTCACCGCACATGTATTGATCAAGTGCTAGTCTTGATCATTTTTCTTCTATGCGCGTGCGAAGGTGGTTGTGCGCACTCGACAGGGCACTCACCTGGACAGTATAAATACTCTCTTTTTCATTTAGATAACAAATTCCTCCATTTTTAAGCCTTGAAAGCTCGGTTTTGGGCGATTTTGAGCAAATGTTTCATCAACTTGAATGGGTAAACTTCTAAAACTCTTTTTAACTATTACCCATGCATTATATAGCAAAACGACCTTCAAAACTTGGTTTTAAATCTTGAAAATTTGGGTTTTGACCGGTAAATTAAAAATGGAGTATTTTGGTGATTTCTAACTCGTTCATAAGTCTATTTTTGATGGAATTCCATATTTGGAACCCTTATATCATGGGTAACATGATTATTTATTAAAATTTCAGTTTTACCCTTTTAATTTTGTGATCAATTTTAGAGGTGATTTTAGACCCGAAACTAACGTATGCCAATATAGGTATTAATAGATTCCTATTTATGTATAGAAACTATTTTTGAGAGTTTGGTAGTGTGCTGAAGCTACTTGGAAGGGAAAGATTTCGTGTTGAGGGGTTCAGGCTCATGTCTTTGGCTTTTGAGGTAGGTTATGAAATTACTTTCTTCGAACTTAGCTAGGTATATGACTATTCATGAAAAACATGTTATGGGTTATTAGACGAAACTTGAATTGACCATTGAATTCTTGTTAAATAGGTCACTTAAGATAATGAAATATAATTGGAAGCTCATAGGAAGGTGATGTGTGGACACATGAATTGTGAATTGGAATTAAACTATTATATAAATTGTCATGCTTTCTTTCTGTGATTTCTATATGATGTTTACGTGATCTAACCTTGGTCGGCCGATGATACCTACCAGTATGTGTGGTTGTACAGATATTACTCTTGCTACTTATTTTGGGATATTGATATGTTACAGGATCAGTTGAGGTTTCTTATTTGATATGGGAAGTATTCACCAACAACTTCTGCTTATCATATTCCTACGGTCGGAGTTGTGTCTTTATTTTTGTTCCTCATTGCATTAGAAGCTCTTGTACATGTCTAGACTAGGTCTTGGGTAACAGTTTAGGTTTTATGATTATGCCGAATATATATATATATATATATATGGATTTTTTTAATTGTAAGAAGACTTTTATTGAACTTATGCATGATATTTGGTTGGGTGATAAGGGTTCTCCTATCCAGTTAGAATAGAGTAGGGGCCCACAATAATTTGGCTCATGATAACAACTCGAATATCCCCAAAATCTAGTGTCATGAGTAAGAGCGACTCTAAACGGCATAGAATATGAATACACAACTGTATGTTTCTAAAATAAAGTAAAGAAATAAATAACATATATGAAGCTGGGGACATGCTCTGGACGGAGAGATCACCACGACTCCAAAATCCTAAAGATATATGATCATGATCTATGGATAGCACTCGAAAAAGGATCTGCACCACAAGGGTACAAAAAAGTATGAGTGAGTACGGTCCACTTGTACTCAGTAGGCATCATCGGCTGACCAAGCTAAGTAGATAACTAAAAAAGTAAAATAATTTATGAGTGAGGTAACACCTCTCCTAGCGGATCAAGTCTCATTGCTCCTAACAATATAATGGTACAATCTCAACAATAATATAAGTCTAACAATATCTCCTATAAAGATATCCAAAACACAATACCACCCACATATAAGACATGCAATGTAGTACAACATGATGGTATGGTATGAATGCAATATCAAAATGCTCACTTCGTATACACCCTCCGAGCCTAAGCTTCCAAGAGATGACCCATGGTGAGTTTGCAACCTAAATACTAATCACGATCTCATCAATCAACCTAATCTACACTTCCCTCAGTTAAGGTGTTTTATAAAATAGTTCTTTTTTCTTTCGCAAAGATATCCAAGTTCCATAGTAGTACCAGTTCCATAGAAATGAGTGATGAATGTGTATGCAGGATAATAGTAGATCAATAACACACAAAAATCAACTCAACAATGGTATAAATGAATCCAAATCTCAGTAAATCATGACTCAAACACTCATAACAACACAGTAGTAAAGAACTATATAAGAAACCAATCTAGTCAACACAAGCCCCCACTCAGGCATCACAGTGATAATAAGCTCTCCAATCTATAATAAAGTCAACACAAGACCCCACTCGGGCATCACAATAATAATAATCAATTCCAAGTAATATAAACAATGAGATTACACCCAAGCCTTGCCTCCTGACTAAACCTGTGAATATTATCCAACTAGTCAACTCCTCATAATTTCCAATCAAGGATTAACCTATGGTTGTTTACTATTGACATCACACACACAGAGCGTGTACTAACACAATAATCAACTCTATAAGCTAGAAGTATCCACTATCCTTCTATCCTCTTATCTAATTAAGGCAACGTCACAATATTTGTCAAGGCGTAAAAGTCACACGACGCGTAAAAGTCACACGACACGTAAAATATCTCAACTAACAAATAAGCACTACAGCACTTAAAATAAATCAAATATGAATAAATAAGCAATCAACTTATAACAAGTAAATTCAACCAACAAATTACCATACATAGATAACCACTTAAATAACCAATAACCTCAACAAGTCCAACCTTCACCCTATCGATGATTCCACAATTTCAATCACAATTATAAGTTCAACAAAAATGGAGAGGGGTATAATACTTCTTGAAATACCACAAGCGCAAACCACAAAAAAACATTCATTACTTAATCATCTCAGAAAAATAGTCTGATGCTACCTCAATTCACCACAACACCTTATGAAATGCAAATAAGCAATCAAATGACTATGAATACGTAACAAGGCAATCATAATCATCACAACCTCTCCTCTAATCTGTACATACATACTAAGAGGACTTATATGCCCAATAGTCATGACCTATAGGGGACCAACTTTATCCATGTACCGTACCAGCATAGTAGCCGACTCTCTGAATTCATAATATCAATCACACCTATCAGTACATCTACTCACATTTGTATATACATACTAAGGGACCTTATCTGCCCAATAGTCCTAACCTGTAGGGGATCTGCTTCGTCCATGTACCCTACCACTATGGTACCTGACCGTCTGAATATCAATAGATAAGTAACATGTACCGGTGTGGTACCCAACCCTCCGAATATCATAATATAAGATGTCAAAATAAATTATCACTAAAGATATAATGTAGTACGCTAATAATGCAAGTACATACTATTTCTAGACACTTAGACAAATTCAATATTCACCCTTTCATGTACACAACCAATATCACCCAACTCACCAATCCTAATATGCCTGAAGGCCAATTGAATAGCTTATTTATACAAGCATTATCACTTATATTCATCAATTACAAGTTTGTCAGAAGACCAATCAATAACTTATTCATACAAGCATTATCAACCATATTTATCAATTACAAGTATGTGTAAGGACCAATCAATAACTTATTAATATAACCATGATCAACCATATTCCTCAATTACAAATATGTTTGACGACCAATCAACTGCTTATTCATATAAGCATTATCAACCAAATTGAGACTATATTATAATTCAACATACGTAAGTTCATTCACTAATCTGATCCTCTTTTATTCACATTGAGACAGGTGAATTTAGTTACTAAATAGTAACCCTTACATTCAAGTCATTACTAAGTTTAAGACACTATTTTAGTATCCAATTATTCAACCATTCAACTCTATTAAACTTATAATTTTAGTTTTAGTCATACACATTTACATATCTTACTTCCTAACACTTTGCCAAACTTGACTTTAGGTTCTTAAGTTATGACACCGCATCCTCTTATCTTGATCTATTCTCACAACTATCTTTTAGCAAGAATATCTCACATTCAAAATATGCACAATATTAAATTCGTCCTTTATAAGGTATTTAGACTGAATGATTAGATTATAAGTTCACACAATCTCCCTGTCATCATTTATATTCACGTATTTCACATTACAATACATCATGGGAGTCATACAAATACAAAACACCCATCAAGGGATTTATGCATCAATATATCAACACAAACCTATGTTTTTATTATATTAATTCCATGTTTTTATCCACCCAAATGCCATGCCCGCATGCCTAATCATGATTCTCTATCAAATGGATATTTTGCATACGATCACTAACCATATTTTGCTACTCATAAACCATAACCTTCCTCAACCAAAGATCTTGAAACAAGCAAGCCACACCATGGAATGCTCCTTCCCTTCCTTCATGCCTTAGAATATTCAATCATCTAATAAATAAGCAATTATAAGAGTAATTAATCAATTACTCTTTGAAGAAACACTTTTAGAATTAAAACCCACTAATTCTACCTTTATTCATAATCTATAAAATTACCCAAGGGTCAATTAACCATTAACTACTTCTGTCATACTCACATTATCTCCATTAATAGAGTTTTAAAGATAAATATCCCATTGTTATTAAATTTAAGGTCCCAACCATAAAAATTTATGTTTTAGAATAACAAATTCATGTTAGAAATCATTAGTTTACAATCTATAAACAATTCTAGGTAATATTACACATACCTATAGGTTTTTCCCATAATTTCATAATCCTAGGGTCCTAATCCTCAAGAATTTCACCATAATTCCACATTCTAATGATTTTAGAAGAAGAACAGATTAATTGATGTTAAAAGGGAGTAAAAATCTTACCTCAACAAAGAATTTCCATCATAGCCTTGAGAAAATCGCCCCTCTAGGACTTTGGAATGAGGTTTTTGAGTTTAAAACCCCAAAACTGATATAGCAGAGCTTTGGTCTCTATAGAAGCCTCGCTATAGCGGTCAAGACTTCTATAGCAGTCCTTACCCATGATAGCTTTTCAGAACTGACACCTTTTAGTAAAATAACCATAACATTTTACTCCAGAAGTGGATTAATAAACAGTCAATGGTATTAGAAATAAGACTCAAATAACTTTAATTTTATAGGTGTTAGGTCCCATAACTCTTCATATTATAACAGGAGTGATCATTTAAAGTTAACCCTAGTAAAACCCCATATCGAAGCTCAATCAGGAAAGATGCTTTTGACTCAACTTTGTGCTAGGGGTTTTGTAAAACGGATAATTAGAAATTTTGCCATTTATTTGTGTCTTTATATTTATGAATTTGTGTTGTTATTCCATAATATAAGGCTAATTATTATGTGAAAAGTGTTGATTATAGGTAATTTGAGGTTTACGGGATGCTCTGATGAAAAGAAGTGAAATTGAGGAAAAATGGAGTTGAAACAGAAAAGATGGAAAACTGGATGAAAATGCTCATCACGACCGTGATGAAGAGAGATCGCGATCTCGAGTTGTTTAAAATCAAATCCACATGATTGTATGGTCAAGTCACTACGATTGCAAATAATAAAAAGTCAAAGCATCATGATCACGAGGCTCGTGATTGTGAGGCTCGTGATCGCGGCAGCAATGAAGAAAGTGGTTAGGTATCAGGGGCAGATCTAGAATTTCACAAACTTAATTCCAATCAATCAAAAATGGATCCCCAGCCATTACAAGAACATCTTTGGCATATTTTGCAACCTTGGAGGCTAGGTTTCTTAATCCAACACCCTTGGTGTGAAGATTTGGAAGCTTTGTTGTGATAAATCCTTGTACCTTTATTCATTTCCTTGCTTTTTATAGAATACTTAGGTGCAGATAAATTCATACTTGGATATTGTTGTTAGATCAATGACTAGTATAGTAATAAATTGAAACTATTAGTGTTAATGTTTGGCTAATATTTGATGGATTTTAGCCAAGAAATATTTATCAATCGATCGAAAGAAGTGGCAAATACTTGAGGTTCCAAGACTAATTTGCTAATCCGTGATTAATCATGAGTACTTGATTTTATTACAATGGATCGTTGATAAAATTTATTCCCCGTGATATTTCCCATTGATAGAATTGATTCCCCGTGATATTTACCATTATTTCCCATCGTGCGTCAAAGTCATTGATCAGTTTGTTCATATTATATTTGGTTCTACCCGTGTTACATTTTTCTATTATAAAACGCCAAAATATTTGTACCTTTTGATTGGATTATAGTAAGTTGTTTTATTTCTTACTTTTTTGATTGTTACTCATATTGTTCCTTGTGGGATCGACCCCGACTCTATGTTTGGTAAATATATTACTAACAACTGCGTACATTTATTTCTAGGGTGTATTTGAGCATTATCAAAAATAGTGTCGTTGCCGGAGAACAATTTGGCGTATTCACTTAGTTTGGAATTTTAGCTTACTTGCTTTGATTCACACTTATGAATATGTGTTTGTGATTTTTTTTGTTTTATGTCTTAGTTAGATTTTTTGCTTTATTATTCTTATTACTGTGTTATCATGGAATGAAAATGAGTTTGGTTGTTGTAAATCTTATCTTGTTGATCCATGTTTGTATTATGGGGGACCCCACTTTTGGCAAGATTGTATGAATGCTCCCAAGAGAGAGGTGTGTGCACCATATAGATCCTATAGGGACTATGATTTTTACTTGTGTGGTGATCGAGATGGCTATTGCAGTGATTGTCCTAATTATTGTGCCCCCTCCCCTATTTATGATGATGAAAATACTAGTTGTTCTTTTGAGTTTGATAGGAACCATGATGTGACAAAGAAAGAGCAATGCGCCAGACACAAAGGTATTGAAGCAATGCTTCAGACTATCTTGGACAGGGTGACTAACGTGGGTGAGGATATACATCTCTTGCACCAATCCATGGTGACATTTGGAAAGGAATGTGAAAAAAAAAGACCCTTGTAAAGATGTCAATCTATCAAGTGCCATGGACTTTCCCAATCTTCAAAATGTAGTGGTTAAAGAAGAGATTTCAAGCCATACGATTGAACCAAAAATGTGTGATGACCATAATGAAAGAGTCCTAAAGAGAAGAAAAACTTGACAATAATGAAATTGTAAGCCTAGAGTGTCTACTGAATAAAGCTCAACAACTAAAAGTCAACGAGGATCAACTTGATAGAATTATACTAATGATGGATGAATCCCTCAAAGTGCATGTTGAGTGATGTCAAGTGGTAATACAAATTGAAATGGCTACCCTAAAATTGGAGACTGAATTGATTGCAAAAATTAAGGTATGTGATGTTCAATGTCAAACGGTAGTGAAAAATAGTAATGAGAAGATTTTCAATAAAGATGTGGTCAATATTGATGTTAATGAATTCATGGTGATTTGTCAACCAACCGAGCCAAAAACAATGAAGGATGTCGAAATTGATGAAATGATACTAGGGTTGCAAGAAAAATCCAATCAACTCCTTTGTGAAGACTTTAGTTCATTTTTGGGTGAGAATGTCAAGAAAGATGCAAATTTGGAAATGGAGAGACTTAAACCTCATTCCAACCATTTTTCAATGTTGTGCTTAGTGGATATAATGAAATGTGAAATAACCGGGCAAATAGAAAATTTTGGAGAAGAGGCATAAAGTCCCTACATTTTAGAGTTTTTCATACAAACAGGGCAAAATGACGTCCCTCACTTGAAGGACAAGAAGTGCAAAATACAATGTTTAACAAGTGACCTTAAAGTGGAGAGATAAAGGTAAGGTTGCTTGAGTCATGATGCTATGTTGAATCAAGCACTTGATGGGAGGCAAAAGTTTTGCATTTACTTTGAAATTTTAATTTTTAGATAGTTTAGGATTTTATTTTTTACTAATTCATAATATTTTAGAGTTTTTAGAAGTGATTTAAACAGGTTTTGATGCAAAATTTTTATAAGAATGGAGTTCGGGGTTGTGCTACCTTGAAAATGGGAGCATGAACACTTTTATGAAGTGTTTCGATCGACAAAGCTGATGGCGTATTGCCAAAGTTGGCTGGGGCATCACCAAAAATGACAGAATTCTCCCAGGTCTGTGGCTCGTATTGCTTATCATTGTTGCGTGGTGGGACGCTCATGATCATATGGAGTTAAATTTTTGTAACCATCACGATCGTGTAACACAACACCGCGATCGTGATGGTTTTAGAAGTTTAACTCATCGCGATCGTGGGACTTACCCTCGTGATGGTGTATTTGTGGGATAGGAGAGAAGTTTGAAAGGCTACTTGGTAGCCTCTTTTTCCTTTTGTTTTTCTTCCAAATTTTGTTTCTCTAATAATCCGGTCAAACCCAAAAACTAAAAGAAAAAAGTTGCATTCATAAGTCTCTAATTCTTCCTCATGTTTGAAGATCCCTCTTCTCATCATGTCACGACCCACCTTCGGAGTCATGATGGCACCTACTATAACCCACCAGTAGGTAAGCCAAACTGTAGCCCAGAACAACAAGTAATGGGCTAAAAGGATGAAGACGGGATAAATACAAAAAAATAAGCATAAAATAAAATTGAAGGTGATAAAAGTATGAATACGATCCTAAAATACCAAACGGAAAAGAGGAAGAACAAAAGAAACATCCCACGACTTGGTAAGGCCAAGACAAGAGCCACTAATCAAAAGAATAAGATTACTAGTAGTATAAATATGTAGATAGTCTCGAATTTAAAGACTGTCCCAAAATCTAGGAAGGAGAGGGGATCGACTTTGGCTCTGAAAGCTCACCCTATCTTTGGATCCTGTAAGCATGCTGGAAGGAATATCAGTGACGCCAGCTAGTACTCAAATCTGCACCAGAAAAGGATACAAAAGTGCAGTATCAGTACCAAAACAATGGGTACTCAGTAGGAATCATCGGCCGACTGAGCTAAATTACAATAAAAGCATAATAAAATGCGAAAATGTTAGCTAAGTCGAGGAGAGAGGGAAAAACCTGAGATTATGCTCCAACGCAAGAAAAATAAATAATTAAACATGCGATACCATAATTAAAGTAAACTAATTATAACCTAACTAGGCCACCATAAGCCTAGAAGGTGCAAACAAGAGAAGACTAACCGAAACAAGTTCACATAAGCCCGATGGATACAATCAAGAGGAAATCTAGAGACACTAAGCATGATATAACCAACCAATAATCCTATATCTGTGAAACCCTTCGTACTGTGATATACCAGACTCAAACCGGATTCATAATATCAGAAATGAACCATAAAGTGTCGAACTCAAACCGGTCTTTAACACCATAACCATATCATAGATGTCAGACTGGAACCGGTCTTTAATACCATAATCATATCACAGATGCTGGACTTGAATCGGTCTTTGATAGAGCAAGGTCATAATAACTAGCCTAGCCCCAAACTAGGTGAATACTATATAGCCTAAGGTTCAAGATTAACTATAATTCTGTGACTAAAGCTCTCCTAAGTCTACAAGGAGCTAAAAGAGATTACATAACCTAAAAGATGGCCGTCAGGGCCCGCTTCTAAGCCCGAAAGTCCATACTAAGATAATTTCTACCAAAAAATGACTAAGTATCCCAAATTTCACTACAAGTTATTACATAAGTCTAATTAAAGCCTAAAAGCATCATTTGACTTAAAGGAAGGGTAAATGGGTCGATTCTACCTCCGAAACGGCTCACAAATTAGACAAATATATCAAACTTCACTAACTAAACAACCAAACCGTAATTTCCAACCCAAAACTTGCACAATATCATACTAACATCACAAAAAATCTCAATCAATAAGTTAGGTAAGCCTAGCCTACCTAGACGCCGAAAAATGCTCGATAAAATTCGTAAATTGGGGCTTTCCCTTCTGAGAAGCCTCTGCACGATGCCTCGCTATCATAATAACACTCTACTCATTAATACAAGAATAATCATACACATATTGCATAAAGATGCTTTAGGTTCGAAATCAAGCTAAAAATCCAATGTGGGGCCCACTTACAAAATTATAAATTTGAAACTGTCAAAACGCCCCTCAAGGCTCAAGGATCATTTACCCTCAAGAATGGGTAAATTCCAAGCACCAATACATCCAAAATCAACCTATAAATGGATTGGCGATTTAAACCTAAAACGGAGATTCTATCATGAAATTAGGCAGAACATATGAGGATTAAGACGAGGAAAAAGGATTTGACAAACTCTCCAACCTCCTTTGATCTCCGAAGAATCACCTCCCCTCTCTCAGTATCTCTCTAGGGCTTTAATGCTCTAAACACGTAGAGAAAATTAGAGAAAAATGGGTGAAAGGGGTTAAATGCACTGCGGGTACCGCTAAAGCACCCACTTGACCACTAAAGCGGTCACCGCTAAAGCAGTCCGAAGACCTAGGCTAACTTCCGCTAAAGCAATTCAAAGACCTGGGCTAACCTTCGCTAAAGTAGACCAAACATCATTTAAGCAGCGTCTGTAAAAGCAGTATGGTCTCCGCTAAAGCGGTACGTCAGGGACTAGTGCTAGCCGCTAAAGTGGTGCCCAAGCCTCTAAAGCGACCTCCGCTTAAGTGGTTGCACCAGCTGAAGGGACGCACCAGCTAAGACTTTGATTTTGCCAAGTCTCCCGCAAATACAAACGAACAATGCTACCCTAACAAATTCAACATTCCAGACTCAACGGCGCAATTAAAATTCCCATCCGAGGTCGTTTAGACAAAAAGTGAGTACCACACCCAAATGGCTATTTTTATCATTTTCCACCCAATAACCCATGTGTCCAGAAGCTTCGAGACCCAAACCAAGGGTCCCCTTAGCCTAAAATCAACTTTCTGAAGCTGATGGAACTATCAGAATTAATGTTCAAGATCATTTGTCTGAAGTTTAGGTCCGGTAGCAAAATTTGAACATCGAAGACTTTAAAATAGGGAATTGGCTCTAAAAACTAAACGAACTTCCTGGTAACCAAACTGTCAGCTCCAACAAGTCATAAATGACTTGAGGCAGCTATGGGAAAGTTCTAAACGCCAAAATATTATGGAAATATAGAAAATGACATCGAGGGTCATTATAATATCCACTACTAAAAAGATTTTCGTCCTGAAAGTAAAAGGTGAAGAAGTGCCTGAACGAACAAACAGGTAGGGATACTGAGTCTGCATCTCAAACTCGATCTCCCAGGTAACCTCCTCGACAGGATGATGCCTCCATTGAACCTTAACCACTGGAATCTCTCTAGAGAGCAACAGTCTGACGTCCCTAGCTAAAATAAGGACTGGCTCCTCTACAAATGTCAACATCTCATCCAACTAAATCGAGTCCTACCCAAGTACATGTGACTTATTCGAAATGTAACTCCACAACATGGAGACATGAAAAATAGATCAACAGCGGCGAAATCTAGTGTCAAGGCCAACTTATATATCTGTAGTATCTCGAATGGACCGATATATCTGGGGCTGAGCTTACCCTTCTTCCCAACCTCAACACGCCCTTCATAGGTGATATATAGAGGAAAACTTGATCACCTACACCAAACTTCAAGGCACGAAGTCTACAATCAGCATAACTTTTCTGCCTACTTTGAGATGCTCTCAATCTATGCTAAATCACCCACACCCTATACAAGGACTCACAAGATAAATCAGTACCACGGGGTCTAACCTCTGAAGTCTCAAACTAGCCAATTAAAGACCGACAATACCTACCATATAATGCCTCAAAAGGTGTCGTCTCAATGCTCGAATGGTTGCTATTATTATAAGCGAACTCCACTAAAGCTAAGTGTTGCATCCACTGACCTCCAAAGTCCATCACGCATGGATGAAGCATGTCCTCCAAGGCCTAAATAGTCTGCTCTAACTGACCGTCAGTCTGGGGATGAAATGCAGTGCTAAGATCAACCTGAGTGCCCAACTTTTCCTAAAAAGTCCTCCAGAAGCTAGAAGTGAACACTGAGCCTCTTTCTGAAATAATAGACATTGGTACTCCATGAAGGTGAACTATCTCAAGAACATAGATGTGAGCTAACCTCTCGGTACTGAAGGAAATCTGAATAGGGATGAAATAAGCCAATTTGGTCAACCGATCTACTATGACCCAAATACTATCAGAACCTCGGGAAGTACAAGTCCAACCAGTCACAAAGTCCATAGTAATGTGCTCCCATTTAAACTAAGGAATGGGTAGCCTCTGAAGTAATCCTCCAGGTCGATGATGCTTGACTTTTACCTACTGAAAACATAGGCAACGAGCTACAAAAACTACAACATTTCTCTTTATTCCACTCCACCAATAAAGCTATCTCAAATCTCTATACATCTTAGTTGTTCCAGGGTGAATAGAATATCCGAAGCTATGAGCCTCCCGCAATATCAACTGAATCAAGACCTCAACACTCAAAACATAAATACGACCACTAAATCTCAAAATGCCCTCTAAATCTAGGGTAGCTTGACTGGACTCACCCTTTAGAATATGGTCACGGAGGCCACAAAGTCTACTATCCCCAAACTGACGATCTGAATCTGCTCAAGCAAGGTAGACCTAGCCTCAATACTCACAAGGATCTCCTAGAGTCTAAAATATTGAGTTGAACCATCCAGTTAGGTAAGAACTGGATGTACCAAGCCAACGGCCACTCTAAAATAAAAATATAAGCCAAGCTACCCATACTCACTCCCTTCTGGCTCAAGGGGTCCGCTACCACGTTCGCCTTTCTCGGATGGTAAAGAATAGAGATTTCATAGTCCTTTAGCAACTCAATCTACCTACGCTGTCTAGAATTAAGCTCCCTCTGTGTCATAAGGTGCTGAAGACTATGATGGGCTATGAAGAACTCGCAATGAACACCATACAACTAATACCTCCAAATCTTAAGTGCGAAAACTAGCGCCGCCAACTCCAAGTCATGTGTAGGGTAGTTACGTTCTTGAACCATAGATGCCTCGACGTACAAGTAATAACTCGGCCCTGCTGCATCAGTACGCAGCCCAAACCAACACCGAAATCATCATAATAAATTGTATACCACTCGCCCTCAACAGTAAGAGTTAAGATAGGAGTAACCTGGTCATAGGCAATTCAATAGAAGCAAAACCCTCAACAAACTATCTATAGTAACATGCAAAGCCAATAATGCTATGAAACTAGATCTGAGATGTAGGTCTGGCCTAATCACGAATAGCCTTTATCTTTGTCGGATCCACCATAATCCCATTCTTAAACACCACATGTCATAGGAATGTAACCAAGTTGAGCAAAAACTTACACTTTGAGAATTTGGCATAAAGCCTGTGATCTCTCAAAGTCTAAAGCACAATCCTAAAATTCTGCTCGTGCTCTTCCCTACTCCTCGAATACACCAATATGTCATTAATGAAAACAATCACAAATGAGCACAAATAGGGCTTGAAAACTCAATTCATCAAATCCATAAATGTTGTTGGGGCATTGGTTAACCCAAAAGACATCACCAGGAACTCGTATTGGTCATATCGAGTCCTAAAGGCTGCCTTAGGGATGTCCTCAGCCCGAATTCTCAACTGATGGTAAGCTGACCTCAAGTGAATCTTAGAGAAAATTGCCACACCCTGAAGTTGGTCAAATAAATCATCAATGCGAGGCATAGGGTACTTATTCTTCATGGTCACCTTTTCCAGCTGCCTATAGTCAATACACATACACATAGAACCATCCTTTTTCTTCATGAATAAGATAGGAGCATTCCATGGCGATATGCTTGGTCTAATAAAACTCTAACCTAACAAATCCTAGAGTTGGAAATTTTGCTAACTAAGCTCAGCAGGAGCTATAAGGTAAGGAGCCATAGAAATAGGTTGGGTGCTCGGCTCAAGATCAATAGCAAACTCAATGTCATGCTCGGGAGGAAGGTCAGGCAGGTCGGTAGAGAACATATTAGAAAACTCACGGACAATAGGAACAGAATCAAGCGAGGGACCCTCCACGCAAACATCACGAATATAAACAAGATAAGACTCGCAACCCCTCGACACCAATATCCTAGCCCAAACATAAGAAATAATCCTCATTTGTGCTCAGCTAAATGAACCCTACCACACAATCGAGGGAATACGAGGCGTGGCTAAGATAACGATCTTGGCGAAACAATCCAAAACCACATGATAAGGGGATAACTAGCCCATGCCCAGAATCACATCAAAGTCCACTATATCAAACATAATAAGATCAGCCCGAGTATCAAACTCTCAAACAGTCACAACACATGATCTATAAATCTTATCCACTACTAAAGAATCACCCACGGGAGTAAATACACGTAATGGCACAAATAAAGGCTCCCAAGAAAACTCTAACCGTTGTGCATAATAAGTAGAAACATATGAATAAGTGGATCCTAAATCAAATAAAGTAATAGACGGCTGACGACACAAATAAATTATACCTATAATAATAGCATCTGAAGACTCTGCCTCCAGCCTACCTGATATAATATATAAATGACCTCACCCACCACCTGGCTGGGCATCTAACCTACCATCCATCCTACCAGCCTGAGAACCTCATCAAAAACCCTGGGGACCATCCCTACAACCCTGAATACCACCTCTGGCTGGAGGCAACACTGATCTGATCAGCTGAATAGTTTGTGTTATAGGATGAATAATCCCTCGCTGGGGACACTCCCTAGAGAAATGACCAATCACTCCACAAGTTTAGTAAGGCCTAAAAATACTACTCTGTCCAGAAGGTCCAGCTTACCCAGAATAGCCACCTAGACTGAAAGACTCAGAACGTGCATCTCTTAGAGACTGGCCGCTGCTCAGGCAATGGTAATCACTGAAGCTGGATTGACCTCCATCAGTTGTCTAAAGTGCTACTTGAACAGTCCGACTAGACTGACCTTGATGATGATAAGACTGGCGTAGAGGGAATCTACCCTGAGAACCTCTACCTCTGAACCGTGAGCCTCTATGTTTCCTACTAAAATTGCCTTGATGACGTGGTCTGTTATCGCTGCCCCCTTAGGCCTCGTGATGCATCTCCTCTATAATCTAAGCATAGTCAAAAATCTCAATGAAAGACCTACCAGCAGCAACAAAGCTCTAAGTAGCCATATGAAGAGGAAGTCTCAGTCCCCTAACATAACACCAAATCCTATCATACTCGATAGGCAAGATCGCAGTAGCATGTC
This sequence comes from Capsicum rhomboideum, assembly GCA_031232105.1. NCBI lineage: Eukaryota > Viridiplantae > Streptophyta > Magnoliopsida > Solanales > Solanaceae > Capsicum > Capsicum rhomboideum. Next base: position 98,058,846 of record CP124711.1, on the reverse strand, counting down.
TGGCCAGCTGGTGAAATCTTGCCTCATACTCGAGAACTGTCATAGAACCCTATTGTAATCAGGTGAAATGATCTCTCAGGCACTCACAAAAACTACGAGGTATATACTTCTCCAAAAATACCTCGGAGAACTTAGTCCATGTCATAGGGGAAGATCCAGCTTGTCTGGAATCAAGATAACCTTTTCACCAATGTCTAGCAGCCAAGTCCAACTGTAAAGTGGTGTAGTCAACCCCACGAGCCTCAACTAGGCCTAAATTATGGAGCCTATCCTCACAAGCAGTCAAGAACTCAAATGTATCCTCACCCGGAGCCCCTGTAAACCTCGATGGAGTCAATCTCAGAAATCTACCCAATATCTTCTGCTCCTCAATCGGCATAGTAGGCTAGGCGGCTACCAATTGAGCAACTATTAATGCTGGAGGGATCTTAACTCTGAGAGCCACAGCTATAGGTTGTACCCCTACATCTATACCACTCTGATCTGCAGACTATACATCATCAAACGGTGCACCACTAACTAATCCTAATAAATGGATCAAGGCATCTCTAAGCAATAAAGAGGAAATAAACCGCGATGGCGCCTGGGCTGTCCCCTAGCCTACCAATGGCTGGGGTGGCAGAAACTCTTGCTCGAGAACAATAGCAGGATCTGGTGATGGCTCTCTATCCTGACCCTTAGCTGGGGCTGCAGCTCTAGAATGCCCTCAACATTTAGGCCGGCCACATCCCCTGACAGGTACCCTAGTCACATGGTCGGATCCTCATTGTCGATCGTAATAGTATGCATCCTGACCATCTATTAAAGAGTGAAACAATGAGAACCTTAGAGACCAACATAGACTCAATGTATGATATGAATTAAGAAAGTGAAGTCATTCTAAGAATGACCTATAGCCTCCCGAAGATAAGACACGGACGTCATCACTCTGATCCTCGGGACTCTACTAGACACTTGCTATTGTACCAATAATACCAGTGAATGAAAGCTCTGATACCATGTCATGACCACCTTAGTAGTCATGATGACACTTACTATAACCGACCAGTAGGTAAGCCAAATCGTAGCTTTAAACAACATGTAATGGGCTAAAAGGAGGAAGAAGGGATAAATACCAGAAAATAAGCATAAAATACAATTGAAGGTGATATAAGGAAGAATAAGATCCTAAAATACCAAACGGAAAAAAGTAAGAACAAAAGAAACATCCCATGACCTACTAAGGCCAGTACAAGACTCACTAATCAAAAGAATAAGAGTACTAGTAGCATCAATATACAAATAGACTCAAATGTAAAGACTATCCCAAAATCTAGGAAGGAGAGGGGATCAGCTCCAGCTCTGAAAGCTCACTCAATCTCCGGATCCTGTAAGCAAGCTGGATGAAATATCAACGACGGCAGCTAGTACTCAGATCTACACCAGAAAAAGATGTAGAAGTGTAGTATCAGTACCAAAACAACGGGTACTTAGTAGGAATTATCGACTGACTGAGCTAAATCCTAATAAAAGCATAATAAAATATGAGAATGTAAGCTAAGTCGAGGAGAGAGGGGAAAACCTGAGATCATGCTCCAACATAGGAAAAATAAATAATTAAACACGCGATACTGAAATTAAAGTAAACTAATTATAACCCAACTAGGTCCCCATAAGCCTAGAAAGTGCAAACAAGAGAAGACTAACCCAAAAGAGCCCCCATAAGCCTAATGGATACAATCAAGAGAGGATCTATAGACACTAAGCATGATATAACCAACAAATAATCCCATATCTGTGAAACACTTGGTACTGCAAAATACTAAACTCGAACCGGATTCACAATATCAGAGATGAACCATAAAGAGTCGGACTCAAACTGGTCTTTAACACCATAACCATATCATAGATGTCGGACACTAACCGATCTTTAGTACCATAATAATATCATAGATGTCGAACTAGAATTGGTCTTTAATAATGCCAGGTCACAATAAATAGCATAGCCCCAAACTAGGTGAATACTATATAGCCTAAGGTTCAAGATTAACTATAATTCTATGAATGAAGGTATCCTAAGTCTACAAGGAGCTAAAACAGATTACACAACCTAAAAGATGGCCGGTGGAGCTTGCTTCTAAACCTAAAAGTTCATACTAAGTCAATTTCTACCAAAAAATGACTAAGTCCCCCAAATCCACTACAAGTTATTACATAAGTCTAATTAAAGCCTAAAAGCATCATTTGACTTAAAGGAAGGGTAAATGGGTTGATTCTACAAATAAATCAAACTTCACTAACTAAACAACCAAATCGTAATTTCCAACCCAAAACTAGCACAATATCATACTAACATCATAATAAAGCTCAATCTATAATTTAGGTAAGCCTAGCCTACTTGGACGTCGAAGAATGCTCGATAAAGTCTGCAAATTGGGGATTTCCCTTTCGAGAAGCCTCTGCATGATGCCACGCTATCAAAATAATAATCTACTCATTAATACAAGAATAATGATACCCATATTGCATAAAGATGCTTTGGGTCCAAAATTAAGCTAAAAATCCTATGTGGGGCTCGCTTATGGAATCATAAATTTGAAACCATCAAAACGTCCCTCAATGCTCAAGGATCATTTATCCTTAAGAATGGGTAAATTCCAAGCTCCAACACATCCAAAATCAACCCATAAATGGATTGGGGATTTAAACCTAAAACGGAGAATCTATAGAGAAATTAGGCGGAACTTACGAGGACTAAGACGAGGAAAAAGGCTTTGCCAAACTCTCCAACCTCCCTTGATCTCCCAAGAATTGCCTCCCCTTTCTCACTATCTCTCTAGTGCTTTAGTGCTATCAACACTTAGAGTAAATGAGAGAAAGTGGGTGATAGGGGATTAAATGCACTGCGGGTCCGCTAAAGCGCCCACTTGATCTCTAAAGAGGCAACCCACCGCTAAAGCAGTCTGAAGATCCGGGCTAACCTCCGCTAAAGTGGACCAAATGTCGCTTAACCGGCGTCCACTAAAGCGGTATGGTCTCTGCTAAAGTGGTCCATCAGGGACAAGTGCTAGCCACTAAAGCGGTGCCCAGGCTGCTAGAGCAACTTCCGCTTAAGCGGTTGCAACAGTTGAAGGCATGCACCAGCTGTGACTTAGTTTTTGCCAAGTCTCCGATGCACCCTCAGGATTTGTTCAAAATCTTATGAAAGCAAATGAACTATTATACCCTATCAAATTTGACATTTTAGACTCAACGGTACAATCAAACTTCCCATTTGGGGTCATTTCGATAAAAAGTGGGTCCCACACCCAAATGGTCGTTTTCATACCTTTCCACCCAATAGCCCAAAATGAGTCCAGAAGCCTCAGCACCCGGACCAAGGATCACCCTAGCCGAAAATTGATGATCCAATTCTGATGGAATAGACAGAATTGGCATACGAGGTTGTTTACCTGAAGTTTAGGCCCCATAGCTAAATTTGAACAGCGAAGACTTCAAAATAGGTAATTGGCTCTAAAAACCAAATGAACTACCTAGTAACCGAACTGTCAGCTCCAACAAGTAGTTATAGAAATGCTTTAAATGCCGAAGTAAAATGGAAATGCAGAAGATAACTTTTAGGGTCATTACACATCGATTTCAAGGTATGATGTTCATCTTTCCTTTTAATTCCCGTATTTTTTCCATCTTATGGTAAGTGATAGTGGAAAAACAATATGGCTAGGGCTTGAATCTGTTCTAAATCATGAATATTATGCTTAAAATTGAGTTGTTACGCTAAAAAAGTGTTGGGTGATATGTGGGTATGATGAGATACTAATTTGTTGGGCAAGAAACATGTGGAATATTTGAAAAATGAATAAAATAATGGTTTCCCATGAACTGTTTAACGAAATGCCCAAATGAATTTTTTGGGCATAACTGAAACCCTTCGCGATGACGAGGCCAAGTGTCGCGATCGCTATGAACAAAATTATTTGAATAAAATAATGCTCTTGGTGATCACTATGAACCATACCGCTATCACAATGAATAAAAAAAATTTGAAAAAAATAACTCTTGGTGATCGCGTACAAAGTCCACGCTCGCGCTGAAGGAACTCAATCTGTCAAATAAATAGTAGCTTTGTATAGCTCTGTCCAACAGCCGTTCTACCCATTTCTTTGGCCTAATTGTGTGCTAATACCTTTCTTTCCATACCTATACAATCATTTGATGTGTTTGCTTCTTTTATAGGTACTTTATTCTTCAAAATGGTCGGGGAATCAAACGACACCTTCGTTGCTAAACTATTGTCCGCTAAAGCGGACATGGATCACTAAAGTGACCTTCAGATGGGTAGCCAAGGCAGCTAAAGCGGCACAAGGTCTCTAAAGCGGCTCTACAACCACTAAAGCGGTTGCACCAAATACCTGAAACCAACAAAAATGCTAAGTCCTTATGGACTCTGATTGGGGGCTCAAGATTCATTCAAAACCTCGTGCGCGCAAATAAACTATGTTACCATACCAAATTAAACATTTCAGGCTCAATAGAACCATCTAAATTTCCATCTGAGGTCGTTTTGATAAAAAGTGGCCCCCACACACATATAGTTCCATTTTTACAAAATTTACCCAATAGCCCAAAACCAATCTGGAATCATGAGGACCCAGACAAAGGGTCACCCTAATCTAAAATCCATGTTTAAAAGCTAAAAGCGCTGTCAAAATTCTTATCCGAGGCCGTTTACTAGGTGCTTTCGTCCAAGACCTATTTCTCAACTTTAAAAGCTCAAAAATAAGGAAATTGGCTTAAAACCCAAATAAACTACTCAAAAATCGAACTGATGGTCTCGAAAATTCATTAATGACCTGTAGCCACGTTGGGAAGGCTTAAATACCAAAAATAAATAGAAATAGAGAAAATGACCTGGAGGGTCAATATAATATGCACTACTAAAAGGACTTTCGTCCTCGAAAGTCAATGGATAAAAAGTACCCGAGATCTCAAAATGATGAGGTATTGGGCCTGCATACCCCATGCAAGCCTCCATAGATAATATCTAAGACCAACCAATACTTTCAAGGGATTTCGCTAAAGGTATTCCTTTTTCATTCACAACTTTATTTCACTTTCCAAATAACCAAAAACTTATCCTCAACAACCATCTGACTTCCAACTGAACCTAGCATGACTGAGGCACACAAACCCAAACCACATCACACTGACATCGTACTGATATAAGCACCAATAAGCGGACACTGAACTAGGCTAAAGACAACCCAAGGCATGAGTTGTACAACCAAATCCAAACTCTAAATCCAATATTTTCTTACCTTTCCAAACCTATTGTCTATTCTGAACTACCTAGAAGCTCTCCAGTATTATCTGTGTCCTATATGCATAATCACACAGACTAACCTCGAAATATTGTAGTTGACCTACCAAAAATCCACATGGACTAGCATATGAACAAGGCCGCATAAGGTTCTACCTGAATGGTCAAGTGGTGGTGACCAAAGTCTGCAATCACTGCTAAAGACACTAACTGGTCCGGATGACCCTCGAAACCAATAGCCATGAGTCCGAAGCACAATTCTCAAAACTTAACGATCTGCTTCAGAATGCCCCACCAATTGTGGGTGAAACTATGCTAAGCCCAACCCAAGTACACTTCTTCCGCTGAGTAGACATTCAAAATTTCTGAGGAAAAATGAGAAACCAAAGCCAAAAGCAGTAGAAACCAGCAACATGTGCCGACGAACCATCTCTCGAGCATATATATAAGAAAATCTTCTTGAACTGAATAAAATTAAGTCGATAGATGGAGAGTAGGCCTAGTCAACCTGTCGATGAATGCTCAATTGAATTAAAACCTCAAAATGGGGAGGCAACCATGTTACGCAATCCATAGCTATAATCTCAACACTGAAGTTAAACTACTTGATCTCAACTATCCAAACTGATCCTATTGACGAGTAAGCATCCATGTATAGAAATATATCACAACTCTCAAGCCGTTATTCGTAAAAGTCAAAAACAACAACTGAAGCCAACAAGTCTTCACTAGGGTAAAATACCCAAATCAATCTTACTATTAGAATTTAAGCATATATCCATTGATTCCTGCAAGGGTTGGAACTGAAATATTGCCAAAGAACATAACCACAATTGAGGCAGACCACAGGGTAAAGATACGAGTAATCAAATCCACATCCGCTGAGGGCATAACATATCAAGGCATAACAAAAAAACTCACCAGGGCTGGAAAGAGTACTAATGGTAGTCAAATCTTAAGCAACTCAGAAAAATGCGATCTTAGCTTGAATCTAGTCAAACTAATAGTCAATCTATGGCAATGAATAACCACTTCCAAAAGACACCAACTTTGGTTTCTGAAAACTGATACACAAGCATATATCACCAAGACCTTAACTCAACTGAACTATGAACCACATCGCATAAGAATGAGCTACTCAACTCAACACCAACACCAAGGTCAAGACTAATATCAGGAGACAAACCATACAAATCAGAAGGGCAACCATTAACTTATCAATATTAGGAGTAGTCTATCGCAAATGATTGCCAAAGCTAGAATCACAACAAAACCATGGAAGGCCAAACCTTCCTTCACTTTTACACCCTACTCAAAAACTGACCATACTAACAGAAAAGGAAAACCAACCAACAAAGGTAGATGTCTACGCCAGCAGACAAGAATCGCAAGAAAATAGAATACTAACTAGATAACTCTAGTCTAGTCGTCTATAAAGTAAGGACCAATCAAAGTTAAAACAACAACAATAATAACAACAGTATAAAGGGCAGGTGGCGCCAAAAATGAAAAACAACAACCAATACCACTCTAGTACCATAACAAGTCCAATATCCCGAAGGAAAGGGACTTTAACCCAAGAGATACTCTCCAACCACATCACAATACTTATCCACTCAATCTACTACTAAAATAAAATATCTACATGGGTAGTGAAAACATGCATAAAATCTACACAAAGGCTTACAACAATCAATATAGCAACATCAAGGTATATAAACATCAATGGGTATGAAAACCCCAACTCAATTCAAGCAGACACCAAATGATAGTTGATAGGAATCAAAGAGGGAAGAACAAAAAGGAAAGAAAACAAAAGAAGAATATGTGGATTAATATATAACTATTGAAATTATGGGAAACAAGGGTCTTGATACCCTCACCTCCCCATTGATTTCAACACTCAAACACAAACAATAGTTTGAGAATTCAAGGAAAAATCAAAGAAACTACAAATAGGTAACCCTTAAATTAATCAAACCAAAAAAGTTCAAAACCAATTCTATGATTCCACCAACTAAACACTCACTAATTAACCACTAATTCCTTCAGGTAATATGCTAATAAAAACTATAATTACTCAATAATGTTCAATATTCATCAAAATCCCATCTAAAATAAAGAAATATCCTATTTATACTAAAGAAAATAGGAAGACATTGACTTTTTACAATTTGTCCTTAATGAGGAAAGGGCCTTGTTTGGTTGTATTCTTTGTAGATTCTTGAATTTAAATCCTAGACACTTGCACAAATGGATTCTTTTCTTCATCCACATCACTCTCACGGACTCCTAAGCTTCCTTTTTTACGAACATCGTACGTGTCATCCATTTCATCCATGCTCGTGTCAACCATGCCATCCATGCTAGTATCATTATCCTCTTCTTGAAATGGATTCATCCTCAAATTCAAACCTTATAAACATATGAGAAGGATAAAAATATCACGCCCCAAATCCCATTCGGTACGGACTGGCACCCGAAGCCGATATTGCCCGAGAGAACCAATCTTTGCTCATGAACATTCGTATGCATATCCTTGTATGAATCTTATTATACCTCATGCAACTAGGCAAAATTCACGGACATGGAAACTTATGCCATATATACATATATGAAACTTGGTCGTTGGGTCCATCAAGTCAAAACGAACAATCATCTCGTACATTCACATACCCAAGTATGTCTACAAAAGCCTCAACAGATGCACTTACAAGACCAACTAAAAGTAGGGACAAGTCCCCGCTTTATCTTTACAATATCAAAAACAAATGTACAACTGTGACTCGGAAAGTTCTGAACCAACTGGGGCTCACCAAAGATCCGCAAATAACTGTCAACCTACTGTGGAGGTCCACTAGTGCCTGCACCTGCAACATGTAAGGTAAGTCCCCTGAGGGGGTCAGTACGAAAAATGTACTGAGTATGTAAGGCTCATAAGAACTGTATCATACATAGTAAACACAACAACAATGGAGTCAATATAAGAGAAATAGTCAATGGGAATAAATTCTCTTTATGTAGGTGAGGAACCATGTATACATATTTCTTCTGTCATTGTCATTTATGATTATTCTTATTATTCATATACTATCCTCCACATACCCCTTTATTCCAGAGAGTTACCTTCACTCAAGAGACTTTCCTCCCAGAGATTTTTCTATTCAAGAGGTTCTTTATATGTAAGAGATTCTTTCTTGCTTCTATGCTCATCACCATTTTTATTCATCTACTTGGTTAGTAGGTTGTAAAATAACATTCATTCACCTTATCTGTGGGTTAATAATTTAACATACATCCACTCTATTGGTGGGTTAACATACATCCACTATATTGGTGGGTTAACATACATCCACTCTATTGGTGGGTGATAATATATACACACCTTTATTCATTTCTTACTTGGGAGAGATTGATACTTTTAGGATACATTTAGGATCGTGATACTATTGGAAACATACATATATGTTTTACCTCATTTTTTTACTTTCAAGAGATTGACACCTTTACTTGAGAGGGATAGATATATTAACTCACACATTACTTACTTCCTTCATTACTCTTATGAGATTGGAACTTTGATAATCATAATATTATTGGACTTTGGAACATGACATGATTGGAAAAGCTATTCAAGAATAAATATATTCTCTTTACATCTTACTCTCTTTGAGATAGTTCTTTTTAGTAGTTACAACATTATGGGAGCCTTTGGAACTTTAGTCAATGCATAAAAGATAAGTGAATCATAATTCGTCTAAGAATAGGACATATATGAATAACAATATATCTCAACCTGAACTGGTATACTTTAGAACACTTCAGACATGAGTAACTACCATAACAAGGTGAATACTCTATGCTATAGAAAAATACGGAAAGAGTAACCTTACATACCTTGTCCTCTCAATATGAACACTCAATCCTATACGTGAATACAATAGCCCAGCTTCTTACTTATGTTTCACTCTACAACACAAATGCATAACAGAGTTTACATTAACCATCAACTAACATACAAATGCATATGACGTCAATGAGTTACATGTTTGCCTTTAAAATGTCATTTCCTTCTCTACAATACCATTTACGGCATTGACATACCACCAATACCCCAATCATGCCATATATTGACCACAACATCATATACCAATAACATTTCACCGCAAAGCTTCTCCTTTACACTTTCTTATTCACACCATATCATAATTAATCCATCAAGTCACCCTAATACACCTCATAGCACATATCGGCCAAAATCCCATAATTTACACTTATAGAAAATAACAAGTTTAATAGCATATTCACACCATACATGTTGATATTTCATCCATACAATGCACTTTCATCAAAACCACAAGTCATCTTTCAAGTATAAATTCCATAGATGATACATCTTTTACAAAAAAACAAAGTGCCATGTTTAACACTTCCAAGCATAACCAACATGATCTACATAATATCTCATGCATATAATATATTAAAGTACAATAATAATTACTTACCCAAGCTTGAAAATGAGTGATCTTGTATCCAAGAGTTGGTTGCCTTAGGGTTTGTGTTGAGAGAAAAATGTTGGAAATATCTCAAAAAGGCATGTGTGTTATAATGAATAAAATCAGCCTTTTGTGCCTTTATATAATCCTTATGGTCATCCTTAGCCACATGTAATCAATAATTGAGGTGTTTTACTTGGTCAAATGGAAGAATGGGTCATTTGACCCATTGGGCCGTGTCTTTTGGCTTTATTTTGGGCTTTAAATTGAGCCCAATAACACATATTATCTTAGTCCACTAAAATCAATGTGTAATACATCATATATCTCATGTTTAATTAATTCCATAATTTTCACGACAATATTCACTCACGAGATTCACGTTCGTAGCCTAAATCTCAAAATAAGAAATTCTAGCCTCTTATAGCTTCATTGAACATAATTTGCTAACATCCTTGTGACGAGTGACTAACCCCAAATCAGATGATAAACTTTCTCAAGAGTATCCCTACTATGATGGCATAATGATACCATAACCAAAAAGTCATCTTTATAGACTTAAAATCGTAGAAGAAATCGGGCCTAAAGCACCCCGGCACGCCCCCGGGCGCCCTAGACACTTAGAGAAAAATCCAGCTTTTGAATGAAGCACAGGGGCGGTCTAGAACGCCCTTGGGTGCACCCCCTTGCTTCCTATTCCCAATAAGTTTGGGCAAAATGTGGCTTGGCACGCCCCTGGGCGCGCCTGGCCCAAAATTTTCAAAAAAATTTGTTCTTCGACTTTTCTTTGCGGATTTGGTTAAATACTTCAAGTTCTATTCTTTAACTTACTTCTTACCTTTAATATACTTTGTTTGGAGGTCCTCCAAGCCTCATTTTTAACCCCACAAATGCTCCACGAATTCACAAGACACCTCCTACGAAAGTCTAATCACATGTACTAGGCCCAATATCAATTGTTTCATCAATGACACTACAAAACACATACTTATGGCATATCGACACCTAAGTAAACATTGTGCAAAGTCATCAAGTAGGGTTGGGAAGGTACGGGGTTTTACATTCTCCCCCACTTAGAAACATTCGTCCTCGAATGTTAACAACATCGTCTCATGTACAACAAATGCAGCATATCTATACATATACTTACTTATTTTTTCCCCACTTCCGCACTATGATCTTTTTCTTCCGTTTGAAACAATTATGGGTACTTTGATTTCATCATTTCTTCAGCTTCCCAGGTGACCTCTTCGACTTGTTGATTTCTCCAAAGAACTTTTACGGATGTTACGTCCTTATTTCTTAACCTCTTCAATTGTCGATCTAGAATAGAAATAGGTAGCTCTTCCTAGTGAGATCCTCCAAAATTTACACATTTACCATGGGAGCAATACGAAATGGAACTCTTATGAACTTTCGGTAATTTCACATGGCATGTTGTATAGGGCCAAATTGTTTTGTTTCTTTTCTCTCTTTCCAAATCCCATTATCCCTTGATCTTTTCCATTCTTCATACCACAATATAGCTTCACCCTTCAATCTATAAGCTGCTAGCTCAACTGTTTCTATACCTGTTACGTGCATAACATTTAAGGCCCTTTGAATTTGGTCCATAAAGTCCTGTGGATCTTGCTTTCGGATCTAACACTGTAAATATGGGAGGGTCTAACTTTAGGATGTCCTGTGTTCTGCGACTCGCCACTCTAGCCGTATCATTCTTATTTTCCATTAGACCAGCTCGTCCTTGACTTTGTGCAGCCACTAGCTGAGTCAACATATGTACTGCATTTCTTAAATCCTGGTCACTGGCATTCATTGGCGGTTCTGCGGGTACTTCTCTACCCCTTGGCTCTTTCGGAGCTGGAAAAGTAGAAGAAGTCCGTGATGCAATTTCAGCGTCAGCTCCACCTTGACTAGCTTGGTCAGGTGGTGATTTACTCATTCCTTTACCGGCAGGCATATCTACCTGTTTACCTTTGCCTCTACCTGTTCTTGTGATTGGAATTTTACTATACCAAAGAAAAAACACTTACCATGGTCAGATACAATTCAACTTACAACACGGGCTCTATTGCACGATCTAGAAATGAAGAAAAAAAATGACTCCTAAATGTCCCGTAGCCTCCTACATATAAATGTGGTGCACAACACATAGATAAGTAAGACTCTACTCAGACACGGCTTTGTAGACACCCTTAGAACGACCTGCTCTGATACCACTTTTGTCACGCCCCGAATCCCATTCGGGACAGACTGACACCTGAAGCCGATATGGCCCGAGAGAACCAATCTTTGCTTATGAATATTCGTATACATATCCTCATATGAATCTTATTATACCTTATCCAACTATGTAGAAGTCATGGACATGGAAACATATGCCATATATATATATATGAAACTTGGTCATTGGGGCCATCAAGTTAAAACAGACAATCATCTCTTACATTCATATACCCACGTATGTCTACAAAAGCCTCTAACAGATGCACTTACAAGAACAACTAAAAGTAGGGAAAAGTCCCCGCTTAATCTTTACAATATCAAAAACAAATGTACAACTGTGACTCGAAAAGTCCCGAAACAACTGGGGCTCACCAAAGATCCGCAAATAACTGTCAACCTACTATGGAGGTCTACTAGTTCTTGCACCTGCAACATGTAAGGTAAGTCCCCCGAGGGGGTCAGTACAAAGAATGTACTAAGTATGTAAGGCTCATAAGAACTGTATCATACATAGTAAAAACAACAACAACGGAGTTAATATAAGAGAAATAGTCAATGGGAATAAATTCTCTTTCTATAGGTGAGGAACCATAATGGGAATAAATTCTCTTTCTGTAGGTGAGGAACCATGTATACATATTTCTCCTGTCATTCTCATTTATGATTATTCTTATTATTCATATACTATCCTCCACATACCCCTTTATTCCAAAGAGTTACCTTTACTCAAGAGACATGCCTCCCAGAGATTCTTCTATTCAAGAGGTTCTTTATATGCAAGAGATTCTTTCTTGCTTCTATGCTCATCACCATTTTTATTCTTATACTTGGTTAGTAGGTTGTAAAATAACATTCATTCACCTTATCGGTGGGTTAATAATATAACATACATCCACTCTATTGGTGGGTTAACATACATCCACTCTATTGGTGGGTTAACATACAACAACTTTATTGGTGGGTTAACATACATCCACTCTATTGGTGGGTGATAATATATACACACCTTTATTCATTTCTTACTTGGGAGAGATTGATACTTTTAGGATACATTTAGGATCGTGATACTATTGGAAACATACATATATGCTTTACCTCATTTCTTTACTTTCAAGAGATTGACACCTTTACTTAAGAGGGATAGATATATTAACTCGCACATTACTTACTTCCTTCATTACTCTTATGAGATTGACACTTTGATAATCATAATATTATTGGACTTTGGAACTTGACATGTTTGGAAAAGCTATTCATGAATAAATAGATTCTTTTTACATCTTACTCTCTTTGAGATAGTTCTTTTTAGTAGTTACAACATTATGGGAGCATTTGGAACTTCAGTCAATGCATAAAAGATAAGTGAATCATAATTCGTCTAAGAATAGGACATATATGAATAACAATATATCTCAACCTGAACTGGGATACTTTAGAACACTTCGGACATGAGTAAGTACCATAACAAGGTTAATAATCTATGCTGTAGAAAAATACGAAAAGAGTAACCTTACATACCTTGTCCTCTCAATATGAACGCTCAATCCTATACGTGAATACAATAGACCAGCTTCTTCCTTATGTTTCACTCTACAACACAAATGCATAACGAAGTTTACATTAACCATCAACTACCTTACAAATGCATATAATGTCATTGAGTTACATGTTTGCCTTTAAAATGTCATTTCCTTCTCTACAATACCATTTACGGCATTGACATACCACCAATACCCCAATCATGCCATATATTGACCACAACATCATATACCAATAACATTTCACCGCAAAGCTTCTCCTTTACACTTTCTTATTCACACCATATCATAATTAATCCATCAAGTCACCCTAATACACCTCATAGCACATATCGGCCAAAATCCCATAATTTACACTTATAGAAAATAACAAGTTTAATAGCATATTCACACCATACATGTTGATATTTCATCCATACAATGCACTTTCATCAAAACCACAAGTCATCTTTCAAGTATAAATTCCATAGATGATACATCTTTTACAAAAAAACAAAGTGCCATGTTTAACACTTCCAAGCATAACCAACATGATCTACATAATATCTCATGCATATAATATATTAAAGTACAATAATAATCACTTACCCAAGCTTGAAAATGAGTGATCTTGTATCCAAGAGTTGGTTGCCTTAGGGTTTGTGTTGAGAGAAAAATGTTGGAAATATCTCAAAAAGGCATGTGTGTTATAATGAATAAAATCAGCCTTTTGTGCCTTTATATAATCCTTATGGTCATCCTTAGCCACATGTAATCAATAATTGAGGTGTTTTACTTGGTCAAATGGAAGAATGGGTCATTTGACCCATTGGGCCGTGTCTTTTGGCTTTATTTTGGGCTTTAAATTGAGCCCAATAACACATATTATCTTAGCCCACTAAAATCAATGTGTAATCCATCATATATCTCATGTTTAATTAATTCCATAATTTTCACGACAATATTCACTCACGAGATTCACGTTCGTAGCCTCAATCTCAAAATAAGAAATTCTAGCCACTTATAACTTCATTGAACATAATTTGCTAACATCCTTGCGACGAGGGACTAACCCCAACTCGGATGCTAAACTTGCTCAAGAGTATCCCTACTACGATGGAATAATGATACCATAAAAGAAAAGTCGTCTTTATAGACTTAAAATAATACAAGAAATCGGGCCTAAAGCACCCCGGCACGCCCCCGGGCGCCCAAGACACTTAGAGAAAATTCCAGCTTTTGAAAGGAGTACAGGGGTGGCCTGGCACGCCCTTGGGTGCTCCCTCTTGTTGCCTGTGCCCAAAAATTTTGGGCAAAAAGCGGCCTGGCAAGCCCCTGGTCCAAAATTTTCAAAAAAATTTGTTCTTCAAATTTTCTTTGCGGATTTGGTTAAATACTTCAAGTTCTCTTCTTTAACTTACTTCTTACCTTTAATATCCTTTGTTTGGAGGTCCTCCAAGCCTCATTTTAGAGCCCACAAATTCTCCACGTATTCACAAGACACCTCCTATGAAGGTCTAATCATATGTACTAGGCCTAATAGCAAATATTTCATCAATGACACTACAAAACACATACTTATGGCATCTCGACACCTAAGTAAACATTGTACAAAGTCGTCAAGTAGGGTTAAGAAGGTACGTGGTGTTACAAAAACTGAAAACATCCTCAAAGAATGATGGTTAGTACAAGGGTTAGCAATAATATCACCAAGCCAAGGAGGCACAAATTTGAGATACAACCAAATATCCTTTGCTTCCAATCCAATAAAAGCAACTCATCAAACAAGGTGCAAAGGTTTTTGTTATGATAAACATCAAGAGACAAGGCAAGCACAAAGGTCTTTGGTGCATCAAAAATTCCAAAACATGGTATCACATTTAACTTTGGAACCATAAGACACAATTGTTTCATTGTCTCATAAAAAGTCCATACAAAAAGTTGTGTAATCACCCACAAGGGTTCATCCAGATCAAAAAGGTAAAAGACCCACAAATCTCTACCTCCATACAAAATAAATCCCATACCATCATAGGTATCATCATAAGCATAAAGGTAGTAGAGAAAGGTTTTAAGCTCACTATCCTTATCTAGGGCGTGCCAAAAGATAAGGACACTGGTAGATAAGAAGAGACATTTTAAGCACAAAACAACCCTCTCTATCAAGAAATTTTCCAAAGGAATGAAATGCACCAACAAAGCCATGCTACTAGAATAGTCGAGGGATCTATTAGGAATGAAATCACTCCATGCCAAATAATACTCAAGGAGTTGGGGTCCCTCCTATCATAGCACCAAGCATTCTTCCAAGAGTCCTATTTGAAACTTCAACTTGTCCAACCCTATGTAGGTAACAAGGAGCTTTCAATATCCATGGACTCTCCCAAAAACAAATAATCAACTTAACATCCACAAGCATAAGACCACATTTGAGAAAAAGATCATCATATGCAAACAAGTAGTAAAGAAAGGAATAAAAGACATTCAACTCATTTCGAGGGTTCTTAATTGTAAATAAACACTTTAAGGCAAGAATATTAGCAAAGTGGTATTCACAATTTTGAACACAAGAGGACATGATTAAGCGTTTCAAGTACACTTCATTGTCCTTCCTTAAACAAACTCCTACAAGAAGCATGCTCCTAAGAATCCATCCTAACACCTCAACTTGTCTAACCACATAAGTGCGACAAGGTGTAGAACACATAATTTGGGCATCACGGATGCACCATGGATTCTTTTCCAAATAACAAGTATAGTTTACATCCAAAACATGGAGCTCACACAATTTAAGCGCAAAAGAAATAAACCATAAAAGAATCTTGGAGACTTCAATCTTCTCATAGTATGGTAAGGGATCACTCATTTTCAAGATCCTACGTACCATAAGGAAAATATCATCATGTCTCCAAGGATCACTAGGAATAGGAGGGGATAGGTACATACCTTAGGAACAAGGGTTGGAGATTGTTTTCTTGTCATGTACACATGATTCACAAGGATCGTCTACCCGTTTCTTTGTAGGAAGTTCCTTTGTAGGTAACTTCCCTTCTTGAGCCAATTCTTTCTCCTCCTTCTCAAGTTCTTCTTCTCTCTTAAGTTCTTCCCGGAGCTCTCTCATTATCTTATAGTCCTCACTCACTTGATAGGGTATTAATAGAACAAGAGTTTGCTTTTATCCTTCAAATACAAATGAGTATTTATTGAACTCCACTTGATATCGAACATCCCTATCGGCTGGACAAGGTCTATCAAACAACATATGACAAGATTTCAAGGGTAAAACATCACATAACACCTCATTAAATACTTGCCAATGCTAAAATTCATGACCACTTTCTTGGTTACCTCTACTTCATCATTCTCAATGATCCATTGAAGTTTTTATGGCTTTGGGTGGCTTTGGGTGTCATAGTGCAACTCACCACATTAGTACTACTCATACAATTAATTACCAAGGAACATACCCTATCGATCATCTTAAACCTAGCATGGAATAGGCTTACACTTTGATCAAATTCCTCTTTAGAAAAATACACCATGATTCTCTTTAGATCACAACAAGAGTTCAAATCCTTCTCTAATTGCTCATCATCTCCATAGGCTTGGTCTTTACCTTTTGTGTTGTCGTTATCTTGAAAAGCTTGACTTTCATCTTGGAACATTAGAAGACTCACCATGTTGTCACTCATACCTTGATTCAAAACACCTTGACGACCATATCGATCACTTTGATCTTCACACCTTCCCTATCCATCCCTATACCTACCTCTACTATCCTATTTCCTTTGACATCTCATGCCTTGGTTTTACCAAAGCCTTCAAGTCCTTCTCACCATTCACTTATGTTAACCTCTTCACACATTTCATCATAAATAGGGTTTTGATAATAGATATCTTGGTAGGGTACTTGTGGTCAGTGTTGTTGGGTTGGAACATAGGGTACATGCAAGGATGCATGTGATACATTTCTTGGAGGTGCTTGGCTTCTCACTTTGGTCTCCACAAATAAAGGACTCTTTTATGGTGGATAATATGTTTGGGTATTTGGATGTGGGGTGGCATGCCTAACATAGCTCGGGTTTATTTGGAATGTAGATTGAGGGTAGGTTTGGTTGCAATTTAGTTGGGGGTAGTATAAGTTGGATTCTTGACCCGAGGTGCTTCTAGTTTATTCACTTCAACTTGTCATAGGGAAACTCCTTTCAATTATACTATCCATCATTTTCACCCTTTCCTCCAAACTTCCAAACCACTCATTTGTTTCAACCACCCTCTCATTCACATTGGTCACTCTCTTTCGTACATTGGAATTTGTCCCCATATTATTCACCGAGGTCCTTCCTCCATGGGTTATAAGAAAAATGATAATTCAATGAACCTACAAAACTCAACAAACAATATTATTATAAAAATCCTCACGTCACTCGTATGTAAACTCTCAACTCACCTCCTAAAGCGTCGTCTCAAAATTGGTAGTGAACTAGCTTTGCTTGATCAATTCAAGATCACCTATCCTTTGTGGTGGAGTAGATTCTTGTGAATCTTGAAAGAAGGATGACTCGATTGAAGGTAAACGTACTTGAATCAAGAAGTTTATCAACGAATTGTGATGACAAAAGTTGAAGAAAAGAAGCACAAAAGAAAACGGACTCAAAAAAAAATAAGTAACAAAAGTAGAAAAGTTACTTGTGTTACTTAATTTGAAGGATCAAAGAAGTGATTTCATGTGTTAAAACTTTTTAAAAAGTGATTAAATATGTTAATTACTTGTTAATTAGTTAGGTAATCGAAGAAGAAAGAGAACAAAAAAAGAATCACAAAATTTGGACACTTAGAAAAAATTTTAGGCCTTGAAGAAGTTCATCACTTTAAAGGGGTTTGATTTGATGATTTAATGATTAAAACTAGTTAACAATTGATTAAAGATGTTAATTACTTCTTAAATAGTTGAGGAATCAAAGGATAAATAGAACAAAAAATAATCACGAAGTTTGGACTTTTAGAAAAACTTTTAGGTCCAAAATACTTTAGGACCCAAAAAAAAAACTGTGTAAAAACCTGCACATTTTTTTGCTCTCTGAAAGTGGGGTACACGCCCCATGTGGCAGAACGGGCTGGTGTTGTTGTTGTGGAGCTAAGGTGTCGGCCATGCTGGCTGTTGTGTGGCAGTCAATGGTTGACTTTGATCATTGACTGCTGACGTGGCATGTCCACGTGGAAATTAATTTTTATTTTTATTTTTGCAATTTTTTAAATTTTTTTTTTTTTAGATTTTGATTTTTAAAAAAAACAATTTCCACAAGTGGACCTACTAACACTTTGACCTCAAATTTTTGGATCAAAATGTACTTTTGCTACCTTCTTCTTCAAGAACAAGATGAAGATGCTCAAGAACATAAGAAAAAATTCCCCAATCTTCAAATGCTCATAACTTCTTCGTTTTTGCTCTAAATTCAATGAATTTTTTGCCCATGTGTTCCTTTCAATGCCACAAACAAATCCCACTAAATTGTAGCCTTCAAAACCAAGCCAAAATTAAACCCACTTTTCAAAATTGACCAAGTTTCAAAAGCTTCAAACCCTTCAATGGTAACTTCAATTCTACAACTCCGAATTCAACGAAATTCGAGATTTACGCTCAAAAAATACTAGCAAATCAAGATCTAATGTCAAAAACAATAATTCAAAACAAAAAATTCCTAGATTTGTTTTTGGATAATTTTTTTTTTTGATTTTTGAAGAAATCAAAATCCCAAGATTAAGATTTGTGAAAACAAACCTTAACCTAGGCTCTTGATACCAAAATTATAAGAATCAAAAAGGGAAGAAAAAGAAGGAAAGAAAACAAAAGAAGGATATGTGGATTAATATCCAAATACTAAAATTATGAGCAACAAGGGGCTTGATACCCTTACCTCCCAATTGATTTCAACACTCAAACACAAACCCTAGTTTGAGAATTCAAGGAAACACCAAAAAAACAACAAATGGGTAACCCTTAAATTAATCAAACCAAAGAAGTTCAAAACCAATTCCAAGATTCCACCAACTAAACACTCACTAATTAACCACTAATTCCTTAAGGGAATATGCTAAGAAAAAACTACAATTTATCAATAATGTTTAATATTCATCAAAATCCCATCTAAAATAAAGAAATATCCTATTTATACTAAATGAAATAAGAAGACATTGACTTTTTACAATATTGTCCTTAATGAGGAAAGGGCCTTGTTTGGTTGTCTTCTTTGAGGATTCTTGAATGTAAAGCCTAGCCGCTTCCACAAATGGACTCTTTTCTTTATCCACATCACTCGCACGGACTCCTAAGCTTATTTTTTCACAAACATCGTACGTGTCACCCATGCTATCCATGCTCGTGTCAACCATGTCATCCATGCTAGTATCAATAGTAAATCAAAATCGTACCTATACTATGGAATCTGAAGTCATAGTCCCTGACCTGCCCAAAGAAGTACGAATCTGAACGTGTCTGACCTTGGACTGAGAATCAGAAAGACCAACTGAAATACTAAGTGCACTACCTCTACTCAAAGGTACCACATCTCTAAGAGACTACTAGCCACACTGACTACTCAATAATCCCATACCGGGGACACTATCTGGACAACATCCAATCTCTCTGCATTCGTAACAAACCCCTGAAGCTCTAACCTTGTGAGAAACACAAGTTGGCCCAAGATGGCTGATCAACTCACGCTTAGGGAACTCCCTAGACCAATGATCAATCTCCCCACAGTCAAAACATGCCCCTAGAATTCTTTGATACACCACACCTACTGACGTAGAATGGTCGCCATGGCCTGAAGACCTAGACCAAACACCCCATAATGTCTGACCAAAACTCTGCCCACTGTGTCCACCACGACCTATCTTAGAACCATCTATACTCTTAGGATCTACATGTACCGACCTAATACACTACAAGTGATGCTGACCTCTGCTGAAAGTATCCCTACCTGCAAACAAAATACCACTAACACTGTACTACGGACGTGGTCTCTTGCCTCCAACTTCATACATATCAAGACATGCCCTCTCTATAGTCCTCGTATGATCAACAACATGAAGGAAAGTATACCCAGCTGCTATCAAATGCTCCGACGACAAGCTGAGTGATAAAGCTAATCCTCGAATAAATCAATGCACAATATCATGCTCTGTGGGAAATAACATAGGAGTATGTCTGGCCCACTTGAGAAACCCAATCTCATACTCTAAAACTGATAAAGATCCCTATTACACACCAACAAAACCAACTCTGGCCTGAGCACTCAGTGTACCAGGCACCATCACTAATTATGAAGTATCCATAACAAACGCAGAATCCTTAACACAGTATCCTAAAAAGCTGAGGAGGTCACAAACTCTGTCGGAGCTTGGGTTGGCCCTAGACACTTTGGTTGGTATAGAAGATCCTCGATACTAAGCTCCAATTCCCTGGTTTTACTCTGAGCTGAAACTCTAATGACACATGTAGAAGTCCCGTCGGCATCTATCAACAACTTTATGCTATCCATCTGAGAATAAGTGGAGTTTAAGGGGGTACTTAGAGGTTCATAGAAGTATGGACGTACAACAAGGAATCAAGGAATAGAATTTCCTAAGAATTCCCCATAGCCTTCCGAAGATACGATATAGATGTCATCGTACCGATCCACAAGACTCTACTAGGCATGTTGCTCTTGTACCAACTACACCGGTGAACCTAGGCTCTGATATCAAACTTTCACGGCCTAATTTCTCAAGTCATGATAGCACCTACCATAACCCGCTAGTAGATAAGCCAATCTGTAGTTCGGAACATCTAGTAACGGACTAATAAGAAAAGCGGAAGCAATACTAAATGAAAATGAGAAAGAAGTAAATATATCCCTAAAACTTAGTGAAGTCAGTATAAGAGCTACTAACACAATAAGAGTACAAAGTAAAATACAGAGTAAATATATACAACGTCATCTCTAAAATACAAAAAATTAGAGATCAGTCTAATAATAAGAGGGCGAGTAGGAACAACTCCAAATGTCAGAAGCTCACCATAAATATTAAATCCATGGCTACTCCGTACGAGGCACACATTAATGGCGAGAACTCGTACTATGATCTACAGGCTACAGAGGTGTAGTATGAGTACCAAACACGAGGTACCCAGTAGGCATCGACCGACTGAGCTCCAGAGATAATGAAAGCATAAATAACATGTAAGGCAGAAATATAAACTATATGCAACTATCTAAGAAAGGAGACATAATAATTCTAAAGGAAAAGTAAAGGTAAACTATCATACCCTACAATTAATTCGGGATGAAGCTTTGTCATTAATAAGGGTAATCTATTATATACTACCTGTAATCAAGAACGAAGGCACTGTGCCATAAGTAGCTGGAGAACATATGATAGTATAGTGAAGGAATGAGTATATAATGTACAATAGAAGTACGAAGGAAAAGATATGCAAGATATACATAATATTAATACGAAGAAAGGGTATATATATATAACAATATTATGAAGGAAATCGGTCATATATCATAAGATTAGTTAAACCTAATAGTGCTAACCAAAGGGAGCTGGTCTAACAACCTAAATCTCATGAGGATTACGATATCAAGAAGGGAGCTAACTCTAGCATAAACAGGGTCTCTAATCAAAATATGCATATCTATAAAATGGCTTAGTAATAATAAAGCTTACCATTATAAGAGGGAAAGGATCAAAAACGCATCGATAACCTTGGGTACCTGTCCATAACCAGCCTATCATGAACCACGTGAAAATATTTAAGTAATAATATAATTGGCTAGCCTAGAGAAATAGTAACCTAACTGAGCCCTATAATCCTAAAAGGTACAATCAATCACTCAGCAAAAAACAAACATAACATATACCTATGCAGCCCCATAAGACTGATAGATACAAGTGCCAAATAATTATACTGGAGATATACATGCATGCAAATGAATGAAATCCATGAAAAGAACCCGATGAAGCAAGATAAACCAAGTAGCACATCCAAAACAAGTGTATACACCTTCTCCAGCTCAACATCTTACAATGGCAGGACCTACGAAGACTATCCTCCTCTGACACTGTGGCTCACAAATGGACGGGACCATAGGGGACTCAGGATATCCTTATACACTACTTAGTTCTTAACCAGGACTTCCATAATCCATATCCATAATAGTAGCAATAATGAGAACCAAAATCAAACCAGAACCAGTGGATAATAACAAGAGGCCAGATGATCCATAAGTGTACACCAGAACATCCAAATCATAATCATAGACAGATGCCAGACTCAAACCAAAACTCAAAGTAACCAACCGTAACCAGGATAGGTGATCCCATAAAAAGCCAAACTTGACCATAAACTGATGGAAAACTCATACCGAAACTTATAATCAAGACATAACTAGCGGTAATCCAGAGGTCCTAAGCACATCACCAATCTATTTATTAGTAAAGATCAATCTAGAGTGGTAAATTCTATTAAGGCCAGGCGGGTTTCGATCACTAGGTTAGGTAGGTGTGGTAAAAGATCAGTTATTGCCATTTCCAAGGGTAATGAAGCTAAATAGGTATGCAATCATAATAGCCTAAGTAAGTAGTCATAAGCCCATCTAAGCCTAAAGGAGAGTCATTCAAAGTATTCTATCCAAAAAGGGTTGCGAGACCCACTACCAAACCCTGATAACCCAACCTAAGGCAAATACCTAGACGAATCTAGGAGAAGGTTTCTCAATCCCAACCCAAGGCACAAAAAAAGCTAAGTCCAGTTCTAAAGGTGGACCATATACTAACCTAAGGGAAAACGAGCCCAAATTCTTGCAAAATGAGCCTTAATCGGCTAAAATAAGTGTGAGAATGCGGATAATGCATGCATACCACAACCAGTATCCAAACAAAGCAAACGTAAGAACCAAAACATCTATAAACTAAGCCACAACTCCTTTAAAGCCTAAACAACTAACCTGGTGTCTATGGTCTCGTAACCAAGGCCTCAGGCCCAACAATGTAATATATAGAATAATAAGAGAATATAAGTATATGCAGAAAGTCAGAAGTGGGATCAATGAGAGGCATCATTCTACCAGGTGAATTTAACCAAGGAATATCATTGAACTGGGAAAGTAATAATCCAAATCTTACACTAAGTATTATCAGTGCCAACCTAAGGTTGAATACATAAATAATCAGGCTTAACAGTATATATGCTAAAGTAATGGTGGGTATTCTAGGCTAAGGCTAAATTTACAGTTCTATCGTATATCCCCTACATAGTTCAAATACTAATACAACTAGCCCTAACCTATATTATAACCCATACCTAGTATGAAATCAATACAATACCTAGTCTCATGGAAAAGAGTAGATTGAAGCCTACCTCGATGTCGAACCACAGTCTTGAACCATCCACGAATTGCTTGTATTCACTCCATGGTCTCTGAATGAAGTTATGAAATCATAATATACATGTTAACACAAGTAAAACGAGACCCATATTACAATATAAAAGTTCAGGCCAAAAATTAGGTCAAAAATAGGCCCATGGGGCCCGCAAATGAAATTCCAAAATTGAATCCATCATAAGGTCCCTTGAAGGACAAGGAATACATTTTTGAAAGTTGAGCACAAATGGAGTCTCAATTGGGGCTCAAAATAGCCCTAAGAGCCAAGGAAAATGAAAGGGAGAAACAAGAATCAAATGAAGAATTTGACCAAAAACTTATGAGATATAGATGGGTATAAGGTCACACTAGTGCCACCCATACTTTCCCAGCTCCAATTTGCAGTTGCCCTCACTTCCTTGAGCTCACAAGATCATAAATGGAGGAAAAAAGTTAGAAAATAGCTAAAATTTACATGAAGAGAGAATATATAGACCAAACAATGACCGCTAAAGTGGTATTTAACCACTAAGTGATGGGTAAGGAGGGGTGAAGGACCACTAAAGAGGAACTATAGTCACTAAAGAAGCATTTGCTAAAGCAGGCATGGACCGCTAAAGCGACCCTCAGTCGGGTAACCAAGGTCGGTAATGTGACACAAGATCACCAAATCAACCATAGCTAAACTATCTATACAACTGCTAAAGTGGTTGCACCAGATACCTGAAACCAGCAAAAATGTTAAGTCTTTACGAACTCCGATCGGGGGCTCAAGATTTATTTGGATCCCCGTGCGTGCAAACAAACTATGCTACCATACCAAATTCGACATTTCGGCCTCAACAAAACTATCAAAATTTCCATCTGAGGTTGTTTCTATAAAAAGTAGGCCCCACACCCACAGTTCTATTTTTCACTAAATTTGCCCAATAGCCTAAAACCAGTTCGAAAGCCTTGGGACCCAGACTAAGGGTCCCCCTAGACTAAAATTTATGTTTCGGAGCTAACAGTGCTATCAGAATTCTCATCCAATGTTGTTTCCTAGGATTTTTGGTCCAAGACCTATTTCTTAACTTTAAAAGCTCCAAATAGAGAAATAGGTTTAAATCCCAAACGTACTACCCAAAAACTGAATCGACAGTATCGATAATAAATATTGTACTTGTTAAATATTGAATACAAGTTTGGAAATTCATAACCTATAAAGAGATTGGTACAAAATACCTTGTTGATATGCAAGTGTGGCTGATTTAACTCATTATGTGATTGTACTTGTTGATGGTACTGGTTATTTTTTGTGAGTGATTTGATAAAGATTAATTATGACTAAATTAGTGGATTTTAGGGAGGATAAGGGTGGGGACATTGGAGTAAGAGTTGTATAACACTTGGTTTGGTATAAAGGTGGTAGGCACTAGTTGTCTGGTATATTTGATACATGGACTTTGCCTATCCCCTGTAGGTCATAGCTAGTGGACAGAAATAAAACCCATAGCATGTGTGTGCACCATGATTTTGGAGAGTTTGATAGTTTCTTGAGTGAACCATATTATATTTTGTTATTTATATATTGGGTTCCTTGTGTGGACCATTGGTTAATTATATTTCTTGGGTTTCTTAAATGAACTGGCGACTTGACTTAATGATTTGTAATTATAATTGAAGTAAGTTATTACTTGATGTAATATGGTAATGAGATTCTTTTAAAGTAATAATAAACCATATTGGTCTTACGAGTTATTATGAGGGTGTTTAGCAAGGAACTTAGTATTAATATGTACAGATATGATCTTGTGTGTTTTCCTGATTTGGATGATATTCTAAGGGAATTGTTGTGAGTGAGTTTGAATTAATTAAGGTATTAATTTGCATGTGTATTTCTTGGTAAAAATGCAGGTTCTTTGTGTCTTATCAAAATAAATGGCCGATATGCAGTTAGTGGTGGAATGTAATGGTGAAGAAGTGGTCAATTAGTAATCATTGTTGTATTGTGAGTCATATAGGTATTAGTGAGAAGAGCGAAAATGGGATAGGAAATGTTGAAGTTAAATTTTTTATTATGAGTTCCTGTTTGATTCTAGATTATTGTATTATATTTATGTGATTTAACTTTGGTCAGCCAATGATACCTACCAGTATGTATGGTTGTACTAATACTACTCTTGCTATACCCTTTTTGGTGTATAGTATGGTTGAAGGATCAATTGATATTTCTTATTTGATGCGGATAGTGATCTCCATCACATTCTGTCTTCTCATTCTATGGTGAAAGCTAATCTTATTGATTTATTTATCTATTTAGCAGCTCTTGTACATGTCTAGACTAAGTCCTAGGGTAAAAGGTTTCTTTTGTTTGTAGTTAAAAAATATTGTAATAAGTTTTACAGAATTATAAAGAGATTAATGACATTGTTTATGACTTCTGTATGTTTTTCCAAATGGGTGGTAAGGATTCTCCTATCTAAGTAAAGTAGAGTAAGCGCCCGCACGATTCAGTTAGTTGGATCATGTTTGGTATATCCTGATTAGATTCCTACTGATTGGTGTATATACATCAACATCAAATCTTCAGGAAGCTATGACGCATTATAGAAATTATTTCCCTTCTTTTTTCCTCTTATGTTGCCTAATAATAGTTTGTATAGGTTAAGTTTAATTGGTATCTCCTGATTCAAATTGGTATCTCGACCAACCCAAATAGGACTACATAACTCCTATTTGGTAACTCAAGTAACTATATTGGAACTTGAAAGGTTTCAATTGGAATCTAGCCTTAAAGGCTGTGTTGGTACATGGACGATCAGCTAGTGGTTGTTAAGAAGGTAGTACTTAACAGCATGTTTTATAAAACCAAGGGCTAGGTTG
Organism: Capsicum rhomboideum; assembly: GCA_031232105.1. Classification (NCBI taxonomy): domain Eukaryota; kingdom Viridiplantae; phylum Streptophyta; class Magnoliopsida; order Solanales; family Solanaceae; genus Capsicum; species Capsicum rhomboideum. Next base: position 98,032,028 of record CP124711.1, on the reverse strand, counting down.
AGTTGACTGCCTAAGGAGATTCTCTGAATTTAATTTCCATGTAAGTTGCAAGCTTAACTGGTTGTTTTGAGAGTCTATGGTTAAGTGAAATGGTTGTTAATTGGCAGAGTGTTGTTGATAGTGAACATGTACGATACGTGATTTAAGTAATTTTTTTATGCGTAGGTGTTAACCACTATGTATATAATATGTAAGGGTGGTAAGTGAAATTGACTAATTGATAAAGACTTCCTCGTTTTAAGCATTTGCTATATGAATTTCCTAAGAATGATAAGATTTAAATGTTTGAGGAAGCCTAAAAGTGTTCATTGATGTCTAATTTTACTTGATAACTAGAGGGTATAAATTAGTGCCGTGGTTAATCATTAACCTTCTGAGTTGTTGATTTTTGTTCTTGGATTTATAGGTAAAAATGTTGTAACGATTAGATAAAAGCATTATGGGGAGGGGAATGGGAAAAAGGAATGCAAGAAACCAATTTATGGGGTCACTTCCAGCGGGCCACTATAGCGGTGAGTATCCTACTACTGTGACCTCGCTATAGCGGAAATTTTTTCGCTATAGCAAGGCTACTATAGCGGGAGGGACGCTGCTATAGTGGGATCCTGGGCAATATACCTACCTTGTTTTCCTTTATTTTTGTACTTTTCCAACGAAAACAATCGTAAGTTGTTATTAAGTAAGAAAGTCAGTTTGTAACTTGAGAGATGAGGTAATAATGATGTATTCATTTCCTACATTATAAAAATAAATTACTCAAAGATGTGAAAAATAAAATATTGTTTATTACAATTACCAAATGGGGGCAACCCAAATTAGTAGTTATAATAAAGAAGGGGGAACAAGATAGTTCCCATGCTCAAGGATCTAGATGGAGGCCCCATCATCATTAAGGCTAGAGGCATCGGAGCCTTGCTCTTTCATCCCGCTTAGGAATGTGAACTCTTGCATATCTTTCTTTTTATGCTTGGGTAGTTTCTCATAGGGACAGCACACCTGAACATGACCTTCACGATCTTCCACATCCGTGCAAGCAAACAATCTCAGGAGCGTCACTTCTTCTTCTCCTCGTCCAACTCCCTTCGGAGCTGCGGCTTGAGCTGGGTCTGGTGGGGTTGTGGAACTATAAGGAGTCAAACCATGGGGAGGCAAGTGGTACTTATCTAAATAACTCCTCATGGTCGCCATATCCACCTCTAGTTGCTCGTAGGACACAAGGGGTTGTGTGGGAGGGGTACCTATCTCATAACCCTTGCCGGCCCTGCTGCTCTCTCCATTCATTCGTACTTTCCACTTTTTCTTACTCCATCCCTGTGCATCCTTTACATTGAGTGGGTTGAAGGCTAGGTCACACTCCATATCCCCATCAGTTTCCTCCTTAGGCACACCAACATAGAAGCATAGCTCTATATTCAAGTCAGGAATGTAAGGATCCTTATTATTTCCCCTATAGAAATCCTTCCACTCTGACATGATATAGGACCCCATATTTAGATGAATCCCCTAAATTGCACAAGCTACCACCAGTGTTTGGGGGTATGTCAAATCTGTGGTGTTGCCCGAAGGATGAATCCTATGAGTCACAAAATTAAGCCACCTCCGATCCTCCGCACTAAAGTGCGTGCTCTTGATCCTCTCTGTGCTAGTCCAGTAGACCTTTCCCCAGTTAGCTGCCACAATTAGAGTGTTCCTTATCCACCATAGGTTCATTTCCACAAGCTTTGTCTCAAACTCAGTATTAGGGACATTTGGCACCGCTAGAACCTCGTTAATCATAGCCATGCCCATAGGAACATACACTTCACATATGCAGATGATAAGGTGGGGGTCGCCCCAAAGTACAGTAGGGAGCATGGCATACAACTCTCGAACCCAACCTATAACACCATCCTGAGCAGGCTCCACTAATGGCATCCACCCGAACTCCTGTAGTCGGGCATAGAATTTTGGTGCCCCATCCTCTACCTCCATTATCACAAATCCTATCTCATTACAAAGCCACATCCTTCGATAGTCTTTGTATCTCTGCTGACGTGTTCTATCAGGAAACCTCTAAAAAAAAGGGGGAGCAGTGTCTTGGTTTTGGTTAGTCATAGTGTTAGCATTCCTGTACAAATCATGCAAAATCAAGTTAGAAACTATAAAAGTGCTCAAACCATTACTATGTTCCAAAATTTTTAAGGTTAAACTTTTCAAGGGAGGCTACTGCCTATCTCCCACTATTGTGGAAGGCATCCCGCTACAGCAGGGCCATTATAATAGGAATTTTCCTGTTATAGTGGTACCTCTATGGTATGAGGGAGCACTATAGCAGCTTTCATCATCCCCAACCCACCTTCGATGCATCAATGGTATTTTGTTTTACAATTTTTTGCAATTTATCAACTTTCTAACTTAAATCAGGGTTAGTGAAGTACAATAGGACTACTAAATACAAGAATTTGGGTGTTAAACCCCAATTCAAGCCTCAATGGCCAAGAAAATTTCAAAAAGTCACATTTTACCTTCTACCCTTTGTTCAATCCGCATATTAGCCATTAACTCCATAAATCTTACTCCTAGAAGGCCATAGGGGTGTTGGAAATGTAAAAGAAGTAAGCATGGTTTGAAATTTCATTCCAAATAGGGTGAAATAAAACCAATTTAAAAACCAACCCTAATTTCATCTATTTTTATAAATTCTAGACTTGTTCTTCCATAATTAGTGTAATAAAGTAAAGAGATGACATTAGAATGAAAGTTAACCTAGAATTCAAGCGGGAGAGAGTGGTTGATCGGGCAAGGAAGGGGAAGTTTGAGTTTGAAATGAGAAATGAGTTGAAACCTATTTCATTTCCCTTTTAAAACTACCAACATCCCGCTATAGCGGTGCTGCTATAGCTGCAGGGGTCCCACTATAGTAGGGACTAGGTAGTCGAAGGGGATGGAATATTTATTTTCCCTTTTTGGTGTGTATTTATATATTTGGGTGTATTTGCGAGGCCTTAATTACCTTGAGTACTTGTATCCTCTCATCAAAATTGGTCTTGTACATTTTGATTACAGTGTATTATGTGAGGCACTCGTGGTGAGTAAGCACGTTACAAGTTTGTACAATTTTGTCATAAGGTCGATGAGTGAAGATTGAGAATAAGAGCTTTCTAAATCAATGAGTAAGTAAGTTATGACCCTAAAAATGCAGCAACTTATCATCCCTACTATTGTCATTTGGGGATGAATGATAGGTAAATTGGTATCTGTTGTAATGGCTTGTTCTGTCATTGTTGTAATCACCACGTACGTGGGCACGGGGCATGGAAATTCTCTTTAAAATCTTTAAGAGGTCCATTATAGTAGGAATTTTCTGCTTAAAGATTATTGTTAGATGAATTCAAAGTGGAAAATTTTAGGGAGGCAGGCTAACATCACCCTGCTATAACAGCATGCGGGCTGCTATAATGCGGTCTCGATAGTCTCTCTGCAAATTTTTAAAATCCTTTCCCTTTTATCATTAAACCAAGATGCTGAATCCTTCAATAAACTCCCTGGGGTTGCCTCAATACTTTAGAATGATGAGGATAAAGATGTACACTAACAAAGGATGAATCTCGAAGGTTCCTTATGGTTTTCACACTAGTTGCTAAGAACGGGTCAAGGAATAAGATTTCAATACTCCATAACAACTTCTTGATGCCTAGGTAGGCTAGGTTTAATGTCAGACCTCAGTTGGAAAATGCATTCATAATATAGATTGACAGGAGATTTCATAACTAGGTCTGCGGGCATAGTAATTGGATGGATTTAAACAAATAAATTAGGGCAAATGGGAATGAATTTAGTGTTTATGTAATTGTGTGGTGAACTGTTTATAATTCTTACCTGCTATTTTGTTATATATGCCAATTGAGTAATAAAGTGGGAATGAACTGGTTTATATTTGAGGGATAATTGTTAAGTGGAGATGAGTTGGTAGAAAAGTTGGTGTTAATTCCTTAAATCTTATTTGATTAGTGATACTTGATTGTATAATATAAGCTCTAGGTGGAGATTATGAAATATGGTGTGTTAGTATGTCGGTAAGAGAGTTTAGGGAAAGTTGTGAAGTAACTTATTAATGACGATGTAGTATTAAAATGGAAGCTAATGAGTAAGCAGTCTTGTAGTTAGAGAGGAATTGTGGATGTGTGAGAGTGTACATGTATGTACGTTTATATAATCATAAAATTGGTAGTTAACTGGATTGATGGTAGGTATTTCCTTGTGTGGACTATTGGTTGATTATAATTGATGTAGTAAGTGGTTGACTTACCTTGAGTTAGGTCATAGGTTATGGTTGAATTGGAGTTAAGGCTCAATTTGGTTATGTATGGGCATGTTAACTGATTGTTTGTTTATTGAGTTGTAATGCATGCTAATGAATATTGAACTTATTAACTATTGAATACATGTTTGGAAATTGAAAACTTATAAATAGGTTGGTACAAAGGACCTTGTTGATATGCAAGTATGGTTGATTTAACTCGTATTGTGATTATACTTGTTGAGGGTACTGGTTATTTGTTGTGAGTGATTTGATAAAGATTTATTATGACTATAGTGTTGGATTTCCAGGAGAATATGGTGGGGACATTAGAATAAGGGTAGGATATCACTTGGTTTGGGATAAGGATGGCAGGCGCTAGTTTTCTGGTATATATGGTACATGGACTGAGTTAGTGCCCTGCAAGGCATAGCTAGTAGGCTGACATAAGACCCATACCATGTGTGTACACTGTGATTTTTTATTGATTGATAGTTCCTTGAGTGAATCTGGTTATATTCTATATTTATATGTTGGGTTCCTTGTGTGGACCATTGATTAATGATCTTTGCTGGTCTTTTGGATGAGCCTATGACTTGACTTAATGATTTGTACATTGTACTTGAAGTGAGTTGTTACTTGACGTAGTAAGGTAATCATATGCTTTTAAATTAATGATAAACCAGATTAGTCTTACGAGTTATAATGGGGGTGTTTGACTGAGAATTTAGTATTAATATGTATAGATGTGATCTTGTGTGTTTTTTCCTAATTTAGATGATATGCTAAAGCAATTGTTGTGAGTGAGTATGACTTAAGTAGGTTATTAATTGCCATGTGTATTTCTTGGTGAAAATGTAGGTTCTTGATGTCTTACCGGAATAATTGGTTGATGCATAGTTAGGGTGGAATATAATGGTGAGGAGGTGGTCAATTAGTAATAAGTGTTGTATTGTGAGTCATAAATTTATTAGTGAGAAGGGCGGAAATGGAATAGGAAATGCTGAAGTTAAATTGGAAATTATGAGTTCATGTTTGATTTTGGATTTTTGTATTATCTTTATGTCATTTTACCTTGGTCGGCTGCTGATTCCTACCAGTACGTGTGGTTGTACTGATATTACTCTTGCTCAATCCTTTTGGGGTATAGTCTAGTTGCAAGATCAGTTGATGTTTCTTATTTAATGCTAATAGAGATCTCCAACAACTTTCGTCTTCTCATTCCATGGTGGAAGCTAATCTTATGTATTTATTATTCTATTTAGTAGCACTTGTACATGTCTAGATTAGGTCCTCGGGGGAAAAAGGTTTCTTTTGTTATTTTTCACCAGCTGTGAAGCTTACCTCTATACAATTACTTTTGGCTATTGTTGCACGTTTGGATCTAGAGTTACACCAAATGGATTTGAAGTCCTCTTTTCTCAATAGAAAACTAAACGGGGAAATCTATATGGAACAACCTGTAGATTTTGTTGTTAAAGGGCAAGAAAAGAGTTTGTAAATTGAAAAGATCAATTTATGGCCTAAAGCAGTCTAAAACACAGTGGTACCTAAGATTTCATAAGAAGGTAATTTCATTTGATTTCACCATGTTCAATGAAGACCATTGCATCTATGTGAAGAAGTCCAATGGAATGTTTGTAATTCTTTTCGTTTACATGGATGATATTTATTAGCCGAAAATAGTTTGGAGTATGTGAAAACCATCAAGTCATGGCTTTCAAAGTCATTTGACACATGAATGATATGGGTGAAGCAGACTATATATTGGGTATTAAAATCTAATGAGATCATTCCAAGAAGTTTTTTAGTCTATCTCAAGAAACATACATAATTGTCATGCCTCAAATTCCATTGGACCGGACAGGCACCCATAGCCGTATAGGCCCGAGAGTACCAACCTATGTTCATGTGCTTCTCATGCATGTAACTGAGCTAAACAAAAGTTTTGCCAAGTATTGACATGATGAATCGATAACATAAACCGTGTAGATAAATTCAGAATAGATATACAAGGCTTGGCCGTTGGGGACACAACGTCTAAAAGACAAGACACTACCATGCTTAACTTTACAATGTCTACAAAGCCTCTAAAAGATACATAGACTTAGTTAAGGTCGGCACAGGTCCCCACCTTAAACATAACTACTACACAATACCAAAACATATAAAATAGACTTGGGAAGCCCCGAATCAACCAGGAGCTCACCAATAGCCACTGGAGGTCCTGTGCTCCTACGGGAGAGGTCTACTAGCTCCTGTTCCTGTAGCATGAAATGCAGGTCCCCCAAGAGGGACGTCAGTACGAAAGAATGTATTGGGTATATAAGGCTAAAATTAACTATACATAACACAAGAGCTTAAATGAAGTCAGGCACAAGTGTATAGAAAATGCTAATAAAACTACCTTTGCTGGTATCTGTGGAACCATGTACATTACATTCTTTACTTTTATTTTTCCCTCTTTCCTTTATAATCTTTATAAGTTATGTAATACAAGTGACCAACTGTTCAGTGGTATATAAGTTGGGATTGGCCCATGCTAGGCTTACGCCCCTGAGCTGCAACCCATATATATAAACAAATAGGGATCGGCCCATGCTAGGCTTACGCCCCTGAGCTGCCACCCGAATATAACCATATTTGCATTACTTAATTTATTTAATTTTTGAGATTGTTACATTGGTGGTTATAACATTATTGAACTTTGGAATAATAGTGCCCTATTAAAAAACACGTGAATAAACCCTTGGTGTAGTATCAATAAAGTAGGGAGCAATTGTCTACAAATGAAATACTTAGGGGCTGATCTAGCACACGGATCTTAGTTGGCTAAAAGGAGAACACCTAAAACTTGCTAGTGAAAGTGGACATGCAGACCTAATAACAAACATGTATTGAGGTATTTTAAGATATTAAGGAATGGAAACAAGGTCGTTAGCTACATGGGACGTCATATGCTGCTAAAGGATACAGAATAGAGTAGCCTTACATACCTTGCTGCACAACTCCAAAATTAACTCAAATTAACCTCCTGCCTTTTGCATTACTTATCTATAATGATATATGTGGTAAAACTAGTATTAGTAGCTAATCAATGCATATGGGCTACTTAACCTCACCAAAACAGTAACCGGGCAGTTAGCCCATAATTTAGCAAACCAAGGGTGTTCTTTCAACCCCTTCTCATCTCATTACTTTTATATATTATACAGATGCATATATGACCCCACTTCCCCCCCAAAATTGGTTTGGCTTCATAACACACATAAAACAGTATGCCAAGTGTGTTACGCAACAAGCTCATACAACATCTGATTAGGTGGTGTATCGATACACCCTCATTTTAAATGTCTATACCAATTACTTACATCCCTCCTTAAGATCAACCAAGCTGTCCCAACAACTACACATAAATAGTCTCTTAAATAGCCCCAAATACCCTTCACATAATAGCACAATATTGGGCTCACCATCCTATGAATTCTTAATAACAATATATCCATAATTCATCACCCAAATTCATACATAAGGAGGACAAAGATGGAGCAGTCACCTTACCTCAATTTCTGTAATTTACCCTTTTAGCTTGAAATTTTTAACACCATGAACTTCTCTTCACACTTACACCAAAAATAAGAGAAAAGTCTCTTAATAATCAAGAAAAGTGACCAATTAGCTTGTGAAAGTATTCTATCCTATACCTATATTTAAGCATGGATAACATTTTTTCCTAATCTTCCCTAGTAGAATTAAGCTAAAACCATGAGTGTTTTCACCTACTTTGGCTTGCAAAGGTGAGGGTTTCTTCAGGAACCCTAAAAGAAATATAGGGGTTGCTAGTTTTAACCCTTGAAAGAAAGAGAGAAAGCTAGAGATAATCTTGAAATTTTATGTGTTAAGAATGAGTTAAAAGACCAGCTAACTTGGTCTTATATTGAGCCCTCTAGAAGGCTCTTTTAATCCTATTTTTCATCCACAATTTGGTCAAGTAGGTGATGCACCTACTTGGTTATATCAAGCAGCTCAATAGGTCAAAGTAGGTTATGCACCTACTTACTTTACTAATGTCTAATTTGGGCCTTTAACTTACTGGGCCTTTGGCAGATTTTTTTGTGTTGGGCTTCCCATTCTCTTCTCCTTTCATTTTACTTAGTTTGGGCCTTCAAAGAGTCCATTATAATAGGATTTAATCTGATCCATTAGCTTAGTAGGTAGTACACCTCTTTGTAACATTTAACTTGGCCCAAATTTGATCCATAACCTTGTTAGTAGGTAATACACCTCTTTGGAAAATTTAACTTGGCCCAAATCTGACCCATAACCTTGGGTCCATTAACTTGGTCCATATATCTCAAGTAGGTGATTCAGCTACTAGTTAATTAAGTCAAGAAAGCACCTCAATAGTTAATTCCATTTTCAGTTCTTAATCCCTTTAATTTAACTTACAGTTGGTGTACACTTGGTCACTTTAAACTTTAGATCCAAATACCTACTCACGATCCCAAGCTTAAATAGTTGCATTGACATTAATTTAGTCGTGTCACATTAAAATGTACGGGCAGTTCTTTCCAACCCATCTTACCGTCGCTAGTCATATAGGAAACCAATTCTATTACCCATACTATAAGGCTATATCAAGTAACATATAAGTAGAACTAGTACACGTAGGATACGGGGTGTTACAATAATGAAAATTTTGAATGCTTTCGAATGAATAGTTGCAAACCAATGGATACTCCTATAACAAAAGGTGAAACTTTTAGACTTGAAATGTGTAGAAAGACTGAAAAAAAATAAAGACATGTCTCGAGTAACATATTCTAGAGCTGTTGGGAGATTGATGTATGCTTGGATGTGTACTCCCTCAACTATTTGTTATGTCGTAGGTATGGTTAGCAAGTATCAATTCGATCCTGGAAGAGATTATTGGAAAGTAATAAAGAGAATTTTTTTAAGGGAACAGTAGATTATTCACTATGATATAGTGGATTTGGTTTATTCTTAAGAGATTATATAGATGCTGATTGGTCTAGTGACTGGTAAGATAGAAAATTGAACTCTAGTTATGCTTTCTTACTTAATGGTGGTGCTATTTTATTGAAAAGTAATAAACAAACTTGCACAAACCTTTCAACCATGGAATCTGAATTCGTGGCTTGTGCATCTGCAGTACAAGAAATTGTTTGTTGAGAGATTCTTTGAGCATATGAATATTACAAATAATTTTCAAGGTCCCATGATTTTATATTGTAACAGTCAAACGGCTATTGCATACATGAAAGATCCTAAGTATCACAGCAAAACCAAACACATTGGCATTAAGTATAACTTTCTAAGAGATATAGTAGTAAGTGGAGAGATAAATATATAATACATTCCTACATGAGAAATGATAGTTGATCCTTTTACAAAGGCGATAGCTAAAGACTTGTTTGAGAAACATGTTATAGCTCTAGCTTTGCATAAGATATGATAATATTTCTTTATTATAAAATTACTTGGTTGTTATAATATTCTCATCAAATAATACTATTGAATTTATATTAATATCTCATATGCATATGATAATGTGTTTTATTGATAAAGTGTGTATAACAAATCGAAAGATTCGGGCTCTCACATGAGGAATTTCCTCTTACATGGAGAACATGAAGAGATTATTTTTACCACCATGTTATGACTTGTTTTGTAAGCAAGCTATTAATCTTTCTAAGAAGATGAGTTTGAGGATCATTAAAGAGAGAAACTCGGGTTAGGCATCTAGAGGTGTCTAGACCAAGATCTTTACGGTGTTGAATAGTTGACAGAATGAGACACACGCGCCAATATAAGATAAGAATACCATACCACATATTTCATACCATGTGTGCTTAGCGACCAATGGGTTAATGGAAGAATGGTTCCCTGCTTCTTCATTGTGTGAGCCTGAAAATTTACATTAACTTTTCATTGGAATACCCTTTGACCTATGATTGTTTCTTGAAGTTTCATTCGGTGTTGCTACTTTATCATGTCACTAATATCTACGAGTGATTTAGTAATGTGGTACATGTCTAAGAAAGCAATTGATTTGGAAAAATAGGTTTGAGTAGAAAGTTAAGACAATTAAAATTAATAAGTTAAATATACACAGGCTAGCCATTACACTTACCATATAAGTGTAATTATGAATATAAAGTTAAACATGAACTTGAGTTTGCCTCTTTAGAGGATGGGGAATTAGATAAATAACTACTGAAGTAGTGAATGATGTCTGGTATATGCGAGTAATATGATCCTTACATTTACAGTCGATTCTTTCCCCATGTGATTGAATTCCTATTTTGAGCATATGTATAGCCTTAATAGGTTACAAAATATTGTAGCTCCTAATGCTTGCAAGTCGCACAAACTATTTAATAGTATTAATTATGTGTGTTACTTGCATGGTGCTATCTATCATGAGAGGCATGGGTGACCTCCAAAGCTTAAAAAAATATTTGATACCACTCCTCTTTGTTTTTGGTGATCTTTATTTGTGCTAACATAGATTAACCTATCTAATTTAGCAGTTATAGTATCCTTAATTTTAGGGAAAACACTGATGTAAATAGTTTTGCTGCTCAGAATTTGCATCTTGTATGCCTTTTCTGTGATGATAACACTGTGATTGTGGCTTTATCTTTCTAGATCTCACTCTAATTAATGGAATTTGTGCTTTGTCTGTGTTATTGATTTTCCTTCCTATCAATGGTAACTGTTGAAAATTGTAGAATTCCTGCTTGTCATTTTTGATAATAGCTAGATTGGCTAGATAGTTTGAAAGTCTATTTCATTCCCTGTAAATATGTTGCATTTTCATCTCAATCATAGTCATTGCATCCTCGAGTCCATCCACACTATCTGCTATTTCCAATGGCACTTTTCATACTTTATTAACAACATTCACCATTAAGAGAGAACCAGACTTAAGCATCATCTTCTTCATATTTATTTTCATATAATATCTAACACCTTCCAATATGGCTCTCATCTTTGCCTCCACATTGGTTGTAATACCAATGTTTCTTGCCTGTGCATAAAATAAATCCCCTTTGTAGTTTCTCAGACTAAAACCATATGATCAATACCTAGATTCCTTTTGCTTGTTCCATTAATTTTCCATTTAATTACACCTTCTTGAGATAATTCTCACTTGATTATGAAATGATATAACTTTGGTTTGTAGATTCCCATAATTTTGATCATCTCCTTCCATTCCTTACCTGGATTCTTTATCCATGGAAACTTTATGCTTATCATTTGATTGATGTACTTCTGCACCTGATTTATTATCCCATTGACACTAGTATCTCCACCATGCTTTCTGTTATTTCTTCTTTTCCAAAGCACCCATAAAATCAATGTTGGTATCATTTTATAGATCATCTGTAGTTTGTTTGGAGCCTGCAAATGCCACCATGTCATCATGATATGAGGTAGTTTCAAAACTATTAGCTTGGGTTAATGAAAAAATAGAGTTAGGGTCTTTTTAACTCGTGTTGTCATAGTAATTCTCTATTATAAACTCATACTCAGTTAGCATTAATGTTGTGCTTAGTAGAAAAAGTAGATAAATGGATAAGCTTTAGTCGTAAGGATTGGTCAAGGTTATAATTTTGGAAATATAGCAGGTTTAGATATAAGGTAAGGTCTATATGACTATTCATAATAGCAAGAGATATAAAGTTAATGACTATCTTTAAGAAGAAGTTGTTATGAGAAGAGTTATTTGGGCAACCTAAAGTAAGCAGGTATAAAAGTTTACCTTGTTATAGTTGGTACATGTGTACTAGTGGAGGTTGTATAGGCTTATTTACACCAATGGAAAGGTATGCTAAAGGTCATCCTTCTTCTTGGCATGTCCCTTTATAGCCCAATGTATGACATGGCTAGCTTGCTATTGAGAATGACCTGTAGTCGTAGCTCTTCATATTAGCTACCTAAGTAGATTACCACATCCTTTCGACTATTATTCCTTTGTTAGTGACCGAGCTCTAGACATGACTTAGAATTACTTATAGGTTGTATCTAATGTATGATTTCTGATGTTTCTTCTTTTCCAAACCACTCATAAAATCAATGTTGGTGTCACTTTATAAATCACCTGTAGTTTGTTTAGAGCTTGCAAATGCCACTATGTCATCATGATATGAGGTAATTTCAAAAGTATTAGCTTGGGTTCATGAGAAAATAAAATTGGGTTCCTATAAACTCATGTTATCATAGTAATTCTCTCTTAGAAACTCATATTCAATTAGTATTGTTGTTGTGCTTAGTAGAAAAGTAAGGAAATGGATAAGCTTTGGTCATAAGGATTGGTCATATGCGACCAAAGGCTATAATCGAGGAAATATCATGGGTTTAGATATAAGGTAAGGTGTATATGATTGTTCATAATAGCAGGAGCTATAAAGTTAGTGACTTTCTTTAAGAAGAAATTATTATGAGGAGAGTTATTCGAGAAACCCAAAGTAAGTAGGTATAAAAGTTTACCTTGTTATAGTTGGTACATATGTACTAGTGTAGGTTGTATAGGTTGCTTGACACCATTGGAAAGGTATGTTAATGTCCATCCGCTTTCTTGGCATGTCCCTTTATAGCCCAATGTTGGATAGCTTGCTACCGAGAAAGAATTGTAGCCATAGATCTTCATATTAGCTACCTAAGTAGATTACCACATCCTTTCGACTATTATTTCTTTGTTAGTGACCGAGCTCTAGACATGACTTAGACTTGCTTATAGGTTGCATAGAATGTATGATTGTTTGACTTTCCTTGAGCCATGTTATTTGTCAATTTGTCGGCTATGAGATTATATTCAAATATAATGAGCCTTGTATGCTGGATTTATTTAGAGCCTTTGGGATAAGAAGTTATTCAGGCCTCTGGGCTAATCGGTTACACAAAGTCTACGGGCTATATAAATAGAGAGTCTACGGGCTAGATAGATGCAACGCCTACAGTCTAGATAGATATAAAGCCTATGGGATAGAAAGATACAAAGCCTACAGGATAGACAGATATAGAGCCTACAGGCTAGACAAATACATGACCTACACGCTAGACAGATACAAAGTTTATGGGCTAGACTAATACAGATACATGAGCCTTATATTCTCAGATATAGATACAAGAGCCTTGTGTTCTTAAATACAAATATACAATTTCTTTTGGGGCTATACATAGAAGCAACTTCCTTTGGTCTATATAGATATCTAGTTGCCTTTGGGGCAAGATAGATATACACAGCCTATGAGCTAGCCGATTACATTCAGCCTACAAGCCAGATAGTTATATAGATGGACACATGTCCAAGTAGGTGCCTAGGGGTATGTAGATTGATGTGCAACTGATGGGCTTATGGGGTACCAGGTAGGTGGTATTGACTGCTATTTATACCTGTCGGGCTTATGGGGTCCCGATCAAGTTATTATTTGATTATTATTGTATGATTTCTATAAATAACTATCAGGCTGTATTATGAATATTCTCGACTTTTCTTTCGGGTATGTTCGATAAATGATGACGTCAGATTAGATAAGTTCACTTAAGTTGAAAGTCAATTTTGTTATGGTTTTAAGGGTTAAGCCATGAGTAGGTCAGTAGACTTAAGATAACATCAAACTTTCTATCGAAGTATTTATAGTTCTTTATGTTATAATTTCCGTTATTTTTAGATTCAGAAAATATGGTATGTAGTGGAACAGTAGAATAATCGTGAAGATATAAATAATGCTTTATCAAAAGAGGGTAAAACTACACAACACATAAGAGATCTTTAAGCATACAAAGATTGAAAAAGACTGATTTCATTGCACGTACAATCATTGTAATTTCTATTATTGATGACCTCATTCATGAATGTGAGGAATTTCCTACTACTCATTCCATGTCTTCACACTTCCAAGGAGCATGTAGGGGTACATCAGTAACCCGCCTTAGACAGTTGACTATTAAGTTTGACACTTACAAGAAGCGTCATGATCAAAACATGAAATAACACCTTAGGGTAATGTGAAACATGATCTCTTAACTTAAAAGTATTGGTCATATTCTCTCTTATGAGCAACAAGTTCAGGTAGTGATCCAGTCTTATTACAATAATTGGGAACATTTAAAGGTTCGCCTAACCCTCGATGATAGCATCAAAACTTTTTCTGATGTTATCCGTTATGTTGAGCTTGAAGACGAGTGGTTTGGTGCTTCTAAAGCTACTTCTAATTCCTTTATGGCAGAATCAAGTGGTAAGAAGTCTTCAGGCTTCAAGCACAAGAAGAATTGGTAAAAGAATGAGAAGGGTAAGAAGACCGAAGAAGAACCCTTTGAGAAAAAAATCAAGTCAAATTCTAATAAGGGAAAGCAGTTTTTCATGAAGAAATACAAGAGCAAGATAAAGTGCTACAGCTGCCAACTTCTAGGGAATTTTGTTTGCGATTGTACGGAGATGAAAATTGTAGCATTTTGACATGCATCTCTAAGTGCTACATATGTTTGAGCACTGCTTTATTTACTTAATCTTATCTTATATGGATTATGTACTCAGGAGCCACCGACCATGTGAGTCTTGATAGAGAAAAGTTTGTGGTGTTTTGTCGAGTGTCACCTGGATCTAGGTAGATCTATGTAGGAAATAATGCAAGACTCAAAGTCAAAGGGATAGGAACTTGCAAAGTAGACTTGCATGGTGGCTTATATTTGATATTGGATGACAGTCTATATGCTCCAGAGATTCTACAAAACGTAGTATCTATGTCTGTTCTTTTAGATGTTGGTTTCAATTTATATTTTAGTCGCAATGGTGTTGGAATTACTCTAGATAATTTTTATTTGGTTTTGGACATCGTTATGATAGCTTTATTGTTTTCTATAAGCTCCAGAAATTCAATGAAACATAGTATCTATGTTTGTTCTTTTAGATATTGGTTTCGATTTATGTTCTAGTCGTAATGGTGTTAGAATTACTCTAGATAATGTTTTTTATGGTTTTGGACATTGTTATAATCGCTTTATTGTTTTATATTATAATCCTTTCAACTTATGAATTTATGTTGACTGTTGTGTAATGGCAAGTTATTCTAGTAACAATAATATTGACATTATTACATGAAATGCTAAATTGGGTCTCATAAGGCAAGACCGAATGAATGGATTGGCAATGGAAGGACATCTAGGTTCTTTCTCAAAAATTTATATACCAACA
Organism: Capsicum rhomboideum; assembly: GCA_031232105.1. Classification (NCBI taxonomy): domain Eukaryota; kingdom Viridiplantae; phylum Streptophyta; class Magnoliopsida; order Solanales; family Solanaceae; genus Capsicum; species Capsicum rhomboideum. The sequence goes on along the minus strand of CP124711.1, from coordinate 98,016,525 downwards.
TGTGAAAATTATCTTGCCAGAAAGATTGTACGTAAACCATTTGGAAGGCTCAAAGAGCATAATTCCCACTGGAATTAATCCATTCTGATATATATGGTCCAATGAATGTGAGGGAAAGGTTTAATGCATTATATTTCATTACATTTATTGATGATTTCATGGGCTTTGGTTATGTCTATTTGATTTCTCATAAATCTGAAGCACTTGAGTTCTTTAAAACATATATAATGAAGTTGAGATTCAACTTGATAAAAGTATAAAGGATTTCATAATCGATAAATTCATGTATATTTGTTAAATCAGTTTGAAGAATTATGTACTGAAAAACACATTATCAGACAGTCAACTATTTTTTATACACCTCAACAGAATGGTGTAGCTGAAAGAGAGAATAAAACACTATTGTACATGACAAGGTCCATCATGGCACAGGTAAATTTACCTATCTCCTTCTGGGGAGATGTGTTATTGATTGTAGCTTACATATTTAATAATGTCCCTTCTAAATCAGTATCTTCCACTCCTTAAGAACTATGTACTAGTAATAAATCAAAATTTAATGATCTATGACCTTGAGGTTATGATGCATACATTAAAGATCATTTTGGTGAGTTCAATAAACTGGGTCCAAAAGGAAAGAAATATATCTTTGTAAGATACTCAGAACACTCCAAAGGGTATATGTTCACTGTGAATTATAGGATGGAAGTTATACTGAAATTGAATTACAAGATGTCTCATTTCTAGAAAATGATTTTCCCAAAAAGGGTGAAATAAATGACAGTGAACCTCTTTATGAAATGTTGAATTCAAAATATTAGAAAATGTTATCAAACATACTCGATAATTCAATATATCAAGAAATGGTTCCTGGTCCAAGTGGTAGTTTGGAATCCCTAAATCCTATGGAGGAATCTAAACTTCAATTACATAAGAGTACAAAAAAAAAAGTACCTAAATGATCTTATGAGATTGAGGATTATAATTTCTTGGTATCTCTCACAGAATTGGATGAACCTAATTATGTGAAAAGGCTTTATCGAGTCCTGAAAAGTTGAGTAGATAAAAAAAAATGAAAGAAGAATTAGGGTCTATGAAAACCAATAATGTAATAACCCATTCTGTCATTATTATAATCACCGTATCTGAAGGACACGGGGTATGGAAATTCTCTTTATAATCTATAAGCGATCCATTAAAAATAATTGTTAGACGAATTTAGAGTGGGAGATTTTGGGGAGGCAGGCTGACATCACCATGCGATAGCAGGAATTTTCCCGATATAGCAGTGCTGCTATAGCTTCATGCAGGACGCTATAAAGGGATCTCAACAGTTTCTTCATGAATTTTTAAAACCCTTTTCTTTTCATCTTTGAATCAGAATGTTGCCTTCTTGTAAAATCTCCCTAGGATTGCCTCAAGAACCTAGAATGATGAAAATAAAGAGGTACACTTAGAAAGGGTGAATCTCAAATGTTCCTTGAAGTTTTCAAACCAAAAATTGCAAAGAACGGGTCAAGGAATAAGAGTTCATGCCTCTGTAACAACTTTTTGGCACTCAGGTAGGCTAGGTTTAACTTAAGTAGTAGACCTCAGTTAGAAAACAAGTTCATAATATAGATTGATGGAATATTTCATGCCTAAGCCTACGGGCATGGTTATTGGATTAATTTAAACAAGTAAATTAGGGAAAACATGAATGAATTTTGTGTTTATGTAATTGTATTAGGAATGGTTACTAATGCTTACCTGTTATTTCGTTATACATGTCAATTGATTAGTAAAGTAGGGACGAACCAGCTTATATTTGAGGATTAAATGTTAAGTGGAGATAAGTTGGTTGAAAATTTGGTGTTAATGCCTTAAATCTTTTTCGGTTAGTTATTCTTGAATATACAATATATGCTACAGGTGGAATTATGAAATGTGGTCTGCTAGTATGCCTGTAAGAGAATTTTGGGAAAGTTTTAAAGTAACCGATTAACGATGATATAGTATTAAGATGGAAGTTGACGAGTCAGTGGTCTTGTCGTTAGAGAGGAATTGTGGACGTGTGTGAGTGCATAGGTATGTATGTTTATATAATCATAAAATAGGTATTTAACTTGATTGATGGTAGTATGTAGTTGTATGGACTATTGGTTGATAATATTTAATGTAGTAAGTGGTCGACTTCTCTTGAGTTAGGTTCTAGGTTTTGGTTGAATTGGAGTTAAGGCTCAATTTGGTTTTGTGTGTACATGTTAACTGATTGTTTGTTTGTTTAGTTGTAATGCATGCTAATATATGTTGTACTTGTTAAATATTGAATACAAGTTGGGAAATTGATAACCTATAAAGAGATTGGTACAAATGACCTTGTTGACATGCAAGTGTGATTGATTTAACTCATTATGTGATTATACTTGTTGATGGTAGTAGTTATTTGTTGTGAGTGATTTGATAAAGATTGATTATGACTAAATTGGTGGATTTTAGGGAGGATAAGGGTGGGGACGTTTGAATAAGGGTGGCAGGCATAAGTTGTTTGGTATATTTGGTACATGGACTGAGCTCGTCCCCTGCAGGTCATATCTAGTGGGTAGACATAAGACCCATAGCATGTGTGTACATCGTGATTTTAGAGAGTTTGATGGTTCTTTGAGTGAAGCGGGTCATATTCTTTTATTTATATATTAGGTTCCTTTTGTGGACCATTAATTAATGATATTTCTTGGGTTTCTTGAATGAACTAGTGACTTGACTTAATGATTTTTACATTATACTTGAAGTGAGTTATTACTTGATGTAATAAGGTAATGAGATACTTTTAATGTAATGTTAAACCAGATTGGTCTTTTGAGTTATTATGGGGGTGTTTGATTAGGAACTGAGTATTAACATGTATAGATGTGATCGTTTGTGTTTTCTTGATTTGGATGATATTCTAAGGGAATTGTTGTGAGTGAGTTTGACTTAATTAGGATATTAATTGCCATGTGTATTTCTTGGTAAAAATGTAAGTTTTTGGTATCTTATCGAAATAACTGGTCATTGCGTAGTTAAGGGTGGAATGTAATGGTGAGGAAGTGGTCAATTAGTAATAAGTGTTGTATGGTGAGTTATCATTAAGGTTCGGGGATCTAGCTGGAGGCCCCATCATTATTAAGGCTCGAGGAATCAGAGCCTTCCTCCTTCATACCACTTAGGAAAAAGAACTCTTATACATCTTCCTTCTTCAGCTTATGGAGTTTCTCATGAGGGGCAGTGCACCTGAACATGACCTTCATTGTCTTCCACATCTGATCAAGCATGCAATCTCAGGAGCATCGCTTCTTCTTCTTCTCATCCAACTCACTCCGTAGCTCTGGCCTGCGCTGGGTATGACAGGGTTGTGAAACTAAAAGGAGTTAAATCATAGGGAGGCAAGTGGGATCGCTCTAAATAACTCCTCATAGTTTCCATAACCACCTTCAGATGCTTGTAGTACATAGAGGGCTATATGGGAGGGGTACCGGTCTCCTCACCCTCACTATCCCTGCTACTCTCTCCCTTCATCCCCACTTTCCTCTTCTTCATACTCTACCCCTGTGAACCATTTGCCTTAAGTGGGTTGAAAGGTAGGTCACACTCCATATCCCTATCAGCTTCTTCCTTAGGCACACCGCATGGATGCATAACTCCATAATCAAGCTGAGAAGGTAAGGAGCCTTCTTATATCTTGATATGAGCATTGCTAGCTTTGAGTTTGGATTATTTTTGTTTTATCGGATTCAATTGAGAGGTGAAGGTATAGAGTCCTTTGTTTCTCATAAATCCAATTAGATTTCAACAATTCCACATATCCTTTTCTTTATTTCATTTTTTTGCATTTTGATTCTAGTTTCTGACTAGGATCATTATCATTTTGATATCAGAGCTTAGGCTAAATAGTTGTTCCAACAATTCATAATCCTCGGTTCATAAATTTGAAAATCTTTTCAAAAATATTTTTGGTCAAAAATCATACAATTTGTGTTTTTGTTTGAGTTTTCATCACTAGATTTGTGTTTCTCTTTTCTTTAAGGGTCTAAATATAAAATTTGGATTGATTTGGAGTTGTTTGAAAATTTCACCATTGCTGAAGGTCAAAAAATCTTGAAGAAGAAGAAATTGGATTTGTTGATCTTGATGAAATTGTAGGTTTATTTGTATTGGGCTTTGTTTTCCTCATAACAAGGAGTACAAATCTAATATTTAGTTTGAATTTCAAGTTGGATTTGATAAGGTTCATGTTTTAAAGTTCATGCTCATTCATCATGTTCTTCATAGCTTGAATATGGAATAAATGGGTTTACTTTTTTACTTGGAATAAGGGCTAAAAATTATTGGGGTTTGTTCGTTTTGTTGAAAGGAGCTTGTGTTTAAAATTTCATAAAAATCGAAGTTAAATTGAGTGAGTTATGAATTTTTGAAGTTCATAATGTTCTTGGTGTTCTTCATAAAATTTATATCTTGTTGAAGAAAAACTTTTAAAAGGTGGTGTTTGATCCAAAAGAAAAGAAAGAGAAAGTGTTAAAGTGTTTGTGAGCCCAAAAGAGTACAAGAAAATATCTGAAAATTGAGCCAAAAAAAAAAAACAAAAAAAAACACGTCAGTCAACAGTGCCATGCGACTGCACGCGTTAGCAGCTAGCACAGCAGCTGCAGCTGCAGCGACCCCCACTCACGCCTAACGTGCATGAACAGTAACTTCAGAGGCTGTTTTTGCAGGTTTGTGGAGTTAGAAAAAAATATTTAAGTACCCAAACTTCCTACTTATTTTTCTAAACTCATTTTTCTTCGATTTCTCTACTATTTAACAACTAATTAACATATTTAATTACTTGTTAACTAGTTTTAATCATTCAAGTCATCAAAAATCAAAATTTTCAAAGTGTTGAACTTCTTTGAGGCTCCAAAATTTTTCTAAGTGTGAGAACTTCCTAATTCTTTTTCCCACTCATTTCTCTTTCATTTCTCTACTATTTAATAATTAATTAACATATTTAATTACTTGTTAACTATTATTTAAATATCAAATCACCTCTTTGATTCTTCAAACTAATTATCATCGAGTAATTTCTTCTACTTTTTGTTACTTAGTTCTTGAGTCTGAAATTTTTCGTGCTTCATTTATTCTAATTTTTTGTATTAATTCATAGATAAATTTCTTGATTCAATTCCTTTTATCTTTATTTAAGTATTTCTTCTTTCAAGAGTCATAAGAGTCTACTCCACCACAAAGATAGGAGACCTTGAATTGGTTGAGCGAAGCTATTTCACATGCAATTTTGAGAAGAAGCTGTAGAAGGCGAATTAAGAGTTCATATATGAGTGAAGTGAAGTTTTTATTAATAACTTGTTTGCTAGTTTTGTAGGTACAAAAGGTTATATAAAGGAGAATGACATCCATAGCTTTGAATTATTGTATAGATGACATTAATGACTATGCTTGTAGCGACATGAGTTATGAGTAGAGTGATGATGAGCCACATGAGGGTTGTTTGAGTGCTTGTGAGCAAAGTAATGAATCTCATGAGTACGATGGTGAGTCCTATGAAGGATATGATAGTTCAAAATATTACAATCAACATGATGATGAGGATTACTACACCGGAGATGAATATGAGATACATGGAGCATATGGCTCTTATTGTAAACATGAAGGAGTAGAAGTATCTTATAATGAATTTAATAGTGAAAATGAAGGGTATGGGGGTTCTCATATTATGCACCATAGTGATGAAAATGATGTGAGGTACAATTCTTTCTCCCGTATGCCTTATGAACCCTTTGAGGAGGATTGTGATAAGGGGAAGTTGTGAGGATAAACTACCTTCCTCATCTTGTGCTACTTCCTATCCTAGTTGAGGGGTATAGATATGTGGGTAGAAACAATTCAAAGACGTCATGTGGACCATAGGCAAAGAACATTTTCTACTTCTTGGGATGCAAGAACTTGTACTTATTATCCTCATTTTAATGTTACTATTTCTCCATATGGTAATGATATTAGAGGTAGGATAGAAGGATCCACAGGCCGTGAGAGTAGAGTAAGCTTAATGTTTCAAGATGTGCAAGACCCCAAGAGGCGAATTCTTAGAACAAAAGTGAGTATTTTTGGTGTTATGAGGTTTGATCTTGTACTTGATGATCAATGTCTTATCCATGGCATATCCCATGAAGTGGTGGAATATCTTATGTTATCTTTAAATCCATTTCAAAATCCTATTCAAGATGTAACAGGTTTTGGATTGATTAACAAGTAAGGGTACTTATTTCACTTAGGGAGTATCAAGAAAGGTATGGTGTGGTGTGGGCATATTGGTTACTTGTAATATTCCTTTGGGATTTTCTTGCTTTCAAAATCATAATGTCCCATATGAGCACAACTCCAGCATTGAAAACCAAAGGAAAGGCAATCATTCATATATACTACAAGGTAGCAAAGCTAAACCTTACACTTTGTTGAAAATAGAAGAGCCTTGTGTGGCTAGTAGCCAATTGAGTGTAAGTGATGTCTTGTATATGTGTGAGCTTAAGGATCCTTTTCCTTGTGATGATCTTGATGACACCTTGTTGCATGATAATAATGCTATTTTTTGAGTTCCCAAAGACATGTTGATCCTATAGATGACCGGATTTATTCTTCTAAGATCGATTTAAGTCCACCTAGTGTTAGCACTTATGACTTGAGTGAAAATATAATGTCATTTGATGGGGGTAGTCAAATTCTAGTTGGCTATGATGGTGGTAATCATGTGCGTGATTCTTGTAAGCCTGACATGCTACCAACTAGCGTTAATTATGGTGATGACCAATTTGCTTGTAAAGGTGACCTAATAATTGAGGAATTGTGTGATGTGATAAATGAACCTCAATTTAGTAATGTCATTGATATAGTTGGTCATGTAGATAATCATGTGAAGTCATTGTACGTAAATGATGAATCCTTGAATTGTGATTGCATTCCTTATTCTTCTCATGAGGATGTTGAGGTGGAATGTGTTTTTAAGGATAATCCCTTATTTGAGGTTGATATTACTAATGAAGGTGTAATACATAGTGGTGTATCTTGGCATGATGGAAATGTAGCCCCTCTTGAAGGCTACCAAGTGATTGAGAATCCACTATGGTATGGTAACACACTTTTTGAAGACAGAACTCTCTTCTTGGAAGATGATAGTACATATATTTGAGGGGTTAATGGTCGAAAGGAAGAAGGTGTATATTCTCCAATGACCCCTTCATTCTTGTATGACCCCATTCTTTAACAGATAATTTAGGATCCAGAATAAAATATTTACAACATTGGTTTATAGATCTATGTGAAAAATACAAAGAAAGTATTAATTTAGATAAAACAATAATAAAAAATTTAGCATGTTGCAAGAATAAAACAGCACCGCAATTTGGATGCACAGATAAATATTATAATAAAAGAAAAAGAGATATAATAAATATAAATATAAACCATACAAGTCTAGATATAAATATAAAAAACCACGAAGAAGATATTATGTAAAAAATTACAATAGTAAAAAGCCATATAAGAAAAAGAAAACATTAGCAGAATGTACATGTTACAACTGTGGAAAGTTAGGACACCTAGCTAAATATTGTAAAATACCTAAAGACCCAAAGAAAAAACACATAACAGAAATAAAAATAGAAGATGATGAATATACACAAATCGATTATATAGACTACGAATTAGAAAGTGAAGATAGTATATATGAATTCTTAGATACTGACAATGAATCGGAAGAAGAATATGACTGAAAAAAATATACAATTAGTTAGACGCGAAGATTACCAAGATGAAGAATCTTCAGAACAAAAAATAATATTTGATAACAGTATATTTGAACAGATAAAAAGTAAAGATTTAAACTTAAGTATCGATAAGATTTTAGATGTACCTATAGTAAAATATTGGTTCAAAAAACCACAAGAAGAATACTATGTAATTAGTCAAAAGGAACATATAATAGATTGTAGATATGCTAAAGGAAAAGCTAAAATACCAATAATAAACAAAAAATTAGTAAATAAAGAAATACAAGATATAAGAGCAAAAACTCCAATTAAATACGTACATTTAGGAGGAACAGAAATATTGATAAAAACATGTTTTAGAGAAGGAATAGATACTCCCATAGAAATATATTTAGCAGATGATAGAATAATACACCCTATAGAAAAAAGTGTAATAAGTGCAGTTAAAGGAAATTTAATCTACCAAAAATTTAAATTTATAATAAGTGCAAACTACTCAGTAGCAGTAACAGATACAAATATAGATAAACCACTAGTCCTATACTGGAAAAATGTCAGGAATAGAACTAGCACCAGGAAGTAAAATATTTACAGCAAGCTGTAAAAATTTATATATATATATATAGACACCACACAACATACAGTAAAAGCAAAGAATAAAATAAATAAAATAAAGATTGAAAATCCTTTTGAAAAGATAGTTACAATTATAGATAATAATGATTACAGTTACCAAGAATTATACATAGAAAATGATTTAGAAATAGTAAAAGAAAGGCTTAGCACCTCAAAAAGATTAACTAATGATACACCCACATCATACTCTAGATTAAGTACTTCTAGGAGAATAAATTATACACAACAAAATTCAATTAATGATCATTTAGAAGACCCAAAACCATACCATTACTATATAACAGGAATAATGGATCAACGAAAATACCTAATATTAATAAATACAGGACAGGAAGAAAATTATATTACACGAGAATTAATAACAGAAGACGAAATAATAATAGATGCACAATTAAACTCCCAACTACCAAAAATATTAACAAATACAGAAGAGCTGGTAGAAAAAGAATTAAATATTGTAGGAATACCAATAATGATACGATTTAACGTATACCAAGGCGACAAAAATATCACATTAGGAATAAAATGGTTGGAAAACTTAAAACCTTATAAGCTAGAAGATAAACAATTAACAATAACTTATAGCAATAAGAACATAGTAATAAAACGGACAATAATATGAGAAAATAATAAGCGACATATAAAAATGACAAAAATATATATACTTGCAAAGATAATAGTAGAAGGATATTACAATATATGATTGATACAGGAGCAGAAGCTAACCTATGTAAACATAATTGCTTACCAGAAGATAAATGGGAAAAATTAAAAACACCTGTAATAGTGACAGGATTCAACAACGAAGGAAGTATGATAACATACAAGGCAAAAGATATAAAAATACAATTATGGGATAAGATATTAACCATAAAAGAAATGTATAGTTTTGAATTTACAAACAGAGATATATTACTAGGAATGCCATTCTTAGATAATTTATACCCACATATATTGACAAAAACACATTGGTGGTTTACAACCCCATGTAAACACAAAGTAGGAGCTAATAAGAAAAACAACACCATGGATAAAAGGAAGTGAACAAATCACACAAAAGTTAGAGACTGAAATAACTAATGCTCAGAAAATAGAAATGATTATATTTACAATAGACAAAATAAAAATAATTCACGATAAATTAGACCTATTATATAATGAAAACCCCTTACAAGGATGGGAAAAACATAAAACAACAGTTAAAATTGAGTTAATAGATGAAAATAGCATTATAACTCAAAAACCATTAAAATACAATTTCAATGATTTAAACGAATTTAAACTACATATAGCCGAATTACTTGATAATAATTATATACAAGAAAGTAACAGTAAACACACTAGCCCAGCTTTCATAGTAAATAAACATAGTGAACAAAAAAGAGGAAAAAGTAGGATGGTTATTGATTATAGAAATTTAAATGCTAAAACAAAAACTTATAATTATCCATTACCCAATAAGATATTAAAAATACGAAAAATACAAGGATATAATTATTTTAGTAAATTTGCTTGTAAATCAGGATTTTACCACCTAAAGTTAGAAGAAGCATCTAAAAAATTAACAGCATTCACAGTCCCACAAGGATTTTATGAATGGAATGTATTACCATTTGGATATAAAAATGCACCGGGTAGATATCAGCATTTTATGGATAACTATTTTAATCAACTACAAAATTGCATAGTATACATAGATGATATACTCTTATATTCAAAAAAACAAGATGAACATATAAAATTATTAGAAAAATTTATACATATAATTGAAACTTCAGGAATTAGTCTAAGTAAAAAGAAAGCCGAAATAATGAAAAACCAAATAGAATTTTTGGGAATACAAATAGATAAAAATGGAATCAAAATGTAAACCCATATAGTACAAAAGATAATTAATTCAAATGAAACACTAGACACAAAAAAGAAATTACAATCATTCTTAGGATTAGTCAACCAAGTACGAGACTATGTACCTAAGCTAGCAGAATATCTAAAACCTTTGCAACAGAAATTAAAGAAAGATATTGAATACCATTTTGATGAAAAAGACAAGTTATATATAAAAAAGATTAAGACCATGTGCCAAAATTTACCAAAGTTATATTTTCCTGATGAAAACAAAAAATTTATATATATTGTAGAAATAGACTCTAGTAATCACAGTTATGGAGGCATACTTAAATATAAATACGACAATGAAAAAATTTAGCATCATTGTAGATATTATCCAGGAACACATACAGAACCACAATTAAAATGGGAAATAAATAGAAAAGAATTATTTGCTTTATATAAATGTTTACTAGCATTTGAAGCTTATATTGTATATAACAAATTTATTGTGAGAACAGACAATACACAGGTAAAATGGTGGATAACACGAAAAGTTCAAGATTCAGTTACAACAAAGGAAATAAGGAGACTTGTATTAAATATACAAAATTTCACCTTTACAACTGAAATAATTAAATCTGACAAGAATGTTATTGCAGACTACCTATCAAGAAAAAGCTACATTGACAGAACAAGATAGTACTACTATGGAAGATATTCTTGAGGCCCTTACTACACTTTGCACAAAAGTGGACAGTATGGACATTGAGATACATAAGCAAAAGCTACAAATTAACGAAGCTAAGCTAAAATCCAAAGTCAGTACAAGTCAGCCGCATGACTATAAATCTGCTGACCTAAGTCGATCGGAAGACTTTATACATCCAGATATAAAAGGAGACGTTGGGAAACTCCGTAAAACCCATGACAATTTTGTTGATATTGCAGGTACTAGTGGACAAGCTACAAAGAAACCATATATAAACACCAACTTGAATAGCATATTTGCAAAGCCATTTGTACCAAAAATACATATTACCCAAAATACTACAATACCACAAACTTCCAAATACGCAGAAAGTCTAAACAAAGAAAAAAGAATTTACAACCACATTTCTCAAAACTACATCAGAAATATACACAAAATCCAAACACATTTAAACCTCCACCCAAGATCTACTACAACCCAAGAAACAACCCAAGATTATATAACCCAGAAACTACAAGGATATAACAAGCTAATTGCACAACCGAAAACCAATGCAAATATAATCAGATCATGTTATTATTATGGACTACTTAATACCGTATACACATATAGTGGTAATGAATTATCCGGCATACCCGAACTACATAGAGCATTCTTGACGTACAAACGAGTTACAAAAGGAGATTTATTTTATATAAAATTCTATACTGCACCAGCAGAGATATTATATAATGAAATAAAATCAGTTATCCAAGTCATAAAGATAGGATTGACACGAGATATGATCATTCCAGAAGAGATAGGACAACAACCTGAGATACCAGAAAATGAGATACCAAGTTTTTATGCCAACAAAAGAATTATTGGCATATCAACTATTATCCAGGAGTTAGCAAACAACTACTTAAATGGCAACGCCATATGGAGCTATTATGCAAGAGACCAACTAATGATCTACTCAAATTCAAGAGAACTACATCAAGGAGATATGGATGAAGTACAAAGATGGGTATTATCCCTACTCAAGCTAGAAGAACAACCTATGACCAGAGCATTAAAAAATAAATTTATTTCACAAGATTTATTAACCAGATACTGTAAATTAGTCAGCAAATACCTAGATCACAAATGTTCTAAATGTAATGGAGGAGATATCATTGACATTCTGGACGTCCAGCTGGAATAATCAAATAATGAAGACAAGAAGATAGACGACAGACAGATAAAAAGAAGATTCTAAGACAAGATGAGATATGTGAAGAGACATGTGAATAGTAGTTTACTTTTACTTTTTTAAAGTCGTAAAGTGTACAGTACTAAATAGTAAAAGTCAAGTTACTGTGCAAATAGTAAAGGTCACACAGTAAGAGTCATATTACGTTTTCAGTTTTTGAAGAGCCATCAATAGGCACTTCAGTTTTTTATAAATAGATAGAATGTAAGGAGAAGAAGTAAGCCTCATGTGTTGAGCACAATCCTCTCTAAGCAAAATCCTCTCCTCTTCCCAAATACATAAATAAAATATTTAACTTTTTTGTAGATATGGAGCAATCCGACAAGCTACCAACTCAGGTATGCATATTCATAACTATGTATAGCTAAACTTTTATATTCCTTATAATCTCTTAGATATCATTGTTATTTATCATGTTATAGTACAATTATATTGAACATCTTGAGAAAGTTTGCCATGAAAATAGGCTGAGAGTAGTTAAGCCCAGACTATGCCATCTTAAGGTCGAAACCGAAAAGGCGAGGAATGCTGTGATTCTATATGTGGGCATACCTGGAATTAAGTTGATTTAAGTGACATATTTTTTTACTACTTATTTACATATGATGACCCTTTGCTAAAATGCAGTCTCATGCTTGTGAACCCCAAGGAAAATGTGTCATTGCCTATTTTGGGAGTTTTCTATATACTTGCATCTTTGTTTGACATGCTTATGCTTAGTGTAACCTACAACTAAGGGATAATAAGTGGTTTACTTATTTGAGGAGAGTCCATGGATAGTAAAGGCTCCTTTTCACCTTCAAAGGGTTGGAAAAGTTGAGTTTTCAAATAGAAATCTTGAAATAATGCTTGATACTATGATAAGAGGGACCCAACTCATTGGGAATACTATTTGATATAGAGTGATTTGACTCCTAATAGATCCTGCGACAATTCTAGTAGCATGGGTTTGTTGGTGCACTTCCTTTTTTTAGGAAGTTGCTCGATAGAGAGGGTTGTTTTGTGCTTAAAATGTCTTTTTTTATCTATAGGTGTCCTTATCTTTTGGCATGCTCTAGATGAGAATAGTGAGCTTAGAACATTTCTCTACTACCTCTTTGCTTATGATGATACCTATGATGCTATAGGATTTGTTTTGTATGGAGGTAGAGTGTAACGACCCATTTTGTTATTACTAAATAAACCATTCCTGAATATTAACTTGAGTCCAAAATAGCCATCATTTTATTCATTGTGTCACCTCAAGCTTTTCGGCAAAGATTTTAGCCTTTCGATGTGTCTAGATAGACTCAAGCCTGATGAATTTAATTATTCATGAATCCTAATATTAATACTTTAATTTGGAAGTTCTTTAGATATGAATTAAGGTCGTACAGTATCCCTAACACAAAGTTAAGTTGAAAACATTTTTAACCAATAGAGTTTCGATATGAGTTTTTATTAGGGCCAAATTCAAACGATCATATCTCCTAGAATATAAGGAGTTAGGGGGATCAATACCCACCAAATCAAAGATCTCTGAGTCTTCTTTCCAACACAATAAACTGTTCGTCAATCCGAGTTTAGAATAAAAAGTTATGATCGTTTTACTGAACACTGTCGGGGCTGAAATGGTAATTCGCTGTAGCGAAAATTCTGGTGGTATTTAAATCATATTTAGCCGATTTTCAGGTCCAAAACTCCAAAACTTCATTCCCCAACCCTAGAGAGGTGATTTTTCAAGGTTTAGGGTGAAAGTCCTTCGTGGAGGTAAGTTTTTCCATCATCTTCTTCGTCTTTTAATCCTTTAACATCCTAGAATTATTAGAAAGACCTTCAATGGTGAAATTTTGGGTTAGAACCTTTAATGGTGGATTTTTGGGAAAAACTTATGGGTGTTCTTAATATCATCTAGAACTAATTCTAGATTATAAATTAATGATTTCTAGTATGAACTTGGTAAACTAGATTATGTATTTTGTTGGTTGGAAATCTTGAATTCCATAAAGATGAGACCTTTAGCATAAAAACTCCATTAATGGAGATGGGTTAAGTTTGAAAGAACTAGTTAATAGTTAATTGACCTTGGAGAATGATATAAACCTGGAATTAGGGTAGAATTAGTGGGTTTTGAATTTGCAAAGATATTTATTTAAAGAGTAATTGATTAATTACTCTTATAATTGTTTGATATTTAGATGATTGATTATTCCGAAGCATGAAGAAAGGGAATGAGCATCCTTGACATGACTTGTTGATTCAAAAAGCTTGGCGTCCAGGTAGGCTAGGTTAATGAGTAGAAGACTGTGTTATTTCATATCTTCATAATTTATAATTGATGGAAGAAAGCATGTCTAGGCCTGCAGACATGGAGTTGAGGTGGATAAAGACATAAGAACTTTACTTTAATCCCGAAAACTATGTTATTGATTGATTATGTGATATTTATGATATTATGTGTTATGTGCCCGAAAGGGGATTGTTGTGAATGAAGTATGTGGACATGATGTTTCTTAGTTGTTCTAGTGATGAACCTAATTGAGTTATAAAGGTTTAAGTTGCATATTGTGCCATGATAATGGTGAGGCCTAAGGGATAGATGACTTGAATCATTATGTGCATTGTATTATGCGGAGAGAGGTAAAGAATAATGATAAGGTTGAATGTGCTAGTTATGGGTGGTGATGTTAGAACCCAAGTTGTGGTATTTGAGTAGGTTATGATTTAATTAGAGTTTAGACTCAATTTAATTGTGTGTATGCTCCTAAATTGGATGCTTGTTGATTGGTTTTCGGACATACTTGAATTGATGATATTTGGATTTTTGATACTTGCATGAATAATTATGAAAAATCCAACTTGATCGAATCGTCTTGTGGTTATGAGTGTACTTGTAAATTTAGTACGTCGTGTTGTATCTTGAGAGGTAGTATGAAGTTGATAAAATATACATAATATGATTATGGAGGATCGGGTACCACGCCGGTACGGATATGGATGTTGATATTACTTATTTATGGAGGATCGGGTACCACGCCGGTATGGTACATGGACTTAGATTGTCCCCTGCAGGTCATGACTAGTTGGGCAGAAATAAGTCCCTTAGCATGTGTGTACAGACTATTGTTGATAAATGAAAAATCTTGATTCATAATGATAATGTGATTTGAAAAGAATGCCTTGAGTAAAGAAGGCTTGTGATATACCTTCATACAGGTTGAAAAGTGAATGATGAATATTTATTAAGAACAGAAAAGTGGAAAGATTGTTAGTAGCAATGTGGCCGACGTTAAATTTCGGTATTGCTATAAGACGTGATTGGATCGGGTACCACGCCGGTACGGTACATGGACTTAGATTGTCCCCTGCAGGTCATGACTAGTTGGGCAGAAATAAGTCCCTTAGCATGTGTGTACAGACTATTGTTGATAAATGAAAAATCTTGATTCATAATGATAATGTGATTGAAAAGAATGCCTTGAGTAAAGAAGGCTTGTGATATACCTTCATACAGGTTGAAAAGTGAATGATGAATATTTATTAAGAACAGAAAAGTGGAAAGGTTGTTAGTAGCAATGTGGCCGACGTTAAATTTCGGTATTGCTATAAGACGTGATTGGATCGGGTGCCACGAGCCGGCATGGTAATATTAATAATAAAGGAATTGATAATGAAGTGATCTAAAGTGATGAATTCAATGAATAATCTCAAAGAAACAATCCCAAAGTTTCAATAATTGAATTAATCTTTCTCCAAGAGTATCTATAAGGTTTGCTAATGAAACTTGAGTTCTCTTGTGTGTTTTACTGAGATGTGGGTTGATTTGTATTCCCTGTTTGATTGTATCCTTGAGATTGATTGTGTGACATATACTTGGAAAAGTGGAACTCTGTGCTTACTTGCTATATGTTGGTCGACTTACTTTATTTATACTTGGTGTGATCTTGGCTTATCCGATTGGCTAGTTATTATTCTTTAATATTATAAGAGAGTGTTTGGTTGTTAGCCCGAGAGTTTAGTGTGAGTTATCTATGATTATTGGGTTGATCCTATAGATGTGGATAATGGAAACGGCAACGTGAATAAAAGGGTGATAGTGATGGTTTAGTGTTAGATTGTGGTGGATGGTGTGAATTAGTGAGGCTAGACTATGCTAGTGGTGAATATAATCTCATTAATAGAGTTGGAAAATTGTAAATTATATTGGCAAAGTGTTATAATGATATTACAGCCTTAGTAGAATTATACTCTATTAAGATGTCATGATTTCTTTTCTTTGATTCTATTTTATGATTATGTGGACTAACACTGGTCGGCCGATGATGCCTACCAGTACGTGTGTTTGTACTGACCCTACTCTTCTACATCCCTTATTGGGGTGTAGACTGGATGCAGGTTAGTTTGTAGTTACTAGATCAATGGCGATATTCAGCACTAACTTCTGCACTTCCTTCCTGGCAGATGTTAGAGTCTTTGTGTTATTTATTTTATTGTCAATCTATTCTGTAATAGGTAGCTCTTGTACATGTCTGACCAGGTCTTGGGGTAGTGAAGGACAGTTGTAAGAAGTTTTTTGAAAAATTTATTTATTGGTGTTTAATTTACTTTGTTATATTTAATTCAGTATTCTCTTAAAAACAGAAGTCTTCCGCATATTTTTGGTTGGGTAATAAGGGTTCTCCTAGCTACTTAGGATAGCGTAGGTGCCCGCACGGTCCGTTTGTTTGGGTCGTGACAGTTGGTATCAGAGCATTAGGTTAACCGGTCCCACAAGTACAAGAGCAATGTCAAGTAGAGTTCCGCAGATTGGTGTGTAGGGCCCCACACCCAATCTTTGGAAGGCTATAAGGCATGTAGAAGTCGTTTCCTTTTTCTTCCTCTTCATCGTGGCGTAATATTCTTTGACTACTGGGTTGGATCCAATTGGTATCTAGACGATTCCAATTGGTATCTCAACAAAGATCAATTAGAATCTAGTTGATTCCAATTGGTATCTTAGTGAGTTCGCTTTGGAATCTAGGAGATTCCAATTGGTATCTATTAATAATGGCTAAGAGTTAATATCATAATATGAAAATGTATGAAAGTAGTGAACTTATTTGGTTGCCTGTTGTTTGATATTTGGCTGAACTTGGATTGTTAAACTGTATGATTGTTGTGAATTATTTTTGTTTGAATTGTGGTGAAATAAATTGACTAAGTTGCTTTTGTTGAAAAGTGTAATGGAACTATGTGATCTTGTTGTTGTGAAATTAATAAATTCTTTGGTGCTTCCTTGTTCTTAATACTATTGTTATGCTGATGATATTTATGATATGAGAATTGAGAGGATGATATGAGGACATGATGTCAAGGGAAGATTAATGAAAAAGACATGAACAAAAGACTGAGGTGATATGTGTTGCCCTTAATGACGGGCTCTTGCAATTGATATTGTGAATGAATTCAATTGTATGGTTCAGTTACTTGATATTGTGAATGGATCCTTGTGTGGTCTAGTTATTTGATATTATATGTGGATTCTTGTACTGTCCGGTTATTGAGACTTTATTTGGATTCTTTTGCAATCCTATTATTTAAAATTTTAATTAGTTTCTTGTGAGGACTGACTCAGTGATATTATCTTTGAGCTCCTTGTATGAACTGACTTTTAAGATTTGACAAAATAATAAGTTTTAAATAAAAGTGACAAAAACTAGTGGAGGTTGTTGATACCTAAGGAATTTGATTGATAACTTATCTGAAATGTGATATTAGTAATGAGGCTGTTAATGACCTGTAATCGATGATGTTGTTTGACTTTGCTCATATGCTTATTATATAGAGATCAATCTCGAAGTGGTTAAGAGTTAGTGAAGCCTGTAATAAAAATGTTGTAAGGTTGAAATAAGAATGACATTGTATACCTTAGCTTGGTGTTGGTGATGGAAGGGTCATTGGGCTTGACAATGAAGGTTTTGTCGTGTTCTAAGTATTGAAGTTAGTGATTGCCTGGGCATAAATTTTAGTTGGGGATTGGTGTATTAAGGGAGGCCTTGAGAATATAAGTTGATTGTTGACTTGGTCTTGCGATTGAATTGTGTGATTAGCGTCCTATATAATTGACTGATAGATGATAATTTTAGAGGGTAGTAATCCCCATGATGGTGTTAATGCAGAATTAAATAGCGTAGTTACACCCATAAAATAATTAAGAATGATCCTAAATGGGAGAATATAAGTGAATTATTAAATGACATGATTGATCTTTCCTTGGGTAATACTTGTTGGATATTGCTTATTGAGTGATTAAGGTATGATGATTAGATGAGTATTAGCGATGTTGTGGAGGAGAATGTGTTGTAGTCTCTAATTCTGTAGGATCTCTATGGCTAATATTTGTAAGTTTGTGTAATGAGTGAGAGGTTTGTGTTGTCACCTATGTATAGTAGTAAACTGTTAGCTTGAACCGTGGGTGATCTTGAGATGAAAAGAATAGTGGTTGTGAGATGTTGAAGCTAGCTTTATAGAATGAATCCAGTAGTCTTGATTAGGCGCATACAAGTATCTAAGTTATGTGACTTGTAAATGGAGTGGTGACTTAAATATGATCAAGATGTAGATTTTCCAGGGGGTAGTCTTGGCTAGAAACTTACTCGGGTGTCTTAGGGTGAGCCTGTGTATTGGGTGGATTAGATGTGACTTGTCTGGTATTGAAATTTGAGTAGTAGACTCATGTAGCATCCCGTAGCACTTTTTGAAATTGAATTCGGAGCTCTAGAACTCCGATAATAATAATTGTCGTGATAGGCTTGCAATTTTATGTCCAAATATTGATTTTGTGTTGTAAAATAGAAGCATAAGTGAGCTAGGCGGAGCTCACTGGTTTGGTCAAGGTAATTAGCACCGTGGGTCCGCTGTGGCGGTTAGCACTGCAACGACAATTGTGCCGCAGTAGCGGTAAAGAATGCAGTTTTTCAGTTTTTATTTCACTCTTCGGGGTTCATTCCCCATTCTTTCGTTTTAAGAAGAGAGAACGAGCCTAGGGTGAAAAAGAGGTGATTTTGGATGATTGTCTTCTTCAAGGTGAATCTTTTAACCCTCTTTATCTTGCTTTGACTCATAACACTCAAGTTTGAGACTTAGACCGTTGTAAGGAGAATAAGTGAGTCGTGCGTAAATGTTTGGCTCGGCCTCTTCGTGTTTTGAAAAGCTTGGATAGAACGATTGAGTATAGAATGTAGGTTAATTATTGATAATATCAAGTGAGTGAGATATGGTGCAATAAGAAACTCTATTAGTAATGTCTCTCTAATTTCAATATCGCGCTTATCTCCACCGAATGCCCGTTCGGGGACGAACGGATGGTAAATTGGTATCTAATTGTAATGACCCATTTTGTTATTACTAAATAAACCATTCCTCAATATTAACTTGAGTCCAAAATAGCCATCATTTTATTCATTGTGTCACCTCAAGCTTTTTTCGGCAAAGATTTTAGCCTTTCGATGTGTCTAGATAGACTCAAGCCTGATGAATTTAATTATTCATGAATCCTAATATTAATACTTTAATTTGGAAGTTCTTTAGATATGAATTAAGGTCGTACAGTATCCCTAACACAAAGTTAAGTTGAAAACATTTTTAACCAATAGAGTTTCGATATGAGTTTTTATTAGGGCCAAATTCAAACGATCATATCTCCTAGAATATAAGGAGTTAGGGGGCTCAATACCCACCAAATCAAAGATCTCTGAGTCTTCTTTCCAACACAATAAACTGTTCGTCAATCCGAGTTTAGAATAAAAAGTTATGATCGTTTTACTGAACACTGTCCGGGCTGAAACGGTAATTCGCTGTAGCGAAAATTCTGGTGGTATTTAAATCATATTTAGCCGATTTTCAGGTCCAAAACTCCAAAACTTCATTCCCCAACCCTAGAGAGGTGATTTTTCAAGGTTTAGGGTGAAAGTCCTTCGTGGAGGTAAGTTTTTCCATCATCTTCTTCGTCTTTTAATCCTTTAACATCCTAGAATTATTAGAAAGACCTTCAATGGTGAAATTTTGGGTTAGAACCTTTAATGGTGGATTTTTGGGAAAAACTTATGGGTGTTCTTAATATCATCTAGAACTAATTCTAGATTATAAATTAATGATTTCTAGTATGAACTTGGTAAACTAGATTAGGTATTTTGTTGGTTGGAAATCTTGAATTCCATAAAGATGAGACCTTTAGCATAAAAACTCCATTAATGGAGATGGGTTAAGTTTGAAAGAACTAGTTAATAGTTAATTGACCTTGGAGAATGATATAAACCTGGAATTAGGGTAGAATTAGTGGGTTTTGAATTTGCAAAGATATTTATTTAAAGAGTAATTGATTAATTACTCTTATAATTGTTTGATATTTAGATGATTGATTATTCCGAAGCATGAAGAAAGGGAATGAGCATCCTTGACATGACTTGTTGATTCAAAAAGCTTGGCGTCCAGGTAGGCTAGGTTAATGAGTAGAAGACTGTGTTATTTCATATCTTCATAATTTATAATTGATGGAAGAAAGCATGTCTAGGCCTGCAGACATGGAGTTGAGGTGGATAAAGACAAAAGAACTTTACTTTAATCCCGAAAACTATGTTATTGATTGATTATGTGATATTTATGATATTATGTGTTATGTGCCCGAAAGGGGATTGTTGTGAATGAAGTATGTGGACATGATGTTTCTTAGTTGTTCTAGTGATGAACCTAATTGAGTTATAAAGGTTTAAGTTGCATATTGTGCCATGATAATGGTGAGGCCTAAGGGATAGATGACTTGAATCATTGTGTGCATTGTATTATGCGGAGAGAGGTAAAGAATAATGATAAGGTTGAATGTGCTAGTTATGGGTGGTGATGTTAGAACCCAAGTTGTGGTATTTGAGTAGGTTATGATTTAATTAGAGTTTAGACTCAATTTAATTGTGTGTATGCTCCTAAATTGGATGCTTGTTGATTGGTTTTCGGACATACTTGAATTGATGATATTTGGATTTTTGATACTTGCATGAATAATTATGAAAAATCCAACTTGATCGAATCGTCTTGTGGTTATGAGTGTACTTGTAAATTTAGTACGTCGTGTTGTATCTTGAGAGGTAGTATGAAGTTGATAAAATATACATAATATGATTATGGAGGATCGGGTACCACGCCGGTACGGATATGGATGTTGATATTACTTATTTATGGAGGATCGGGTACCACGCCGGTACGGTACATGGACTTAGATTGTCCCCTGCAGGTCATGACTAGTTGGGCAGAAATAAGTCCCTTAGCATGTGTGTACAGACTATTGTTGATAAATGAAAAATCTTGATTCATAATGATAATGTGATTGAAAAGAATGCCTTGAGTAAAGAAGGCTTGTGATATACCTTCATACAGGTTGAAAAGTGAATGATGAATATTTATTAAGAACAGAAAAGTGGAAAGGTTGTTAGTAGCAATGTGGCCGACGTTAAATTTCGGTATTGCTATAAGACGTGATTGGATCGGGTGCCACGAGCCGGCATGGTAATATTAATAATAAAGGAATTGATAATGAAGTGATCTAAAGTGATGAATTCAATGAATAATCTCAAAGAAACAATCCCAAAGTTTCAATAATTGAATTAATCTTTCTCCAAGAGTATCTATAAGGTTTGCTAATGAAACTTGAGTTCTCTTGTGTGTTTTACTGAGATGTGGGTTGATTTGTATTCCCTATTTGATTGTATCCTTGAGATTGATTGTGTGACATGTACTTGGAAAAGTGGAACTCTGTGCTTACTTGCTATATGTTGGTCGACTTACTTTATTTATACTTGGTGTGATCTTGGCTTATCCGATTGGCTAGTTATTATTCTTTAATATTATAAGAGAGTGTTTGGTTGTTAGCCCGAGAGTTTAGTGTGAGTTATCTATGATTATTGGGTTGATCCTATAGATGTGGATAATGGAAACGGCAACGTGAATAAAAGGGTGATAGTGATGGTTTAGTGTTAGATTGTGGTGGATGGTGTGAATTAGTGAGGCTAGACTATGCTAGTGGTGAATATAATCTCATTAATAGAGTTGGAAAATTGTAAATTATATTGGCAAAGTGTTATAATGATATTACAGCCTTAGTAGAATTATACTCTATTAAGATGTCATGATTTCTTTTCTTTGATTCTATTTTATGATTATGTGGACTAACACTGGTCGGCCGATGATGCCTACCAGTACGTGTGTTTGTACTGACCCTACTCTTCTACATCCCTTATTGGGGTGTAGACTGGATGCAGGTTAGTTTGTAGTTACTAGATCAATGGCGATATTCAGCACTAACTTCTGCACTTCCTTCCTGGCAGATGTTAGAGTCTTTGTGTTATTTATTTTATTGTCAATCTATTCTGTAATAGGTAGCTCTTGTACATGTCTGACCAGGTCTTGGGGTAGTGAAGGACAGTTGTAAGAAGTTTTTTGAAAAATTTATTTATTGGTGTTTAATTTACTTTGTTATATTTAATTCAGTATTCTCTTAAAAACAGAAGTCTTCCGCATATTTTTGGTTGGGTAATAAGGGTTCTCCTAGCTACTTAGGATAGCGTAGGTGCCCGCACGGTCCGTTTGTTTGGGTCGTGACATAGAGTTATATAGATTTTTTACTTCTTTGCCCCAATGAACCCTTATAGGTGTTTGCACCACTTTTGTTGTGGTCTTAGTGTGAGGAGATGAAACAATTGCGTCTTATGACTCCTAAAGTATATGTGTTATCGTGTCTTGGAACTCTTGATGCCAATGAGACCCTTGTAGTAGTTTCCTTGTCTCATGATGATGCTTATAGCTAAATCCTTTGTACCTTATATGGTGAATATCTCTTATTCAACACAAAGGATAGTTGGTTGTATTTCAAATGCGTGCCTCCTTGGAAATTTGGTATGGTTGATAACCCTTGTGCTAACCCTTATTCTATGAGGATATGTTTGTTGTTTGTTCATCTAATATTTTTGCAAGGTCGGGATTCGAGGATGAATGCTTTTGAAGAAGGGGAGGATGATACAAGCATGGTTAGCTTGGGGTACATTAGGTGGGGTTTCCACATATGGATGATAGTTTGGTGTAACACCCCGTACTTTTATAACCTCATTTGATACCTTGGGGTCATATCTACCTAGGTGTTGAGATTCCATGGGTATGTGTTTTATAGTGTCATTGGTGAAACATTTGATATCGGACCTAATATGTGCGATTAGACCTTCATAGGAGGTGTTTTGTGATTTCGTGGAGCATTTGTGTAATACCCTGTACACATTCCAACCTCATTTGGTGACTTGGAGTCATGTTTACTTGATGATTAAGATCACTAAGTAAATATTTTGTAGTGTTTTGATAGGGTATTGGATGAGATGCAAGTGTTGGAAAAATGGCCGAAAAATACAGCAAAGCATGGAAACTTGCGCCACTCCCTATTTCAGGGGGTGTGGCGCAATCCCCTGATTCAGAGGGCTTCCCATTCTTGTGTCACTGCCTTGCTTTGCAGCAGTGGCACAAGGCACAAATAGTATGGCTATTCCGCGCCCGTTTTGCAACGCAATGCTATGTCGCTTCTTATATGGTTTCTTTTGGTTCCTTGAAGTTCTTTGAGCATTGTTAAATCTTCAAATACCAAAATACAATCCTACATACTTCTACATGATCAAATCATGAAACACAAATAGTTATCCAAAATGTTCAATGAAGCCATGGGCGACTAGAATTCCTGTTTTTACGATTGAGATTATGAATGAGGATTTTGTAAGAGAATGTTGTCGTGACGTTATGGAATCATTTAAACATGATATATATGATGGATTATGCATGAGAAAGTTGGTGGATATACATGGGTTGTGGGAATTGGGCTCAATACAAATAAAGACCCAAATGAGGCAAAAGACTTGGCCCAAATGGACCAAATGACCCATTCTTTCAAAGACCTTCTAGAAATAACAATTAATTCTATAAATAATGGCTAAGGATGAATTGAGGTCTTATATAAAGGGCCAAAAATCAGATTTTTAACAAACAAAAGTCTCATGCCAAGTCTAGAAATTTACCAAAATGATTTCTCTCAACTCCAAACCCTAAGCTTTCTCTTGAAGGAAGATCATCATTTTTCAAGCTTGGGTAAGTGTTTATTATTATGGTTTAACATATTATATGCATGGGAGATTATGTATATCATGTTGGTTATGCTTGGAAATGGTGGACATGGTACTTTGTGTTTTTATATAAGATTTGTGATCCATGAGATTCAAGCTTGAATTATGACTTGTGACTTTGATGAAAGAGCATGGTATGGATAAAATATGAACATGTATGGTGTGATTTTGTTATTAAACTTGTTATTTTTCTATAAGAGTAAATTATGGGATTTTGGCCGATATGTCCTATGAAGTGTATTAAGGTGAATTGATGGATTATTTGTGATATGGTGTGGATAAGAAAGGGTAAAGGAGAAGTGTTGTGGTGAAATGTATTGATTATCATGTATTGGTCAATGTTGGGAATATTGTGAGATTTTTGGAATAATAATTTCATCAATGGTTTTGTCAAGGGGAAATGGCATGTTTAAAGGCAAACATGTAACTCATTGACGTTACATGCACTTGTAAGGTAGTTGGTGGTTAATGTGAATTTCGTTATGTATTTGTGTGGTAGAGTGATATATAAAGAAGGAGAGGGACTATTGTATACGCGTCTAAGATTGTGTATTCATATTAAGAATACAAGGTATGTAAGGTTCCTTTTTTCATATCCTTCTGCAACATGTTGTTCACATTGACATTGGACTTGTTTCAATTGCGAGAGGCTTAAAGTATATCAATTCAGGTTGACGTATATTGTTATTCATACGTGTCCCATTCTTTGATGAATGATGATTCACTTATCTCTTAGTCGTTGATTGAAGTTCCAAAGATGTCATAACGTTGTAAATTCTAAGAGAACTATCTCAACGAGAGTAATGAGGTAAAGAGAGATTGTTTAGTTTGAATAGCATTATTCCAATCATGTCTTGTTACAAAGTCCTATAGTATGATGATTATCCTTTTGCCAATTGTTCATAAGTAAGAGTACCAATCTCATAAGAGTAATAAGAGAGGTGATGTGCAAGTTAGTATAATTATTCCTCATAAGTGAAGTTGTCAATCTCATGAGGTAAAGGAGTGAAATGAGGTATGCATATAAGTGTGTGCTTTAATGTCATGATCTTTAACGTGTCACTCTCATAACTAAGTAGAGGGTATAAGATTGTAAAGAGGTGATGCGCATGGTTGATCTATGTTTCATTGAGTATGGATCACATTCTAGAGGGTATAAGTTCAATATGGAATAATCCCAATAGTATGCTTTGTTATCTATTATATCCCACCAAAGGTGGAGTCCCGGTATCATATACCTACTTATATAAGATCTCATAAGAACAGTGAAGGAGGTAAAGTGCGAGCTAATATATCTATCCCTCATAAGTTAAGGTGTTAATCTCATGGAGTATAAGAGTAAGGTAAAGCATATTTGTGTGTTTCAATTAGTGTCATGATCCTTAATGTATTAATCTCTCATAAGTTGATATATCAATTTACCCCACCATAGAGTGGATGTATGTTCTCCCACCATAGAGTGGATGTATGATCTTCCACCATAGAGTGGATGTATGTTCTCCCACGATAGAGTGGATGTATGTTCTCCCACCATAGAGTGGATGTATTTTCTGCCACCATGAGAGTGGATGTACGTTAATAGAGTGGATGTACGTTATATTATATTGTTACCCCACCACTAGAGTAGATGTATGTGGATGAATGTTATTCTTTTACAACCTACTAACCAAGTAGATGAACAATAGTGGTAATGAACATAGAAGGAAGAAAGAATCTCTTGGGTATAGAAGAATCTATTGGAGGCAAGTCTCTTGAGTGAAGGTAATTTCCCTTGAAAGAGAGTAGTTATAAAAGATATTATATAAAATGATGGTTTGTACATATTGACTATTCTCTCATATTTTATTCTATTGACATTCTCATGTATGATGCTATTTCTTATGAGCCTTATATACTCAGTACATTCTTCGTACTGACACCCCTCGGGAGGGGGGGGGGCTTACCTTACATATTGCAGGTGCAGGCACTAGTAGATTTTTAAAAAGACAGTAAGTTAACAGTTAGTTGCGAATCCTTGGTGAGCCCCAATTGCTTCAGGACTCATCACAGTTGTACATTTGTTTTGATGTTGTAAAGATAAAGCGGGGACTTGTCCCGACTTTTAGATGGTCTTGTAAATGCATCAGTTAGAGGCTTTTGTAGACGTATGTGGGTATATGAAAGCAAGAGATGTATGATCATTTGGCTCTAACGGCCAAGTTTCGTATAGAGATATGATATATGTTTCCATGTTCATGACTTCCGCTTAGTTGCATGAGGAATAATAAGATTTTTTAAGATTCATATGAGGATATGCATATGGATATACATGAGCAAAGATTGGTTCTCTCGGGACATATCGGCTTCGGGTGCCAATCACATCTCAGTGGGATTTGGGGCGTGACAAAAGTGGTTTCAGAGCAGGTCGTTCTAAGGGTGTCTACAAAGCCATGTCTGAGTAGAGTCTTACTTATTAATGTGTTGTGCACCACATTTATAAGTAGGAGGCTACGGGATATTTAGGATGTTGTTTCTGTTTTTCACTTCTAGATCGTGCAATAGAGCCAGTGTTGTAAGTTGAATTATATCTGACCATGGTGATTGTTTTCTTTGGTATAGTAAACATGCCAATCATGAGAAGAGGTAGAGGTAAAGTAAAGCAAGTGGATGTGCCTGCTGAAGAAGGAATGAGTAGATTACCACCTGAACAAGGTAGTCAAGGTGGAGCTGACGCTGAAATTGCATCACGGTCTTCTTCTACCTTTCCAGATCCGGAAGAGCTAAGAGGTAGAGAAGTACTCGCAGAACCACCAATGAATGCCACAGATCAAGATTTAAGAAATGCAGTACATATGTTGACACAGTTAGTGGCTGCACAAACCCAGGGACGAACTGGTCAAATGGTAAATGAAGATGACGCGGCTAGAGCAGCTAGTCGGCGTACACAGGACTTTCTAAAATTAGACCCTCCCATATTCACGGGGTCCGATCCGAAAGAAGATCCACAGGATTTTATAGACCAGGTTCAAAGAGCACTAGAGGTGATGCACGTAACAGGTGTAGAAACGGTTGAACTAGCAGCTTATAGACTGAAGGGCGAGGCTGTTTTGTGGTATGAGGACTGGAAAAGATCAAGAGGTATTGATGTACTCCCAGCTGGTTGGGAAGAATTTAGAATGGCATTTCTTGATCATTACCTCCCGTATAAGATTCGGGAGGCATGTGCAGACCAATTTCTGAATTTGCGTCAGGGAAATATGAGTGTCAGAGAATACAGTTTGCAGTTTAATTCCTTGGATAGGTATGCTCCAAATGTAGTAGCCACCATGAAAGATGGAGTCCATCGATATGTGGACAGATTGGAGCCTTATTTGGTACGAGACTGCACTATTGCTGCCTTAAATCGAGATATGGACATAGCTAGAATACAGGCCTTTGCACAGACAATGGAGGACCAAAGGCAAAGAAGAAGGACGCAGAAATCTGAGGAAGGGACATCAAAAAGGGCCAGAACTATGGGGCAGTCTATGTTGTCCCCAGGAGAACCTGGATCTCAAACTTTACCGCCTAGACCCTCATCCTCTTATTCCACAGCAGATGCTCATTATCAATCCCGAGGGTCTAGAGGTGGTCGATCTGAACAGAGTAGTGGGATTCATGGATCACAGGCGATGAGATATTCTCGTCATTTGTACCCGCGCTGTGGGAGATTTCATGCAGGCGAATGCTGGTTTGATACGAATGTTTGCTTTGTATGTAGTAGGCCAGGACACATGATGAGAGAATGCCCACATAGGCCCATGGGTAGTATGACATAGCCTGCCGGATCAGCCAATGTGGCATCGGTACCTGGTGTACAGTCTTCTGGTCGTGGTAGAGGTGCCAGAGGAGCAGCCAGCTCCAGTGGAACTCAGAATCGCACCTATGTTTTAGTGGACCGTCCAGATGCAGAGGGATCTCCTGATGGAGATACAGGTATATTATCCATATTTGCAAATGATACATATACCCTATCGTATATCACTTCATTGATTACTATAAAAACATATGAGACACCGGGGTCATTAGTTAAGTCGATTGAACTATCTTCACCTGTTGGTAAATTTATTAGAGTTATAGACACATATCAAAATGGTATAGTAGATGTTACGATCATAGATGATTAAGAACTCTTAAAAGTGTCACTAATGAAAGAGGTAATGGAATTTGTAAAGAAAGGGGAATTTGTCCTATACAACGTGCCATGTGAAATTATTAAAAGTGTATAAGAATTTCGTGTCATATTGCTCCCATTGGAAATATATAAAATTCAGAGGATTTTACTAGGAAAAGATACCTATGGCTATTCTAGACCAACAAGTGCCAAGGTTAATAAATAGAGATGTAGCGTCCGTAAAACTCCTTTGGAGAAATCAACAAGTGGAGGAGATTATGTGGGAAGTTGAAAAAAAACAATGATGAAATCCAAATACCCTCATCTGTTTCAAATGAATGAAAAAGTTCATAGTGTGGAAGTGTACTAATAAAAAATAAGTATCTACGAGCATTATGTGTATATGTATACGTATGTTAATATAGAGATGCATTTGTTGTACATGAGACGATGTTGTTAACATTCGAGGACGAATGTTTCTAAGGGGGGAAAAATGTAACACCCCTTACTTTTATAAACTCATTTGATACCTTGGGGTCATATCTACCTAGGTGTTGAGATTCCATGGGTATGTGTTTTATAGTGTCATTGGTGAAACATTTGATATCGGACCTAATATGTGCGATTAGACCCGTAGGAGGTGTTTTGTGATTTCGTGGAGCATTTGTGTAATACCCCGTACCCATTCCAACCTCATTTGGTGACTTGGAGTCATGTTTACATGATGATTAATATCACTAAGTAAGTATTTTGTAGTGTTTTGATAGGGTATTGGATGAGATGCAAGTGTTGGAAAAATGGCCGAAAAATTCAGCAAAGCATGGAAACTTGTGCCACTCCCTATTTCAGGGGGTGTGGCGCAAGCCCCTGATTCATAGGGATTCCCATTCTTGCTCCACTTCCTTGCTTTTCTGCAGTGGCGCAAGGCACAAATAGTATGGCTATTCTGCGCCCGTTTTGCAACGCAATGCTACGTCGCTTCTTATATGGTTTCTTTTGGTTCCTTGAAGTTATTTGAGAATTTTTAAAGCTTAAAATACCTCAATACACTCCTACATACTTCTACATGATCAAATCATGAAACACAAATAGTTATCCAAAATATTCAATGAAGCCATGGGCGACTAGAATTTCCTATTTTTGCGATTGAGATTACTAATGAGGATTTTGTAAGAGAATATTGTCGTGACATTATGGAATTATTTAAAAATGATATATATGATGTATTATGCATGAGAAAGTTGGTGGATATACATGAGTTGTAGGAATTGAGCTCAATACAAATAAAGGCCCAAATGAGGCAAAAGACTTGGCCCAAATGGACCAAATGACCCATTCTTTCAAAGACCTTCTAGAAATAACAATTAATGCTATAAATAATGGATAAGGATGAATTTAGAACTTATATAAAGGGCCAAAAATCAGATTTTTAACACACAAAAGTCTCATGCCAAGTCTAAAAATTTCCCAAAATCATTTCTCTCAACTCCAAACCCTAAGCTTTCTCTTGGAGGAAGATCATCATTTTTCAAGCTTGGGTAAGTGTTTATTATTATGGTTTAACATATTATATGCATGGGAGATTATGTATATCATGTTGGTTATGCTTGGAAATGGTAGACATGGTACTTTGTGTTTCTATATAAGATTTGTGATCCATGAGATTCAAGCATGAATTATGACTTGTGACTTTGATGAAAGAGCATGGTATGGATAAAATATGAACATGTATTGTGTGATTTTGTTATTAAACTTGTTATTTTTCTATAAGAGTAAATTATGGGATTTTGGCCGATATGTCCTATGAAGTGTATTAAGGTGAATTGATGGATTATTTGTGATATGGTGTGGATAAGAAAGGGTAAAGGAGAAGTGTTGTGGTGAAATGTATTGATTATCATGTATTGGTCAATGTTGGGAATATTGTGGGATTTTTGGAATAATAATTTCATCAATGGTTTTGTCAAGAGGAAATGGCATGTTTAAAGGCAAACATGTAACTCATTGACGTTACATGCACTTGTAAGGTATTTGGTGGTTAATGTGAATTTCGTTATGTATTTGTGTTGTAGAGTGATACATAAAGAAGGAACGGTTCTAATGTATACGCGTCTAAATTGTGTATTCGTATTAAGAATACAAGGTATGTAAGGTTCCTTTTTTCATATCCTTCTGCAACATGTTGTTCACATTGACATTGGACTTGTTTCAATTGCGAGAGGCTTAAAGTATATCAATTCGGGTTGACGTATTTGTTATTCATACGTGTCCCATACTTAGATGAATGATGATTCACTTATCTCTTAGTCATTGATGGAAGTTCCAAAGATGTCATAACTTTGTAAATTCTAATAGAACTATCTCAACGAGAGTAATGAGGTAAAGAGAGCTTGTTTAGTTTGAATAGCATTATTCCAATCATGTCTTGTTACAAAGTCCTATAGTATGATGATTATCCTTGTGCCAATTGTTCATAAGTAAGAGTACCAATCTCATAAGAGTAATAAGAGAGGTGATGTGCAAGTTAGTATAATTATTCCTCATAAGTGAAGTTGTCAATCTCATAAGGTAAAGGAGTGAAGTGAGCTGTGCATATAAGTTTGTGCTTTAATATCATGATCTTTAACGTGTCACTCTCATAACGATGTAGAGGGTATAAGATTGTAAAGAGGTAATGCGCATGGTTGCTCTATGTTTCATTGATTATGGATCACATTCTAGAGGGTATAAGTTCAATATGGTATAATCCCAATATTATGCTTTGTTATCTATTATAGCCCACCAAAGGTGGAGGCCCGGTATCATATACCTACTTATATAAGATCTCATAAGAATAGTGAAGGAGGTAAAGTGCGAGCTAATATATCTATCCCTCATAAGTTAAGGTGTTAATCTCATGGAGTATAAGAGTAAGGTAAAGCATATTTGTGTGTTTCAATTAGTGTCATGATCCTTAATGTATTAATCTCTCATAAGTTGATATATCAATTCCCCCACCATAGAGTGGATGTATGTTCTCCCACCATAGAGTGGATGTATCTTCTCCCACCATAGAGTGGATGTATGTTCTCCTACAATAGAGTGGATGTATGTTCTCCCACCATAGAGTGGATGTATGTTCTCCCACCATAGAGTGGATGTATGATCTCCCACCATAGAGTGGATGTATGTTCTCCCACCATAGAGTGGATGTATGTTCTCCCACCATGAGAGTGGATGTACGTTAATAGAGTGGATATACGTTATATTATATTGTTACCCCACCACTAGAGTGGATGTATGTGGATGAATGTTATTCTTTTACAACCTACTAACCAAGTAGATGAACAATAGTGGTAATGAATATAGAAGCAAGAAAGAATCTCTTGGGTATAGAAGAATCTATTGGAGGCAAGTCTCTTGAGTGAAGGTAATTTCCCTTGAAGGAGAGTAGTTATAAAAGATATTATATAAAATGATGGTTTATACACATTGACTATTCTCTCATATTTTATTCTATTGACATTCTCATGCATGATGCTATTTCTTATGAGCCTTACATACTCAGTACATTCTTCGTACTGACCTCCCTCGGGGGGGCTTACCTTACATATTGCAGGTGCAGGCACTAGTAGATTTTTAAAAAGACAGTAAGTTAACAGTTAGTTGCGAATCCTTGGTGAGCCCCAATTGCTTCAGGACTCATCACAGTTGTACATTTGTTTTGATGTTGTAAAGATAAAGCGGGGACTTGTCCCGACTTTTAGATGGTCTTGTAAATGCATCAGTTATAGGCTTTTGTAAATGTATGTGGGTATATGAAAGCAAGAGATGTATGATCATTTGGCCCTAACGGCCTAGTTTCGTATATAGATATGATATATGTTTCCATGTTCATGACTTCTGCTTAGTTGCATGAGGAATAATAAGATTTAATAAGATTCATACGAGGATATACATATGGGTAGACATGAGTAAAGATTGGTTCTCTCGGGCCATATCGGCTTCGGGTGCTAATCAAGTCTCAATGGGATTTGGGGAGTGACATTTAGAGCCTAAAGAAAGCCATAGAATGATAATGACACAAGGCTATGAGTGATCAGATGTCATTTGAGCAATCAAGAAGGGCCCTTATGGGTTATTTCCTAAATAGCTAATTTTGGACTATTTTTGTAATAGGCTATTAGTGGAAAAGCAATAACAATAAATAATGGCCTTATTTATTTTCTTCCTTAGATTATGATGATGATATTTTGATGACTTGAATATATGAGAGCTTTCAAGCTTGTGGTTTCTAGGTGAAGCCTATCATTAGTGTAGTTCATAGTTGGTAATTGTAGTTGATGTGATTAGGATGGATTCCCAATATTGCTCGTGCTAACTTCTTCTAGCTTAATCAATCGTTAAGTTTTCTCTCTTTATGGATTCAATTACGTTTCTCATATTTGATTAAGTTTGAGTTATTATTGTTTGATTGGATTCAATTGAGAGGTGAAGGTATGGAGTCCTTTGTTGCTCATAAATCCGATTAGATTTTGATAATTCCACATATCCTTTTCTTTATTTCAATTTTTTCCATTTTGATTCTAGTTTCTGACTATGATCGTTATCATATCTCATGTATAAAACCTTCCACTCCAACAAGATCTAGGCCCTCCTATTTAGCTTAATCCACCAAATTACATAAGCTACTACTAGAGCTTGGTGGTATGTCACATTTGTGGGTTACCCGAAGGATGAACCCTCTGAGTTACCAAATTAAGCCACCTCTGGGCCTTTGCACTAAAGTGCATACTCTTGATACCTTCAGTACTAGTCCAGTAGACCTTTCCCCAGTCATTCTCTGCTAGCAGAGTGTCCCTTAGCCACCGCGAGTTCATCTCTGCAAGCTTTACCTCAAACTCATTATTAGGGATATGTGGCATCCTCAGAACCTCATTGATCATATCCATATACATGGGAACATACACTTTCTAGATATAAAATGTAGGTTAGGGGTCATCCCAATATACGGTAAGGTGCATGGAATAAAACTCTCGAACTCAGCCCGTAACGCCATCCTAAGTAGGCTCCACAAGTGGTATCCACCCAAACTCCTATTGTCGAGCATAGAATTTTGGTGTCTCCCTAGTGTTGCCTCAAGACCCTAGAATGATGAGAATGAAGAGGTACATTTAGGAAGAATGAATCTCAATGGTTCCTTACAATTTTCACACCAAAAATTGCTAACAATGAGATAAGGAATAAGAGTTCTTGTGGTATGTGAAGAATTGTGGACGTGTGTGAGTGCATAGGTATGTATGTTTATATAATAATAAAATAGTTATTTAACTTGATTTATTGTAGTATGTCATTGTATGGACTATTGGTTGATAATAGTTAACGTAGTAAGTGGTCGACTTCTCTTGAGTTAGGTTGTAGGTTATGGTTGAATTGGAGTTAAGGCTCAATTTGGTTTTATGTGTACATGTTAACTAAGTGTTTGTTTGTTTAGTTGTAATGCATGCTAATAGATGTTGTACTTGTTAAATATTGAATACAAGTTGGGAAATTGATAACCTATAAAGAGATTGGTACAAATGACCTTGTTGACATGCAAGTGTGATTGATTTAACTCCTTAGGTGATTATACTTGTTGATGGTAGTGGTTATTTGTTATGAGTGATTTGATAAAGATTGATTATGACTAAATTGGTGGATTTCAAGGAGGATAAGGGTGGGGACATTGGAATAAGGGTGGTATAATACTTGGTTTGGGATAAGGGTGGCAGGCACAAGTTGTTTGGTATATTTGGTACATGGACTGAGCTCGTCCCCTGCAGGTCATATCTAGTAGGTAGACATAATACCCATAGCATGTGTGTACACCGTGATTTTAGAGAGTTTGATGGTTCTTTGAGTGAAGCTGGTCATATTCTTTTATTTATATATTAGGTTCCTTATGTGGACCATTAATTAGTGATATTTCTTGGGTTTTTTGAATGAACCAGTGACTTGACTTAATGATTTTTACATTATACTTGAAGTGAGTTATTACTTGATGTAATAAGGTAATGAGATACTTTTAATGTAATGTTAAACCATATTGGTCTTATGAGTTATTATGGGGGTGTTTGATTAGGAACTGAGTATTAACATGTATAGATGTGATCTTTTGTGTTTTCTTGATTTGGATGATATTCTAAGGGAATTTTTGTGAGTGAGTTTGGCTTAATTAGGATATTAATTGCCATGTGAATTTCTTGATAAAAATGTAAGTTCTTGGTTTCTTGTCGAAATAACTGGTCGTTGCGTAGTTAAGGGTGGAATGTAATGGTGAGGAAGTGGTCAATTAGTAGTAAGTGTTGTATTGTGAGTCATTATTAAGGCTCGGGGATCTAGCTGGAGGCCCCATCATCATTAAGGCTCGAGGAATCAGAGCCCTCCTCCTTCATACCACTTAGGAAAAAGAACTCCTATACATCTTTCTTCTTCAACTTAGGGAGTTTCTTATGAGGGATAGTGCACCTAAACGTGACCTTCATTGTCTTCCACATCTGATCAAGCATGCAATCTTAGGAGCATCGCTTCTTCTTCTTCTCATCCAACTCACTCCGGAGCTCTGGCTTTCGCTGGGTATGGTAGGGTTGTGAAACTAAAAGGAGTTAAACAATGGGGAAGAAAGTGGTATCTCTCTAAATAACTCCTCATAGTTGCTATAACCACCTTCAGATGCTCGTAGAACATAGAGGGCTATATGGGAGGGGTACCGGGCTCCTCACCCTCACTATCCCTGCTACTCTCTCCCTTTATCCCTAATTTCCTCTTTTTCATACTCTACCCTTGTGTACCATTTGCCTTAAGTGGGTTGAAAGGTAGGTCGCACAACACATCCCAATTTGCTTCCTCCTTAGGCACACCTGCACGGATGCCTAGCTCCAAAATCAAGCTGGGAAGGTAAGAAACCTTCTTATATCTTTATACAAGCATGGTAAGCTTAGGGCACATTAGGAGGGGCTTCCATATATGGATGATAGTTTGGAGCCTAAAGGAATCCATGGAGAAATAAAGACATAAGGCCATGAGTGATCAAAGATGTAATTTGGGCAATCAAGAAGTGCCCTTGTCGGTTATTTCCTAAATAGCCAATTTTGGGCTATTTTTGTAATAGGCTATTAGTGTAAAGGTAATAACTATAAATAGGGGCCTTAGTTATTTTCTTCCTTAGATTATGATGATGATATTTTGATGACTTGAACATTTGAGAGTTTTCAAGCTTATAGTTTCTAGGTGAAGCCTAGCATTAGTATATTTCATAGTTTGTAATTGTAGTTGAGTGATTAGGGTGGATTCCCGATATTGCTCGTGCTAATTTCTTCTAGCTTAATCAATCATTAAGTTTGTCTCTTTATGGATTCAATTAATTTTCTGATCTTTTATTGAGTTCGCGTTATTATTGTTTGATCAAATTCAATTGAGAGGTGAAGGTATAGACTCCTTTGTTGCTCATAAATCCGATTAGGTTTCGATAATTCCATATATCCTTTTCTTTATTTTAATTTTCCATATTTTGATTTTAGTTTCCAACTAGGATTGTTATCATATCCCCTGTAGAAATCCTTCCACTCTGACACGATCTAGGCCCTCACATTTAGTTGAATCCCCCAAATTGCACAAGCTGTCACTAGAGCCCGGGGGTATGTCACATCCGTGGGTTGCCCAAAGGATGAACCATTCGAGTCACCAAATTAACCCACATCTGGTCCTCCGTACTAAGTTGCATATTCTCAATACCTTCAGTGCTAGTCTAGTAAACCTTTCCTTAGTCAGCCTTTGCTATAAGAGTGTCCTTTAGCCACCCCTGGTTCATCTCCACAAGAATTACCTGAAACTCATCATTAGGACACTTGGTACCCTCAGAACCTTATTGATCATAGCTAGGGATGGCTATTAGGGCAAAGTGGGGCTGGGTTGGATAGGTCAAGCTGTTAATAGGGTAGGGCTGGTCAATTTCTTAATAGAGCAGGGCCGGGCAGGGTAGGGCAAATGTTATGTTTAATTTTTTAATGGGTTATAGGGTAGGGCAGGGATCTATTTAAAAAGGTGATTACCCGCGAGTTATTTTTCTTTTTTCCCCAATTCTTAAATCCCACACTTTAGCTCTTCACCTCTTCAATACCAACAACTCCATTGAAATCCCTACACTTCAGATCTTTGCCTCTTCAACACAACCAACTCACAACTGGTAATGTACTCTTTCTTTTTCTAATTTCTCCCTTTTTTGGGATTTTTTTGAACTTTTTTAAAGAAAATATCCTTTCTTCCGCTTCTCTATTTCTCTATCTATGCTCAAGTTTAGATGTGTTTTGTGCTATAAAAATTCAATGTTTACCATTTTTTGTATGATTTGACTGATAATTTTGAATACCTATTTTGTTTTCTTTGTTATTGTATATTATTTGAATCGAAAAAGGGGGGGTGTTTTTAGTAATCATCTTTGTTTTCCTCACTAATTTACCTGTAAATTTTGAGGATTCTCAACAATCTGGCTGGACTCATTGATGACTTGTTTTCTTCTTGTATTATCTTTTCAAATTTTGTGTCTCTCTTCATTAAATTGTTCTTTGACAAATATTATATACTAATTATAATTTTATGATTTTGTAATAGATAATCATGACATCTCAAAATGATGAGAATCTAGCTGCCTCATCATCTAACACTATTTCTTTAGAGGCCAAGAGTCTAAGGCCTTTCCAACTTAATGAAGTTGTTGGATTGAGCAAAAGAAAGAGACATTCTAAAGCATGGAATCATTTTGACTTGGTATTTGTTGGTGGTGTTCCATATGGTCAATGTAAGTATTGTGATGCTCGATATAAAAATGCTAAAAATTGTGGGTTGAAGTCTATGTGGGATCACATACCTAAGTGTCCTAATAAGCAAAGAAGTGAGGGTGACACGGGGGGTGAGGATGAAGAACACTATTTTGATCAAGATGTTTCACGGGAAAACTTACATATGCTATTATTTTACATGAATATCCACTCTCAATAATTGATCACGTGGGGTTTAGGAACTTTATTGTGAGCCTCCAACCCATGTATAAAATGGGTTCGAGAAATACGATAAAAATGACATAATGAAAATTTTGACAATTTTAAATCAAAGACCTCTAACTTGGTAGAGAAAGTCATGAGTAGAATTGCAATTACAACTGATATGTGAACTTTAAATAGCAACAAAAATGGATTTATGGCTATTACTGGATAGTTCATTGATGATTCATGTAGGCTTCAAAGTCATATTTTTAGGTTTGTTTATGTTCCTGCTCCACATGATAAAAATGCTTTATGTGGTTCTTTGATTAATTGTTTGTTTGATTTGAATCTTTAATGGAGACTATCAATTATCACAGTTGATAATTCTAGTACCAATAATGCAATGATGAGAATCTTATTTGATAAGAAACTGAATAAAAGAGATTTGTTATTGGCTGGCCGAGTGTTTCATATGTATTGTGCCGCACGCGTCTGAAATTTAATTATGCAAGAAGGGTTAAAGGTGATAGGAGAAAGTATTGGAAAAATATGCGATAATGTCTTGTATTGGATTGCATTAGTTGGTAGAATTGAGAGATTTGAAGAAGTTGCATGTCTATTACATTGTTCTTGTAAGAAGAATTTAGAGTATGATTGTCCTACCCGTTGGAACTCAACATATTTAATGTTGAGAATAGCTTTGGAATACAAAGAAGTGTTTAAGAAGTTGAATCTAACTGACATAAATTATAAGTCATATCCAACTGAAGACCAATGGAGCGGTGCAGAAGATGTTTGTGGCAAGCTTAAACTCTTTTACCATGTTACTGAACAATTTTCAGGAACTCAATATCCAACTTCTAGTCAATACTTTACAAAAGTTTGTGAAATTATGATAGAGTTGGAAGTTTGGGTGAAGAGCTCTAATACTTTGATTAGCTCTATGGCATCTACTATGTTATTGAAATTTCAAAAAATTGGGATGACCTTCATGTTGTGATGGGTGTCGCTGCAATCTTTGATCCAAGATATAAGATGAGTTTGGTAGAGTTCTTTCTTCCACTAATTTATGACGCTGAAATGGCTTCAACTAAAATTCAAGAAATTTGGTCTCATTGTTATGATATCTTTCATGATTATAAGAGTAGACTATCTTCTCCGGGGGGATCATTTGAAGCATCTAATTCTAGTGAAGTCGCTAATCTTATTGAAGGTAATCAACTATCAAACTTTAATAGATTTATTACTTCGAGTAGAAGTACCATGGAGAAAACATCCGAGTTGGATTTATATTTGGAAGAAAGTTTGCTACCTTAGATTCCATAATTTGACAGTTTGAGTTGGTGGAAGACATATGGATTGAAATTTCCTACTTTGTAAAAGATGGCTCGTGACCTCTTAGACATTCTTGTGTCTACTATTGCTTCAGAATTGGCATTTAGCACTAGTGGGAGGTTGATTAGTCTGTATCGTAGTAGATTGTATCCTACTACTTTGGAAGCTTTAATGTGTTCTCGCACATGGTTATGGAATGAAATAAATAGTATGTAATATTCTCATTGTAATAGTTATTCAATTTTTGAATAGTATATTGATTGGTTGATGTATTATGATTTTTATTTTTAGGTTTAACATCAACAATTGATGAAGTCTCATGTCCAATGTTGATTGATGAAGAAGAAGAAGAGCTGGAGGAAAGTCTATTGCCCAATGTTGATTGATCATAATTGCTGAATATTTAGGTACATTAACCTACTAGGTAATTTTGCATGTTAAATAGATTGTCGGAATGGTTTGCATTTGATATAGTTGCCACTGGTGTGAGCTTAGTTTCTGTACAGTTTGTAGCTGGATTGAAAATGGCATTTAACGAGGTCTCTTGGTTTACTTGGAAATTCCCAACAACTTTAGCACTTGTGAATCCATATAACTTAATCGAAATAACTAGTGTTAAATGAACAGATAATCAGATCTAGAACCAATTTTGGAAATATCCTGAACTAAGAGATTAGCCAAAAGAATTCAAGAATACAAAGGTGATGGATCCAAAACTGTATGCAGCCTAATAACTGTAGAATGTGATTGAATCTAATAGCAGTGTAGCCAATTTCATCTTTCCATTATGAGTTACCATTATGATAGAACAGGAAATTAGTTATTTCATTCAAATTATCAAGAAATAATTCAAGCCAATGTGTCCCTTATGATGCCAATATCATTCCATGTGAACCAGTTACTATCTTTTATAAGTAGTAGGTGGATAAAGATTCTAACTTTATGTTCTGTTCTATCTTTTATAAGCAGTAGATGAATGTTGTTATTGTTTTGGTTGAAAATGTTAGGTTGTTTACTGTTGATGTTTTCTAAATCATTTGGGACTGAATTAAAGGTGATTCTTTTTCTATCTTGGTTTCTGTGAGAGGATAAGAATTGCTTGTTAGTTTTTCTTTCTTGTGATTTATAAATCTAAACATAATTAATCTTCCATTAATCAAAACATGTGTTTTTGATCTCTTCAGATGTAATTAGGTATTACTGGATTCTATTTGATGTTGGTGATTTGTGTAATCTTTGTATTATGTACATTAGATTAATTCAAATTTGTATTGTCTCAAGTTTTTTTATAAAAACGAAAGCAATAGCTCTGCAGAATACAGAGGATAGTTGAAAAATAACATAAACGGGGCGGGGCGGGGCATAACGGAGCATGGAAAATATTGGAAAAATTCTAAACAGGGCAGGACGGGGTAGGTAAAAATCTTAATAGGGAAAGGTTTGCCTTCCCTAACCCACCCTATTGCCATCCCTAATCATAGCTATGTCCATGGGAATATGCACTTCCTAGATATAGATGGTAGGGTGGGGGTCATCCCAACATACAGTAGGGAGCATGGCATAACACTCCTGAACTCAGCCCGTAATGCCATTGTCACACCCCAAATCCCAACGAGGCGTGATTGGCACCCGAAGCCGATAAGGCCCGAGAGAACCAAGCTTTGCTTTTATTCCTTCATATACATGTCTTAGGAAACACTACTATCCCATAGGAATAGGAAATGCTAAAATCAGAAATCATAGAACATGTGACGTCTATACATATGAGAAACTCGTCCGTTGAGGCCATCAAGTCAAAATGTCATATACCATCTTACATTTGTATACCCACATACGTCTACAAAAGCCTCTAACAGATGCATTGACCAAAGCTAACAGAATGTCGGGACAAGTCCCCGCTTTATACACTATGTATAATGTCAAAACATTTGAACAACTATGACTCGGAGAAGCCCCAAACTAACTGGAGCTCACCAATGATCTGCAGTTACTGTCATCCTACGGTGTAGGTCTACTAGTGCCTGCACCTGCAACATGTAAGGTAAGTTCCCCAAAAGGGGTCAGTACGAAGAATGTACTGAGTATGTAAGGCTCAAATGAAACTATACAACATATGAATAGTTCAATGAACTCAATGGAACTCAAATGCATATGCATATCCAATGAATAAGTAACCATTTTGTACTTTGGAAACCATGTGTATTATGTTCATTGATTTCATCGCTTTCATGCTTCTTTACTTCAATGTCAATACATATGTCACAATGTACCCGGGCCCCTACTGATCAGTGGGTCTTTACATGACTTATCGTCATGTTGGGATCGGGTCGAGCTAGGCTTGTGCCCCTAGACCTGCCACCCAGGGATCGGGTCGAGCTAGGCTTATGCCCCTAGACCTGCCACCCATAAATCATACATCGGGATCGAGTCAAGCTAGGCTTATGCCCCTAGACTTGCCACCCATAAATCAACACATCGGGATCGAGTCGAGCTAGGCTTATGCCCCTATACTTGCCACGAGCTAGGCTTATGCCCCTATACTTGCCACCCATAAATCATACATCGGGATCGAGTCGAGCTAGGCTTATGCCCCTAGACTTGCCACCCATACTTGATCATTGAACACATTTGCATTACTTTGTTCTTTACTTTGAGATTGGTATTTTGATAGTCATAACATCACTTGAAACTTTGGATCATTAGCCAATAAGTGAGAGACATAAGAGATTGGTACATTCACTTGTGAGAGATTGACATATTCATGTGACATAGCATCTTTGGAAACTTGGAACCATAATCAAAATAGAATACATGTGAATAAACATTATTGGAAACATGACACCATTGGAACCATTGGACAATCATTCATAACAAGATGCATGAGCATAACCACTATTGGAACATTGGACCATAACCTTGTTTGAGCTTTTGGAACATTAACCATGATAATGAGACATGAGACTCACAAATGATCCATGAGTAGGAAAGATATGACAATGACTATTGATAAACGGATATAGGATACCTTAGCACATTTTGGGATAGGACTAGTGAAATAGCAATGTGGATACTATTTGTCGCAAAAAAATACGGACAGAGTAACCTTACATACCTTGTACTCTCAATACGGATATCCAATCCTAGATGTGCATACAATAGTCCGGCTCCTTCTTTATGTGTCACTCTACAACACAAATACATAACGAAATTCACATTAACCTCAACTACTTCACAAATGCATATAACATCAATGGGGTACATGTTTGCTTTGAAACATATCATTTTCCCTTGACAAAACCATTGATAGCATCATTATTCCAAAAATCCTCCAATATTCCCAACATTGACCAATACATAATAATCATTGCATTTCACCACAACACTTCTCCTTTACACTTTCTTATCCACACCACATCACAAATAATCCATTAATTCACCTTAATACACTTCATAGCACATATCGGCCAAAATCCCTCAATTTAAACTTATATACAAGAACAAGGTTAACAACAAAAATAACACCATAGACGTTCATATTTTATCCATACCATGATCTTTCATCAAAGGCACAAGCCATAATTCAAGTTCAAATCTCATGGATAGCACATCTTGTACAAAAACCCAAAGTACTATGTTCAACTCTTTCAAGCATAACCAACAAGATTCACATACTCTCCCATGCATATAATATATTAATCCATGAAAATAATCACTTACCTAGACTTGGAAGATGTTGATCATGCTCCAAAGGTTAGCTTTGACCTCTTAGAGTTTGAGAGAAAAAAAAAAGGGTTGAAAAATATCTACAAAGGCATGTGTTTTCCAAATGAATAAAATCAGAATTTTTTCCCTTTATATAGGCTCTCAAGTCCATGCTTAGCCACTTTTATTCAATGATTGATGTGTATGACTTAGTCAAATGGAAGAATGGGTCTTGTGACCCATTGGGCCATGCATTCTTTTTATTTTTGGGCCCAATTCACTTAACCCGATAAAATTAATAATTTCTCATGGTTTCATCATCTCATAGGTGTTACGACAATATTACTACTCATGTCATTCATATCCGTAGCCTCAATCCCAAAAACAAGTGATTCTAGCCACGTGTGGCCTATTTTGCCCAAAAGGGTAAAATCGTCATTTTGACCCCAATTTCGTTCTCGAGTAAATTTATCATACCAATATAATATGTCATTTATTTCATGTATATACTCATGGTTGTAGAATAATCGTGGCGAAAATCGGCTCAATACGTCCCCGGGAACCCTTGGGACTT
This sequence comes from Capsicum rhomboideum, assembly GCA_031232105.1. NCBI lineage: Eukaryota > Viridiplantae > Streptophyta > Magnoliopsida > Solanales > Solanaceae > Capsicum > Capsicum rhomboideum. The sequence goes on along the minus strand of CP124711.1, from coordinate 97,973,429 downwards.
ACACAAAATTTTCAACTTTTGAAAGGTGCGCAGGGGCGGCGTGGCACGCTGCCTGGCGTGCCCCTTTACTGCCTCTGGACTGAAAATTTCAGCCCAGAGCGGCGTGGCACGCTACCCAACGCGCCCTTCCCTTAAATTTTTTGAAAATTTCATTTTTCGACTTTTCTTCGCGGGTTTGGTTCGATACTTCAAATCCTATTCTCTAACTTACTTCTTAACCTTAATATCCTTTGTTTAGAGGTTCTCTTAGCCTCGTTTTTAACCCTACAAATGATCCATGGAAATCACAAAACGCCTCCTACGAAGGGCTAATCACATGTACAAGGCCAAATTTCAATTTTCTTGTCAATATCATTACAAAATACATTCGTGTGGCTCTCGACACTCAAGTATACATTGTTCATCGTCATCACATTGGGTTAGGAAGGTACGGGGTGTTACAGCCATCTCGAGCAGGCTCCACTAGTGGTATCCACCCAAATTCCTATAGTCGAGGTTAGAATTTTTGTGTTACCTCATCTACCTCTGTCATCATGAAGCCTCTCTCATGAAAAACCCCATCCTCTGATATCTCTGTATCTCTGCTTACAAGTTCTGTCAGGAAACCTTTTACAAAAATGGGAAGCGTCGTCTTGGTTTTGGTCAGCCATGGTGTTAGAACTCATATAAAAATCATGAAAAATCAAGTTAGAAGCTATAGAAGTGCTCAAACCGTTGCTATGTTCCAAAATTTGTAAGGTTAAATTTTTAGGGGAGGCTATAAATTTTCAGGGGAGGCTACTGCCTGCCTCCCACTATAGCGGGGGCTCTATAGGGGGAATTCTTCTGCTATAGTGGGACATATATAGCTGGAGGGAGCCACTATAGCGGCCTTCATCATCCCCAGCCCACCTTTGACCCATTAATGGCATCTTTTTTGCAGTTTTTACAATTTTTTTGACTTTTTAACTTAGATTAGAGTTGGTGAAGTACTATGGGACTACTAAATACCAAAATCTAGGTTTTTTAAACCCCGATTCAAGCCGTAATGGCCAAAAAACTTTCAAAAAGTCACCTTTCACCTTCTACCCTTTGTTCAAGCGTCAAATTAACCATAAACTCCATAAATCTTATGCCTAAAATGCCATAGGAGCATTGGAAATGTAAGAGAAACAAACATGCTTCAAAATTTCATTCCAAATGGGGTGAAATCAAACTAATTTAAAAACCAACCCCAATTGACAAATTCTAGCCTTATTCTTTGATAATAAAGGTAATAGAGTTAAGAGATGACGTTAGAACAATAGTTTCCCTTGAATTCGACGCTGGTAGGAAGTAGTTGATCGGATAAAGGAGGGGAAGTTTGAGTTTGAAATAAGTAATAAGGTGAAACCATTTATTTTCCCTTTTAAAGCTACCAGTGGCCAACTATAGTGGCCCACCTCCCACTAAAGTGGCAGAGGTACCACCATAGTAGGGACCAGGCAGTGGGAGGGTATAGAATTTTTGTTTTCTCTTTTTGGTGTGTATTTAGATGTTTGGGTGTATTCGCGAGGCCCCAATTAGCTAGGGTGCTCGTATACTCTTGTCAAAAGAGGTCTTGTATATTTTATTTACAATGTATTATGTGAGGGTACTCGTGGTAACTAGGCAAGTTACAAGTTCATACAATTTTGTTGTAATTCTCATGATTGAAGATTAAGAATAAGCGTTTACTAAATTGATGAGTAACAAATGACCCGAGAAATGCATCAACTTAATTTCATCCCTACCACTGTCGTTCGGGGATGAACGATGGGTAAATTGGTATCTTTTGTAATGACTTGTTCCATCATGGGGTATGAAAATTCTCTGTAAAATCTTTAAGAGGTCTATTATAGGGGGAATTTTCTGTGTAAAAATTATTTTTAGACGAATTCATAGTGGCAAATTTTTGGGAGGTAGGCTGACATCACCCAACTATAGTAGCATGTAGGCTGCTATAGTAGGGTCTTGACAGTCTCTCTATAAATTTTAAAACCCCTTTTTCTTTCAGCTCTAAACCAGGACATTGCCTCCTCTTAAAAACTCCCTAGGGTTGCCTCAAGACCCTAGAATAATGAGAATGAAGAGGAACGCTTAGGAAGGATGAATCCTAAAGGTTCCTCATGGTTTTCATACCAAAAATTGATAATAATGTGTCAAGGAATAAGAGTTCATGCCTTTATAACAACTTCTTAGTGCCTAGGTAGGCTAGGTTTAATTTGAGTAGTAGACCTCGGTCAGAAAACACATTCATAATATAGATTGATAGGAGATTTCATTCTTAGGCCTGCGGACATGGTTATTGGATGAACTTAAAAAAGTAAATTAGGGAAAATGCGAATGAATTTAGTGTTTATGTAATTTTGTGGTGAACTGTTACTAATGCATATCTACTATTTTTTTATATATGCCAATTGAGTAGTAAAGTGGGAACAAATTGATTTATATTTAAGGGATAATTGTTAAGCGGAGATGAGTTGGTAAAAAGCTAGTGTTAATTCCTTAAATATTATTCAATTAGTGATACTTGATTGTACAATATAGGTTCTAGGTGAAGATTGTGAAATATGGTGTATTAGTATGTAGGTAAGAGAATTCAAGGAAAGTTGTGAAGTAAACAATTAATGGTGATGTAGTATTAAGATGGAAACTGATGAGTTAGTGGTATTATAGTTAGAGAGGAATTATGAACATATGAGAGTGCACAGATATGTATGTTTATATAATCAAAAAATAGGTAGTTAACTAGATTGATGGTAGGTATGTCCTTGTATAGACTATTGGTTGAAAATAGTTGATGTAGTTAGTGGTTGACTTAACTTGAGTTAGGTTGTAGGCTACAGTTGAATTGGAGTTAAGGTTCAATTTGGTTGTATGTGTGTATATTAACTTATTTTTTGTTTATTTAGTCGCAATGCATACTAATGAATATTGAACTTGTTAATTATTAAATACATGTTTGGAAATTGATAACTTATAAATAAATTGGTATAAAGGACTTTGTTGATATGCAATTATGGATGTATAACACCCCGTACCTTCCCGACCCTACTTTCCAACCATGAACCATGTTTACCCTAGGTTCGAGGGCAATAAGTACGTATTTTGTATTGTTATTGATGGAACATTTGATATTGTGCTAGTAAATGTGATTAGACCTTTGTAGGAGGTGTTTGTGACTTTGTGGAGCATTTTTGGGGTGAAAAGTGAGGTTTAAGGGACATCCAAGCAAAGGATATTAAATATAAGAGGCAAGTAAAAGTTTGGGACCTGAAAGATCCAACCAAATCCGTAAAGAAAAGTCAAAATCAAAAATTTAGTATGGGGCGCTGCAGGTGGCGTGCCAGGACGCTTTTGGCCAAATTTTGATTGGCACAGGCATCAAGGGGGCACGCCCAGGGGCGTGCCAGGCCGCTCCTGGCAACCTTTCCAGAGCTGAAATTTTTCTAAGTCTCTAGGGCGCCCGGGAGTGTGCCAGGGTGCTTTTTGCCCGATTTCTTCTACAATTATTAGTCTATAAAGAGGACTCTTGGGTTATGGAATCCTTATTCCATCATAGTAGGGATACTATTGAGCAAGTTTGGCATCTGAGTTGGGGTTAATTCTTCGTCACAAGTATTTTACCAAATTATGTTCAATTAAGCCATGAGTGGCTAGAATTTCTTATTTTTGAGATTGAGGCTACGAACATGAATCCCGTGAGTTGAATATTGTTGTAACATTTATGGAATTATTCAAACATGAGATAATTGGATTATTACACATTGAAAATGGTGGGCTAGGTTAACATGTGTTAATGGGCTCAATTTAAGGCCCAAAATGGATTAAAAGACATGGCCCAAAAGGGGCAAATGACCCATTCTTCCATTTGACCAAGTAAATATAGCATTTAATGCCCACGGAGTGGATAAGGATGACTTGAGGGCTATATAAAGGACAAAAATCACACATGCCTTTCTAGACATTTTCTAAAAGGATATTTCTCATATCTTCCAAACCCTAAGGCAACCATTTTCTTTGGACACTTTGGACAAGATCATCACTTTGCAAGCTTGGGTAAGTGTTTATTATTGTGATTTAATATATTATATACATGATATATTGTGTATATCATGATTGTTATGTTGGCAAGGTTGAATAGGGCACTTTTGCTTTTTTCTAAAAGATGTGCCATCTTTGTGATTTAAACTTGAAAGGAGACTTGGGGTTTTGATGAAAGTGCATGGTGTGAATGAAATATCAACATGTATGGTGTGGTTATGTTCCTTGACTTAATATTTTTCTATGAGTGTAAATTGTGGGATTGTTGTCGATATGTTGTTATGAAGTGTATTAAGGTGACTTGATGGAGTAATTGTGATGTTGTGTTGATGGAGAAGACATGCTATTGTTTTATGATTTATTGGTCAATGTATGTAATATTGTGGTATTTTTGGTATGATAATTTCATAAATGGTATTGTCAAGGGGGAAATGTCATTTTAAGGCAATCATGTAACTCATTGTCGTCGTATGCACTTGTAAGGTAGTTGGTTGTTAACGTAAGCTCCGTTATGTATTTGTGTTGTAGAGTGAAACGTAAGGAAGGAGTTGGAATATTGTGTTCATATATAGGATTGTGTATTCATATAGGGAAAATAAGGTATGTAAGGTTACTCTTTTCGTATCCTTCTGCAGCACATAGTGGCTACATTGTCATTGTACTTATCCCATTTCGAATTGTTCCAAGGTATCTCATTTAGAATTGTCATATATATTGTTGTTCACATGTACCTTATTAATTGACCAACTATTATTCATATGTCACATAATTGTGGACATGGTTCCAAAGTTCCTATAATATTACATTCCAAAGTTCCAATAATGTTATGTTCGAAAGTTTCAATAATGCTATGACTACCAACGTATCAATCTCATAGATGTAAAGAAATGAAGGAATGTATTACTCTTATAATGAAAGAATGAAGTATTGTAAAATTGTCTGTATATTCTTAGATCACATCCCAGGGGCGAAATAAAAGCCTAGCATTGGTTAATTACATCCCTGGGGTTAAAATACCTAGCATGGGTTATCACAATCACATCCCAGGGCGACATAAAAGCCTAGCATGGGTTAATTACATCCCGGGGGTTAAAATACCTAGCATGGGTTATCACAATCACATCCCAGGGGTTAAAATACCTAGCATGGGTTATCACAATCACATCCCAGGGTTTAAAATACCTAGCATGGGTTAATCTCATCCCAGGAGCGACAGAAAAGCCTAACATGGGTAGAACAATAAAGATGAATAAACGTACAGGCAAAGAAAGTAATAAATATAACGTACATGATTACTCACATACAGAACGATGGTTTATCCACATTGACTATTCTCTTATATTTTGTTTTATTGATGTTCTTATGTATGATGCAGTTTCTTATAGCCTTACATACTCAGCACATTCTTCGTACTGATGTCCCTTGGGGGACTTACCTTACTTGTTGCAGGCACAGGTGCTAGTAGAACTCCACAGTAGGTTGTGGGACATTTGCAGAACATTGGTGAGCTCCAGTTGGTTCGGGGCTTTTTGAGTCATTGTGTATATTGGTTTTGGTACTGTCATGTTGTATAAAGCGGGGACTTGTCCCGACTTTGGGTTTGTTATATATATGCATCTGTTAGAGGCTTTGTAGACGTATGTGGGAATATGAATGTAAGGGATGGATGTCTATTTTGACTTGATGGCCCTAACGGCCAAGTTTTGTATGTAGCACATATTTCCATGACTTCTGCTATTAGCATCTTGTATCTATACGTGATGGTGATGTTTCTTGAATGATATGCAAATGTATGGACATGGATGAAGATTAGTTCTCTCGGGCCTTATTGGCTTCGGGTGCCAGTCCGCCCAGTTGGAATTTGAGGCGTGACAAAAGTGGTATCAGATTAGGTCAACCTAAGGGTGTCTACAAAGCCGTGTCTAAGTAGAGTCTTGCTTACGGATGTGTTGCACGCCGCACTGGTAAGTAGGAAGCTACGGGACATTTAAGAGTTATTTCTTTTCTTCGTATCTGACCATTGAAATTGGTTTTCTTGTTTATAGTAAAATGCCGATTACAAGATAAGATAGGGGTAAGGATAAGAAGGTAGAGATGCTTTCCGGAGAAGAAACTAGTAAATCACCACCTGAATAAGCTATTCAGGGCGGGGCTGAAACTAAATTTGCATCACGGGCTTCTTCTACTTCTCCAGCTCGAGAAGAGCAGAGAAAAAGAGAATACCCTGCCGAAACACCTGTTAATGTTAATGCTATGGAGCAGGATATAAGGAATACGGTGCACCTGTTGACTCAGATAGTCATTGCACAAAATCAAGGACAGGTTGGTCCAACCTTGGCACAAAAGAGGGGTAATCAAAGGCAAAGGAGAACGGCACAAGTCTTTGAAAGAGGGCCATCAAAGAGGGATAGATCCATGGGAAAGTTCATGGCGTCCCAAGGAGAATTTAGGTCTCGGGTGTTTAACAGACCGCCTAGACCATTATTTCCTCAGTCTACAATAAATGCTATACCTCGATCCCAAGGGTTTCGAGGTAATCAGATTGGGCAAATAAGTGAGATTCAGGATTCACAGACAGTGGGGTATCAAGCACAAGGAAGTAGGTGCCAACCGAAGTCTCCTCGTCAGCCGTGTCTGCGCTGCGGAAGATTTAATCTGAGTGAATGCCAGTTGGGGATGAATGTTTACTTTTTGTGTGGTATGTTGGGGAATAAGGTGAAAGGATTCCCACAAAAGAGCACGGGTAGAGGTGCAAGAGGAGCAGCTAGTGCTAGTGGAACCCAGAACCGTACCCACACCTTAGCTGATCGACAGAATTCAGAGGCTTCTCCTGATGAAGTGACAGGTATATTATCTGTCTTTTCACATAATGTATTTGCATTGATTGATCCGGGTTCTACCTTATCATATGTTACTCCATTGATTGCTGCAAAATTTGAAAGAACACCAGAATTACTAGTTAGCCATTTTAAGAATCTACACCAGTTGGTGAATCTATTATTGTTAAAAGTGTATATCGTAATTATATAGTAGTTGTCTGTGGTTATGCTACACTGGTTGATCTTATTGAGTAGGAAATGGTAGATTTTGATGTTATAATGGGTATGAATTTGTCAACTTCTTGTTATGCCACAGTAGATTGCCGAGCTCAGAAGGTACATTTTTATTTTCCACAAAAGGATGTTCTTGAATGGAAGGGTAATGTGGGAGCACCGAAGAAAAATTCATTTCCTAGATTAAGGTAAAGAAAAATGATATCCAAGGGGGATATATGTCACCTAGTAAAAGTATAGGATACCGATGTGAAATCACCCACACTTCAATCGGTTCTAGTAGTAACTGAATTCCTGGATGTGGTTCCTGAAACGGAAAGTAGAGTTTGATATTGATGTGATTCCAGGCATTCTGCCTATCTCTATTCCTCTGTATAGAATGGCTAGAGCAGAATTGTGGGAATTAAATGTGCGATTAAAATACTTATTTGACAAGGGGTTCATAAGGTCTAGTATGTCCCCATGGGGAGCACCAGTATTATTTGTATAGAAGAAAGATGGAACATGACTATCGGTAATTAAATAAGGTAACGATCAAGAACAAATATCCCCTCCCCAGAATTGATGATTTGTTTGATCAGTTACAGGGTGCCATGTGTTTTTCAAAGATTGGCTTGAGATAGGGTTATCATCAAGTCAGAGTTAGAGAAAAAGACATACCCAAGAAGGTTTTTTGAACACGGTATAGTCACTATGAATTCTTGGTTATGTCATTTGGACTAACAAATGCACCAGCTGTTGTTATGGATTTGAAGAATAGGGTGTTCAAACTATTCTTGGATGTATTCATGATAGTGTTTATAGATGATATCTTAGCTTACTCAAGATCACAAGAGAACCATGCTAATCACTTGCGACAGGTGTTACGGATTCTTCGTGACCATAAAAAATATGGAAAGTTCTTTAAATGAGAGTTTGGTTAAAATCTGTAGCACTTTTGGGTTACATTGTATCCGATGAAAGAGTAAGGGTAGATACACAAAGGATAGAAGCGGTAAAGAATTGGCCAAGGCCTACGACGCCTACGAAAATTCGTAGCTTCCTTAGGTTGCCAGGCTATTACAGAAGATTTGTTGAAGGGTTTCTTCCATTTTGGCACCCTTGACAAAGCTAACACACAAGGTAATCAAGTTTCAGTAAAATGATACATGTGGAAAGAGTTTCCAAAAGCCAAAGGATAAATTGACTGCTACATCTGTGTGGGTACTCCCAGTGGGTACAGAGGGGTATACAGTATATGGTGGTGGTGCTTCCGGAGTCGTCCTAGGATGTGTATTGATGCAGTATGGCAATGTGATAGCTGATTCTTCAAGACAATTTTGTCCACACGAAAGAAATAATCCAGCATATGATCTTGAGTTAACAGTTATGATATTTGCTTTAAAGATATGACGCCATTATTTGTATGGAGTTCATGTTGATATCTATACTGATCACAATAGTTTGAAATATATCTTTAAGCATAAGGAACTCAATTTGAGGCCGTCGCTCTTAAAATATTATGATATCGATATCTTATACCATCCAGGGAAAGCAAGTGTGGTGGCTGATGCACTGAGTCGCAAAGCAATAGAACACACTAATGATCAGTTAATGGAAAAGAAAGATATAGTTAAGGATCTACATTAATTAACAGTTTGGTAGTGAATTTTCCTGAAACTCCAGATAAAAGAGTTATAGCGCAAAATGCAACAAAGTATTCATTCATAGAGGTGAAGGAAAAGCAACATGCGAATTCTATTTTTAGTTTAGCTGAAAAAGAAACATACCACAAGGATTCGATAAAGGCATTTGACCTTACGTAAGAGGGAGTACTTCAATGTCAAGGTAGATTGTGTGTTCATATATAGGATTGTGTATTCATATTGGGAAAATAAGGTATGTAAGATTACTCTTTCCGTATCCTTCTGCAGCACATAGTGGTTACATTGTCATTGTACTTATCCCATTCTGAATTGTTCCAAGGTATCTCATTTTGAATTGTCATATATATTGTTGTTCACATGTACATTATTCGTTGACCAACTATTATTCATATGTCACATAATTATGGACATGGTTCCAAAGTTCCAATAATATTACGTTCCAAAGTTCTAATAATGTTATGTTCGAAAGTTCCAATAAAGCTATGACTACGAACGTATCAATCTCATAGATGTAAAGAAATGAAGAAATGTATTACTCTTATAATGAAAGAATGAAGTATTGTAAAATTGTCTGTATATTCTTCGATCACATCCCAGGGGTGACATAAAAGCCTTGCATGGATTAATTACATCCCAGGGGTTAAAATACCTAGCATGGGTTATCACAATCACATCCCAGGGGGGACATAAAACCCTAGCATGGGTTAATTACATCCCATGGGTTAAAATACCTAGCATGGGTTATCACAATCACATCCCAGGGGTTAAAATACCTAGAATGGGTTATCACAATCACGTCCCAGGGTTTAAAATACCTAGCATGGGTTAATCTCATCCCAGGGGCGACAGAAAAGCCTAGCATGGGTAGAACGATAAAGATCAATAAACGTAAAGGCAGAGAAAGTAATAAATATAACTTATATGATTCCTCACATACAGAACGATGCTTTATCCAAATTGACTATTCTCTTATATTTGGTTCCGTTGATGTTCTTATGTATGATGCAGTTTCTTATAGCCTTACATACTCAGTACATTCTTCGTACTGACGTCCCTTGGGGGACTTACCTTACTTGTTGCAGGCACAGGTTCTAGTAGACCTCCATAGTAGGTTGTGGGACATTTGCAGAACATTGGTGAGCTCCAGTTGGTTCGGGGATTTCCGGGTCATTGTGTATATTGGTTTTGGCACTGTCATGTTGTATAAAGCGGGGACTTGTCCCGACTTTGGGTTGGTTATGTATATGCATCTGTTAGAGGCTTTGTAGACGTATGTGGGAATATAAATGTAAGGGATGGATGTCCATTTTGACTTGATGGCCCTAACAGCCAAGTTTCGTATATAGCACATATTTCCATGACTTCCGCTATTAGCATCTTGTATCTATACGTGATAGTGATGTTTCTTGAATAACATGCATAGGAATGGACATGGATAAAGATTAGTTCTCTCGGGCCTTATCGGCTTCAGGTGCCAGTCTGCCTCATTGGAATTCGAGGCGTGACAAAAGTGGTATCAAAGCAGGGCGTCCTAAGGGCGTCTACAAAGTTGTGTCTGAGTAGAGTCTTGCTTCCGGATGTGTTGTGCGCCACATTGGTAAGTAGAAAGCTATGGGAGCCAATGTTGTAAGTGGAATCGTATCTGACCATTGGAATTGGTTTTCTTGTTTATAGTAAAATGCTGATTACAAGACAAAATAGGGGCAAGGATAAGAAGGTAGAGATGCTTGCCGGAGAAGAAACTAGTAAATCACCACCTGAACAAGCTATTCAGGGTGGGGCTGAAACTGAATTTGCATCCCGGGATTCTTCTACTTCTCCAGCTCCAGAAGAGCCGAGAAGAAGAGAAGACCCTGCTGAAACACCTGTTAATTTTAATGCTACGGAGCAAGATATAAGGAATGCGGTGCACCTGTTGACTCAGATAGTCGTTGCACAAAATCAAGGACAGGTTGGTCCAACCTTGGCACAAAAGAGGGGTAATCAAAGGCAAAGGAGAACGGCACAAGTCTTTGAAAGAGGGCCATCAAAGAGGGATAGATCCATGGGAAAGTTCATGGCGTCCCAAGGAGAATTTAGGTCTCGGGTGTTTAACAGACCGCCTAGACCATTATTTCCTCAGTCTACAATAAATGCTATACCTCGATCCCAAGGGTTTCGAGGTAATCAGATTGGGCAAATAAGTGAGATTCAGGATTCACAGACAGTGGGGTATCAAGCACAAGGAAGTAGGTGCCAACCGAAGTCTCCTCGTCAGCCGTGTCTGCGCTGCGGAAGATTTAATCTGAGTGAATGCCAGTTGGGGATGAATGTTTACTTTTTGTGTGGTATGTTGGGGAATAAGGTGAAAGGATTCCCACAAAAGAGCACGGGTAGAGGTGCAAGAGGAGCAGCTAGTGCTAGTGGAACCCAGAACCGTACCCACACCTTAGCTGATCGACAGAATTCAGAGGCTTCTCCTGATGAAGTGACAGGTATATTATCTGTCTTTTCACATAATGTATTTGCATTGATTGATCCGGGTTCTACCTTATCATATGTTACTCCATTGATTGCTGCAAAATTTGAAAGAACACCAGAATTACTAGTTAGCCATTTTAAGAATCTACACCAGTTGGTGAATCTATTATTGTTAAAAGTGTATATCGTAATTATATAGTAGTTGTCTGTGGTTATGCTACACTGGTTGATCTTATTGAGTAGGAAATGGTAGATTTTGATGTTATAATGGGTATGAATTTGTCAGCTTCTTGTTATGCCACAGTAGATTGCCGAGCTCAGAAGGTACATTTTTATTTTCCACAAAAGGATGTTCTTGAATGGAAGGGTAATGTGGGAGCACCGAAGAAAAATTCATTTCCTAGATTAAGGTAAAGAAAAATGATATCCAAGGGGGATATATGTCACCTAGTAAAAGTATAGGATACCGATGTGAAATCACCCACACTTCAATCGGTTCTAGTAGTAACTGAATTCCTGGATGTGGTTCCTGAAACGGAAAGTAGAGTTTGATATTGATGTGATTCCAGGCATTCTGCCTATCTCTATTCCTCTGTATAGAATGGCTAGAGCAGAATTGTGGGAATTAAATGTGCGATTAAAATACTTATTTGACAAGGGGTTCATAAGGTCTAGTATGTCCCCATGGGGAGCACCAGTATTATTTGTACGGAAGAGAGATGGCACATGACTATAGGTAATTGAATAAGGTAACGATCAAGAACAAATATCCCCTCCCCAGAATTGACGATTTGTTTGATCAGTTACAGGGTGCCAAGTGTTTTTCAAAGATTGAATTGAGATAAGATTATCATCATGTCAGAGTTAGAGAAAAATACATACCTAAGACATCTTTTCGAACACGGTATGGTCACTATGAATTATTGGTTATGTCATTTGGACTAACAAATGCACCAGTTGTTGTTAGGGATTTGATGAATAGGGTGTCCAAACTATTCTTGGATGTATTCATGATAGTGTTTATAGATGATATCTTAGCTTACTCAAGATCACAAGAGAACCATGCTAATCACTTGCGACAGGTGTTACGGTTCTTCGTGATCATAAGAAATATGCAAAGTTCTCTAAATGAGAGTTTGGTTAAAATCTGTAGCACTTTTGGGTTACATTGTATCCGATGAAGGAGTAAGGGTAGATACACAAAGGATAGAAGCAGCAAAGAATTGGCCAAGGCCTATGACGCCTACGGAAATTCGCAGCTTCCTTGGGTTGCCAGACTATTATTATTTGAAGGGTTTCTTCCATTTCGGCACCCTTGACAAAGCTAACACATAAGGTAGTCAAGTTTCAGTAAAATGATACATGTGTAAAGAGTTTCCAAAAGCCAAAGGATAAATTGACTGCTACATCTATGTGGGTACTTCCAGTGGGTACAGAGGGGTATACAGTATATGGTGATGGTGATTCAGGAGTCGGCCTAGGATGTGTATTGATGTAGTATGGCAATGTGATAGCTGATGCTTCAAGACAATTGTGTCCACACGAAAGAAATGATCCAGCACATGATCTTGAGTTAACAGTTGTGATATTTGCTTTAAAGATATGGCGCCATTATTTGTATGGAGTTCATGTTTATATCTATACTGATCACAATAGTTTGCAATATATCTTTAAGCAAAAGGAACTAAAGTTGAGGTCGTCGCTCTTAAAAGATTATGATATCGATATCTTATACCATCCAGGGAAAGAAAATGTGGTGGCTGATGCACTGAGTCACAAAGCAACAAAATGCACTAATGATCAGTTAATGGAAAAGCAAGATATAGTTAAGGATCTACATTAATTAAACAGTTTGGTAGTGCATTTTCTTGAAGCTCCAGATAAAAGAGTTATAGCGCAAAATGCAGCAAAGTCTTCATTTGTAAAGGTGAAGGAAAAGCAACATACAAATTCTATTTTTAGTTTAGCTTAAAAAGGAACGTACCACAAGGATTCGATAAAGGCATTTGACCTTACGCAAGAGGGAGAACTTCAATGTCAAGGTAGATTGTGTGTGTATTCTATTCATCCGGGAGCTACCAAAATGTCTCATGATTTGAAAGACATGTATTGGTGGGGAAACATGAAGACCAACATTGCAGAATTTGTAGCTCAATGACCAAATTGTCAACAAGTAAAAGTAGAGCATCAGAAACCTGGAGGTTATATGCAATGTATCAATCTTCCAGTCTGGATGTGGGATATGATTAACATAGGTTTCACCCCAGGTTCTCCTCGTACACTATAGAAATTTGATTCCATATGGGTGATAGATGACAGGCGTACCACGTCAACGCATTTTCTACCAGTCAAAACCACGTACACAGCTGAAGACTATGCAGAGTTGTATGTTAAAGAGATAGTACAATTGCAAGGGATTCTAAACTCTATTATATTAGACAGGGGAGTTCAAGTTACCGCATGCTTTTGGAGATCTTTTCAGAAGAGCTTGTGTACACAAGTGAATTTGAGTACGGCTTTTCATTCTCAACAGATGGACAAGTAGAACGTACTGTCGAAACACTTGAAGATATGCTATTGAATTTGCTTATAACAATAGCTATCATTTAAGTATTAAAATGGTACCTTATGAAGCTTTATACGAAAGAAAATGTAGATCACCAATTGGATTGTTTGAAGCAGGTGAAACTGCTTTACTCAGGCCATATCGTGCTCATCAAGCTATAAAGACAGTTAAGGTAATACAACAGTGGCTACAAACGACCCAAGGTCGATACAACTCATATATCAATGTTAGAAGAAGAGAGTTAGAATTTACCATAGGTGATTGAGTAATGTTGGAAGGGTCACCAATGAACGGGATAATGAACTATGGAAAGAAAGGAAAGTTGGCCCTATAGAATGTGCCATATGAAATTGTCCGAAGATTTGGGAAAGTTGCATATGAATTGACACTACCCCAAGAACTCTCCCCAGTTCATCCAGTATTTCATGCTTCGATACTTCTAAAGTGCTTAGGAGATCCATCGCGTATTCCTCCCATTGAGTTACGGAGGATCTCACCTATGAAGAAATAGCTATTGCTATTCTGGATAGACAAGTGAAGAGGTTAAGGAATAAAGACGTAGCTTTCGTAAAGGTACTTTGGAGAAATCAACAAGTAGAAGAGGTCACATGGGAAGCCAAAGAAAATGATGAAGTCCAAGTGCCCTCATCTGTTTCAAATAGAAGAGAAAGTTCAAGATGCGGGATCGGAGCAATAACAAGTAAGTATCTATGAGCATTATGTGTATATGTATATATGTGCTAACATAGAGATGCATTTGTTGTACATGAGACGATGTTATTAACATTCGAGGATGAATGTTTCTATGGGGGGAAGAATGTAACACCCCGTACTTTCCCGACCCTACTTTGCAACCATGAACCATGTTTACCCTAGGTTCGAGGGCAATAAGTACGTATTTTTTATTGTTATTGATGGAAAATTTGATATTGTGCTAGTAAATGTGATTAGACCTTCGTAGGAGGTGTTTGTGACTTTGTGGAGCATTTATGGGGTGAAAAGTGAGGTTAAGGGACATCCAAGCAAAGGATCTTAAAGATAAGAGGCAAGCAAAAGGTTGGGACTTGAAAGATCCAACCAAATCCGCAAAGAAAAGTCGAAATCAAAAATTTAGTATGGGGCACTACACGAGGCATGCCAGGCAGCTTCTGGCCGAATTTTGTTTGGTACAGGAATCAAGGGGGCACGCCCAGGGGCGTACCAAGCCTCTACTATCCACCTTTCCAGAGATGAAATTTTTCTGAGTCTCTAGGGCGCCCGGGAGGGTGCTGGGGTGAGTTTTGCCCGATTTGTTCTACGATTATTAGTCTATAAAGAGGACTCTTGGGTTATGGTATAATTATTCCGTCATAGTAGGGCTACTCTTGAGAAAGTTTGGCATCCGAGTTGGGGTTAATTCTTCGTCACAAGTATTTTATCAAATTATGTTCAATTAAGCCATGAGTGGCTAGAATTTCTTATTTTTGAGATTGAGGCTACAAACATGAATCTCGTGAGTTGAATATTGTTGTAAAATTTATGGAATTATTTAAACATGATATAATTGGAGTATTACACCTTGAAATTGGTAGGCTAGGTTAACATGTGTTAATGGTCTCAATTTAAGGCCCAAAATGGATTAAAAGACATGGCCCAAAAGGGGCAAATGACCCATTCTTCCATTTGACCAAGTAAATATAGCATTTAATGCCCAAGTAGTGGATAAGGATGACTTGAGGGCTATATAAAGGCCAAAAATAAGATTTTTATTCCAAAAATCACACATGCCTTTCTAGACATTTTCTAAAAAGATATTTCTCATATCTTCCAAACCCTAAGGTGATCTAAGGCGTATTTATATACCTTAGTGTCGACTTTAACCCATGTTTACCTTTGTTTTGAGAACAATACATATGTATTTTGTATGGTTTTGATGGAATATGTGATATTGTGGTAAACAATGTGATTAGACCCTTGTAGGTGGAATTTGCGACTATTTGGAGCATTTTTTGCATGGAAAGTGAGGCTTAGAGAAGCTACGAGCAAAGTATATTGGAAATAAGAGGCAATACAAAGAGTTGAACTTGAAGAATCCTACCAAATCCGCAAAGAAAAGTCGAAGACGGAAGAAAATCAAAAATTAAGGGCCTGGCGCGCCAAGGGGCGTGCCAGGCCGCTTTTGGTGAAAATTTTATTCTGGGAGGCAGCACTGGGGCGCTCCCAGGGGCGTGCCAGGCCGCCTGGGAGCACCTTTGCAGAGGCAAAATTTGCCTAAGTGCCAGGCGCGCCCAAGGGCGTGCCGGTCCGCTTTTTGGTGAATTTTTGACTCGAAATTCTCTCTATAAATAGGGCTTTTGAGTTATTGTATCACATTCCATCAACACTAGACTACTTTGGGCATTTTTAGGCATTGAAATTAGGTTTCATTCTTCATCTTTTCAGTTTTTATTTCTTCTTAAGGTATTTTATTACTTTTGGATGTTAATTGACATTATGAGTGGCTAAAATCCCTCTTTCTTGGGGTTAAGGCCAAGAACATGAATCTCTTGGGTTAATTTTAGTGGTTTTTGTGGAAGTTTATCATAAATTGGTTATTCATATATTCTTAATTTCACTATTTTGATGCTTGATCACCATTGAAATGAATTCCTTGTCTTGAGGTGAGCTCGCGAGAGAAACTAAAAGATAGAACGTGGAATATAAGAAGTGTGGTCTTTCTCGGGGAAGGAATTCCAAGGGATTTACATGTGGTTAGGACTGAGAGGTACCTAATCCTCCGCACTTGGTCAATTACGAGAAGAAAGCTTAAATGCATTAGAATTGGTTAAACTTATCACCGCTCACTGATGTAGTTAGGTTTCCAATCTCTAGTAGAAGATTATAGTTTGGAGACGAATATAATTGTAAAATTAACCTCAGGATCAATAACCAAAATAAACAACTCAAATTGCTTAAACCAATAACAATTGTGCTCAAGAGACAACGTTCGGAGTGCCTTAGCCCTGGGAATTCACTTTTTATTCATTTTTCAAGCATATTTGCAAAAACTAAAGTTACGGTAGCGAAGATAGGAGTTCATAGTCCGTAATCATTTAATATTTAGTACCAAATCCCTTTTCCTTTTTGCAACACTAGTTTTAATTATTGTTTGACGTCTAGAATTGATTTCTATTGACGAAAGTCCCTTGGGTTCGATATCTGGCTCTTTTAAAGGAGCCACTTTATTACTCGAACGATCACGTACACTTGCGTGTATAGCTGGGTTGCAACAAGTTTTTGGCGCCGTTGTAGAGGACTTTCAAATAGATAGATTTCAATTATTGACGTTTTTACTTTAATTTTCAGCTAAGTGTTGACAACTTGATCTTAGCTATTCTATTTTGCAGGCTTATTTCATCTGAACACTGGCAAGGAACAAAGATTTGGTAGCTCCGCAGTCTGAACCTGAAAGATATTTCCATAGATTGAGGAGACAGGCTGCAGATTTCCCAATCCCGCAAGTCAAACTGGCTGGCGAAGGAATACGAGGTAATCCCATAAGAATTGAAGAACCAGTTGCGAAGGGACGTGAGCCGGAAGTAATGGCAGCTAGAATAGTTTGCAATGTGGAAATCCCACTCGCCACTAATGTGACCTCCAGTATTCTCAAACCGGCGGCTGGAGGTAGATTTGAGCTTAAACAGAATATGGTGCAAATCTTACACTCAAGTGGACAGTTTACAGGTCTTGCTCATGAGGACCCGCAGAGGCATATCCGTAATTTTTTGGAGATCAGTGACACATATATTCCTACGGGTGTGTCTTTAGATTATGTGAGACTTACTTTGTTCCCCTTTTCTCTATTGGGGGAAGCAAGGAGGTGGTTAGATGCATAGCCGGCTAATTCTATCACTACTTGGGATGATCTTACTCGAAAATTCTTGGTAAGGTTCTTTTCGTCTGGGAAGACAGCAAAGCTGAGGAGTGAGATATTGAGTTTCAGACAGAGAGATAATGAGAATTTGTACCAAGCTTGGAACCGATTCAAATCTATGTTGAGGGATTGTCCTCATCACCACCAAGCTAATGAAGTGTTGGTGCATACTTTCATTGAGGCTCTCGACCCCAACACTAAAATTCTACTTGATTCAGCTGCAGGTGGACAAGCTTTAGAGAAGACTTATGATGAATTATATGCTTTGTTGAATCATATTTCGCAGGGAAATCCAGACTGGCATGGTGATAATTCTAGGAATTCCACAAAGAAGGTTGCTGGGAAACTAGATGTGGATGCAGTCACGGCATTATCTGCCCAAATTTCAGCTATGCAAAACATGATGAACAATCACTTCAGTAGTTTGAATTTGGGGAAGCAACAAGCTCTTGTAAATGCAGTACAGCGATAGGTTTCTGTGATGTGTAGTGTATGTGGAAACGGGGATCATACCAGCGAGTTGTGCAGTGCAAATTCAGATTCCATAAATTTTGTTGGTAATGCCCAAAGAGGAGTTGGAGCATAAAATTATGGAAATACTTATAATGCTGGGTAGGAAAATCACCCGAACTTATCTTGGTGAGGTAATCAGAATCAATATAGGCCTCAAGGATATGCACCACAATACAACCAACAGTAGGGTCAAGGAAATCAAGTGGGTGCTAAGTCTGGAGATATGAGCGTGGAAGATATGTTAAAGTAGATTATGGAAGAGCAAGCTAAGCTGGCAGCAGATGTGAGGAACAATCAGTTGGCTACTCAGAATTTGGAGAAGCAAATTGGTCAGTTAGCTAATGTACAGAATACAAGGCCCCAAGGAGGTCTTCCAGGTGATACCGAGCCTAATCCAAAGCAGGTGAATGCTATTATTACTCGTAGTGGTAAGGAGTTAGAGGATATGGTTGCACCAGCGAAAGAATTCGAGCCGACAGTAATTGTGGTTGAAGACGAATAAGTGGAGTCTACCAAAAGCTCCAAAGATAATAAAGTGATACATAGTGTAAAGTTGCCTCCATCTTTTCCTCAGAAGTTTATGAAGAAGAAGGAAGATGAATGCTTTGGTAAGTTCATTGAACTACTTAAACAAGTGCACATTAATTTGCCTCTTGTGGATATCTTGCAGGGTATTCCAAAGTATGCAAAAGTTTGTAAAAGATATTGTGGAAAACAAGAGTAGATTGACAGAGTCTGCCACAGTTGGATTGACTGAGGAGTGTAGCTCTCGCATTAAAAATCGGTTGCCCACCAAGCTAAAGGATCCTGGAAGCTTCACTGTAAAAATTACTCTGGAGATCGTGTCTGCGCTCGTGGATTGTGTGATTTGGGGGCTAGTAAAAATCTGATGCCAACTTTGGTTTTCAAGGAGTTGGGTTTGGGTCGTCCTAAGCCTACTACTATTATTTTGTAGCTTACATACCGATCCATGACTAGACCTGATGGTATTGTTGAGGATGTTCTGGTTCAAGTGGGTTCGTTGATCTTTTCGGTTGATTTTGTGGTGCTAAATTTTGAGCCTGACCCGAAAGTCCCATTTATTTTGGGGTGTCCATTTCTGGCTACAAGAGGTATGATCATTGATGTAGCAGCCGGGAAACTAACTATGCGAGCTCATGATAAGGTTGAGGTCTTTGATGTATACAGGGCTTTGAAGCTACCAGAAATTTATGAGAACTTGTCAGCTATTACAACTATAGATTTGGCGGCTGAAAGCATCCACACTTTGTCTACAGATCCGTTGGAAAAAGTTTTGATGGGGCAAGATGTGTTTGGTGATGCGAAAGCTAGATAAATAGTGCAGGTTCTTGATCTTATGGGTATCTATACTAAAGAGAGTGGATGGGAACCTTTAAATCATCCACTCGATCCTCCAACCAAGCCATCAATTGAGGAGGCACCGAAGTTTGAATTGAAAGAACTTCCATCTCATCTTCAATATGCTTTCTTAGGTGACAATGAGACCCTTCCTATTATGCTTGCAACAAATTTGTCAAAGGAACAAGTTGATGCGGCATTGTTGATACTCAAACGAATAAAGAAGGCTATTGGTTGGCAGATGTCTGACATCCATGGTATTAATCCTGGTTTATGCATGCATAAAATTTACATGGAGGAAGGGCATAAGCCAAGTGTGAAACACCAATGACTCTTGAATCTGGTGATGAAAGAAGTAGTAAGGAAAAAGGTAATTAAGTGGTTAGTTTCGGGCTTTGTTTACCCTATCTCTGATAGTACGTGGGTTAGTCCAGTACAATGTGTTCCAAAAAAGGGTGGTATGATGGTGATCATAAATGATAATAATGAGTTGATTCCTACAAGAACTGTGACTGGGTGGCATATTTGTATGGATTACCGAAAACTCAATGATGCTACGAGGAAAGACCATTATCCAATCTTTTTTATTGATCAGATGTTGGATCGTTTAATATTATTGCTTTCTTGATGGGTATTCCGGATACAATCAAATTGCTAAAGATCCTCAAAATCAGGAGAAGACTACATTCACATGCCCTTACGGCACATACGCTTTCAAGCGTATGCCATTTGGATTGTGTAATGCACCGGCTACCTTTCAGCGTTGCATGATGGCTATTTTCTATGACATGGTGGAGGAGTTCGTAGAGATTTTTATGGATGATTTTTAAGTCTTTGGTAACTCTTTCGAGGTATGCTTGCAAAACCTTGATAGAGTCCTTTGTCACGCCCCGAATCCCAACGAGGCGTGATTGGCACTTATAACCGATAAGGCCCGAGAGAACCAAGCTTTGCTTCTATTCGTTCATATGCATGTCATAAGAAACACCATTACCAAGTAAGGACTTTAAAATGCTAATAACGGAACTCATGGGACATGTGATATATATATATATATATATACATATGTGAAACTTGCCGTTGAGGCCATCAAGTCAAGACATCATGTGTCACCTAACATCCATACACCCACATACGTCTACAAAAGCCTCTAACAAATGCATTTAGCAAAACCAACTGAAATTCGGGACAAGTCCCCGCTTTATACACTATGTACAATACCAAAACATATGAACAACTATGACTTGGAGAAGCCCCGAACTAACTGGATCTCACCAATGATCCGCACACAATTGGCAACTTACTGGGGAGGCCTACTAGTACCTGCGCCTGCAGCAAGTAAGGTAAATCCCCCAAGAGGGGTCAATACAAAAAATGTATTGAGTATGTAAAGATCAAATGAAACTGTATAACACATAAATATTTCAATGAACTCAAATGCAAATGAATAATCAATATGAATAAGTCAACGTTCTGCACTTTGGGAACCATGTGTATTGCTTTCTTTACTTTCTTTTCTTCTTTACCTCAATGCTTATTCATCTATGACTGTGCTATACTGTACCCGAGCCCCAACTGATCAGTGGGTCTTTACATAACATAACGTTATGTTAGGATCGGCTCGAGCTAGGCTTATGCCTCTAGAGCTGTCACCCATAAATCAATATAGCAAGTTTGGCTCGAGCTAGGTTCTTACCTCCAAAGCTGCCCCCTGACAGGTTCGGTCCGAGCTAGGCTTATGCCTCTAGGACTACCCTCTGATCCAAAAATCTCAGGATCGGCTTGAGCTAGGCATTTCGCCCCCAAAGCTGCCACCCATACTTGATCATTAACCACATATGCATTACTTTGTTCTTTACTTTGAGATTGATATCTTTACTTGTGAGAGATTGGTACATTCACTTGTACATTACTTCTTTCATTACTTTTGAGAGATTGATACTTTGCTTATGAGAGACTGATACAATGATAATCACAACTGTATTTGAAGCTTTGGATCATTAACCAATGAGTGAGAGATATGTGAATAAACATTATTGGAAACATAGCCTTATTGGAAACATAACACTATTGGAACCATTGGACAATAATCAATGAACGAGACACATGAGTATAACCACTATTGGAACTTTGAAACACAATCTTATTGGACTTTTGGAACATTAGTCAATGAATATAAGATATGTGATTCACCATTGATCAATGAGTAGGAAACATGTGCTAATGACAATTGATAACCGGGTATAGGATACCTTGGGACATTTCGCAATAGGACAAGTGTAATGTCACTGTGATTACTATTTACTGCAGAAAGATACGGACAAAGTAACCTTACAGACCTTGTATTCTCAATACGAATATACAATCTTAGGTGTGCATACAATAGTTCCGCTCCTTCTCTATGTGTCACTCTACAACACAAATACATAACGGAGTTTACATTAACCACCAACTACATTGCAATTGCATATAATGACAATGAGTTTCATAATTGCCTATGAAAATGCCATTTCCCCCTTGACAATACCATTGATGAAATTATCATAATAATAATCCTCCAATATTCCATACATTTACCAATACATGATAATCAATACATTTCACCACAACACTTCTCCTTTACACTTTCTTACCCACACCACATCACAAGGAATCCATCAAATTACCTTAATACACCTCATAGCACATATCGACCAAAATCCCACAATTTACACTTATATGAAAATAACAAGTTTAATAACAAAATCACACCATACATGTTCATATTTTATCCATACCATGCTCTTTCATCAAAGTCACAAGTCATAATTCAAGCTTGAATCTCATGGATCACAAATCTTATATAAAAACACAAAGTACCATGTCCACCATTTCCAAGCATAACCAACATGATATACATAATCTCCCATGCATATAATATGTTAAACCATAATAATAAACACTTACCCAAGCTTGAAAAATGATGATCTTCTCCAAAAGTTGACTTAGGGTTCTTAGGGTTTTAAGAGAAAAATGTTTAAGAAATATCAAAAAGGCATGAGATTTCCAAATGACCAAAAATCAGATTTTTGGCCCTTTATATAGTCCATCCAATCCATCCTTATCCACTGCATGGCATTAAATGTAATATCTAGAAGGTCAAATGGAAGAATGGGTCATTTGACTCATTTGGGCCATGTATTTCTTCCACTTTGGGGTCTTAAATTGGGTCCAATAATACCTTTCAACTTAGCCCACCAATATTCATGCATAATCCATCATATATCTCGTGTTTAATTAATTCCATAATGTCACGACAATATTCTCTTACGAGATTCTCATTCGTAATCTCAATCGCAAAAAATAAGAATTCTATGGCTTCATTGAACATTTTAGATAACTGTTTGTGTTTCATGATTTGATCATGTTGGGGTATGTAGAAGTGTATTGAAGTATTTGAAGCTTTAACAATGCTCAAACAACTCCAAAGAACCAAAAGAAACCATATAAGAATCAACGTAGAATTGCGTTGCGAAACGAGCTCGGAATAGCCATACTATTTGTGCCTTGTGCCACTGCTGCAAAGCAAGGCAGTGGCGAAAGAATGGGAAGCCCTCTGAATCAGGGGCTTGCGCCACACCCCCTGAAACAGGGAGTGGCGCAAGTTTCCATGCTTTGTTGAATTTTTCGGCCATTTTTCCAACACTTGCATATCATCCAATGCCCCATCCAAACACTACAAAATACGTATTTAGTGATCTTAATCATTAAGTAAACATGACTCCAAGTCACCAAATGAGGTTGGAATGTGTACGGGGTATTACACAAATTCTCTACGAGATCACAAAACACCTCCTACGAAAGTCTAATCGCACATATTAGGTCTGATATCAAATGTTTCACCAATGACACTATAAAACACATACTCATGGAATCTCAACACCTAGGTAGATATGACCACAAGGTATCAAGTGAGGTTAGAAAAGTATGGGGTGTTACATTGTTCCCCCCTTAGAATCATTCGTCCTCGAATGTTAGTAACATCGTCTCATGTACATCCCATGCATCTCTATAGTCACATATATATACATGTACACATACTACTTCCCGATACTTTCTTGTTATTTCTCCAATTCCGCACTTTGAATTTTCTCTTCCATTTGAAACCATTACAGGTACTCCGACTTTATCATTTCTTTGGCTCTCCACGTGCCTTCTTCTATTTGTCAATTCCTATACCGTACCTTTCCTAATCTTTTCACTTACCCCTCTAGCATAGCAATATATATCTCTTAATAAATAAGATTCTCCATAATTTGCACATTTTCAATAAAAGCAATGGATCTCGGCATATGACTTGTATTAGCTTGTAGCTACTATTGTACCACCTTAATCTTCTCTCTAGCCTAGTGAACAAAATCTAATCCCCAAGCAAGGTAGTTCCACTTGCTTTAAACTTTCGTCCATATAAACCTTGTAAGGTACCATTTTTTGATACTTGAATAATAGATACTATTGTAAGCACATCCAATAAGGGGTAGATGACCATCCCAACTACCTTTGTAATACAATGTGTAAGCTAGTAACATATTTCAAGTGTCTAGATGATACGTTCTACTTGTCCACCCGTTTAAGGATGAAAACTGTACCCAAATTCACTTGTATACCCAACCTTTCTGTATTATTTTTTTTTGACTGTTACCTCATCCAGTTGCCGATAATTAATATGCATTCTCAATGTGCCATTTCTCTTTTGTGTGCAACAACACTGGTGCAACCTACAGGGACATCCTAAGTCTTACCAACTAACATGTATATACCTTTGACATATCTTTCCTTACGTCAGGTTAGGAAACAAATTTATCTTTCCGTTCAAGGACGGTCTTTTGTGGAAGAAACATAGACATATAATTTCGTAGCTTGGCAATCTTCGTGCCATACAAGAAGTCAACCACTTCATACCCATTACAATATTAAAAAATCCTTCATTTCCATCTCCATAAGATCAACCATCATAACATGATCAAAAACATCTACTATACCATTACGATGTGCCCTTTCAACTATAATAAATTCACCGACATGTGGAAATACTTCAATTAACTTAGCTAATAACCCCGATGTCCCATATTCACGGTAGTCAATAAAGTAACATACGATAGAGTAGAGCTCGGATTAATCAGTGCATATTTACGTGCTTACCTTTGCCTCTACCACCTCTTGTGCTTGGCATTTTACTATACCAAAGAAAAACAATTCCCATGGTCAGATACAATTGAACTTACAACACTGGCTCTATTACACGATCTGGAAGTGAAGAACAGAAACAACATCCTAAATGTCCCGTAGCCTCCTACTTATAAATGTGGTGTACAACAAATTGATAAGTAAGACTCTACTCAGACAAGGCTTTGTAGACACCCTTAGAACGACCCGCTCTAATACCACTTTTGTCACGCCCCAAATTCCAACGAGGCATGATTGGCACTTATAACCGATAAGGCTCGAGAGAACTAAGCTTTGCTTCTATTCGTTCATATACATGTCATAAGAAACACCATTACCAAGTAAGGACTTTAAAATGCTAATAACGGAACTCATGGGACATGTGATAGATATATATATATATACATATGTGAAACTTGGTTGTTGAGGACATCAAGTCAAGACATCATGTGTCACCTTACATCCATACACCCACATACGTCTACAAAAGCCTCTAACAAATGCATTTAGCAAAACCAACTGAAATTCGGGACAAGTCCCCGCTTTATACACTATGTACAATACCAAAACATATGAACAACTATGACTTGGAGAAGCCCCGAACTAACTGGATCTCACCAATGATCCGCACACAACTGGCAACTTACTGGGGAGGCCTACTAGTACCTGCGCCTGCAGCAAGTAAGGTAAATCCCCCAAGAGGGATCAGTAGGAAGAATTTACTGAGTATGTAAGGCTCAAATGAAACTGTATAATACATAAATATTTTAATGAACTCAAATGAAAATGAATAATCAATATGAATAAGTCAAAGTTCTGCACTTTGGGAACCATGTATATTGCTTTCTTTACTTTCTTTGCTTCTTTACCTCAATGCTTATTCATCTTTGACTGTACTATACTGTACCCGGGCCCCAACTGATCAGTGGGTCCTTACATAACATAACGTTATGTTGGGATCGGCTCGAGCTAGGCTTATGCCTCTAGAGCTGCCACCCTGGGTTCGACTCGAGCTAGGCTTATGCCTCTAGAGCTGCCACCCATAAATCAATATAGCAGGTTCGGCTTGAGCTAGGTGCTTACCTCCAGAGTTGCCCCATATCAGGTTCGGTCCAAGCTAGGCTTATGCCTCTAGGACTGCCCCTGATCCGAAAATCTCGGGATCGGCTTGAGCAAGGCATTTCGCCCCCAAAGCTGCCACCCATATTTGATCATTAACCACATATGCATTACTTTGTTCTTTACTTTGAGATTGATATCTTTACTTGTGAAATATTGGTACATTCACTTGTACATTACTTCTTTCATTACTTTTGAGAGATTGATACTTTGCTTATGAGAGACTGATACAATGATAATCATAACTGTATTTGAAGCTTTGGATCATTAACCAGTGAGTGAGAGATATGTGAATAAACATTATTGGAAACATAACACTATTGAAACCATTGGACAATAATCAATGAACGAGACACATGATTATAACCACTATTGGAACTTTGGAACACAATCTTATTGGACTTTTGGAACATTAGTCAATGAATATAAGACATGTGATTCACCATTGATCAATGAGTAGGAAACATGTGCTAATGACAATTGATAACCGGGTATAGGATACCTTGGGACATTTCGCAATAGGACAAGTGTAATGTCACTGTGATTACTATTTGCTGCAGAAAGATACGGAAGGGTATCCTTACATACCTTGCATTCTCAATACGAATATACAATCTTAGGTGTGCATACAATAGTTTCGCTCCTTCTTTAAGTGTCACTCTACAACACAAATACATAACGGAGTTTACATTAACCACCAACTACATTGCAATTGCATATAACGACAATGAGTTTCATGTTTGCCTAAAAAAATGTCATTTCCCCCTTGACAATACCATTGGTAAAATTATCATACCAATAATCCTCCAATATTCCATACATTTACCAATACATGATAATCAATACATTTCACCACAACACTTCTCCTTTACACTTTCTTACCCACACCACATCACAAGAAATCCATCAAATTACCTTAATATACCTCATAGCACATATCGGCCAAAATCCCACAATTTACACTTATATGAAAATAACAAGTTTAATAACAAAATCATACCATACATGTTCATATTTTATCCATACCATGCTCTTTCATCAAAGTCACAAGTCATAATTCAAGCTTGAATCTCATGGATCACAAATCTTATATAAAAACACAAAGTACCATGTCCACCATTTCCAAGCATAACCAACATGATATACACAATCTCCCATGCATATAATATGTTAAACCATAATAATAAACACTTACCCAAGCTTGAAAAATGATGATCTTCTCCAAAAGTTGACTTAGGGTTCTTAGGGTTTTAAGAGAAAAATGTTTAAGAAATATCAAAAAGGCATGAGATTTCCAAATGACCAAAAATCAGATTTTTGGCCCTTTATATAGGCCCTCCAATCCATTCGTAGCCACTGCATGGCATTAAATGTTATATCTAGAAGGTCAAATGGAAGAATGGGTCATTTGACCCATTTGGGCCATGTATTTCTTCCACTTTGAGGCATTAAATTGGGTCCAATAATACCTTTAAACTTAGCCCACCAATATTCATGCATAATCCATCATATATCTCGTGTTTAATTAATTCCATAATGTCACGAAGATTCTCATTCGTAATCTCAATCACAAAAAATCGGAATTCTATGGATTCATTGAACATTTTGGATAACTATTTGTGTTTCATGATTTGATCATGTAGGGGTATGTAGAAGTGTATTGAAGTATTTGAAGCTTTAACAATTCTCAAACAACAAAAAAGAACCAAAAGAATCCATATAAGAATCGGCGTAGAATTGCGTTGCAAAACGAGCTCGGAATAGCCATACTATTTGTGCCTTATGCCACTGCTGCAAAGCAAGGCAGTGGCACAAGAATGGGAAGCCCTCTGAATCAGGGGCTTGTGCCATACCCCCTGAAACAGGGAGTGGCGCAAGTTTCCATGCTTTGCTGAATTTTTCGGCCATTTTTCCAACACTTGCATATCATCCAATGCCCTATCCAAACACTACAAAATACGTACTTAGTGATCTTAATAATCAAGTAAACATGACTCCAAGTCACCAAATGAGGTTGGAATGTGTACGGGGTATTACACAAATGCTCTACGAGATCACAAAACACCTCCTACGAATGTCTAATCGCACATATTAGGTCTGATATCAAATGTTTCACCAATGACACTATAAAACACATACTCATGGAATCTCAACACCTAGGTAGATATGACCCCAAGGTATCAAGTGAGGTTAGAAGAGTACGGGGTGTTACATCCTTGCTCTATGTGAAGAAACTAATCTTGTTCTCAATTGGGAGAAGTGTCATTTCCTTGTGACGGAAGGTATAATTTTTGGGCATAAAGTTTCAAAGCAGGGGTTCGAAGTTGATAGGGCAAAGATTGAAGTTATTGAAAAATTACCTCCACCTGTATAGGTGAAAGGGGTGCGTAGTTTCTTGGGACATGCTGGGTTTTACAGAAGGTTTATTCAAGATTTTTCCAAAATTTCACGCCCCATGTGCACGCTCTTGGAAAAAGATGTGAAATTTGTATTTTGTGAATCATATGTGAAGGCATTTGAAGTTTTGAAGAAGAAGTTGGTAGAGGCACCTATCCTTATTGCTCCTGACTGGGATTTACCATTTGAGATCATGTGTGACGCAAGTGATGTTGCAGTGGGTGCAGTTCTTGGTCAGCGGAAGAATAAGGTATTTCACTCTATTTATTATGCGAGCAAGACCCTTGATGCAGCCCAAGTAAATTACACGGTGACTGAAAAAGAGATGCTAGTGTTGGTGTACGCATTTGATAAATTTAGGTCGTATTTGGTAGGCACGAGCGTCATTGTATACACGGATCATGCTACAATACGGTATTTGTTCAATAAAAAGGATGTTAAGCCGCGGTTGATTAGATGGATCTTATTGTTACAAGAGTTTGACTTAGAGATTAAAGATAGGAAGGGGACAGAAAATCAAATTGCTGACCATCTTTCTAGACTTGAAAGCTCGACACATGTAGTTAATGATGGGCATATTTGTGAGGAATTTACAGATGAGCAATTGTTAGTTTTGGGAGTTGATGAGTTGCCATGGTATGCAGACATTGTGAATCTATTAGTAAGTGGGCTATTTACTCCTGATTCGAGTCCTCAACAAAAGAAGAAGTTGTCATATGAGGCACGTTCGAATATTTGGGATGAGCCTTATTTATTCAAGCAAGGTCCTGATCAAGTAGTACAAAGATGCATTTTGAATGTATAGGTGAAACAAGTATTGGAGAGATGCCACGCATCACCTTATGGTGGTCATCATGGTGGTGAATGCACAGCCCAAAAAATTCTGCAATCAGGTTTCTTCTGGCCTTCTATATTTAAAGATGCTCATGCATTTGTGAAGAGTTGTGATCAATGTCAACGTATGGGGATGATTGCAAAGTGACATGAGATCCATCTAAACAATATCCTACAATTTGAAATCTTTGATGTATGGGGGATGGATTTTATGGGCCCTTTCCCAAAGTCGAATGGAAATCAATACATACTTGTAGCAGTGGATTATGTGTCTAAGTGGGTAGAGGTTGAAGCTCTCCCTACAAATGATTGCAAGGTTGTGGTAAAGTTCCTTCAAAAACACATCTTCACAAGATTCAAAACTCCAAGACCTATTATTAGCGATGGAGGTTCACACTTCATTAACTATTGGGTGAAGAGTGTGTTGGAAAAGTATAGCGTGAGACACAAGGTTTCAACAGCGTATCATCCCCAAACAAGTGGCCAAGTGGAAGTGTCTAATCGCGAGATAAAAGAAATCTTGCAAAAGACGGTGAATACTCAGAGGAAAGATTGGTCACTCAAGCTGGATGATGCTCTTTGGGCTTATCGAATGGTGTATAAGACTCCTATAGGGACTTTTACCTATCATCTTGTCTTTGGGAAAGCATGTCACCTCCCCGTTGATCTTGAGCACCGAGCATATTGGGCGGTAAAGAAGTTGAATCTAGATCCGGGGTTGGCTGGTAACAGGAGGTTGTTGCAACACCATGAGTTGGAAGAATTTTTTTTCCATGCACATAAAAATACGAAGATCTACAAGGAGAAAAGATCCCTACAAATGCATTAGAATTGGTTAAACTTGGTTAATTACGAGAAGAAAGCTTAAATGCATTAGAATTGGTTAAACTTATCACCGCTCACTGATGTAGTTAGGTTTCCAATCTCTAGTAGAAGATTATAGTTTGGAGACGTATATAATTGTAAAATTAACCTCGGGATCAATAACCAAAATAAACAACTCAAATTGCTTAAACCAATAACAATTGTGCTCAAGAGACGACGTTCGGAGTGCCTTAGCCCTGGGAATTCACTTTTTATTGATTTTTCAAGCATATTTGCGAAAAATAAAGTTATGGTAGCGAAGATAGGAGTTCATAGTCCGCAATCATTTAATTTTTAGTACCAAATCCCTTTTTTTTTTTGCAACACTAGTTTTAATTATTGTTTGACATCTAGAATTGATTTCTATTGACGAAAGGCCCTTGGGTTTGATATCCGGCTCTCTTAAAGGAGCCACTTTATTACTTGAATGATCACGTACACTTGAGTGTATAGCTGGGTCGCAAAACAAGAAGGAAGATGAATGCTTTGGTAAGTTCATTGAACTACTTAAACAAGTGCACATTAATTTGCCTCTTGTGGATATCTTGCAGGGTATTCCAAAGTATGCTAAGTTTGTAAAAGATATTGTGGAAAACAAGAGTAGATTGACAGAGTATGCCACAGTTGGATTGACTGAGGAGTGTAGCTCTCGCATTCAAAACCGGTTGCCCACCAAGCTAAAGGATCCTAGAAGCTTCACTGTAAAAATTACTCTGGGAGATCTTGTCTGCGCTCGTGGATTGTGTGATTTGGGGGATAGTATAAATCTAATGCCCACTTAGGTTTTCAAGGAGTTGGGTTTGGGTATTCCTAAGCCTACTACTATTATTTTGCAGCTTGCAGACTGATCCATGACTAGACCTGATGGTATTGTTGAAGATGTTCTGGTTTAAGTGGGATCATTGATCTTTCCTGTTGATTTTATGGTGCTAAATTTTGAGCCTGACCCGGAAGTCCCATTTATTTTGGGGCGTCCATTTCTGGCTACAGGAGGTGCGATTATTGATGTAGCAGCCGGGAAACTAACTATATGAGCTCATGATTAGGTTGAGGTCTTTGATGTATACAGGGCTTTGAAGATACCAGAAATTTATGAGAACTTGTCAGCTATTACAGCTATAGATTTGGCGGCTGAAAGAATCCACACTTTGTCTACAGATCCGTTGGAAAAAGTTTTGATGGGGCAAGATGTGTTTGGTGATGCGCAAGCTAGTAAAATAGTGCAAGTTCTTGATCTTATGGGTATCTATGCTAAAGAGGGTGGATGGAAACCTTTAAATCGTCCACTCGGTCCTCCAACCAAGCCATCAATTGAGGAGGCACCAAAGGTTGAATTGAAAGAACTTCCATCTCATCTTTAATATGCTTTCTTAGGCGATAATGAGACCCTTCCTATTATTCTTGCAGCAAATTTGTCAAAGGAACAAGTTGATGCGCCATTGTTGATACTCAAACGAAGAAAGAAGGCTATTGGTTGGCATATGTCTGACATCAATGGTATTAATCCTTGTTTATGCAAGCATAAAATTTACATGGAGGAAGGGCATAAGCCGAGTGTGCAACACCAACGACGCTTGAATCCAGTGATGAAAGAAGTAGTAAGAAAAAGGGATTTGGTACTAAAAATTAAATGATTGCGGACTATGAACTCCTATCTTCACTACCGTAACTTTAGTTTTTGCAAATATGCTTGAAAAATCAATAAAAAGTGAATTTCCAGGGCTAAGGCACTCTGAACGTCGTCTCTTGAGCACAATTGTTATTAGTTTAAGCAATTTATGTTGTTTATCTTGGTTATTGATCCCGAGGTTAATTTTACAATTATACCATGAATGTCAGACATCTACCAACCAATAGCCTTCTTTCTTCGTTTGAGTATCAACAATGCCGCATCAACTTGTTCCTTTGACAAATTTGCTGCAAGAATAATAGGAAGGGTCTCATTGTCACCTAAGAAAGCATATTGAAGATGAGATGGAAGTTCTTTCAATTTAAGCTTCGGTGCCTCCTTAATTGATGGCTTGGTTGGAGGACCGAGTGGACGATTTAAAGGTTCCCATCCACCCTCTTTATCATAGATACCCATAAGATCAAGAACCTGCACCATTTCACTAGCTTCCTCATCACCAAACACATCTTACCCCATCAAAACTTTTTCCAACGGATCTGTAGACAAAGTGTGGAGGCTTTCAGCCGCCAAATCTATAGTTGTAATAGCTGACAAGTTCTCATAAATTTTTGGTAGCTTCAAAGCCCTTTATACATCAAAGACCTAAACTTTATCATGAGCTCGCATAGTTAGTTTCTCGGCTTCTACATCAATGATCGCACCTCCTGTGGCCAGAAATGTACCCCCCAAAATAAATGGGACTTTCGGTTCAGGCTCAAAATTTAGCACCACAAAATCAACCGAAAAGATCAACGAACACACTTGAACCAGAACATCCTTAACAATACCATCAGGTCTAGTCACGGATCGGTCTAAGTGGATTATGTGTCTAAGTGGGTCGAGGCTGCAGCTCTCCCTACAAATGATTCCAAGGTTGTGGTAAAGTTCCTTCAAAATCACATCTTCACAAGATTCGGAACTCCAAGCGCTATTATTAGCGATGGAGGTTCATACTTCATTAACTATTGGGTGAATAGTATATTGGCAAAGTATGGCATGAGACACAAGGTTTCAATAGCGTATCATCCCCAAACAAGTGGCCAAGTGGAAGTGTCTAATCGCGAGATAAAATAAATCTTGCAAAAGACGGTGAATACTCAGAGGAAAGATTGGTCAGTCAAGCTGGATGATGCTCTTTGGGCTTATCGAACGGCGTATAAGACTCCTATAGGGACTTCTCCCTATCATCTTGTCTTTGAGAAAGCATGTCACCTCTCCGTTGAGCTTAATCAGCGAGCATATTGGGCGGTAAAGAAGTTGAATATAGATCCGGGGTTGGCTGGTAGCAGGAGGTTGTTGCAATTCCATGAATTGGAAGAATTTCGCTTCCATGCATATGAAAATGCGAAGATCTACAAGGAGAAAATGAAGCGATGGCATGACTAGCATATTCTCCCCCGCACTTTCGAGCCAGGCCAGTTAGTACTATTGTTTAACTCAAGACTTAGGTTGTTTTCGGGCAAGCTAAGATCTAAGTGGAGGGGCCCTTTTGAGGTAAGTCGCACGACGCCTTATGGTGCAGTGGAAATTTTGAACAAAGAGGATGGTACGAGATTTATGGTAAATGGCCAGAGATTGAAGAACTATTTTGGTGAAGAAGAGAAGCAGAAGGAGGACGTGCTTCACCTTGATAATAATTGAGCTAAGTATGGTGGAGCCGCGATATTAAACCAGGCGCTACATGGGAGGCAACCCATGAATGTGTTGTAATAGTTAGGATTTATAAAGTAAAAATACAAAAAGAAGAGTCGTGCTCCGACCAAAAATAAGGCTCTTGATGGGAGGCAACCCATCGCTTTTAAAAATTTTCTTTTCTAACTTAGTTCTAGAATTTTGTGTTTATGCAGAGATACATGGAGCATTTTGCCATGAAAATCCACGAGAAAAAGGTAAAATTGGTGGATAGATGATCTTTTGAAGGTACCGGGAAGGTAGGACATGTTTTGGAGCAAAATTTTGCATCATGGGACTTGTAAAAGCCACAAAATTATGTGAAAAAGGTGAAAAAATGTCCAGGTATGATGTTATTTATGAGGCGCGGCACCTGGCGTGCCAGGTTGCACTTACCCAAAAAAATTTTAACATGGACAGTGGGAATGCGCGGCAGGCAGCATGCCAGGCTGCACTTGTCCAAATATTTTGTCGCATAGGCAGAGGGCAGGCGCGGCAGGCAGCGTGCCAGGCCGCTCCTGCCCATAATTTTGGTGCAATGGGCAGTGGGGTAGCGCGGCACCTAGCGTGCCAGGCCGCTACCCCCTTAAGTTTTTGGTATATTTTTTTTAAAGAATAGGGGTTCCATGACCCGACCCAACCCACCCCTTCTCTTTTAAATCCCTAATTTTCTTTATTCTTCACAAGTTTTCCCAAACTCCACAACCAAAGACCCGATTTTACTCCAAAAGCATCAACAATTCTCTCTTTCTTTTCTCTACTCTTGCCCACACACATAGCTCAAATTCTTGCCTTCTCTTCTTGGGATTATGTTTACAAGACTCCATTCAAGCTATCAAGGTATGTTTCCTTAAGCTTTCTCTCTCTAGATTGCTATGAGGATGATGCAAATTTAGGGAGTTCTTGGATTTCAACTTTGTGATGCCCAGTATGTTCTTGGTATGTTGACTTGATTATTATGATATTTTTGGAATTTATAGGGTATCATTAATATGAACTTGAAAGGCATGTGCAATTGTTTTTACTAATCTTATTTTAGTTGAAATAAGTGGAAGTGGGTTTAGCTTTATTAGTGATAATTGAGCAAGTTGGTAGTTGTAATCACTTGATACAACTCATATGTTATTGAATATGTATGAGTCTTGTTTGAATTCTTGAGCAAAACCAGTAAGTCATTCTAATGATAGGTATGGGATTGTTGAACTTGTGTTGGGTAAGTGCAATTTGTCTATGGTTTGGACTTGGTAATGGGGCATTAAGTGATAAGGGGAAGTCTGAGTACCTTATACCCATATATTTTGAATGGTGCTAAGCAACTAGGTGTGGGGTGGCCCTTAAAGCCAACGCCCATTGAGTTGATTAGCTATCTTTACATGGAAAATTGACTTGCTTAGGGATCTTTGCTACAGGTACAATGTCAGATGATATTATAGCTGATTCCAGCTCTCACAAGTGACGTCGGTCAGGAAATAAGGTCCTCGCGGCTCCCCCAGTCCCGAAAGGCCAGAAACGCAAGTATGGGATTCATGTTGTATCTAGTGCTGGCAAGAGTTGGTACAAAAGCCACACTGAAGCTAAATACTTTGCGGATGAATGTATTGATAGGGCCAGTCTAGCTCGGACTTACCCTAAGATATTGGCTCGAAATGTGCTAGTAGGTATGAAGTTCATCTTCGACAGACCTACGGATTGTAACCTCTATCTGGTGAGGGAATTATATGCAAATTAGAACCCGGATGCACCTACCATCTCGGTGGTTGTACAAGGGACGGATGTTATACTTGATTCCTTGGTCCTTACGGGCTTATTGGGAGTACGCACTCGGTCTAGTCCCTACGACCTCATCAGGCTAAATGCTAGGCCCCCCTATGCTAAAATTTGACACACTCTTTGCGGCCAGCGTTGGACAGTGAGATGGTTGCGCCATCATAAAAGAGGGTACCACTTGAGTCTACCCTATGCTCATTTGAATAAAGAGGTGCAAATCTGGTTGAAGATTATGTTTTGTTGCTTGATTTTGGGTAGCCACATGACGAAGGTCACGCGGGATCGTGTCTGTCTGGTGTATGCTCTCATGACTGATGTGGAAATTGATGTAGGGTCTGTAGTGCTGTCGGCTATGTGCCGAGCTCGTTTGCAAGGAGGTCTTCGTTATGCTTTTGGCGGGTTATTGACTAAATTGATGCGAGCATTCGAAGTGCCCGAAGAGGCATTTGATTATCATCCTCCTATGGTGCAGACCCCTGTAGATGTCACCCAAACCAGGGCATCTGATGCCCTCGGCCCCATTCTTACCTTAGCAGAGCGTCACACTCGAGATGACAAGATTTTAGCCCGTATATATGGGTTGGAGATGATACGGCATAGGACTGGGGGTTGGCCCTCTACGGCGGAAGAGCTGAGCCAGGTTGAGAGGGATTATCCTCTTAACGAGCATGCCATGGCATTGTTAAGAATTGGGCCTAATTTTGTTGAGCCTGTGGATGATGATATCCCCACAGATGAGAATGACCACCAGACCGATTTCAATGATGATGAGGTAGAGGCGGATAATACACCGCTTGAAGTCCGCGGGCCGGAGGACAACGATTTCCTTGACTGATCAGGGAGCTCCTTACACCCTATTCTTGCATTGTTTATTTTTGTCGCATTGGGGACAGTGCTAATCTTTTAAGTGTGGGGTGGGGTGTTATGGGATTCCTTTGTATGTATGTAAATGTGTGTTTCTGTATGCTTCTAGTTACTTTTATTTTGGGTTCCTTAGCCTTTGTTTTCAGTTCTTTTACTAAGGAGTGTCCCTTTGAACCGTAGAAAACCACAAAAAGATTTTAATTTTTATGTTGTTTTTGGTGTTTATTACTTTTGAGTCGCTTTTAGTCATAGGATTAAGGGCTTTGCTCTATGATGGATGGATGACGACCGTCTTAAGAGCGAATTAGTCATGTAGTGTCGGGTGTTCTTGCTTACTATACAATTGTGCATACACGTGTTAAACATGCTAGGATATACAATAGCAAGTGTTGAGATGCCTAATTCTCACTTAGTTGACTGGCTAAGTTGCTTAATGCTGAACTTATGCATGATTTCTGATATTTTATGGTGAGCCTGCTAAGCTGAACATATGCCATGTGTGAGTAAGGTTTTTGTGATATTCCATGTGCATAATGATGTCAAGAACTTGCCCGGTGTGTTTGCAAAGCGAAATAAAAGGTGTTGAGTTTAGGAGATGATATAGGCATTTCTTTGATAGCCATGTTTAGACCTACTTTATCTACCTTTTTGCATGATCTTAGTTAGCCCCATTGAGCCTTTAACCTATTATTTGGTGGCCTTACATGTAGCTTGGTCCTTTTCTTTCAATGAACCACAATTTGATCCAAAAAAAACTCTTAAGCGCTTTAATTGAGAAATTAAGATGTGAAGGAGTGTAAAAAAATTGAAGAAGGAAAGAGATAAGTTAAAGCCCCAAGTATATATACTTTGGGTGTGTTGGTAGGTAGTATGGTAATGAGAAAAAAAAAAATTGAATCAATGGTCGATAGCAGTTACTCCCTACCTAATATGCTTAAGCTAGCTTAAAAATATGGGGACAAAACAAAAGAGAGTTCGGAAGATAAAAGTGGTGGAAAATAGGTTGGTTGAAGGTGGTCTGAATGTAATTTGTAGTTTATTAAAGCGCTTAGGGAAGATAGTCACTATTCTTGACCAAATAGTTCCTACCCGTCCCTTAGCCTACATTACAACCCCTAAAGTCCTACTTGATCTTGAGCTTTAACATTTTGAAATTAGTGGAGCATTACACTAAGGGCAAGCTTATGGTTCATCTTGTGTTGCATGTGAATTCTTTTTGAGAGTGAGTGAACTTTTATTCATGCACCTATTTAGTAATTACTTTGTGTGAAGTGTTGGGTGATTCGCTTGTGGTGAGGCAGCATCTTTAGCGAAGTGTGGTGATCTATTGGTAACGTGTCATACATGAATTTGCAACTAGTAAAGTTGTTTTGCGAGGATAGGTTGTTTCAATTTGTTATTCACTTTTTGGTGATACTAGTATGTTGGTGCATAACTTGATAAATATGGTTGTGTAGCTATGCTGGTATACCTATTGGGTGTCGGTTGTTTTATGTCGCCCGGATTTGAGTGTAGTTATTGTTCGAGGACAAACAAAAGATTAAGTTTGGGGTGGCGATCTAAGGCGTATTTATATGCCTTAGTGTCGACTTTAACCCATGTTTACCTTAGTTTTGAGAACAATACGTATGTATTTCGTATGGTTTTGATGGAATATGTGATATTGTGCTAACCAATGTGATTAGACCCTTGTAGGTAGAATTTGTGACTATTTGGAGCATTTTTGGCGAGGAAAGCGAGGCTTGGAGAAGCTACGAGAAAAGGATATTGGAGATAAGAGGCAAGCCAAAGAGTTGAACTTGAAGAATCCTACCAAATCCGAAAAGAAAAGTCGACGATGGAAGAAAATCAAAAATTAAGGGCCTGGCATGCCAAGGGGCGTGCCAGGCCGCTTTTGGTGAAAATTTTATTCTGGGAGGCAGCACTGGGGTGCTCCCAGGGGCGTGCCAGGCCACCTGGGAGCACCTTTGCAGAGGAAAAATTTGCCTAAGTGCCAGGTGCGCCCAAGGGCGTGCCGGGCCGCTTTTTAGTGAATTTTTGCCTCGAAATTCTCTCTATAAATAGGGCTTTTGAGTTAGTGTATCACATTCCATCAATACTAGACTACTTTGGGCGTTTTTAGGCATTGAAATTAGGTTTCATTCTTCATCTTTTCAGTTTTTATTTCTTCTTAAGGTATTTTATTACTTTTGGATGTTAATTGACATTATGAGTGGTTAAAATCCCTCTTTCTTGGGGTTAAGGCCAACAACATGAATCTCTTGGGTTAATTTTAGTGGGTTTTGGGGAAGTTTATCATAAATTGGTTATTCGTATATTCTTAATTTCACTATTTTGATGCTTGATAACCATTGAAATAAATTCCTTGTCTTGAGGTGAGCTCGAGAGAGAAACTAAGAGATAGAGCGTGGAATATAAGAAGTGTGGTCTTTCTCAGGGAAGGAATTCCAAGGGATTGACATGTGGTTAGGATCGAGAGGTACCTAATCCGCCGCACTTGGTCAATTACGAGAAGAAAGCTTAAATGCATTAGAATTGGTTAAACTTATCACCGCTCACTGATGTAGTTAGGTTTCCAATCTCTAGTAGAAGATTATAGTTTGGAGACGCATATAATCGTAAAATTAACCTCGGGATCAATAACCAAGATAAACAACTCAAATTGCTTAAACCAATTACAATTGTGTTCAAGAGACGACATTCGGAGTGCCTTAGCCCTGGGAATTCACTTTTTATTGATTTTTCAAGCATATTTGCGAAAACTAAAGTTACGGTAGCGAAGATAGGAGTTCATAGTCCGCAATCATTTAATTTTTAGTACCAAATCCCTTTTCCTTTTCGCAACACTAGTTTTAATTATTGTTTGACGCCTAGAATTGATTTTTGTTGACGAAAGTCCCTTGGGTTTGATATCCGGCTCTTTTAAAGGAGCTAGTTTATTACTTGAATGATCACATTCACTTGCGTGTATAGCTGGGTCGCAACATAAGACAACCATTTTTTTGGACACTTTGGACAAGATCATCACTTTGCAAGCTTGGGTAAGTGTTTATTCTTGTGATTTAATATATTATATACATCAGAGATTGTGTTGATCATGATGGTTATGTTGGCAAGGTTGAATAGGGTACTTTTGCTTTTTGCTAAAAGATGTGCCATCTTTGTGATTTAAACTTGAAAGGCGACTTGGGGTTTTGATGAAAGTGCATGGTGTGAATGAAATATCAACATGTATGGTGTGGTTATGTTCCTTGACTTGTTATTTTTCTATGAGTGTAAATTGTGGGATTGTTGTCGATATGTTGTTATTATGTGTATTTAGG
The DNA here is from genome assembly GCA_031232105.1 of Capsicum rhomboideum. Taxonomy (NCBI): domain Eukaryota; kingdom Viridiplantae; phylum Streptophyta; class Magnoliopsida; order Solanales; family Solanaceae; genus Capsicum; species Capsicum rhomboideum. Next base: position 97,934,183 of record CP124711.1, on the reverse strand, counting down.
TGACTTGATGGAGTAATTGTGATGTTGTGTTGATGGAGAAGTGTAAAGTATGAACTTGGTATGACATGCTATTTGTTTATGATATGTTGGTCAATGTATGGAATGTTGTGGTATTATTGGTATGATAATTTCATAAATGGTATTGTCAAGGGGGAAATGACATTTTAAGGCAATCATGTAACTCATTGTCGTCATATGCACTTGTAAGGTAGTTGGTTGTTAACGTAAGCTTTGTTATGTACTTGTGTTGTAGAGTGAAACGTAAGGAAGGAGCTGGACTATTATGTTCACATGTAGGATTGTGTATTCATATTGGAAAAATAAGGTATGTAAGGTTACTCTTTCCGTATCCTTCTGCAGCACATAGTGGTTACATTGTCATTGTACTTATCCCATTCCGAATTGTTCCAAGGTATCTCATTTCGAATTGTCATATATATTGTTGTTCACATATACCTTATTCGTTGACCGACTATTATTCATAAGTCACATAATTATGGACATGGTTCCAAAGTTCCAATAATATTACGTTCCAAAGTTCCAATAATGTTATGTTCGAAAGTTCCAATAATGTTATGACTACCAACGTATCAATCTCATAGATGTAAAGAAATTAAGGAATGTATTACTCTTATAATGAAAGAATGAAGTATTGTAAAATTGTCTGTATATTCTTGGATCACATCCCAGGGGCGACATAAAGCCTAGCATGGGTTAATTACATCCCAGGGGTTAAAATACCTAGCATGGGTTATCACAATCACATCCCAGGGGCGACATAAAAGCCTAGCATGGGTTAATTACATCTCAGGGGTTAAAATACCTAGCATGGGTTATCACAATCACATCCCAGGGGTTAAAATACCTAGCATGGGTTAATCTCATCCCAGGGGCGACAGAAAAGCCTAGCATGGGTAGAACGATAAAGATGAATAAACACAAAGGCAGAGAAAGTAATAAATATAACGTACATGATTCCTCACATACAGAACGATGGTTTATCCACATTGACTATTCTCTTATATTTGGTTCTGTTGATGTTCTTATGTATGATGCAGTTTCTTATAGCCTTACATACTCAGTACATTCTTCGTACTGACGTCCCTTGGGGGACTTACCTTACTTGCTGCAGGCACAAGTGCTAGTATACCTCCATAGTAGGTTGCGGGACATTTGCAGAACATTGGTCATCTCCAGTTGGTTCGGGGCTTTCCGAGTCATTGTGTATATTGGTTTTGGTACTGTCATGTTGTATAAAGTGGGAACTTGTCCCGACTTTAGGTTGGTTATGTATATGCATCTGTTATAGGCCTTGTAGACGTGTGTGGGAATATGAATGTAAGGGATGGATGTACATTTTGACTTGATGGCCCTAACGGCCAAGTTTCGTATATAGCACATGTTTCCATGACTTCCGCTATTAGCATCTTGTATCTATACGTGATGGTGATGTTTCTTGAATGACATGCATATGAATGGACACAGATGAAGATTGGTTCTCTCGGGCCTACACAGATAATCTCTCATGCATCTAATATATTAAATCATAAGGTTAAACACTTACCCAAGCTTGCTAAAGGATGATCTTGTCCCCAAGAGTTGGTTGCCTTAGGGTTTGTGTTGAGAGAAAAATGTTAGAAATATCTCAAAAAGGCATGTGTGTTATAATGAATAAAATCAGCCTTTTGTGCCTTTATATAATCCTCATGGTCATCCTTATCCACATGTACTTAATAATTGAGGTGCTTTACTTGGTCAAATGGAAGAATGGCTCATTTGACCCATTGGGCCATGTCTTTTAATTCATTTTGGGCCTTCCTTTGAGCCCATTAACACATATTATCTTAGCCCACAAAAATCAATGTGTAATCCATCATATATCTCATGTTTAATTACTTCCATAATTGTCACGACAATATTCACTTATGAGATTCCCAATCGTAGCCTCAATCGCAAAAATAGAAATTTTAGTCGCTCATGGCTTATTTGAACATAATTTGTTAAAACACACTTGTGACGAAGAATTAACCCCAACTCGGATGCTAAACACGCTTAAGAATAGTCCTACTATGATGGGGTAATGATACCATGACTTAGAAGTCTTATTTACATCATAATAGTCGAAGAAAAATTTTGGCGAAAACCACCCCGGCACGCAGCTTGGTGCTCCCCTTTGCTGCCTGTGGAAACAAAAATTTGGGCCAGAGCAGCCTAGCACGCCCTCTGCAGCGCCCCATGCCAAATTTTTGATTTTGGCTTTTCTTTGCGGATTTGGTTGGATCTTTCAAGTCCCAACCTTTTGCTTACCTCTTAGCTTTAAGATTCTTTGCTTGGATGTCCCTTAAACCTCAATTTTTCACCCCACAAATGCTCCACAAAGTCACAAACGCCACCCACTACAAAGGTCTAACCACATGTACTAGGCCCAATATCAAATATTTCATCAATGGAACTACAAAATACATACTTATGGCTCTCAACACCTAAGTAATCATTGTTCAAAGTTGTCAAGTAGGGTCGGAAATGTACAGGGTGTTACATTCTTCCCCCCTTAGAAACATTCGTCCTTGAATGTTAGTAACATTGTTTCACTGTAACAACTTAGGTCGAAGTGAATCCTTCACATTATCACATCCATGCGTAATACTTGTAAAGACTTACTTATTATGACTCCAATTCTGTATCTTGAACTTTTTCTTCCATGTACAACAATTACAAGTACTTTAGACTTCATTAGTTCTTCGGTTTCCCTTGTGATTTCTTCTACATGTTAATTTCTCCAATAATGCCTTTACGAAAGCTACTTCTGTATCTCTTAATTCCTTCACTTATTCCTTTATCTGACCCAATGTGACCTAAGAATGCTACCACTTTTAACCAAAATTCATGCTTAGAGAACTTTGCGTCCCACTTATGATGCGATGAATCTATAACACCTATCATACGTGATTAGCAGGGTTCGCTTGTGATTCTGAAGAAACTCACATATCATCTATAACCACCGTCACGAATACATTTATGAATGGCTTGAATGTTCTACTCATCCAACTCATAAGTCTGCCGGTGCATTCGTTAGCCCATTTGACATAACTAAGAAGTCATAGTGACCATCCCATGTTCGGCAAGCTGCCTTGGGTATAACTTTTTCTTTAACCCCTACTTGATAATAACTCGCTCTCAAGTCAATCTTTGAGAATTCTTTGGCACCCTGTAATTGGTCAATTAACTTATAAGTTTCGGGTAGAAAATATTTATTCTTAATTGTCACCCTCTTCAGTTGTCAATAACCAATACACATTCACAACGTGTCACGCCCCATATCCCAATGGGGTGGACTGGCACCCGAAGCTGATAAGGCCCGAGAGAACCAATCTTTACTCATGCCTAATCATATGCATACCATAAGAATCATCACCACCTCGTAAAGACATAAGATACTAAGTGCGGAAATCATAGAGCATTATATATATACATATAAGAGACTTGGCCATTAGGGCCATCAAGTCAGAATGAACATACATATCTTACATTTTGTTCCCACAAAAGTCTACAAAGCCTCTACAGATACATAACTATGCCAAACCTAGAGTCGGGACAACACCCCGCTCTATACTCATCGATAATAACAAACAAAAGTGCATAACGACTCAAAAAGCCCCGAAGAAACTGGAGCTCACCAAATATCTGCAAATGGTCCACAACCTACTGAGGAGGTCTACTAGCACCTGCGCCTGCAGCCAATAAAGTAAGTCCCCCCAAAGGGGGTCAGTACGAAGAATGTACTGAGTATGCAAGGCCATAAGACTTTCATCATACATAATAACAACAATGGAGTCAATATAAAAGAAAATAGTCAATGTCAATAAATCATTGTCCTGCATATATGTGGAACCATGTACCTTACATTCATTTCTTTCTTTCTTTTGATTCTATTATTTGTTCATCATCACTCATATCATATCGTACCCCATCCCCAACTGATCAGTGGGTCTTAACATAATATAACATTATGTTGGGATCGGCTCGAGCTAGGCTTATGCCTCTAGAGATACCACCCATGAATCAATATATCGGGCTCGGCTCAAGCTAGGTTATTACCTCTAGAGCTGCCACCCATAAACCAATATATCAGGTTCGGCTCGAGCTAGGTTATTACCTCTAGAGCTACCACCTGTCAGGGTCGGCCCGAGCTAGTCTTATGCCTCTAGAGCTACCACCCGTACTCTCGCAACCAACAAATATGAATTACTTTATTTCTTACTTTTGAGAGATTTAAACATTTACTTGCGAGAGATTGATTCATCCACTTATGAGAGATTGATATAATCAGTTATGAGAGATTAATATATATATTTGTAGTCATAACATTATTGGAAGCTTAAGAACATAACATTATGGAGACTTTTGGAGCATGTCCATAATTATGTAACTCATAAACAACAACGGCTAATGAATGAGGAATGTGTGACTTAAGAATGAATAGATTTTCTTTACGTCCTCACTTTCCTTGAAACAGTTTCTTTTAGTAGTTACAACATTATTGGAACTTGTAACCATGTTCATCATTATGTGCTCCATCAATGACAATAGATCAAGAGTAACATATATATGATTAACAATAGATGATAACCTGAAACGAGGTGCCTTAGGACATTTCGGAAATGAGTAAGTACTACAACAAGATGTTCACTATATGCTGTAGAAAGATACGAAAAGAGTAACCTTACATACCTTCACTTCTAAGTATAAATACACAAGCCTATGTATGAACACAATAGTCCAGCTTCTTCCTTACGTTTCACTTTACAATACAAGTTCATAACGAAGCTCAAATCAACCATTAACCATGTTACAAGTGCATAAAACGACAATGGATTACATGACTACCATATAACGTCATTTCGCCCTCTTATATTACCATTATTGCATCACCAAACCAACAATACCATAACATGTCACACATCGACCAAGGTATCACAAACCAATAACATTTCATACCAACTTTACCCTTTATACTCCCATATTAATACTATGTCACAATTACTCCTTCAAGTCATCTCAATACCTTCCGTAACAACACATTAAAAACAATCCATAATTGATACCATCCAAAATAACTTTGGGATACTCCTTTAAATTCATTCAAAAGGTATCTCAAGGTGATAGTTGCATCCATGAAGGGTATAGGGGTTTCGGGGGGTCAAAGGGATGCAAAAATAATAAATTCAGAGTTCTGGGCCGACCCGATAAGACACCTATGCCCTCAGGTGTCTGACCTGCATCCGCAGGTGCCCTTTGGAAGTATCCAGAGGCACCTGCGCCCGCAGGTGCTCCAGTCTCGAGGGCGGATGCCCGTTTCAGCCTCCGGGGGTCATTTTAGGGTCCTTTTTTGCCATGAATGATCCATGATCATAATTAAACTTCTCATAAAATATTTTAGATCATATTAGATGCCAAATAACATCCATGTCTTCACAACTCACATAAACATCACCAAACTACATGTTTCTTTCAATACGTCACCAATTCCATGCTCAAGTTCGAAATAAAAATTCCAATCATTATGTACAAGAATAAAACAAGTTGAGGATATAATTACATATAACATGTCAATATTAAATCCATCAAGTCCACTTTATTCAAGATCACAAGTCTCCTTTGAAGTTACAAGGCAAAACCCTTTACCGATTTAGCAAAACTAGTCTATTTTACACATAGTGAATTTCTCAATACTTTATCAACATAACCAACATCATCTACACCATATTTCATGCATATAATATATTAAACCATGAGAATAAATACTTACCAAATCTTTGAAATGGATTATCTTGTTCAAAGGAATAAAGGCTTAGGGTTTGAAAGAGAAGATAAGAATGCTTTTTTGAAAATTCTAGAATATGGCATGTGTAGTTGTGTGATTAAAATATGATTTTTGGGGACTTTATATAGACCCAAAAATTCATTCTTATCCCCTCTTGGTCAAATATAACATGCTCACTTGATCCATTTTATGAATGGGTCATTTTTCCCATTGTTGGGCCATGTCTTTATATGATTTTTGGGCCTCATTTGAGCCCAATTCATTAGGATAAATTAAGCCCATCACCTTTAATGCATATTTCTTCAAAAATATCATGTATACATGATTCCATAAATGTTAAGTCAACCACGTAGGGTCGAAAAGGTATGGGGTGTTACATTCTTCCCCCCTTAGAAACATTCGTCCTCGTATGTTAATAACATTGTCTCATGTACAACAAATGCATCTTTACGTTATACATATACACTCATAGATACTTATGGATACTTCTTTGTTATTTCTCCAATTCCGCACCTTGAACTTTCTCTCCCGTTTGAAACCATTACGGGTACTTCGACTTTATCATTTCTTTGGCTCCTCACGTGCTTTCTTCTACTTGTCGATTCCTACACCGTACCTTTATGGAAACTACATTCTTTATTTCTTAATCTTTTCATTTATCCCTCTAGAATAGCAATATATATCTCTTCATAAGTGACATCCCTCATAGCTTGTACATTCAATAAAAATAATGGATCTCTGCATATGACTTGTTTTAGCTTGTAGCTACTGTCGTACCACCTTAACCTTCTCTATAGCTTAGTGAACAAAATCTAGCCCCAAGTAAGGTAGTTCCACTAGGTTTAAATCACCCAATTGATGATTTAAACTTTCTTCTATATAAACCTTCGTAAGATACCATTTTGATACTTGAATAATAGCTATTATTATAAGCACATTCAATAAGGGGTAGATGATCATCCCAACTACCATTTAAACCTATCTTACAGGCTCGTAGTATACCTTCAAGTGTTTGGATAGTACGTTCTGCTTGTCCGTTCATCTGAGGATGAAAAGTTGTACTCCAATTCACTTATATACCCAACCTCTTCTGAAAAGAAACTTCCAAAAATGTGTAGTAAATTGAACTCCCCTGCCTAATGTAATAGAGTTGGGACTCTGTGTAGTTGTACTTTCTCTTTAATATACAACCTCACATATTTTTCAGCTATGCAGGTGGTCTTGACAGGCAACACATGTGTTGATTCAACTATCACTCATGTGGAATCAATTTCCCAAAATGTATGAGACCAACTTGCAATAAAATCCATGTTAACCATGTCTCATTTCAAACTAGAAAATTTGTACATGACATATAACCTCTAGGTTTCTAATGCTTTACTATTACCTACTGACAATTTGGTCAATGAGCTACAATTTTTGTAATGGTCTTCTTCTTTATATTGCTTCACCAATACATTATTACCAAACCATAGTACCTTTTGGCTTCTTCCGAATGAAATAAAATACCGTGAATGATGTGCTTCTGTCATAATTCATTTCCTTAGCTCATCTATATTTGGTATAGCTAATCTACCTTGATATTGAAGTATTCCTCCCTTATGTAAGCTCAAGTACCTTTTGACGAACTTCATTGTACATTCTCTTTATTTTTTCTGAAAGGAAATAGGATTTACATACCGTTTTTCCTTCTCTCAGCTACAAATGAAGACTCTACCACATTGTACACTATAATTCTTTCATCAGGAGTTTCAAGAAGCCAAAACCTCATACTGGTTAATCGACGTAGATTTCCTGACTATATCTTTCTTTTCTGTGAGCTGGCCATTAGTACTTCCTACTGCTTTACAGCTTAATGTATCAGCTACCACGTTTGCTTTTTCCAGATGATAAAAGATACCAATGTCGTAATCTTTTATTTGTTCAAGCTACCTTCGCTACCTCAGATTTAAGTCCTTAGTCTTAAAGATATATTGGAAACTCTTATGATCAATATATATGTCAACATGAATTCCTCACAAATAGTGAGACCATATTTTTAAAGTGAATGTCACGACTGCTAACTCAAGATCATGTGTTGGATAATTTCTCTCATGTGTCCTCAACCGTCGTGAGGCATATGTTATTACCTTACCATTCTACATCAATACACATACAAGGCCAACCCCGAAATCATCACCATACATTGCATAACCTTCTGTGCCTTCGGGAAGTACTTAAAACTGGTATATAAGTTAATTTTTCTATAACCTGCCAATCCAAGAAACGACGAATCTCTGTGGGCGTTGTAGGTCTCTTCTTCTTCTTCTTCTTCTTTCTTCTTCTCTTCTTTTTTTTTCCACTGCTTCATTATTTTGCATCTCAATCCTTATTCTTTCATCCGACACAATGTGACCCAATAATGCTACGGATTTTAACCAAAATTCATACTTAGAGAACGTTTCATTCAAATTACGATCCCGAAGAATCTATAAAACCTGTCGTACGTAATTGGCATGGTCCTCTTGTGATCTCGAATAAACCAGAATATCATCCATGAACACGGTCTCAAATACATCCAAGAATGGTTTGAACACCCTATTCATCAAATCCATAACAACAGTTGGTACAATTGTTAGTCCCAATGACACAACTAAGAATTTATAATAGTCATACCGTGTTTGGAAGGCTGTCTTGGGTATATCTTTGTTTCTAACTCTGACTTGGTGATAACCCAATCTCAAGTCACTCTTGTTCCAGAAATATTGGTGCAAGAAAGAGTGGATACAATTCTTTTGATAAAAAGGAACAAAACTGATCAAACAAATCATCAATTCTTAGGAGGGGATATTTGTTCTTGATCGTTACTTTATGCAGTTGCCAATAGTAAATACACGTTCCCAAGTACCATTTCATTTTTTTCCACATTCACACAAATGCGCCCCAAAGGGCATATTAGATATTATGTATCCCTTGGCTATCACTTTCGTTGCTTTAAGACAGAAAATAAAATTTTCCTCTTGGTGCCCCCCACATTACTCCTTCCATTCAAAAGCATCTTCTTGTGGAAAATGAATATGTACCTTCTTAGCCCGGAAATCTATCATGGCATAACAAGAAACCAACCAATCCATTCCCATTATAACGTTAATATCCACCACTTTCAATTTAATAAAATCAATTAATGTATCATAACCCCACACAGTTACCACACAATCATGACACATTATTTTAGCTACAATAAATTCACCTTTTGGTATAGATACCCCAAATAGGTTAACTAAAAATTCTAGTGTTCTTTCACAAAAAAAAAAAAAAAAAAAATCTTTTCTTCCAATAGTCAAGGGGATAACATATGATAGGGTAAAACCCGATTCAATCAATGTAAATACGTTAAGTAAAAAGACAGATAATATACCTGTCACGTCCTCAGGAGAAGCCTTAAATTTCTGTCGATCCGCCATGGCGTAGGTACTGCCCTGAATGCCACTAGAACTAGATGCTCCTCTAGCACCTCTGCCATGACCAACAGGTTGTGCACCTCTACCTAGAGGAGGCACAGATGATATCGATGCGATGGTTGGTCCCGTGGGTCGTGCCATGCCACCCGTATTCCTTTGTGGACACCCTCTTACCACGTGCCCTGGCATGTCGCAAAAATAACTAACATTCATTCCAACCCGACATTCACCTGCATGAAACCTCCCGTAGCGCTGGCACAACCGACGATAAAACCTCGGGTGGTTCATACTTCCTTGTGCTTGATACCCCACTGTCCGTAAACCCTGAATCTCACCTCCTTGCCCAAACTGGTTGCTTCTAATTCCTTGGACTAGAGGGAGAGTAATTTTTGTGGTATGGGGAAATGATGGCCTAAGTGGTTTGTGAAAAACCCGAGGCCCAAATCCTCTTTGGGACGCCATGATTTGTCCCATGGGTTTAGCCTTTTTTGACGATCTTTCTTCCAATGCTTGCATCTTCTTACTCTGCCTCTATCCCTCCTTTTGATGCATAAGAGCTTGCCTTTGAGCTTGTACAGCAACTACACGGGTCAATATTTGTACCGCACTCATCAAATCCTGCTCAATAGTGTTAACGGGTAGTTCTGAAGATACTTCTCTTCTTCTCATCTCTTCCAGAGATGGGAAAGTGGAAGAAGCCCGTGATACAAATTCAGTATCAGCTCCACCTTAACTAGTTTGGTCAGGTGGTGCTCTACTCAATCTTTCTCCGACGAGCGTAACAACCTGCTTACCCTTGCCTTTATCTCTTCTTGTCATCGACAGATTACTATATCAAAGAAAACCAATCACCATGGTCAGATATGATTTCACTACAATATTGGCTCTAATACACGATCTACGAATTGAAGAATAGAAATAACTCTTAAATGTCCCGTAGCCTCCTACTTATAAATGTGGTGCACAACACATCGATAAGTAAGACTCTACTCAGACACGGCTTTGTAGACACCCTTAGAACGACCTGCTTTGATACCACTTTTGTCACGCCCCGTATCCCAACGGGGTGGACTGGCACCCGAAGCCGATAAGGCCCGAGAGAACCAATCTTTACTCATGCCCAATCATATGCATACCATAAGAATCATCACCACCTCGTAAAGACATAAGATACTAAGTGCGGAAATCATGGAGCATTATATATATACATATAAGAGACTTGGTCGTTAGGGCCATCAAGTCAGAATGAACATACATATCTTACATTCTGTTCCCACATAAGTCTACAAAGCCTCTACAAATACATAACTATGACAAACCTAGAGTTGGGACAACACCCCGCTCTATACTTATCGATAATAACAAACAAAAGTGCATAACGACTCGGAAAGCCCCGAAGCAACTGGAGCTCACCAAAGATCTGCAAATGGTCCGCAACCTACTGAGGAGGTCTACTAGCACCTGCGCCTGCAGCCAATAAAGTAAGTCCCCCCAAAGGGGGTCAGTACGAAGAATGTACTGAGTATGTAAGGCCATAAGACTTTCATCATACATAATAACAACAGTGGAGTCAATATAAAAGAAAATAGTCAATGTGGATAAAGCATTATCCTACATATATGTGGAACCATGTACCTTACATTTCTTTCTTTCTTTCTTTCTTTCTTTCTTTCTTTCTTTTTTTTGCTTCTATTATTTGTTAATCATCGCTCATATCATATCGTACCCTGGCCCCAACTGATCAGTGAGTCTTAACATAACATAAAGTTATGTTGGGATCAGCTCGAGCTAAGCTTATGCCTCTAGAGCTACCACCCATGAATCAATATATCGAGTTCGGCTCGAGCTAGGTTATTACCTCTAGAGCTGCCACCCATAAACCAATATATCAGGTTTGGCTCAAGCCAGGTTATTACCTCTAGAGCTACCACCTGTCAGGATCGGTTTGAGCTAGGCTTATGCCTCTAGTACTTCCCCCTGATCCAACAAATTCGGGATCGGCTCAAGCTAGGCTTATGCCTCTACAGCTACCACTCGTGCTCTCACAACCAACAAATATGAATTACTTTATTTCTTACTTTTGAGAGATTTATACCTTTACTTGCGAGAGATTGATTCATCCACTTATTAGAGATTGATATAATCAGTTATGAGAGATTAATATATATATTTGTAGTCACAACATTATTGGAAGCTTAAGAACATAACATGATGGAGACTTTTGGAGCATGTCCATAATTATGTAACTCATTAACAACAACGGCTAATGAATGAGGAATGTGTGACTTAAGAACGAATAGATTCTCCTTATGCCGTCCCTTTCCTTGAAATAGTTTCTTTTAGTAGTCACAACATTATTGGAACTTGGAACCATGTTCATCATTATGTTCTCCATGAATGAAAATAGACCAAGAGTAACGTATATATGATTAACAATAGATGATAACCTGAAACAAGTTGCCTTACGACATTTCGGAAATGAGTAAGTACTACAACAAGATGTTCACTACATGCTGCAAAAAGATATGGAAAGAGTAACCTTACATACCTTCACTTCCAAGTATAAATACATAAGCCTATGTATGAACACAATAGTCCATCTTCTTCCTTACGTTTCACTCTACAATACAAGTTCATAACGAAGCTCAAATCAACCATTAACCATGTTACAAGTGCATAAAACGACAATGGATTACATGACTACCATATAACTTCATTTCGCCCTCTTATATTACCATTATTGCATCACTAAACCAACAATACCATAACATGTCACACATCGACCAAGGCATCACAAACCAATAACATTTCACACCAACTTTACCCTTTATACTCCCATATTAACACTGCGTCACAATTACTCCGTCAAGTCATCTCAATACCTTCCGTAACAACACATTAAAAACAATCCATAATTGATACCATCCAAAATAACTTTGGTATACTCCTTTAAAGTCATTCAAAAGGTATCTCAAGTTGATAATTGCATCAATGAAGGGTATAGGGGTTTCGGGGGGTCAAAGGGTTGCAAAAATAATAAATTCGGAGTTCTGGGCCAACCCGCTAAGCCACCTGCGCTCGCAAGTGGCTGAACTGCATCCACAAGTTCCCTTTGTTAGTATCCAGAGGCACCTGCGTTGGCACATGCGCCCGCAGGTGCTCTAGTCTCGAGGGCGGATGCCTGTTTCAGCCTCCGGGGGTCATTTTAGGGTCCTTTTTTGCCATGAATGATCCATGATCGTAATTAAACTTCTCATAAAATATTTTAGATCATCTTAGATGCCAAATAACATCCATTTCTTCACAATGCACATAAACATCACCAAACTACATGTTTCTTTCAATACGTCACTAATTTCATGCCCAATTTCAAAATAAAAATTCCAATCATTATGTACAAGAATAAAACAAGTTGAGGCTATAATTACATATCACATGTCAATATTAAATCCATCAATTCTAATTTCTTCAAGATCACAAGTCTCCTTTCAAGTTACAAGGCAAAACCCTTTACCGATTTAGCAAAACTAGCCTATTTTACACATAGTGAATTTCTCAATACTTTATGAACATAACCAACATCATATACACCATATTAAATGCATATAATATATTAAACCATGAGAATAAATACTTACCAAAGCTTTGAAATGGATGATCTTGTTCAAAGGAATAAAGGCTTAGGGTTTGAAAGAGAAGATAAGAATGCTTTCTTGAAAATTCTAGAATATGGCATGTGTAGTTGTGTGATTAAAATCTGATTTTTTTGGATCCTTTATATAGACCCACAAAGTCATTCTTATCCCCTCTTGGTCAAAGATAATATGCTCACTTGGTCCATTTTATGAATTGGTCATTTTTTCCATTTTTGGGCCATGTCTTTATATGATTTTGGGGCCTCATTTGAGCCCAATTTATTAGGATAAAACCTTTAATGCATATTTCTTCAAAAATATCATGTATACATGATTCCATAAATGTTAAGTCAACCACGTAGGGTCGAAAAGGTATGGGGTGTTACACAACGTGCCATCTTTTTTTTTTTTCTTCCGTACACATACTTCTGGTGCACCCCAAGAGGACATACTAGGCCTTATGAATCCCCGTGGATATCATTTTCCTTGCTTTAAGATATGGAATAAATTTACCCCTCGATACTCCAATACTAATCCTCCATTCAAGGACGGTCTTTTGTGGAAAATGGAAATGGACCTTCTTAGCTCAACAATCCATCATGGCATAACAAGAGGTCAACCAATTCATACCCATTGTAACATCAAAACCTACCATTTCTACATCAATAAAATCAACCAACGTAGCATGCTCACTAACAGGTACTATATAGTTACAATATACTCTCTTAACTATAGTAGATTCACCCACCAGTGTAGATACTTCAAATGGTCTAACTAGTAATTCCAATGTTCTTTTAAATTTCGTCGTAGTCAATGGAGTAACATATGATACTACAGAACCCGGATCAAGCACTACATATGTATATACATTATGAAAAAAAATAGATAATGTACCTGTAGCTACATCAGGATAGGCCTCCAAATTCTGCCGACCTGCTAGAGCATGGGTACGGTCCTGTATTCCACTAATACTGGTCGCTTCTCTAGAACCGTTACCACGACCAACTGACTGCACACCTTGGCCTAAAAAGGGAATCGATGATGATGGTGCAACAGTTTTTCCGTAGGTCGCGTAATGATACCCGTGCCCTTTCTTGGGCAATCTCTCACCATGTGCCCGGACATACCGCACCAAAAGCAAATATTGTTCCCAAACCGGCATTCCTTTAAATGCGGCTTTCCACAGTGTTGACATGGTTGGCGAAGAAACCCCGATTGGTTCATACTTCCTTGCTCTCGATACCCCACTGTTTGTGAACCTCGAATTCCACTACTTTTCCAACGTGACTGCCTCTAAACCCTTGGAACTGGGGTTGAGTGCCTGGTGTGGGATAATAAAGTGATGGTCTCGGTGGTCTACAAAATATTCGAGGCTAAATTCTCCTCGGGACGCCATGTACTTTCCCATAGGTCTAGCCTTCTTTGATGGCCTCCCTTCAACTTTGTGCATCTTTTTTCTTTGCCTCTAATCCTCCATCTTCTGTCCAAAAGCCTGTATTCTGGCTATATCCATATCTCTATTCAGAGCAGCAATGGTACAGTCCCTCACCAAATATGGCTCCAATCTGTCCACATATCGATGAACTCTGTCAGCCATGGTGGCTACCATATGGGGAACATATCTGTCCAAAGAATTAAACTGAAGACTGTACTCCCGGACACTCATATTCCCTTGACAAAGATTTAAAAATTGGTCTGCACGTGCCTCCTGAATCGCATATGGAAGGTAGTGATCCAGGAATGCCATTTTAAATTCTTCCCAACTAGCTGGAAGTGCACCAACACCCCTAGCTCATTTCCAATATTCGTACCATAATATTGCCTCCCCTTTCAATCTTACGCCACAAGTTCAACTGTTTCTACACCAAATACGTTCATGACATCCAAAGCCCTTTTGATTTGATCGATAAAATCTTGCGGGTCCTCATTAAGATCCGATCCAGTGAATATAGGAGGGTCTAATTTCAGGAAATCCTGTGTCCTTCAACTAGCTTCCCTAGCCTCACTGTCATTATTTGTTATTGGACCAGCTTGTCCTTGATTCTGTTCCATAACTAACTGAATCAACATGTATACTGCATTTCTTAAATCCTGGTCAGTGACATTACCAGGTGGCTCAACAGGTTCATCTCTCCTTCTTAGCTCCTCTGGAGATGGAAAAGCAGAAGAAGCCTACGATGCAAACTCACTTTCAGATTCATCTTGCTCAACCCATTCAGGTGCTAAGTTACTAGTTCCTTCTCTGCCAATCCTGTCTAGCTTCTTAGTTTTACCCTTGCCTCTTCTTGTAATAGGCATTCTTACTATAACGAAAGAGAACAAAGTAAATGGTCAGGTACAATTCTATAACCTTAGCTCTATTGTACGATCTAAAAATGAAGAAGTGAAACAACTCTTAAATGCCCCATAGCCTCCTGCTCATAAATGTGGTGCACAACATATCCATGAGCAAGGCTCTACTCGGACACGGCATTGTAGACACCCTTAGACCGACCTGCTCTGATACCACTTTTGTCACACCCCGAGTTTCAACGAGGCGGACTGGCACCCGAAGCCGTTAAGGCCCGAGAGAACCAATCTTCATCCATGTACACTCATATGCATGTTTTCGTATGAATATCATTCTATCCCACGTACTAAGAAATACTAATGGCGGAAGTCATGGAGAACTCATACAATATATGAAACTTGGCCATTAGGGCCATCAAGTCAAAATGAACATACATCTCTTACATTCATCTTCCCACTTACGGCTACAAAGCCTCTACTAGATACATGTACATGACCAACCTAAATTCAGTACACAACCCCGCTTTATACAACATTTACCAAAGTAATGTACACATATGACTCGGAAAGCCCCGAACCAATTGGAGCTCACCAATGATCCGCGGATGACTTGTAGCCTATTGTGGAGGTCTACTAGCACCTGTGCCTGCAGCAAGTAAGGTAAGCTCCCCCAAGGGGGTCAGTACGAAGAATGTACTGAGTATGTAAGGCTATGAAAAACTGCATACAAGATACGAACTTCAATGAGATCAAGATAAGAGAATAGTCAATGTGGATAAATCATCGCTCGGTATGTGTGGAAATATGTACCTTACGTTCATTACTTCATTTACCTTTATACACATTACCGTTGGTAGTTAGAACCGTCAATATATAACTGTCAATATAATACCGTCAATATACCGTCAATATATAACCGTCAATATAATATACCATAAATAAATAAAGCAGGTTCGGCCCTCTAGGCTACCCAACTGTCAGGTTTGGCATCAAGCTAGGCTTTTGCCCCACTGAGTTTTCCCCCTGCTATCATCTGGAAATCGATAAAGCAAGTTCGGCATCAAGTTTGGATTTTGCTTCACTGAGCTTTCCCCCTGATCCAATAATATCGGGATCGGCTTGAGTAAGGCTTGCGCCCCCACAAAGCTACCACCCGTACTCAAAGAACCATAAAGACAGTATAGAGTAACCATAAGGAAATTATACAGTAACCATATGGGAATTACTTCTTTCATTACTTCATTGCATTACTTCTTCCCTTTACTTTTATGATATTGATGCATTGGGGGATCATGACATTATTGGAAACACATATATGCATTACTTCATTCTTTTACGTTCATGAGATTGAAACGTTAGTAATTATAACATTATGGAATCTTTGGAATTTTTGGTCAATTATTAAGAGACATATAAGTCATGATTGATACATGATTAAGAAACATGCGAATAACAACATATGACAACCCGAAGTGAGATACCATTGAACATCTCGGAATGAAACAAGGACAATAACAATGTGAACAATATGTGTTGCAGAAGAATACGAGAATAGTAACCTTACATACCTTATTTTTCCAATACGAATACACAGTCCTATATGTGAGTACAATAATTTCTCTCCTTCCTTACGTTTCACTCTACATCAAAAGTACATAACGGAACCAACATTAACCACAAGCTACATTCCAAGTGTATAAGACGACCGTGAGTTACATGATTGCCCTATAACATTATTTCACCCTTTACAATACCATTCATGGCTTTTTCATACCAACAATACCATAACATTCTATACATTGACCAAGACATCATAAACCAATAGCATGTCACACCAAGTTCATACTTTCCACTTCTCCATCAACACAATATCACAACTACTCCATCAAGTTATCTCAATATACCTCATAACAACATATCGGCCAAAATCCCATAATCTACACTTATAGAAAAATAACAAGTTTAGAAACATAATAACACCATACATGTTGATATGTCATCCATACCATGCACTTTCATCAAAACCACAAGTCACCTTTCAAGCTTAATCCACAAAGATGACACATCTTTTACAAAAACACAAAAGTGCACTATCCAACAATTCCAAGCATAACCAAAATGATTCACATAATCTCTCATACATCTAATATATTAAATCATAAGGTTAAACACTTACCCAAGCTTGCTAAAGGATGATCTTGTCCCCAAGAGTTGGTTGCCTTAGGGTTTGTGTTGAGACAAAAATGTTAGAAATATCTCAAAAAGGCATGTGCGTTATAATGAATAAAATCAGCCTTTTGTGCCTTTATATAATCCTCATGGTCATCCTTAGCCACATGTACTCAATAATTGAGGTGTTTTACTTGGTAAAATGGAAGAATGGGTCATTTGACCCATTGGGCCATGTCCTTTAATTCATTTTGGGTCTTCCTTTGAGCCCATTAACGCATATTATCTTAGCCCACAAAAATCAATGTGTAATCCATCATATATCTCATGTTTAATTACTTCCATAATTTTCACGACAATATTCACTTACGAGATTCTCGATCGTAGCCTCAATCGCAAAAATAGAAATTCTAGTCGCTTATGGATTATTTGAACATAATTTGTTAAAACACTTGTGACAAAGAATTAACCCCAACTCGGATGCTAAACGCGCTTAAGAATAGTCCTACTATGATGGGGTAATGATACCATGAATTAGAAGTCTTATTTACATCATAATAGTCGAAGAAAAATTTTGACGAAAACCACCCCTATACGTCGCTTGGTGCGCCCCTTTGCTGCCTGTGGAAACAAAAATTTGGGCCAGAGCAGCCTGGCACACCCTCTGCAGCGCCCCATGCCAAATTTTTTATTTTGGTTTTTCTTTGCGGATTTGGTTGGATCTTTCAGGTCCCAACCTTTTGCTTACCTCTTAGCTTTAAGATTATTTTCTTAGATGTCCCTTAAACCTCAATTTTTACCCCACAAATGCTCCACAAAGTCACAAATTCCACCCACTACAAAGGTCTAACCACATGTACTAGGCCCAATATCAAATATTTCATCAATGGCACTACAAACTACATACTTATGGCTCTCGACACCTAAGTAAACATTGTTCAAAGTTGTCAATTAGGGTCGAAAATGTATGGGGTGTTGCAAATTGATAATCCTCTGTGCAAGATACTTGAAAAGGAAGTGAAGTTCTTGTTTGATGAGGCATGTTTGAAGGAATTTGGGTGTCTAAATGAGAACTTAACCTTCTTTCCCATTTATAATTGCTCTGAATTGATCAAATCCCTTTTAGGTGATATGTGACGCAAGTGGTATGGTGCTAGAGGTTGTTTTAGGGAAAAAAGTGATTAGATCTTTCACGTGATTTACAATGCCAGTAAGGCATTGAATGGTACTCAAAATAACTACACAGTAACCAAGTAAGAGCTACTTGTAGTAGTTTATGCCATTGAGAAATTTAGGTCGTATTTGTTTGGCACAAGAATTATTATGTACACCGATCATTTAGCTTTGAGATACCTTATGGATAAGAAGGATACAAAGCCTAGACTAATCAGATAGGTGATTTTGTTGCAGGAATTTGATTTCTAAGTCAAAGATCAGAAAGGATGTGAGAATCAAGTGGTTGACCACTTTTCTAGGCTTGATGAAGAGGGAAGACTAAAGAATGAGATAGAGATAGATGACTCTTTTCCAGATGAACATGTAGTATCTACCTCTCATGATCTAATCACATGATTTGGTTTTCTCCAACTACCTGATCAGTGATATGATGTTGTAAGATTTAATCTTTCATCAAAGGAAGAAATTTTTGCATGATGTGAGTAACTACATTTGGGATGAGCCATACTTATTCAGGCTCTATGCTGATAATTTTATTAGAAAGTGTGTTCCAAAAGTAGAGGTGTTGAGCATACATGAGGCATACCACTCATCCCCTGTTGGGGGTTGTCATGGTGGTATAATACAGTGCAAAAGGTCTTGCAGTGTGGGTACTACTTGCCCATAATCCACCAAAATGCTCATAATTTTGTGAATGCATGTGACCAAATTCAAAGAAAAGGAGCTATATCTTGAATGCATGAGTTTCCTATCACTCCAGTTCTTGGGGTAGAGTTGTTTGATGTTTGGGGCATAGACTTCATGGGCCCTTGTTTAGCTCATATGGCCAGAAGTACTTAGTTGCAGTTGATTATGTATCGAAGTGGGTGGAAGTTGTGGTGCTTTTAGATAATAAGGGTAAGAGTATTACTGTATTCTTGAAAAGGAATATCTTCTCAAGGTTTGGGACTCCATGGTCAATTATCAATGATGGGGGTTCACACTTCCAGAATAAAGTATTCAGTGCATTGTTAGTGAAGTATGGAGTAAAGCAGCATAAAGTGGACACGCCTAATCCAGTGGCTAAGTCGAAGTATCAAACAATGTGATAATGACTATTTTTGGCTAAGACGGTGAATCCCAATAGAACAGATTTGTCATAGAAGCTTGATGATTCCCTATGGGCATATCAAACTGCATTTAAAACAGCAATTGGTATGTCTCCTTACTTGATGGTGTTTTGCAAAGCATGTCACTTGTCGGTCGATCTTAAGCATAAGGCTTTATAGGCACTTAAGAAACTGAACCAAAGCTAGAGTGATGCCTCAAATTTGATGCTTGAGCATATAAATGAGATGGATAAGTTTGTCTTAAAGCATATAAGAGAGTAACCCTCTATAAAGAGAAAATGTAATTTTACCATAATCGGAGGATCAAGAAGAGGGAATATAAATCAAGTGATATGGTGTCATTGTTTAATTCTAGACTAGGCTTGTTTCCAACCAAGCATACGTCTGAATGGTTGGGACCCTTTAAAATGACATAAGGGTTCCCTTCTAGAGTTATTAAGCTCGAAAATCAATAAAGGAAATGGTTTAAAGTTAATTGGCAACGTGTCAAACAATACTTTGGAATTTTGGATGAGGTAAAGTTAGTGGAAATGGTGTACCTTGATGAATTCTAAGTAATCAAGGTACATGAGGCATGCCACATCGTTAAATCAGGCGCTACTTGGGAGGCAACCCAAGACTTTTGTATGTAAAATTTTGCTTGGCATTTTCTTTTTGTCTTGGATGTGGTTGATATATGCTAAAGTATACAAGTGCAGGTCTCAAGGAAAAGAAATGATTATAAGCGTTATAGCTTTGAAGAGCCCCATAGATCCCTTGATGGGCCGTACAACACCCCATGAGTAGGGTGGCACCCATTGAAAAAGGAGAATGCAAACAACATTCACTGGAATGGAACCACGGCTAATGTCACAAACCGTCGATATCTAATGGACCGTGGAACTAACTATTATTTGTTGCACACAAAAGTGAGATTCTAGAAAGGTATGATAGTTCATGTGATAGACCGTTCCTCGTTAATGAACCATCACATCTACCATTGGAATCGACCTTATTTGCAGTGACCCCATGGGTTAAATGACGGACCATCGAGCAAATGACAGTTCGTACGACTTGAAATCTAGGTCCAGGTAAGTTTTCTTATTCTCGTAAGCAACCCAACCTGATCCGTACCCAATCGCCTTCAAACCCAATTTCAACCCAATCCAATTAAAGTTCGACCCAATACAACCCAATTCCAACCCAGTTCAAACCTAGGGAATTTAATAAAACCCTTTCAAAGTTTAAAACCTTTCTCTCTTCCCACTTTTTACACGCACATTCTAAGACCCCTCTTTTTCCATAAATTCCTTTTTCTTCTCAACATAACTCTATTGTTCCCTTCCATTGGAATAACCACCATAATCCCTCACCATAATTCATGCAAAATCAAATGTAATTATGGCTAATTCATCTCTCTTCTTTGTAGTTCTTTAAAAGGTAAGTACAAATAATTAGATCCATGAATGGGAAACCTATGTCGGATTTATATAGATTGTGCATATGGGTTTGAAGTTAAATTGAGCAACACCTTGTGTTTGAATGTAAATCATGTAATTTGTATTTTGCTTGTCATGTGGATGTTGATCATGAGTAAGTTTCAATTAATGAGTTAGAGGGTGTCACGATTTTCGATTCCAGAAATGAAATTCTAGTGAAAATTGTATTTCCCACCAACCCTAAACAATATTATTTGTGAACATTGTTGGCATCCATGAAAACTAGGAGACACTATATCAAGGCTAAGGGTGAGTCACGGATC
This sequence comes from Capsicum rhomboideum, assembly GCA_031232105.1. Lineage (NCBI taxonomy): Eukaryota > Viridiplantae > Streptophyta > Magnoliopsida > Solanales > Solanaceae > Capsicum > Capsicum rhomboideum. The sequence continues at coordinate 97,912,800 of CP124711.1, read as the reverse complement.
ATCATTAATATAAAAGAAAAGATTTTTTGCTAGAAAGAGGCAACAAATGGATCTACGGACCATTATCTACATGACGGATCATTGATTCCACTCGTCAATTGTCATTACATTTGGTCTAAAAGTGGTGATTCAAAAAATAAACCGTCATCCATTTGACGATTCATCCTATGGTTCATCATTCACTCGACGGTCCATGGGGTACATAAAAATAAAAATTAATTCTTGTTTTGTTTAATGATTTTGTATATTAATTCTTGTACTGATGGCACTCCCCAACAGGTACTTATGGATCCTAAGTTACAGCCAACGAGAGGCAGGGCTCAAACCCGAAAGGGCTGGTTCAACCCGCTAACTCCAAGATAAGCCTTCCGAATCTGAGAAAGAAGTTGAGGAGATCGAAAAATCCCTAGCCTACCATACTAGACAATGTTCCAGACAATAAGCTAATGTTCCCCAATCTGATGTGGGAGGAGATTCCTCTAAGAATGGGTCTAGTACAGCAGGCTCAATCTCAGATTTGAACAGTGAGAGTGGAACTAATTCCACCAAAAGCCCAGATGAGGCTCCTGAGCCCATGAGGGGCACCGTAATCAAAAGCAAAAATCCAGGGTTCAAAGACAGAATCATATGGCAAGTGAAGGGGTGAGAGGAGTACTTTCAGAAGGGCCTCTCTACTATAGGCAAAGGCAACATAAAATGGAGTATTTCTGAGGAAGTCAATATTATCTTATCAGAGCTAGTTGAGTACCCTAAAACTAGATGATGGTTCAAGCATTACCATTTGGAGTGGATGAGTCAGGAACTGAGGTACTATTATACTAATATGGTTCATGAATTCTACGCCAACTATGCAACCACACTTGATAACAACTGAAAAAGGGGACAAATAACAACATACATGACAACTTTTAACAGTATACAAGTCCAAGGGGTCACAATTAATATTTTAGATCAAACAATAAATAGGTTTCTATTTAGGCATACTTATTTGGCACCAGATAAAACCCCAGATTATGATCACAGAATAAGTGACAAGTTGAATTAGCGTACGTGGTTGGCATAGGTTCTAACATGTGCAAACCTATCACCTAAGAGTTTTTCTTATCGTGCTTCTTTTCATTATGGTGTTTCATTTATGTTGAACCAGCATGTCTATATTAAGGTGTTTTGTGTTTTTTTATGTCTGTAAATAGGAAGAGGACAATTAGGGAAATGATGGTGGTCACATTATACAACTAGCTGTGCATGAAGTTGTAAAATGATAACCCTCCAAAAATGTTATTAGTGTATTATTGAATTGCTTGTTGATCAGTTTTTGACATCATGCTAATATTGGTAGTGATAATTTGTGTAGTTAGACTAGTGCAATATTTGATTGACTGATGGTTAATGATACAACCCCTTTCACCATATGTCTGTGAGGTACTCATTAACTTTTGTGTTGTTGGTTTGATCTAGAAATTGCTCAATTGTATTTATAAAAATGTTAGAGGAAAATCTAGGTTAGGAAAAGATCATAGGCCTTTGTTGTTAAACCTTATTCAGATGTAAAAAGGCCTACCTAATGCATGCATTATCCCTAGTTCCCTGAATTTGAGCTGTAAGACTTTTCCTGACTAGCTAAAGACTTGATACCCTTTACTCTACAAGCGAACCCATTTTGACACCATTTTCCTCCTTGAGTACTAGGATTTAAAACTTAGGCAAAATGCCTAAGTTGGGGGTGGTAAAGATTAAGAGAACATGTCGAGAGTAGGAGTAAAAAGGTTTATAACTAGCTTATGATAATTTGGTGTGGTGTATACTTAAAAAAAATTAAAAATGTGCGAAAAAAAGAATCACTAGTTTTAAAAGAATAAACCACACCTAAAATGAACGTAGAAGGAACAAGTGGAAAAGAAAACGTGAGGCTGAATGAAATATGAGAAGTGTAGTGTTCAAGGATGGTTTAGTCAATATTCCATAGGTACCTTACCCGTCCCAAAACCTACATTACAAGCCTATAAAATCCCTATACTGATCCTAGCATGGTTCTCCAATGGCGGTAAGTATAGAAAATAAGGGCAAGCTTATGGTATCATTCCGGCAATATTTGAAGTTCTTTGTGAGTGCAAGAGTTTGTGTTACGATCACATTCTAATCATTGTCTTGTGTAAGGGATCTTTTTTGTATGAGAGAAATTGAGATCTCATGTAATATTAGTTTAGTACTAAGTTGTCTACTAATGACATGATGTCACTCTCTGATCCTGCAATGTTAGCTTGTTTAGCCTTGAATGTTTGCACAGTACTTTGAAATCATGGAGATGTACCTAATTTTGCATACTCAGCTGGTTAATGCTAAATGGAACTGCTATAGATTTCCTGATTTCTAATGCCTAGGGGTTCAGATTGAGTTTTATTTTAGTTGTTTTAGGAAAAGCAAGAATTCTAAGTTGGGGGTGTTGATGTGTTGGCATTTGACGACACATTTGATGCTTTTGACCATGAATTATTGCAAGTTTTTAAGTAAATCTTGTTGGATTTGGAATATGCTGAAAAAAGTATATGAAGCCCCACTTGATGAACCATTGATCCTTCAATGGGCCATCAACCAAACCATTATGATGAACCAGTGTGTGATGCTAATTGTAAGCAGGTCGATGGATCAGTTGATGGACCATCACATGCTCGACGGATAGTTACTTTAGCCATGATACAAAAATAGTCATAACTATTAACTGGATCTAAATGACATTTCATCTGATGAACTGTCAAACTAATAATGGACCATCATCTCAGCCATGGGACATATGCAGAATTAGGTGATATTTACTCGAATGGACAATGGTCAAGGTGACGAACCGTCACTCAAATAACGGATCGTCAACCTAGATGTAGGATACTACGTGGTCATTTTCCTAGTCTAATTAGGATTTGAAATTTCCCCAAACCATAAATACCTACTCTTAGGTTTCATTTAAATCATTCTCATTTTTGTGAAGAAAAACAAGTGTTACGTTTTACTCATTGTGGTTTTTGGCAAATTACTCAAGTATTGCAATGTTTTTTCAATTCTTATGATTTGATTCTTGTAAGTTCTCACTTCTACTATGATTTCTATGGTTGTGGTTGTTTGTGAATCCAAGAGTAGCTAAACCCCACAACTTGGGTTATGGAAACCATGGTGAATTAATGCTTTTAGGGTCAAAGATGTTATAGGTTTGAGCAGTGTTATTGCAAGTATTATCTATTTCTTCAAATTGTTTGATTTCTAATGGTTGCAAATATTAGAACTTTCCATAGATCTAAACTTGCTTAACAAAAGAATTTAAGGCTAGGAAAAGGAATTAATAACAAGGATCTGAGGTTTCTAACCCTCGCCTAATGGTTGAAGCAGTAGTTAGGTTAACCAACTTGGGTCGAGTCTATGAGGATTTGAGTGATAATCGTCTAAGTAGGTTGAGAAACACTTAGATGAAGTAATGTGAGTGATAGTTATTCAAGAGTAACACTAGAAAAGACTACTACGGTCAATAAACCATTTGTGTTATGAAACCATGGGGAACAATAACCTAGTCTTCTCTTATTATTGAATTAATTATCACTTGTCTACATTTGATGCTGAAATAACATCATACTTTCAAAACTCCCCCTTTATAGAAGTAACTGACTATTAGTTAAATAACCATATTAAACTTAGTTCTCACTTTATTCCTTCTGGGATTCGACCCCAACCTTGTTGGGTTCTATATTTGAACAGTGATCGCTTTATACTTAAAATTTGGGCGTATCATGCCATTTACTAAGAATGTTGACCGAAGTCAAACTTCTTAACTTTTAGAGCTCCAAAATAGGGAAATTGGTTTAAAACCAAACCGAACGGGAACCAGACCACCTATCCCAACAAGTCATAAATGCCCTGTAGCAACGATGGAAAGGGTCAAAATTGGGAAAATGTATGCCAATTAAGAAAATGACCTGGAGAAAAATTACAATATCCTCTATTAAAAGGAGTTTTGCCCTCAAAAGTCAAGGGACAGAAAGTACCTGAAGGCTTGAAAAGGTGAGGGTACTAGGTTCGCATGTCCTGCTCGGTCTCCTAGGTAGTCTCCTTGACTGGATGGTGCCTCTATTGGACCTTTACTACTGGAATCTCTCTAGAGCTCAACCTCCTGACCTCTCTACCAAAAATAGCCACCAGCTCCTTCTAAAAATTTAGACTCTCATCCAACTGAGCTGAATTCCACTAGAGCACGTGTGACTCATCTGGAATGAACCACCTCAACATTGACACATGGAATAAAAGATGCACATATGAATAAACTTGAGGCAAAGCTAACTCATATACCACATCACTAAACAACTGTAAGATCACAAATGGACCGATATACCTAGGGATGAGTTTGTTCTTATTCTCGAACCTTATAACGCCCTTCATGGTCAACACCCGCAAAAACACTCGATCACCAACCCCAAACTCTAAATCTTGCACCCTTCAATTAGTGGAACTCTCCTGCCTGCTCTAAACTGAACAGAGTATCTCCTGAGTCATCCAAACTCTATCCATAGAAAATGCAACAAGTCCATGCCCCATGACCTAACCTCGAAAGCATCAAACCAACACACTAGAGACCTGTACCACCTACTATATAATGCCTCAAATGGAGCCTTCTGAATATTTTAATGGTAACTATTATTATATGGAAAAATTCCACCAAAGCCAAGAGCTGATCCCACTCGCCTCTTAAATTAATAACACAAGCCAGAAGTATATCATCGAGAACCTGAATGGTCTGCTCTAACTGACCATCCGTCTGAGGGTGAAAAGATGTGCTAAGCTAAACTCAGGTGCCCAACTCCCACTGAATTGACTTCTAAAAACTTGATTTGAACTGAATACCATGGTCAGAAATGATAGAAATAGTTCCCACTTGCAAACAGACTATCTCCCAAAATAAATCTGAGTCAACCTCACTGAACTATAAGAAGACTGAACCTATACGAAGTTAGTAGACTTGGTCATTCAATCAATAGTGACCCAAATGGAATTAAATCCCAAAAATGTATGTGGTAAACCAATCACAAGTCCATGGCTATTTATTCCTACTTTCACTCAAGAATGGGTAGTCGCTGAGTCAATCTACCAAGTCTCAAGTGGTCGAACTTCACCCGGTAACATTTCAAGCACTGAGATAAAAAATATGAAATATCTCTATTCATCCCACATCACCAAATATTCTACCATAAGTCCTTATACATCTTAGCTTCTCCCAGATGATTAGAATATTTAGAAAATAGGCATTCTCTAGAATCCACCTAAGCAAATCTCCAACTCTATGAATACAGATTTGCCTTTCGATCCTCAAAAAACCCTATTAATCCAAGGTCCCCTTCCTATCCTCACACCTAAATGCCTTATTTGGAATTATCCTCAAACTGCCACTCCTAAATCAGCTCAATCAACATAGATATAGCCTCAATACAAATCAGAATCCACCTGGGGTCAGAAATCTCAAGTCAAACTAACCAGTTGGATAAGGACTTGATGTCCAAGGCCAAAGGTTGCTATAAACCTGAAAGGAAATCCAAACTACCCATATTTACCGCCTTCCAGCTTAAGGCATCTGCTACCATGTTTCCCTTGCCCAGTGGTAAAGAATATAGATATCCTAGTCCTTAAGTAACTCTAGCCACATATGCTGCCCTGAATTAAGATCCTTCAAGCTAAAGATTTACTAAATGCTATGATTATCGGTGAATATCTCGCAATGGGTTATATACAGATAATGTCTCCAAATCTTCAGCGCAAAAACTACTGCCTCTAACTCTAAGTCATGGGCAGGGTAGTTTTGTTCATGCACCTTCAGCTTCCTAGAAGCATATGCAATAACTCTGCCTTATCGTATCAATACCCAAGCCAAACCAATATGAGAAGCATTATAATAAACTGTAATCCCCTGGCCCTCAATCGAAAGAGTCAAAATTCAAGATGAAGTCAATAAGGCCTTGAGCTTTAGAAATATTGTCTCACACTCGTCGAACCACTGGAAAGGGACATACTCCCATGTCAATCAAATCAACAGTGCTACAATAGAAGAAAACCCCTCTACAAACCATCTATAGTAACCTGGTAACCCAACAAAGCTACAAACCTTGGTAGGAGAAGTTGGCCTAGCACAATCACAAATTACCTCAATCTTCACTGGCTCTACCATAATCCCATCCTTGGACACCATATGCCCCAAGAATGCTATAGACTCAAGCCAGAACTCACACATTAAAAACTTATCATACATCAGTTGGTCCCTCAAAGTTTGGAGCACAATTCATAAATATTGCTCATGCTCCTCTATACTTCTCGAGTAGACTAGGATGTCATCGATGAAAACTATAATGAATGAATCTAAGTAGGGCCTGAACACACGATTCATCAAGTCTATAAATGTTGTTTGAGCTAGGCATTGAACCCATTTCTATTCCATTGTACCAGATAGCTCCTTGCCTCACTAACCACAGGCATGGACTCAAATAAAGGAGTTTCGGCGCTAGTATCATGAATAAAAGCAAGATAAGTCAAACATCCTTTCACCACAATCTTCTAGCCTAAATGTAATATATAACCCCATTTGGAATATGACTATCAATACCCTGCCACACAATTGAAGGGATACCAGTCATAGCCAATATAACAGTCTTAGCAAAGCAATCTAAGACCGCATGATAAGGGGACAACCAATCCATGCCTAGAATCATGTCAAAATTAACCATTTCTAAGATGACAAGATCTACCCAAGTGTCATATCCTAAGATAGTCACAATATAAGACTGATTACCCAATCCCTACTAAAGAATCACCTACATGAGTAGCTACATGATAACGATCAAATACACTCTAGGAAATGAATGTATACGGTCGTTAGCAATACTTTTACCCAATTTAGGAGTCAGGGTCAAATCCACATAGAATAAGAGCAATAGCTTCACTCTCAAGTGTCACAAGTGACTATAAGTTAGCATGCAATGCTAGGAATAAATTAAATAAAGTAAATGGGGGGGGATTGGTTCAATCAATTTTATTTTCAAATAGTTAATCTCGAAGTTTGGTTTGCAAAATTGAAATCTAGAGATTGTAATCAATTATAAGAAAGATTTGGGGTTATGCCCTCATTAGTGTGATTATAAGCATGGGTAAGTATCAGTTTGCCTAAATTCAACTAATTGTTAAGGATAGGCTAGGTCATGGGTTTCAACGTCAATCTTTCAATAAAACATAAAAATCTTAGATGTGGGTTCTTTCGAAGACCTCCCACATGTATCCTTGTAACCAACCAATTTACTCAATTAGTAGCCTTATGTCTAAGATCTACTATTAAATGATTAAATCAAGTTATAATCAATCACTACTCCTCACCCTTATCCCTTTTTTCAAAGATGAAAAGGGTTCTAACCAAAACTAGAGTTTGCAACCTCTAATCTTAGGTTAAAACATGGAGTAATGACTAAATCCTTAACAAATAATTGATTACCTAGGAAAATGGGTACAACCCATACAAAAATCACAACTCAATCATGCATAACCCCAAGTTGGGGAGTTTAGCTACTCATGAAAAGGAAAGAAGAAAATATAAATATATTATCATTAAATTCGGCCATTGAATCCAAAAATCCTCAAGAGAAATTCCAAATTCCAAGCAAGAAATCAAGCACAAGTACTAAATCCCCAAATTACAAGAAACAAATCAAGCACAAGTACTAAATCCCACCCTTAGGGTTTCAATTACAAGCTTTGGCTATAAAAAATGGCAAAAAGATGGAGTTTCAAATCTGAAAAATCCCTTTTATAGCTGAAAAATTTCATTTCAGATAATTATGAAAATGCCACCGCGCTGGTGAGATCTCGAGCACATTCTAGTTCACTGCTTTGGCCAGGTGCGGCTTCATATGCGTGTGCACCTCTCCATGTGCATGCGTAGGTGACCACGTAGGTCACCATTCTTCTTGTTACATCATTCTAAGCTCTTATACCTTATTTTTGTACTCTATTTGACTCTAATGGTTAGTTCAACCTCAAATTCATCGATTACCTGCACAAACAAACAATTTAACATGAGATACACCTCGAATCAAATGAAACTAGATGATAATTTAAGCTTAAACGACTAAAAAGTTGGCAAATTGCCAACTTATCAACCCCCCAAACTTAAATTATTGCTTGCCGTCAAGCAATCAAGGTTCCTTCCAACAAAAAAAGATATTCATAACTCCAAAAAAAAAAAAAAAAACATACTATGCTAAACAACAAAAATCACAAAGTTCAATTAATTCTCCCAACAAGTCATGGCAAATGGTCTTTTAGCACTTTTCTTTAGGGTTAAAAGTAATTTCTTTGCAGCAAATGGAAGACATCAAAGAATAAGAGTTTTTGAAACAAAGAGCATCTCAATTCTTGACACTAGACTTTCGAAACTTGCCTCAAACTCACTTCGTGGCTTGTCTTGCTCGCTTTCCCCTAATTGGAAATAAGACAACACTCTCCATTTCAAGCTGTAGATGCCCCTCACATGAAAGAGTTTGTTCCACTTACTTAGTTCAATGAAAAACACAAGGAATATAAAGATATAAAGAATTTTTACTCTCTCTCACAAAGAAATTAAAATACAACAAGTAGAACCATAGGCTTTCCCTTTGTGTCATTCGCCACTAATGTAGACCTACAAGGTTTGAAATCACCAAGGACTTACTGGCATTGATGAAGGTTAGGGTGAAGGAATGGAATTATAGATCAAGTGATTCGAGAACCTCCCTAGACACAATCACTTTAACAACTTCTAAGGCCCAATTCATTCAAGTTCTCCACTTTATTCACCCTCTTTTCTTTTTTTTTTTGTTTCCCCAAATCTTTTTCATCTTTTTGCTAATCACACTTATGAGATTTTCCTCTTCATTCATTTCTTTGGTTCTTTCAAGAGATTTTCTATTCACTAGCCGTTCATTCCCCCTCTTCTCATTTATCTATTGTAACTGCTTCATTATTATCTAGTTCGTTTAAGCCAAAGAGAACCAAAAAGTTGATATCGACATTGGCAGTTCATCTCCCTCATGAAGCAACATCTGTATACCTAGTATAAAAGAAATTTAAAGTCATTTATATGCATATAAAATTAAATGTACAGATCAAGTGAATCACAAATGTAAAACAAATTATTTACAATTGCCTATACTAAATTATTTCTGATTATTCCTGTCACATGAAAAATTTGTCCAAAAAAACCAAAAACAACAGAAGTAAAAAATAGTAAAGAAATCAACATAAAAAAATTCACTTGACTACTAATCATAGTATAAAAGTCCATACTTTAGTAGAATGAACTTTGTACCTCTCTATCCTAGAGTAATCCTGATGTTGTAATAGTTATAGAAGATGAACAAAAAAATCAAGGATCTGAAAAAAGGATTCCTATAAGCCTCGAGTAGTTGAGCAAGCTATAAGCTAATTGAAATATTATTCATTTTATGTTCACAATCATGTTAGATAATTTAAAGCCATAGGTAGCACCAATTTCAAATAATTGAAGATATATTAAACCACTGTAAATGTCATTTCTGCTATCGTTTTCGATTTGAATCCAATTAGATAACTACTTTAAGGGTTGAAAACGGAAAACATCTAACCGATATAAATTACGTTTTAAATGTAATTGAATATCTATAGAAGATGAACTGGAAAAAATTTCAAATTGAACTGCAAAAAGGATGTCATCTATATAACACACATCAAAAAGAAAATCTTTCTTAATACTAATTTCATGCTAAACACCAATTCATAAGAACATAGAAGAAGGAAGAATCCAACATCCATATCTCACTTTCTTATAAATTTTAAGAGTAAATCCATGAAAAAGGATCGGGCTTACACATACTCTAGGTCTCGAGTGATGATTGCAGGAACAATAGCCATGAACTAAACAACCCAAAAATATAAGTTTTTAAGAAACTATAAATTATCTTAATTTATTTGCAGGAGTTAAAGCGAATGAAAAATTAACACGAATAGCAAAATGAAAATATTGAAGTGATGTAATTTTTTCAATACAGAAAAGTAAAGGAGTAATTGTAGGAAATAAAGGAAAAAGATAGCACGAAGATATAATAAGCTTGAATTTTGTGAAAAATGATAAGTTCAGATGCTATTCTTAAAGAGATTCCATTGAGATGAAGGAAAGCATGACATATTTTAGTCTCAGCCGAAGAGCTTTCACAACGTATGGTGTCATTGTTTATGTTTCTTTGGTTACTACCAAATGAAAATAGAATAAGAGGCGCACCTTTAAGTATTAACGCCAATTCCCAAAGGCCACTATAGCAAAAGAATCTTGATTGTAGTTTGCAAGGACTGAAGCATACGTCACAGACTTCGATTTGAAAACATGAGTCTGCACAACAAATTACAGTTAATTCAGTACATGTTTTATTCATACACGTTGATTGTTCAAAAATTGAAACCAATCTTACCTCTTGATAGTTTTCAAGGAGTGTCACAGTTGGATCCCAAATTCTAAAGCTAGTTCATTAAGTTTTATTGTTCTACGCAAATCTTTCAGGTGACCCCACTTAGCTAAGTAAGTCGTCGTTATAATCCTAAAGATCAAAAGGAAAAAAAACTTCAGTTGGTTAAACAGTCTGTTTCTTCTACAGCTTCTTCTGTTTTGCTCTTTTGTTTCTTGTTTCAAGTGCCAAAACATGAAATTAAGAAACCTCATCAGCAAGAAGTGATATTTGCACAACTATTGCCAAACTTCCAAGTGTGATATCATATTTGTTGCAGAAGAGGACTCGATAAAGCAAATACATTAGATGGTATAATTAAAATTAGTTAAGCCATTAAAATATATTGAAACTTTTTGATTAGATGTCTGGGTATAACACACGACAAAAAAGATGAACTACATCATTCCCTTGGTCAAAGCAATTTAATTTGGGGGGAAAGCTATACGATCAGTACTACTACATTTAATATGCATATAGGAACACTTAGAACAACACCTAATATAATTAGTGTCATCATTTCTCATATTATTTTACAGCTAATAAAGAAAGGGAAAAAAATAGCACTGAATGCATAGAGAATGTACTCTTAACACTTAATTAATCGGGATATTACTTCAACTCTAGATGGACAACTTGTAGATACATTTGATGAAGTTGAAACTTTTGAAGAGACACTACCTCGAGCATATAGCTTCTAAATGTGACAAAAATGATTATTTTTCATCAGGATAAGCAGCAAACTTTTAAGTTAGTCTTTAAATATTAAAAATAAAGGAACCAACACAAAGAAGTAGGAAGAAATGTTACGTCGCACCTTTGTATGTTGATAGGAACCAAGAAAGCATCAATCTATATTAGTTATCCACAAAGTCACATAGTTACTGACCAAACTATAAATTCTGAGAAGGCAGGATGACGTTAAAGAATACATCATCAAGTTCCACATAAATAGAAGGACAACTCAACGACTCACTTCTTCAGATTTTATTCCACTTAATGCAGCCATCATGACTCCTTTAAATGCAAACATTAAGTTTTAAATATTTGAGTACTCAATATCAGGTGAATGATAAAATAAAACTCATTAAGGAATAATTACAAAAACTAATACTTCATCTATATAGTCTCTGCTCTCGTTTCTAATAGCAGAAAGATAATAACATTTGGGCAAAAACATAGAACATACATAATCTCATGGTGCATAGTTGTGTCTATGATGGAAAGTAGTTTATAATATTCTTTGAGGCCTATGATATTCCAATTTCTACCAACAAAAAAGGTAAAATAAAGAAACATTCATAAAATTACACAGTAAAAGAACTACACATAGAGAAAAACTCAAAAAATCAATCAACAGTATTAAGATGTCAAGCTAGGATGGGTCCCTAGTTTTGCAGGTTTACAACATCGAACTAAAGGCAAAACTCATTTATTTGGTAGAAATTTTGATCTTTTGCTCTGTAAAAGCTTTCCAATCTTCATGTTAATAACAAAAGAAGGTTAACACTTAAAACATCTCTAATGTTTCTTATAAGATAACCTTAAACTTTCTTATTCCACTCATTACTTTATAAAATACAACTTATCTGAAATATTAGACATCGAGATATATACCATTAATTTGGATAACAAACAGAGAGAAAAAAACAAATGCAGTTACGCATAATAGAGAGTTCATACAGATAATAAATCTCACCTTCTCTGACGTAATACTGGAGGCCTCCAAAAGAAACTGATAAAGCTATTCTGCATATGTTACTGGTTAGCCAAGATATAAAGTAATTAAAATAGCCAAAGGAAACTGGAGATAAAAATAAGTCTCTTCACAAACTTTTAAAAGTTTGTGATTTTTTCTTCTGTCAAGACATTCAAAAATGGCAAAAAGAATAAGTATTATGATGAAGGGTAGATCTGTTACAACTAAGGTGTATAGGGTGACTTTCACAGGATGTGTAAGGGTGATATAGCTAGGCAAGTGATTCAAGATATTTTTGGCAGAGAAAGCATGAAACCTGCTTTGAAAAGCAGACTGGAAACCTCAAGTTTCTATACATAGTTTATGTTAGAAGATGATAGAGATTAGAAATAGTATGTTGTTTAAAGATGTAGAGATTTGGGACTGAGTGTCCAAATTCTCGGTTCTGTCAATTTTCGTCGAGTACTTGCACATAATATCCTTATTAGAATCTTTATTTACCAAAAAAGAGACATTCCCACATTGTGAATTAGTAAACATTAGCATAATCAAATAATCCAATTATACAGAGTATCGCATAAGTATATTGCAATAGAATTACAAATAATATTTTCCAAAAGCACTAACAGTACAATTATTTTAAATCCAAAATCATATAAATTCAATGTAGGAACAGCTCTACCCTAAATGAAGACTACATGAGAAAAAATTATTTTAAAAAAAGGGCATGAAAGATGGCCAGACACCATTATTTGAAAAATTATTCATATACATGGAGATCACACAAACATAACCACCATGTATATATATGATGATGTATCATTTAACTCTCAAATAGAGCATTAAAAGTGAACCATTTAACAAAATACAGTTTAATTTAAGGAACCAAAACTAATTGTGTTAAGATCAAAAACAAATTATTATCATATAATCTACAAATTACCAAAAACAGATAAATACAAGTACGTGCAAGGATTAACCGACATCGCAAAACATAAACTCAATTTTTCATTAGTAAAAGTTCATGCTCAAAACCTACAATCTTTCTTCACTACCCGAATACTTAATATGAATAGTTTATCCCATGAACTTAAATGTGTAAATAGGGGATAATTAAGAAAGGCAGTTTGAGAAATTAAGACGTCCATCATGTGTGAGCCTTGTAAAGAATGCTTACGAAATCAAATTTGTTACTGAATGGATGATCTCGATACCAATTAATCTCATGTCTCTTCCTATGTTGTTCATCCTTGTCTTGTCCGAGCTTAGAAAACATATTCTGTGACAACATTAGCACGAGAAAGCAAGAGTTACATATTTCAGCCACATCTATACATATACATATAGTATGATTAACCAATATCTAAGATACGAAAACCTTAAAGTACGTAGGAAGTAGATAACGTAAAGTGACAAACTAAACATCAAAATATTGACCAAAACTTCAAACAACTATACTCTATTTGGATAAATTTCACATGTTCATATGTCAATATTTAGAGATCCTCTCAAATTGTATAGGATAAAATAGCAACAAAATGGAGTGGTGAAAAAATTATGACAGTTGAGAAACAAAAAAAATAAAAGGGACATGCAAAGTCATGAACTGTCCGTAGTTATTTGCAAGATTGTTTATCTGTCATCCTCCAAGACTTCCAAGTAATAGAGACTTGATCAGGCAATTCGATGACTACCACTGAAATCAAATCGAAAGGATTTTTAACTGTGACAAATGCATTTTGTCGATAATTTCCGACCGAATGCAGTGGGAAAGGTGAAGAAAGGGAGGTTTGAGAAGCGACGTATGGTTTGTCAAAAGGAAAACGCGATGACTGATTTCTTTGCCTTGTGTTTTATCGGCTATCACCGAAGAGATGCAATAGTTACTAGGGAAAGTAGAAAGAAAACCTAAAAGTACGGCGAAAAATTTAAATTAATGCTTGAATTGTGAGGGCGCCACGTAGGCGGGGCTATGACCCTCTTTTATATATATAGATTTGTTTTGATAACCAAGCATACACCTCTCATAAACAAATCTTGCAATTCCCACCCTCCCCCCAAACTTAGGATTTTGGCCTAATTTTACCATTCTCACAATTATGCACCCCCAAACTTAAGCATTTGCCTACAATAGCCTACATTAGAACAATACGATGGGTTCAAGGAGGTTGGGTGCCAAAAGAGGGGTTATTAAAAAGGTCATGGTGTCATAGTATGGTCATCATAAAGAAAGAGGATAGTGGGAAGAGGGTCAAGTGGGTTGACTAGGGAACATGTTAAGGTGGAATTTAGGCCATGTGACGGTCCAAAGAAGGCCTTGGGTCATCTTCATGGCCTAGAATTTTGCCTTGACTACTCGAGGAAAGTTCTAGACTACAATGCATGCTCAAGAATTGATTAAAAACCTCACCACACAAGGCACCACACTCTTAAAATTGAAAGCTAGTCTTCCAAACAATTTGAGCAAATGAACTTAACAAACCACTCTGAATTGAAAAATCTTCTTTTATGAAGGAAGAGCCAAGAATTTAACATAAAGGTCACGATTTAAGAGAAAACTTGAAAATTCTTTGCTCTTTTCTTTTCAAAATTCATTTTGCTTGCCAATGACAAATTTTTGGAGGTGTCTTTCAAACTTTGCTAACTCACCTACTTGACTCTAACTCTAAACAATGGCATTTCCCTTAAGAAAGTTGTCTGATCCATATATCATAGGGAAATACCACTCGGTTCGACAAAGAAAACCAAATTACAAAAAGAAAATATTCCTTGGAAAAGAACCGAGTTTCAAAGAAAATCCATAGAGTTTATTTAACAAGTATATACACAAGGAGAATAAAATGATGCGCACGTCCAAAATAGACATCACCCAAACCCAATAATCAACACAAGAAAAATGCATGTGGGTTTCAAATGATAACAAGCGCATAATATGGGCCTTGCAAGGGCTAAAAGCATCCAAACATAAGCCCGGCAAGGGCAATATCAAAAATGTATCACAAAATGGGACTGATAAGGGAAATGTCACCAAAATAATATTACAGACCATGTATCAAATATCAGGAATAGAATACCCCACCCCTCAACTAAAAAACATTGCATTATCCCCAATGCAATCAATAAAAAATGATAGGTAAAAAGGGTAAGGACTCCTTGAGGTGCACTAGGTGCATGTATCCACATTATGAGTGGTCTGTAACTGATCATTATCTAAAACATGAGGAACCTCCTCAGACTAGGCTCATGTGACTATACCCGAACTGACAAACTGATCCACAGGAGGCTATGAACTAGAACTAGCACTAACTATCCTGGCATACTGATCATCCAGCGACAAATATGTGGCAACCCAAATCTTTTGGGCCTCAGCCACTCCTGCACTTAAGTCAACTCCTACCTCATATCTCTCGGTGGTACTCCCAAACAAATCAGTAAATGGTATAACTGAATAAAGGACAACCTGAGGTAGTGTCATCTGATCATCACCCAAAGTAAAGAAAGGTTATACTAATTGAAACTGCACTTGAAGACTAGTGAGATTAGCCCTGAGAGTAGCACTTGTGTCATGACCCGAGACTACCCCTTAGTCGTAGCACGATGCTTAGAGTCACAAGTGACCCAAAGCTAACCCATGGTCTGGCATGACACAAAGAATACTAAAATAACTGATGAAATATGGTGCAAAAGTTGATCTGAATGATATAATCACAATAAAAGCAAATTCAATACTGAATGTAAAATTAAGACTGCCTGACATAATTAACATGTTGAAAATCTAACCGTCTGTCTGAAAGCCTCTAAATAAGATGAGTAGATGGGATAAGTCCCCAACTAACTCTAACTATCTAAAAACTAACATAATAATACTGAAAAGGAATACTGATAACTAGTCCTCGAGTAATGAGGACTTACAAAAATATTATTGCTGATGAAGTAGAAGATCATACTAACTGCGAGCTAAATGTTGAATGCCTGAACCTATATTATCAGATACTATAGCACAAATAAAAGTATGTGGTCAGTACTTTAAATGTACAGAGCATGTGAGATATGCAATAACTGATATAAGCTAAATATATTACGTGTGACATGGTAAACTAAACATAGAATTGAGACATATGAACTGATGCAATGACCAAGTAATAAAAAAGTAACTGTATGATAAGCCGAGCAACTAAATACAAGGTCATACAAGTATTTGAATCTAATCTATGGACTGTGGGAGATACTATTAACCGATATACCCCAATCAGAGTTAATTGGGGTCCAACCTGTAACCCCAACTGGAAGGGTTTTCACTACCTTGCTAAGGGTATGAACACTGACTGATATGGATCTACTAAGCTGATGTCTAAAAAGACTAAGGTATCAAGCCTGGTTTGATGGGTGACCCTTTATAACCTATAGTGGTTCTGTAGTTCTGAAACTTAGGGACTTCTACTAAAGGTCTCAGCCTAACTGACGGGTGATCCTTTGTCCCTACATCCGCTTGGTGCTAAGTACTACTCCCAACTGAATACCAACTGATAACTGGATAGTTTATTTAGAATGAATAACTGACAGGCTCGTAACACTGATATCTGAGACTGAAATAGTAGACACTTATCTAAAAAGTATTCTACATCATGTAACCATGGAGGAATGAGTATTCATTATATATGCATGAAATCCTAGGTCATTGAGTGTTCATAACTTGCCATCTCTGAAGAATGCAATTAATCATGTCAATACTATAATCTTAATGTAATAATGAAATTTCATAACTCAAGCCCAAATTCAAGAATTTATCAATATAATGATTGTTCGAGTCATAAGTATGTAAAGATGATCAAATTTATGAGAAAACATATATTTATGTTTTAGTCAAGGCAAGAAACTGAAAGATAACGGAATTCACTCTTTTCGTGGAAACCCTAAGTTTGAAAAGTGAATTAAACTGAGATTTTGAAGTAACTTTGGGACTCAATAGGTGAAAGGAAAACCAATGATGAAATCCCACATATCTGAAGGAAAAAACCTTGGTGAAATCTTTTGATTTGGGGTTTGAAGTTGAAGAACCCTTATTCTTTTCTTGGAGAAGAAAATCGTCTATTTGCTCTGAATATTCTAAGTGTCACTTGATTTTTGAGTTAATGGGGGATTTGGAGAAATTTAGGATTATTAATAAGACTTAGGATAGGATAGCTTAAATGACATATTTTTGGTGTTAAAGGAGTGGAAAAACACCAAACAACCCTTTTAAAATCGTCTGAAAAGTAGTTGGAATCAGTCCCGACGACTCACGTGACAACTCGTAGGGTCTGGCTATAAGTTGTAGCCTGAGTTGTCACGTAGAAATCAATTTTTGATTCCCTATACCATCCCAACCAGTCACATTATGACTTGTAGGGTCACCCTATGACTCATAGGATCACCCGACAACTCATAGGGTCTGAGTCGTCGCCACTGACAAGTTTGATAGTGCTTCAATACCAAATTTACAAACGGTTGGTAGCATTGTAAAGATAATTCAAATACCTTCAACTTTATGGGTATTAGGCCACCAAACTCTTCATATACTATGAGCAATGTTTGTTTGAAGTTGACCCAAGAAGAATCTTACACTAGAACTTAGCCAGAAATGGAGTTTTCAACTCAACTTTGGGTTTGGGACTCCTTATGATCTTAAATATCATATAATACTCATGTCGTGCTTATGTAATGGTTCTATATATGCTTGAATATTGATTCTAATCTTAGCATGGATTTTTGGGGTGTTACAATATCTCCCTTTGGGATCATTCATCCCCGAATGAAAACTAAGATGAAAAGATAGGGAAAGAGCTGCAATCCCAACACTGAATTTCTAAGAGCTGAATGCTAACATGATAGATGAATTTATAGTGAAGCATAACTTGACTGAATTCGTGAATGCATGCTATAACATGAGAGTAACTGAGTGACATAAACCGAAAAGAATTAATTAAGGGGAAACTATTACCTCAAGAGAAAATATGGGGCTACTTGGTCATCATATCTACTTCTGCTTCCCAAGTAACTTCCTTAACTAACTGATTTCACCAAAGAACTTCCACTGAAGTAATTTCCTTGTTTCTCAACTTATGAACCTGGCGGTCAAGAATTTCAATTGGGACCTCCTCGTAAGAGAGACTATCTTTCACACCCACACTATATAAAGGCACCACTAACACTGGATCACAATGCATTTATTTAGCTAGGACACATGAAAAATGGGATGCACTGATGTTATGTCTGCAGGCAAATCCAACTTATAGGCTATAATCTTATATAGACGAACATAGCGGGGACTGAGCTTCCCTTTCTTTCCAAACCTCTTCGACCCTTTCATGGGTGAAACTTTCAAGTAAACCCAATCACTGATCGCAAATTCAAGTTCCCTTCTCCTCACATCTGCATAAGACTTCTGACGACTCTGAGCTATTTTCAGCCTTTATCTAATCAACTGAACTTTCTCCATAGCCTCATGAACTAAATCTGGTCATATTAAGGTAGCTTTACCAACCTCAAACCAACTAATGGGAGATCTATGTCACGCCCCAAACCCCCTTTGAGACGTGATTGGCACCTGAAGCCGATATGGCCCGAGAGAACCAATCTATGCTCACGTACATTCATATACCTATCCTCTTCTGAATCTTATTGTACCTCAAGTAACTATGCGGAAATCATGAACATGGAAACATATGCCATATATATATACGAAACTTGACCGTTAGGGCCATTAAGTCAAAATGATCATACATCTCTTGCTTTCATATACCCACATACGTCTACAAAAGCCTCTAAATGATGCATTTACAAGACTATCTAAAAGTTGGGACAAGTCCCCACTTTATCTTTACAACATTGAAATAAATGTACAACTGTGATAAGTCCCAAAGCAACTGGGGCTCACCAAAGATCCGCAACTAACTGTCAACTTACTGTCTTTTTACAAATCTACTAGTGCCTGCACCTGCAACATGTAAGGTAAGTCCCCCGAGGGGGTCAGTACGAAGAATGTACTGAGTATGTAAGGCTCATAAGAAGTAGCATCATACATGAGAATGTCAATAGAATAAAATATGAGAGAATAGTCAATGTGTATAAACCATCATTTTATAAAATATCTTTTATAACTACTCTCCTTCAAGGGAAATTAACTTCACTCAAGAGACTTGCCTCCAATAGATTCTTCTATACCCAAGAGATTCTTTCTTGCTTCTATGTTCATTACCACTATTGTTCATCTACTTGGTTAGTAGGTTGTAGAAAAATAACATTCATCCACATACATCCACTCTAGTGGTGGGGTAGGGAATTAATAGTATAATGTACATCCACTCTATTAACGTACATCCCCTCTATTAACGTACATCCACTCTATTGGTGGTTTAACCTACATCCACTCTTATGGTGGGAGAACATACATCCACTCTATGGTGGGGGAACATACATACATTCTATGGTGGGAGAACATACATCCACTCTATGGTGGGAGAAATTGATATATCAACTTATGAGAGATTAATACATTAAGGATCATGACACTAATTGAAACACACAAATATGCTTTACCTTACTCTTATACTTCATGAGTTTGACATCCTTACTTATGAGGGCTAATTATACTAGCTTGCACATCACCTCTCTTATTACTCTTACGAGATTGGTACCTTTACTTATGAAAGATTGGTACAAGAAATAATCATCATACTATAGGACTTTGGAACATGACATGATTGGAACAATGCTATTCAAACTAAACAAGATCTCTTTACCTCATTACTATCGTTGAGATAGTTCTCTTAGAACTTACAACATCATGACAGCTTAGGAACTTCAATCAATGAATAAGAGATAAGTGAATCATAATTCATCTAAGAATAGGGCACATATGAATAACAATATACGTCACCCTGAATTGATATACTTCCAGCCTCTCAGAATTGAAACAAGCCCAATGTCAATAGGAACAATATGTTATAGAAGGATACAGAAAGAGTAACCTTACATACCTTCACTTCCAAGTATGAGTACATGAGTCTATATATGAACACAACAGTCCAGCTTCTTCCTTACGTCTTACTCTACAATACAAGTACATCACAAAGTTCATGTTAACAACCAACTCCCTTACAAACGTATAAATGTCACAATGAGTTACGTGACTGCTACATAGCATCATTTCATCCTTCACAGTACATTCCATTACATTATCATACCAACAACACCATAACATTCCACACATTGACCAAAATATTGCACATTAATAGCATTTCACATCACACTTACCCTTATGCTTTCTCATTAGCATTCCGTCATAATTTCTCCTATCAACTTGCTCATAACAACATATGAACAACAATCCATACTTAATACAATCCAGAATGCCTCCATACGACACTTTAAAGTCATTAAAACGACATCATAAGTTGCTAATTATATCCATAAAGGGTATAGGGGCCTTCGGGGGTCAAAGGGGAACAAAAACATGCAAAACGGGGTTCTGGATGGGACCTGCGAAGCCACATACGCCCGCAGGTGGCTGACCTGCATCCGCAGGTGCCCTTTGGCAGTAGCCAGGGGCATCTGCGTTGGCACCTGCGAGGGCGGGTGCCCCTTTTCGGCCAAATTGGTCTCTTTTTGGGTCTTTTCATGCAATGAATGGTCCATGATCATATCTAAACTTATTTTAACATATTTTTGATCATATTACATGCCAACAACCATCCATGGTCACAAAAACATCACCAAAACCTCACTTTCCTTTCAATCCCCACCAATTCCATAACCAAATGTACAACAACAATTCCAAACATTATACACAAGGATAAAACAAGGTAAGAACATAGTCACATCTCACATATAAATATTGGATCCATCAAGTTAGCTTCCTTCAAGACCACAAGTCCATGTTTAAGTTTTCAAGACAAAACCATCCTCCGATTTAGCAAACATGTAATATTACACACATAGTGAATTCTCAATACATCACCAACATCATATAAGCACCATATCATGCACATAACATATTAAACCATCATAATAAACACTTACCGAGCCTTACAAGTTGAGGATCTTGGCCAAAGGAATGACTTAGGGTTTGTGTAAGAGAGGAATACTTGAGAGAATTCTAGAAAAAGGCATGTGTGTTGTTGTTGAATAAAATATGATTTTTCTATTGATTTATATGGTATTAAATGGTCATCCTTATCCAATTTAATGCATGGTGGCTTGGTCAACACAAGAATGGATCTTTTCCACATTTGGGCCATGTCTTCCATGTGGTTTTTGGGCCTCCATTGAGCCCAATGGCTCAAGACTTCTTTAGCCCGCCAAATTTTGTGTATAATTCCTTATATATATATATATATAGGTCCCTCAAGTCACTCTTATCCATATCTTGGCATTAAATTCATGGTTGATTAGTCAAATGGGGTATTGGATCATGTTTTACCCCATTGGGCCAAGTCTTTTGCTCTTGTATTGGGCCTCATTTGGCCCAATGGCTTATGACTCTTTAATACCCAACAAATTAATGTCTAATTCATCAAATCTCTCATGTTTAACTAATTCCATAAGTGTACACGTAGTCGTATAGATTCGACAACATACGGATGTTTCACCTCCTACAAAGGTCTAATCCCATGTACTAGGCCCAATATCAATTATCTCATCAATATTTTGACTCTCAACACTTGAGTAACCATTGTTCAACGTAGTTACATAGGGTTTAGTAGGTACGGGGTGTTACAATCTACACCTCCTACCATAAAGTACTTCAAATGGGGCCATCTAAATACTGGAGTGATAGCTATTATTATAAGCAAACTCAATCAAAGAAAAATGATCATCCCAACTACCCTTAAAATAGATCGCACTTGCTCTCAATATGTCCTCTAAAGTCTGAATGGCCCTCTCTTCCAGACCATTTGTCTACAGAGGAAAAGCTATACTGAGATGAACTTGCATACCAAGACCCTTCTAAAAAGCTTGCCAAAACTGAGAGGTAAACTGAGTACCCTTATCTAAAATAATAGTCAAAAGGACCCTATGCAATTTCACCAACTCCATAAGATAGAGTCTAGCATAGTCGTTGGCTGAATCCGAAGTGTTAACTGGCAAGAAATGGGTTGTCTTAGTAATGATACAAGATCAAACCCACAACATAAGATTTCAGCAACAACAACAAGATGAACACTTTCACAAGAACAACAAGTTGAACAACAAGTGCTAGTGAATCGAAAGAGCCCCACACGGCTTCACTAGACTTCAAATCTCAAACACAACAACAACAAGATAATAAAAAGATAGTTAACTTGACATATAATATTCAAGAGACTAAGAACCCTAACATCAAGAAAGGACCCTAAGACTAATGAATATAAACACCAAGTTCTTACTTAGACCAAGAGGAACTCAATGACCTCAAGATCCTTGTTTCTAGCCAAGATACAACACAAGTGTAACTCCACTTGTGAGTTTTGGTTTTGGGAGCTTCTCCAATGGAGAGAGAGAAGTCCTTAGTGTTACAAGAGTTTTGTCTTCAAAAATATAATGAGTTAACTAGGGCTAATAACACTAAGATGGTCTATTTATATTACATCCAAAATGAAAGATAAAATGACAAGTTTAGCCCTTGGGGCAGCCGGCCTTGGAGTGTTCCATGTGGCCCTTGTGACTTACACTTTCAAGGACCCTCTTCACACTTTAAAACATTTAGATCCTTAGGTGGTTCAATCACCAACTCACACACGGCCATTTGTATGAACAAGGCTTGGAGTTTTTGTAATTCCCGAGCTTGGCTTCGTGTGAATGGTCGGGTACTTGTTGGACAGCTTGTCCCACCCGTATCATCCTCTCCATCTTGAGAGGAATTTGGCCTCAAATTCAGCACTTGGTCATCTTCAACCGCCTACACGAGAGAAAGATCACAAACGTTGAAAGTGTTGTGCACTTGATATTCCGGTGGAAGGTCAATCTTGTAGGCGTTGTCATTGATTCTCTCAAGTACTTGGAAGGGACCATCACCCCTAGGCATCAATTTGGACTTTCTTTGGGATGGAAACCAATCCTTCCGAAGATGCACCCACACCCAATCTCCCGGTTCAAGAATGAATTTCTTTCTTCCCTTGTTGGACCTTCTTGCCATGTCTTGGTTTTTCTTCTCAAGTTGAAGCCGCACCTTCTCATGTAACTTCTTCATAGAATCTGCCCGCTTACTTCCATCTAAGCTAATCATGAGATCACTTGTCAAAGGCGTTAAATCCAAAGGGGTGAGGGGGTTGAGGCCGTATACATACTCAAAGGGAGTCATTCCCGTACTTGAGTGTATGAAACGGTTATAGGCAAACTCAATCAATAGTAAATGCTCTTCCCAAGAAGTCATTTTTCCCTTAACCATGGAACGTAGCATAGCACCCAAAGTCCTATTTACTACTTCCGTTTGGCCATCGGTTTGTGGGTGGCAGGACGTAGAGAACAATAACTTGGTACCAAGCCTACCCCACATGGACTTCCAAAAGTGGCGTAGGAACTTAGAGTCCCTATCACTCACAATGGTCCTCAGGACACCATGCAATCTAACAACATTATCAACAAATAATGAGGCCACGCTAGGGGTGTCATCACATTTAGAGCAAGGAATAAAGTGCGCCATTTTAGAAAACCGATCGACTACAATAAAAATACTATCCCGGCCTCGTCGAGTCCTTGGCAGCCCTAACACAAAGTCCATAGATATATCAAGCCAAGGACGCAGAGGAGTGGGCAGCGGGGTGTACAACCCATGAGGTAGGAGCCGAGATTTGGCTCTCTTGCATTCTACACATTGGCCGCAAATCCTAGTCACATCCTTGCGCATTTTGGGCCAATAGAATTGCTCTTCCAATATTCCGAGGGTCTTTTCGACCCCAAAATGACCCATTAGACCGCCATCATGTGCTTCCCTCACAAACAATTCTCTCCAAGAGCTAGAGGGTACACACAATCGTCTACCTTTAAATAAGTAACCATCAAACTTGGCATAGGGATTTGAACCCCTAGCTGAATCCCACTTGTCCCTACCCAATTCTTCGCATTCCCTAAAGATAGGAGCAAAGTGAGGGTCCTTGGGATACAATTCTCTTAAACTCTCAAAACTCATCAATTTTGATGACAAGGTGGACACAAGGACATGTTTTCTAGACAAAGCATCAGCCACTACATTTTCCTTACCCTTTTTTTATTAGATAACATAAGGGAAGGTCTCAAGAAACTCAATCCATTTGGCATGCCATTTGTTAAGCTTGTCTTGGGCCTGAAGATGCTTTAAGGATTCATGGTCCGTTCGGATCACGAACTCCTTAGGCCATAAGTAGTGTTGCCAAGTGGCCAAGGCTCTAATCAAGGCATACAACTCTAAATCATACGTGGAGTAGTTTAGAGTTGCTCCTTTGAGCTTTTTGCTAAAGTAAGCAATGGGTTTCAAATCTTGCATCAAAACAGCCCCTATGCCTACTTTACTCACATCACACTTGACTTTGAAGGTCTTATCAAAGTTGGGCAATTGTAACAAAGGTGCGGAGATGAGCATAGCTTTCAAGGCTTCAAATGCCTTAGCTTGCTTGACACCCCACTTGAAGGGTTGTTCTTTCCGAATGACCTCGGTCAAGGGGGCGGCTATGGTGCTAAATCCTTTGACAAACCTTCTATAAAAACTAGCCAACCCGTGGAAGATTCTTACTTCTTCAACGGTTTGTGGGGTTGGCCAATTTTTGATAGCATTTATCTTGGATTCATCCACTTTGACCCCTCTTGAACTAATAACAAAACCCAAGAAAACAACTTCATTAATGCCAAAAGAGCACTTTTCCAGATTTGCATACAACTTTTCCTTTCTAAGGACATCAAGCACACATTGTAAATGCATCACATGCTCTTCTAAAGACTTACTATACACCAAGACATCATCAAAATAGATAACAACAAACTTTCCAATAAATGGCCTCATCACATGATTCATTAGCCTCATAAAAGTACTTGGAGCATTTGTTAGGCCGAATGGCATAACAATCCATTCATAGAGACCAAACTTGGTCTTGAAGGCGGTTTTCCATTCATCACCGGGTTGCATTCTTATTTGGTGATAGCCACTCCTTAAATCAATCTTGGAAAAAAAACATGAAACATTCAACTCATCTAGCATGTCATCTAACCAAGGAATAGGGTGGCTATATTTTACCGTAATTTTATTGATGGCTCGGCAGTCCACGCACATGAGCCACGTTCCGTCTTTTTTTGGCACTAATAGCACCGAAACAGCACATGGACTCATGCTCTCCTTGACATACCCTTTGTTGAGGAGCTCCTCAACTTGACGTTGAAATTCCTTGGTGTCTGTAGTATTGCTCCTATAAGCCGCCTTGTTTGGCAATTGTGATCCCGGCACAAAGTCAATTTTGTGCTCAATTCCCCGAAGCGGGAGCAATCCTTGCGGAAGCTCCTTAGGAAATACATCCTCATAATCCTACAACACATAAGAAATCAAAGGGGAAATGGAAGAATTAGTGGGGTTAGTATTAAAACAATGAGCCAAGAGTAACATAGGTGTGTCCTCATCATGATCCACGAAGAGTTCCTTCCTCCTAACTAACATCACCATGTTTTTCGGCCCTTTTGACGTTGGGGCAGCCTTGGATGACCCCACTGCCCCACCTACGGAATTCCCTCCCTTTTCTCCCTTTTCGGATTCCTTTCCCTTTTCCTTCAATTCCCTCATCCTTTGATGGCAATCATTTACTTGGGAAGGCGAAAGCGGATGAAGAGTAACCTTTCGGCCATCCTTCTCAAGTGTATACCGATTGGACCTCCCATCGTGTTTAGTAGACCTATCATATTTCCAAGGTCTACCTAGCAACAAGTGACATGCTTGCATTGGTATCACATCACAAAGCACTTCATCGTGGTATTTTCCCACCTTAAACCATATCACACATTGCCTTGCGACCCTTAATTCACCACAATCATTCAACCATTGTAACTTGTAAGGACTAGTGTGCGGGGTAGTTGGTAACTTTAAGAAATTTACCATAGCATGACTTACAACATTTGTACAACTACCACTATCGATCACCAAGGTACACACACTCCCCTTTACAAGACATTTAGTATGGAATAGATTTTCCCTTTGGTTTGGGTCATCTATTGCCTTACTAATCATGACACGCCTAACCACAAAGTTTGGAACCACACACTCCCCTTCTTGCGGATAAACATCTTCACCATCATCATCATGTGGTCCATCATCGGTTTCCTCTCCATCTTGAGGCTCGGTCTCATCTTCTCCCCTTTCGGGACCACCTCCTCACCAAGGTAATACACTCTCCCTTCCCGTAGGATCACATTATGTCGGTTTGGACATTCATTGGCCTTATGCCCCCAACCTTGGCACTTGAAACATTGGAATCCCTTTGGGTTAGGATACTTGTGAGCCTCCGATTTTGGAGGAATTTTGGGGACTGTCTTAGGCTTGGGCATCCTTGTAGTGGCAGGTTGGTCCTTGTTTTTGGGCCAACCCGAGGGGGCTTGTCCCCTTGCCTTGAAAGATGATCTCTCTTTAAGTTCCCTTTCAATCTCAAGAGCCGCTTGGAAAATACCGTCAACGGTTTCAAACTTATGAAGGGTTAAATGAGTGGAGATCACTTTGTTCAACACACACTTGAACCGGATGATGTCGTGACTGATTTGCTCCTCACGATGATCAAGTTTCAACATGAGTTGTTGAACCTCATCAAAATATGCCATCACACTCTTGTTACCTTGACGCAAGCCATACAATCTAGCAAGCAACTCATGGCGATATCTCTCGGGAAGGTATCGTTGCCTCATCAAGTACCTCAACCGATACCAAGGTGGTGGCTGCCCATCAATTAGTTCATTACCAAACCGCTTGACATACTCCCACCAAGTGTTAGCATAACCCTCGAAATGAGCTATAGCATAGCAACCCTTCTTTTCTTCCTAGATATCATTAACTTGGAAAACTTTGTCACAAGCCGATTCCCAAGCTAAGTAGGCGTTGGGGTCACTTTCACCTTTAAAGATGGGTAGGTTCAACTTGATGGTGTTGATGCCTACATCTCTCTCTTGGTGTCAGTTTCCCCTATCTCCATACCTTTGGTATCTCCTTGGATCTCCACGACCCCCTCTTATCTCCTACTCCCTCATGTAAGCATCATCAAAGGCTCCATACCCTTCATACTCCTCTTTACCATATCCATCAAAGGGGGATGGCCGATTTTGGGCGTTTTGGGCTTGATTTAGAGGAAGTGGATTTTGTGGCCTTTGGTTTAATGGAGCTTGGAATGGAGGGTTCGGATTTTGTGGGGGTACTTGACGTCCAAATCCCTCTTGTGGAACTTGAGTAGTTTGGAAATGTATTGGTCTAGTGGGGTCACGGTTTGGAGGGAAAAGAGAGGTTTGGCTTGAGGCATTTAATGGAGCTTGAGGTACATTTAGCATTTGGTGCAATGTGTCGGGGGTGATGGTTGCGGAGGAAGTTCTATCATGCCCATTGGTAGATACATGTAAAGGAGTAGAAGGACGAGAGTTCCTTTGGCTCTCCACTTGTTCTAATCTCCCACTAATAGTTGACACTTCTCCTTTTATTGCTGCCAAATCCCCTCTCACGGCCCCAAATTCCGAATTTAACCTTTCAAGTGTCCGGGTAACGGCCTCAAGAGTGACCCTCATAGAGTCAAGTGCATTAGTATCCACGTTATGGGACGTGGTCCCTTCCATTGTCAAGGTATTATACTCTTTTAGGTCACCACACGCTTGAGTTCCACAAGTGTTGTAAATTGGCTAGTAACCGTGAATCCTTTAAGGTATGAGTAAGCTTTTATCCGGAGTGGATTCCTGTTTGAAGACTCAAAGAATTCTTGTCGAACTAGAACCAAAAACAGCAACGTATTCAAAAGATAAAAGGCACTCAAGTAATCGTTGACACGAACAAACGGATTCAAAGGACTAATCGACAACCTAGTAGGAATGTACTAGTTTGTTAATTAGTTCTAGAACCAAGTAAGGGAAACCAAGAATCAATAATTAGCAACTAGAAGAATATCCAAAGTTGAGCTTATAGTGACGTGGCAGCATGTAAGTGGTCCACACGTTTTTGCTTCTTCCTTTTTTTTTTTTTGTCTCAAATCTGAAATTTTTCAATACTCACACAACTTGTTATAGATGACAATGTGTTTTGGAGGGAAAGTAAAAATCTTGTAGTCTTTCAACCTTTCAAACTCAAAAAGGTAAGATTTGACTAGGCTAATCCCACAAAACAAGGTTCCGTGTTTCAAGGAAAAGTGGTTGTCAAGTCTTGGAAGAGATGTGTGCAAGTCTTCTTTCACCAACAACTTTATGACTTTTTTTTCTTACAACATGAAATCAACTTTCAACAAGATGAACAAGTTTATAAGATGAACATCTCAACAATCTTAACACTTTCATGAACACAACATCAACTTCTTCAAGTACATCACACAAAACCACCAATTGTCATCAACAACATGCAACCTACGGCCCACCTTTCAATTTACCACAACAATGGTCAATATTTTGAGCTCAACTTTTAGATAGACACTTTAGTGTTGGTGAGAAAGAAACCAACACTATAAACACACTAAACAAGTAAAACAACACCTAGATCTATACACACAACAATATTCTGCGCCAAGGCAACAATGGGCAGATTTCTCTTCTTTTTTTTTTTTGTTTTGGCCGAGAGCAAGCCCAAGATGGGTAGTGTTGGAACACAACCGGTCTTGATTTGATACCAAATGATACAAGATCAAACCCACAACACAAAATTTCAGCAACAACAACAAGATGAACACTTTCACAAGAACAACAAGTTGAACAACAAGTGCTAATGAATCGAAAGAGCCCCACACGGCTTCACTAGACTTCAAGATCTCAAACGCAACAACATCAAGATAATAAAAAGATAGTTAACCTGACATATAATATTCAAGAGACTAAGAACCCTAAAATCAAGAAAGGACCCTAAGACTAATGAATATAAACACCAAGTTCTTACTTAGACCAAGAGGAACTCAATGACCTCAAGATCCTTGTTTCTAGCCAAGATACAACACAAGTGTAACTCCACTTGTGAGTTTCGGTTTTGGGAGCTTCTCCAATGGAGAGAGAGAAGTCCTTAGTGTTACAAGAGTTTTGTCTTCAAAAATATAATGAGTGAACTAGGGCTAATAACACTAAGATGGTCTATTTATATTACATCCAAAATGAAAGATAAAATGACAAGTTTAGCCCTTGGGGCAGCCGGCCTTGGAGTGTTCCATGTGGCCCTTGTGACTTACACTTTCAAGGTCCCTCTTCACACTTTAAAAAATTTAGAACCTTAGGTGGTTCAATCACCAACTCACACACGGCCATTTGCATGAACAAGGCTTAGAGTTTTTGTAATTCCCGAGCTTGGCTTCATGTGAATGGTCGTGTACTTGTTGGACAGCTTGTCCCACCCGTATCACGTAGTCATTCGATCTACAATAACCCAAATAGAATCATGCTGGCAGAAAATATGAGGCAACCCTATAATGAAGTCCATATTCACCACTTATCACTACTAAGTAGGAATGCTAATATCCTAAGTTAAAACATCAGGTCTCTGGTGCTCAACCTTAACCTGCTGGAAATTCGGACATTTAGCCACAAACTCTACGATATCCTTCTTCATGCCATTCCATGGGTATATAGAACACTGAGAACTGTGTGCCTCTATTTGCATCCGCGGTCTGAAATCATCCACATCTAAAATACAATGCCTGCCCTGACAACGAAGAACACCATTTCCTCCTTGGGAGAAAACCTCAACTTTTTGACTTTGGACAGCTTCTTTTAACTTAAGCAAAATAGGATCACTATCTTGGTTTTCTTTCAACTCAGCTATCAACGAAGATTCTAAACTATTCTAAACCAAGATATTACTTCAGCTGAATCAACCAATCGAACTCCCAATCTAGCAAGCTGGTGAACCTCATAAACTTACTACTATAGACACTTCCTATAGACAACCTACTAAGAGCGCCAGCCACAACATTGGCCTTACCTAGATGGTACAAGACACTCATATCATAATCCTTCAACAACTTTAGACATCTCCTATGTCAAAGTTTTAGATCTTCCTAAGTGAACACATACTGAAGGCTCTTATGATTTGTGAACACATCTACATGAACACCATAAAGATAATGCCTCCAAATCCTTAAGGCAAAAACTACCACTGCCAACTCAAGATCATAAGTTGGGTAATTCTTCTCATGAGGCTTGAGTTGTCTAAGGCATATGTTATAACCTTGCCATGCTGTATCTACACACAGTGAAGGCCAACTCTAGAAGCATCACAATAAATGACGAAATCGTCTGAACTCTCTAACAAGGTCAAATTTGAAGCGAGTTGAGTCAATTCTTCAACTCCCGAAAACTCTTCTTGTAAGAATTGAACCACTAAAACTTGACTTTCTTCTGAGTCAATCTAGACATAAAAGAAGCAATAGAGGAAAATCCTTTAACAAATCATCTATATCCTGATATCTGATGAAGAGATGGGTCTAGGCTAATTTCTAACTGCTTCGATCTTCTGAGAATCAACCTGAATACCTTCACCAAAAATGATATGACCAAGGAATGCTACTGATTTCAACCAGAATTCATACTTGCTAAACTTAGTGAATAACTGGCGATCTTTAAGAGTCTGCAAGACAAATCCCAAATGATCTGCATATTCATCCTCACTTCGAGAATAAATGAGGATGTCATCTATAAAGACTATAACACACACGTCCATGTACTACTTGAACACCCTATTCATTAAGTCCATAAAATTTGCAAGAGCATTCGTTAATCCAAAAGACATAACAACAAATTCAAAGTGACCATACCGAGTTCTAAAGGTTGTCTTTGGAATGTCACATTCTCTGACTTTGAGCTGATGATAGACGGATCTGAGGTCTATCTTAGAGAAGCAATTGGCACCCTGAAGCTGGTCGAACAAATCATCAATCTTGGGAATGAGATACTTATTCTTGACTGTGACTTTGTTCAAATAACGATAGTTGATACACATTCTGAGAGAACCATTTTTATTATGCACGAAAAGAACTGAAGCACCACATAGAGATATACTGGGTCTAAAAAAACCTTTGTTTAAAAGATCTTTCAATTGTTCCTTTATGTCTTTAAGCTCGGCTTGAGCCATTCTGTAAGGTGGAATCAAAATGGGCTGGGTATCTGGAAGGAGGTTTATTTTGAAGTCAAGCTCACGCTCGGGAGGAACTCTGGACACATCATCTGGAAACACTTTTGGAAATTCATTAACCACCAGAATTGACTAAGGAGTTGGGGTCTCAGACATTGAATATTTAACTTGAACAAGATGATAGATACACCTCTTAGAAATTATTCTTCTGGCATTAAGGTACGAGACACACCGACCTACAGGCACTGAAGTACTACCCTTCTACTCTAGGACTAGCTTATTTGGATACTGAAATGGAACTAATCATTTTCTACAACAGAGGCATAACAGACATGTAGATAATCAATGCAAAGAATGACATCAAAATCTGTCATGTCTAACTCTACAAGGTCTACTGAGGTGACTTTCTGAGAAATTGTGATAGGGTAATTTCTATATACCCATCTAGCTACAACTGAATCACCAAGTGGAGTAGAGACTGAGAAGGGTTCT
This sequence comes from Capsicum rhomboideum, assembly GCA_031232105.1. Taxonomy (NCBI): domain Eukaryota; kingdom Viridiplantae; phylum Streptophyta; class Magnoliopsida; order Solanales; family Solanaceae; genus Capsicum; species Capsicum rhomboideum. Next base: position 97,880,822 of record CP124711.1, on the reverse strand, counting down.
AAGAGAATTTTGGGATTGACACCAAAGTCTATTGCTATATAAGGAGTTGCAATAAAAAGTGTGGCTCTGGGATCTACAAATGCATAGACATTAATATGGAAGATCCATAATGTACCGGTGACTACATTAGGGGAACCCTTCAAATCCTGTCTAGTCTAAAGTGCATAAAACCTTCCATGACACTGCATGCTACCTACACTAGATGAGGCACCCTACTGAGTTGAGCGACCTGCTAGAGCTGCTGAGGAGTTAGACTGATTTTGCTGACTAGTATCCCTGCCTCTCTATGAAGCCACTGTACAATCTCTCAATCTATGACCTATCTTGCCACACTCATAATAACCATTACTACCAGCCATACACTCACCTTTGTGGTTCTTACCACATTTTTTGAAAATTGAATGAGTGCGACCACTATTTACACTACCCTAGGACTTAGGGCCTAGTGCACTATCTCGATTATCTTGCCTGAACTAGCGGAATTGAGAACAATTACTACCATCTGACCACTGCTGAGAGAAATTAAAACTACTTGTTTTGGCCATCTTAATCTTCCTTTCCTTCTTCTTGATTTTCACTTCTTCAATCTATTAAGCATGAACCATCAACCTGGAGATGTCCATCTCCTTGACCAACATCGCAGTCCTACACTCCTTGACCACATCCTCAGAAACACCACACACAAACTTACTCATGCGGGCTTTCGAGTTAGCAACTATTGTCGACACATACTTATCCAGTTGAGTAGACTTGAGAGAATACTCTTTTATACTCATTTTCTCCTACTTCAGGTTAATGAACTCCTAAACCTTGGCTTTCTTTAATTTAAGTGGGAAAAATCTATCCATAAAAGTAGCAACAAACTCATCCTACTCTACTGGGCTTGCATCTGCACCTCTATTCTCTTCCATTGGTTGTACCAAGTATGAGCCACTCCCTTGAATTGATAATCATCCAAGTCAACACTCTCAACTGAAGTCACACCCATGATCTTGGTGACCTTTTGAATATGATCCAAAAACCTTTACGGGTTCTCTTCAGCCTTAAAGCCAAAGAAATCTAGAGGATTCATCTGAGTGAAGTCTCAGACTCTAGCTACTGCCATATTAGTTGTTTAGTTGACTAGTGTTATAACCTGTTGGTTAGTCTGGGTGGTCATGGCTTGAGCAATCACCATAAAAGCAGCCCTGAACTCAGTATGTGAGACTTGCTCGTTCAAAGGGTCTGCTGGAGCTGATAGTGCCTGTTGGTTCCCATTTCTGTGTCTATTGCCATTTTATTTCTCCTTTTGTTAGCTCTCTTGGGAGGCATTTTCAAAAAATATGTAGAGAACGAATTAGAAGGAGATTTTTAAATAGAGCTTATACTCTACAGAATGATATGAACATGAAAGAAGTGAAACTTTTCCTAAAACTTTTCATAGACTCTCACTCATAAGTGTGGCGTACTTCACACCCATGAACAAGACTCTACTTAACGCGACTTTCAGACACCCTAGGAAACTTTAAACCTGATGTTTTAATACCAAGTTTGTCAAGACCCAAGACTAAATCCTAGTCATATCACGGTACTTAGAGTCACAAGTTACCCCAAGCTAACTCATGTCCTGACATGACATTAAAAATACTGAAATAACTGATGAAATATGGTGCGGAAGCTGATCTGAATGATATAATCATAATAAAAGCAAAATCAATACTAAATGTCAAAACTAAGATTGTCTAACATAATCAACATGCTAAATATCTAGCTATATGTCTGAAAGCCTCTAAATAAGATGTGTAGCTGGGATACCAGCTAACTCTAACTATCTGAAAACTAACATAATAATACTGAAAAGGAATACTGATAACTAGTCCTCAAATGATGAGGACTCAAAAAAATATTATTGTTGATGTAGTATAAGATCATACTAACTGCGAGCTAGATGCTGAATGTCTGAACCTATATTATAAGACAATATAGCACAAAGGAAAGTATGTTGTCAGTACCTTAAATGTACTGAGCATGTGAGATATTCAATAACTGATATAAGCTAAATATATTACATGTGACATGGTAAAATGAACATGGAACTGAGACATGTGAACTGATGCAATGACCAAGTAAAAAACATGTAACTGTATAATAAGACAAGTAACTAAATACAAGGTCATGCAAGTATCTGAATCTGAATTATGGACCGTGGGAATTACTGTTAATCGACATACCCCAATCTGAGCTAGCCAGGTTCCAACCTGTAACCCAGCTGGAAGGGTGTTCAGTACCTTACCAAAGTTATGAGCATTGACTAATTTGGTTCTACTAAACTGATGTCCAAAATGACTAAGGTATCAAGTCTGGTCTGATGGGTGACCCTTTATAACCTATAGTGGTTCCGTAGTTCTGGGACATAGGGACTTCTACTAAAGGTCTCAGCCTAACTGATGGGTGAGCCTTCATCCCTACATCCGATCGTTGCTAAGTACTACTCCATACTAAATACCAATTGATAACTAGATAGTTCATTTAGAATGAATAACTGACAGGATCATAATACTAATTTCTAAGACTAAAAATAGTAGACACTTATCTGAAAAGTATTCTACATCATTTAACCATGAAGGAATGAGTATTTATTACATATGCATGAAATCCTAGGTCATTGGGTGTTTATAGCCTGCCATCTCTGAAGAATGCAACCAATCATGGCAACACAATAATATGAACGTAATAAGGAATTTCATAACTCAAGCCCAAAATCAGGAATTTATCAATATAATGATAGTTCAGAGTCATGATTATGTATTGATGCTCAAATTTATAGGAAAACATATATTCATGGTTTAGTCAAGGCAAAAAACTGAAAGATAATAGAATTCACACTTTTCATAACCTTAAGTTCGAAGAGTGAATTAAACTAAGATTTTGAAATAACTTTGGGACTCAATGGGCAAAATACCTGAAGGAAAAATCCTTTGTGAAATCTTTGGATTTGGGGCCTGGAGTTGAAGAACCCTTATTCTTGCTTTGGAGAAGAAAATCGCCTATTTGCTTTGAATATTCTAAATGTCGCCTGATTTTTGGTTTAATAGGCGAGTTAGGGTAGTTTAGGCTTACTAACCATCCTAAAAATAGCTTAAACGATGTATTTTTTGTATTAAAAGAGTGGGAAAAGAACAAACAACCCTTTTAAAATTGTCTGAAAAGTTGCTAAAATCTGTCTCGATGACTCACGTGACGACTCGTAGGGTCTGTCTACTAGTTATAGCTTGAGTCGTCGCCTAGGAATTATTTTTTCTTCCCTCTGCCATCCTTACAAGTCACCCTATGACTCGTAAGGTCACCCAACTACTCGTAGGGTCTGAGTCGTCGCCACTAATAGCTTTAACAGTGCCTCAGTAAAATGACCATTACCTTTTATTCTGATACCATATTTAAAAATGGTTGGTGTCTTTGGAAATATAATTCAAATAACTTTAATTTAGTGTGTATTAGGCCACATAACTCTTCATATACTAGGATCAATGGTCGTTTGAACTTGACCCAAGAAGAATCTTATACTAGAACTTAGCCGAAAAAGAAGTTTTCAACTCAACTTTGGGTTTGGGGCTCCTTATGATCTTAAATATCATCCAATACTCATGTCATTCTTATGTAATGGTTCTATATATTCTTAAATATTGGTTCTAATCTTATCTTGGATTTTTAGGGTGTTACAAATTGCCTCACTATCCACTCTCTCCTCAACTGCGGCCAATCTCCGCTCATAATCCAGCTTCTGAGCTAGTAAAGGCTCAAGACTCTTCTCAATGGAAACCTAGATAAATTGTGGTATATCAATGACAAGCTGAGCTAGAGTATTATTGTTTGCCTGGGTCATGGATGCAACCTTAGAAATAGTAATTGTAGCACTATCTCTAAGAGGCTGATAGGCTGAGGAGGAGGTTGTATAGTGCTCGAAGGAGGCAGTGTAAGAGGTGGATCGACAGTTGGAGTAGCTCTACTAGAAGTATGAGGGACATCAAAAGTAGGTGTAACAATAGGTGCGGTACTCGAGTCCTTAAGACCAAGTAACTCTCCAATCGACGAACTATCCCCCTCAATAATTTTCCTTTTCTTCCTCATGGGATTATCATCATCTTGGTTGTGGGTAATATCAATAGCCCCTGTATATTTCACTTTTTGGTCAAGCCTAGGAAAGATAGAGACCTTATTGTCAAAACATAGCATAGATATGAGAACAAGAAAAGGCAACAAAGTTCCAGGTTGTCTAGCTCTTAGCTTGATCATTTTGGCAATTATCTCTCCCAAATTAACATGTACATTACTCATAATGCAGCCTTCAAGAATGGCCCTGTCAATATTGATGTTCTGATCATTCGTAGATGGAAGCAACCAATTACCCACAAAGCCAAGCCAATGTTTGGCTTGAATTGAAAGATCACACCTTTTAATTTCTCTTTCACCATTGGCCCATGTAGGAATGCCTTTAGCAAAGATTGGGGCAACCCAAAAGAACTGATTGCGCCCATATTTTACCCTTTTTTAGATTCAATGTTGTGTGCATGATTACAATCAAAGTAAAACTTGTTGATATCTTTCGCAGAGCAAGGCAACTCAACTTCTCTCATAAAAACACTTGCAAGTAAGGTTGCTCCTCTACTGGTTATTTATACTTATGTTTCTTGTGCCTGATATGGTAGGAGCATAGAACTCCCTAACAAGCTCTAGAAAGTAGGTGATAGGGTGTGGTGATTCCTGAAGATTAGTAAAGACATCCCACACACGCTTATTAATTTGCTTCATAATATCTAGGAAATATTTTGGAACTCCTTTCAAGCTAAACACTTTCTCCGGGTTGAACCCTAAGGTGTTAATCCAGTCATCATAAACCTCATGCACCCTCTCAACACTAGGTGGAAAGATTTCCTTCGACCCAGTATCAGGGTTTTCAGGGGTTTGACATGAGGTGTGTGTTCCATGAGGATGCTAGATGAGTTTTGCAGGTTATGCACCTCTCTTATCTAGTGTTTTAACGAACACACAATAAGTTTCAAGTGCATCAAATCCCAAATATAGCCAAACATACCAATAGAATGCACACACAGACTTGTACAATGACATTCAACATGATTACACTTCACACCCTTAGCATTAGAACATAAGACTAGACCATGACCTTTAGCTTAACAAAAATGATGATTTTCCCTTAAGAATGATGTCACCCAATCTATGATTAGGCAAATCATGTGTTTTGATTAATGGAGTTACTCAGACTTTACCCAAAAGTTAAACGCATATGAAACAATTCAACAAAGTTCATGTACACCCGATTCTATTAACAAAACACCACCAAACTTGAACTATTAATGCAACACTCCTTAGAAGACATTTTAACTCGAATGAACACTTAAACAATATCAAAAATATGCTCCAAAGTCAAATAAATCATCAATTATTAAAGAACATGCCAAGAATTTCACAGGAGACTTTTATCGAACACATGGCTGGCATCATAGAATGAACATTTTAAACAAACAAAAATGGTACTTATGAACACTAAAAATTTACCCCACTCAATTCTAAACAACCATAAACACATTCTTCATCATGGAATTAACTCCATACAACAACAAGAACACTTCACATTATCCATTAGATCGCCAACTAAGAGAGAACAAGGTGGAAATTTTATTAAGAACTTTCATCAAACACATGGTGTGTGTTAAGGTTGGTACTCAAGAATTCCCCACTTTCATGTCAAATTTGACACCCACTCTAAATAATTCACAAAAACCACCATATTTATCACCACCAAATTATTCAAAGTCCAAACCATGAACAAAAAATAAAGAAAAGAGAGTAACTAGAAGTAAATTACCATTCAATTATATTGTTGTGGTTCAAACTTTAAATAAGAACTTACCCAAGATTCGAGTTAAACTTGGATAATTAACCACAAGAGAGTTGAGGAGATGCTTGTTGGAGTTTCACCAAAGTTGAAGTCGATGGTGTGCGCGTGTGAGTGTGAAAGGATGTGAGAAATCGGGTAGAGGGTGTTTTTAGTATGGGTGATGAGTTTATGTTGATTTAAGGGAAAGAAAATGAATTTAAAAGGGTTTTTGGGCTTACCGGGTCGGGTAAGGCCCAAAAGTTGGGAGTTAAAAGTAAGGAGGACTTATCTGAGCTGCGCTTGGGACGTACGCACGCAGATGGGCTATGCGCAAGCACATAGGGCTCGAGCATGTTTGATGCATGCACGCCAAGCCAAGATAAAGAGTTCAAAAGCTTTGACTTGAGTCAATATTTTGGAAGCTTTGAAGGAGATTGGAACAAAGGGTTAAAGCTTAGGAACGTGCTAAAATGGAAGTACAATGCTGCACGTGGAAGACTACTTGGAGAAAGGAAAATTGGCTATTATTTAAATGCATGCCTCTTGACTAAGAAGATCCTTAATTCATTGAGGGTATTTTTGTAATTAGTAGCCTAGTTTATAAATAGTGGAGCATAGCTCATTTTAGAGGGAGATTATTTTTTATGTTGATTCAATATGAAAAACTAAATACTCTTTTGAGAGTATGAGATCTTGTTGAAGCTTTTGATTGTTTCATATTTAGAAACAAAGGTTGTTTGGGAATCTAATTCCCTTGACGTCTTTCTCATAGGTTTAGGTTCTTATTTGGTTATTTGAAGGTGGTCTTTACTTTAATATAGTATTGGTTGCCTTTTATTCCATGTTTGTGTCTACCTTTCTATCCCTTTATGTTTTGTTTATATTGTTTCTTTCCTTTGTTCTTTTGTCTTTCACATTCTTTTTCTTGCATCATTTGGTATCAAATCTTTGGAATAGGTTTGTTTTCACAAATCTACTCTTGGAAAGTTGATATCTTCAAAAAAAATAAAAATTATTAAAAAAAAAAATCTATTTTTTTTTGTTTGATTTGTTGTTTTTTACACTAGATACTTGTTCTCTAGTGTTTTTTGCGTCCAGATATGCAAATTTCATCCAAATTTGAGTTTTGGAGAAGATTTCACCATTAAAGAGGTTGAAACTTTGAAGATTTTGTAAATGGGTCTTTCAATTGAGGTTGAATTGAAGCTTAATATTTAGTGGGGTTTGTTCTCTAGGTCGAGGAGGAACTACTCCTAAAATTTGAAGTCATTTGGAGTTGTAGAAAAGAAGTTGACATTAAAAGGGTTTTCAAGTTTTTGAACTTTTCAAACTTGAAAAGTGGGTGTATTGATTGAGGAGTAATTGGAGATTAAAAACCATTAGGGTTTGATCCCCAAGTCGGGGGAAGCTAATCCTAGATTTTGAGCCAATTTTGAGTTGATTTGGAGGTGTTGGCACTTGGTAATTAGTATGTGTTCTTGGTGTTCTTAGGGTTCATCAAGGAGTTCTTGAAGAAGAAGGTGAAAAAGGTACACTTTGATCTAAATATTTCAAGTCAAAGCTGGTCAAAGTGTTTGTGGGTCTAAGTGGAAATTAGTTGGAAAAAAAAAATTGGAAATTTGAAAAAAAAAATTGATATTTGAAAAAAAAAAAATATTTTCCACATGGGCGCCACGTCATCAATCAACTGCCTGATTTTCAACCCCCAAATAATTCTAAGTGCAATTTCAGCCCCCAAATTTTTTTTCTAAGTGTCCAAATTGGTCTGTTTCTTCTCCTAAAATCATTTTTTTGGATCTTTCAACTAATTAACAACTAATTATCATTTTAATTACTTGTTAACTAGTGTCTAATCCTCCTCTTATTTATTTAATTATCTAAACTAATTAACATTAAGTAATTCTTTCTGCGTGCTTGCTAATTAGTTCTTGAGTCCAAAATTTTTTGTGCCATTTTGTTTCTTCATCTTTTCTTACTTATTTTCATTGAAATTTCTTGGCTCCCATCTGTTAGCTTTTAAGCATTCTTTCTCGAGTCAACAAGAATCCATTCTTGACCTCAAGCAGAGATTGGGCCCTTACAACTCATCGAATTAATTCTTCTTGCAAGATCGATTTGTGTCTACCTAGTGTTGGCACTTGTGATTTAATTGACGAAATATTTCATGTGAAATTTGTGTTGATCAACTTATTTGTGATTTTACTTCACTAATTGAGAGATTTTGTGATTTGATTATTGAGCCTCAAAATGCCATTGATAAAGTTGGTCATTTGAAAAGGATTGATTCTTTGAGCATATCTCTTATTGAAGATCCTATTGTTTGTTTTACTCATAGAACTCATGTGATTAAAACCGCCTTAAAAGATGACATATATCTTTTTGAGAATGAGATTACAGGCTTTAATTCTCCATCTTTCATTGATTCTTCTCTCTTTAAGTATAATGTCTTGTTTGATGATGATGAGATCACTCTTAGTTTGGTGCCTAGTAGTGTGAATGGTAATTGTAATGTAGCTCTTCTTGAGGGCTATACTTTGTATGATTACCCACTATGGGATGTTAAGATGGAAGGTGGTGTGGGTTTGCCAATTTCTACTTCTTCTTTGAGTGATCCAATTCTTGATAATATGTTTGATATTCACGAGTATTTTAGTGATCTTAAATATAAGGACACCATAGATAAAGTTATTTTGTGTAATACCTTTCTTTACTGCCTATTTGCATATGATTATTCTCATGTGCTTGTGGGGAGGGTACATTGTATTTTTTTAGGAGTTTATTTGGGGCAAATGGTTGTTTTCTTGATCAAGATGCATGTATATTCTTTCCTTTTGACCTCAGTGACACTTTGAAAGTGTGTGATTTGACCATGGTGCTATCTTGGAGGTGGTCTAAGTTGGAAATAGAGGATCAAGTTAGTTACATGTCTAAAAGAATCAATGTGACATTGCCTGGATGCTATTTTGAAACCATTGGTTCTTTTGTGATATCATTTTTTTTCTCAATATTTGGAATAGCCAAGTATTTCATGCTACTTTTTAAAGATTGTTCTTAATGAGAATAGCTGATGCTTGGTTATATAATAATTTTGTGCTTCCTTGGAGTGTTGGTAGAATTATTTCCACTAACACTAACCCTCATGACATGAGGTCCTTGTTGTTGTTTGTTTCCCTATAGTTTTGCTAGGTTTAGATTCGAGGACGAATCCTTTTCAAGAAAGGGAGAATGATACATGCACGTCAATCCAAGATAAAGAGTTTAAAAGCTTTGACTTGAGTAAATACTTTGGAGGCTTGGAAGGAGTTTGGAACAAAGGTTTAAAGCTTAGGAACGTGCTAAAATGGAAGTACAAGGCTGCTCATGGAAAACTACTCGGAGAAAGGAAAAAAGGTTATGAACACAAAGTGGCTATTATTTAAATGCAAGCCTCTTGACTAAGAAGACACTTAATTCATTAAGGGTACTTTTGTAATTAGTAGCCTAGTCTATAAATAGTGGAGCATAGCTCATTTTAGAGGGAGATTATTTTTTATGTTGATTGAATATGAAATACTGAATACTCTTTTGAGAGTTTGAGAGCTTGTTGAAGCTTTTGATTGTTTCAATTTAAGAAACAAGGGTTGCTTAGGAATTTAATTTCCTTGAGGTCTTTCCCATAGGTTTAGGTGCTTATTTGATTATTTGAAGGAGCTCTTTACTTTAATATAGTATTGGTTGCCTTTGATTCCATTTTTGTGTCTACCTTTCTATCCTTTTATCTTTTGTTTATCTTATTTCATTGTTTCCTTTGTTCTTTTGTCTTCCGCGTGCATCAATGTTGCCCCCAAATCTCCCAGGTGCACTGCTCGTAACCTAGACTTCCACCTGCGTACACACACATGCTGGCATGTACGCATGCAGGTCAAATCTTTCACATGGCCAGTGTGAGTCGTGTGGCGCTTGGCACATGCGTTACCACATGCGCCCACATGTGGGCATGTGCCCATTTTTGGCCAAAGCAGTGCTAAATTTTATCCCACACTTAGATTTTTACCTACATTCACCAACACAACTAAAAAAATTACACAATCAAATATCAAAGGACAAAAAGTAAACTTGGGTTGACTCCCAAGAAGCGCCTTGTTTATCATCATGGCACGACATTGTTCTTTCATCAACAAGCATCCTTGAAATAGAGTGCCTCAACCTTGTCTGCTCTGGGTCAACAAACATAAAAAAAATTTAACCTTTGACCGTTCACCGTGAACCTTATCTTCTCGTAATCTTCTAACTCAATAGCTCCACTTGGATACACATTCACCACTATGAAAGGGCCCGACCACTTAGATTTGAGTTTCCCCGCGAAGAGTTTTAACCTTGAATTGAAGAGTAACACCTCATCTCCCACACAAAACTCTCTTTTCAAGATCTTGGAATCATGTCACTTCTTCATCCTCTCTTTGTATAGCATCGAGCTCTCGTATGCCGTAAGGCAAAATTCCCCTAACTCATGTATTTGTTTCACTCTAGATTTGAAGGCATCCTCCCAATTCATATTCAACTTGTGTAAGGCCCACAACGCCTTGTGCTCTCACTCAGTGGGGAGGTGACAAGCCTTTCTGAACACCAATTGATATGGTGACATGCCAATAGGAGTTTTGAACGTGGTTCTATAGGGACAAAGAGCATCATCCAATTGTCGTGCCTAATTAGTACGCCCTACATTCACTGTTTTCTCTAAGATTGACTTGATTTCTCGATTGGAAACCTCCACTTGGCCACTTATTTGGGGATGATACGAGGTTGCCACCTTATGCTTCACCCCCTACTTATCAAGGAAAGTACTTAAACACCCGATTACAAAAGTGAGAGCCTCCATCAATAAGGATTGCTCGGGGAGTCCCGAACCTTGTAAAGATGTATTTCTTCAAGAAGAATGTGATACTCTTGATCTCATTGTTCAAAAAAGTAATTACTTCCACCCATTTTGACACGTAATCCACGTCCCCATGAATTCAATGCCCCACACATCAAACAATTCTACTTCAAGGTTAGGCTTCAAGGGCATTTCATCCAGCCTCAAAATACCTCCTTGCATTTGACATTGAGTACAAGTTTTAACCAAGTCATGAGTGTCTCTATAAAGGGTAGGCGAATAAAACCCATTTTGAAGGACTTTAAGGGCCGTTCTCACACAATGGCCACCAAATGGGGATGAATGGCAAGCCTCAGGAATGGTCCACATCTCCGATTCCATCACACACCTACGAATCACTCCATCCACACACTCCCTTAATAAATGGGGTTCATCCCAATAGTAATTTTCACATCATGAAGGAATCTCTTCATTTGATAATGATTTATGTCATCAGGGAGCAAACCACATACCACATAATTAGCATAATCCACATACCACGATTCTACACTCCCTCAAAGTGCCATGATTAGCTCATCGGGAAAGGTTTCACCAATCTCGATTTCACCCAACTTCTCCTTATTATACTCAAGGCGGGATAGATGATCCAACACTTGGTTCTCACAACCCTTCAGATCCTTAACTTCAAAATCAAAATCTTAAAGGAGAAAAATCTACCTAATCAATCGGGGTTTGGCCTCCTTCATATCCATCAAATACCAAAGGGCCACATGGTCGGTGTGCACAACAAGCTTTATGCCTAACAAATAAGCACAAAATTTTTCAAAAGCATAGACCCTGACAAGAAACTCTTGCTTCTTAACCACATAATTCCATTGCGAATCATTCAAAGACTTGCTAGCATGGTATATCGGATGAAAGAGATTGTCCTTCCTTTTGCCTAATACCGCACCCAATTCTAAACTACTTGCATCGTACATAAATTCAAAAGGAAGGGCCCAATTTTGGAGCCATAATTATGGGGGGCCGACACAAGTTTCTCCTTGAGGTAATTAAATTCCCTCACACAATCACCATTAAAATCAATTTTTTCTTCTTTTTCAAGAAGCTTACACATAGGATGAGAAATTTTGGAGAAATCTTTAATGAACCTTCAGTAAAAATTGGCATGACCAAGAAAACTTCAAACATTTTTTATGGATATTGGAGGGGACAACTTGTCAATAACTTCAACTTTAGCTTGGTCAACTTGAATTCCTTGACCCGAAATCTTATGCCCAAGTACAATGCCCTCCTTCACCATCAACACAATGTTCAATCACCTTGACCAAGTGTTCAAGACATGATTCAAAGTTATCACCAACAACATAAAAATCATCAATAAAAACCTCCATAGTATCCTGCACCATATCTGAAAAGATCGATAGCATGCGCCTTTAAAAAGTGGCGGATGCATTACATAACCCAAAAGGCATGCACTTGAAGGCAAAGGTACCATATGGATACGTGAAGGTAGTCTTTTCTTGATCTATGGGTGGAATACAATTTTGATTATATCCGAAATATCCATCTAAGAAATAATACCAACCTCTCCTCGCCAACCGATGAAGCATCTGATCCATAAATGGCATGGGGAAATGGTCCTTTTTTATCCACGAATTCAATTTTCAGTAATCCATGCGCACTCTCCACCCCATAACCAGACTTATAGGGATAAGCTCATTGTTTTCATTAGGAACCACTATGATTCCACTTTTCTTGGCAATGCTTTAAGCTCAAGTTATGGTGGATCTTCAATAGAAGACCTTGCGGGAGGAGCCATCTAGTGGATCACTAATGAAATATATCTCTATAGCATCGGCTACCTCATCATCAATCACGTTAATTATGGAGATTACTTGCAAGTCCTTTGGTTGTTCCATGGAATTTTACACATTGAAAGTCACTTCTTCATTATTCACTCTAAACTTCATCTCTCCACATTCCACATCAACCAATGCCCTCTTGGTATCAAGGAAAGGCGTACTAATGATAATTGGAACATCAAATTCACATAATCTAGGATCACAAAGTCGGCTGGAAATATAAATTTGTCAACTTGAATAAGAACATCATATAGAATTCCCATCGGTCATTTGATGGACCGATCCACCATTAGGAGCCTAATAGTTATGGTCCTTGGAGCACCCTACCCCGATTTATTTAAGATAACTAGAGGCATCAAGTTTATACTTACCCCTAAGTCACACAATGCTTTGCCAAATTGATACACCCCAATGGTGTATAGTGAATGCACCGGGGTCTTCTTTCTTGACCATCATTGTGAGATCTCTACCATTTCGAAGTTTATAGTTTTTTTCTTTATCACCAAGTCCTTCATGAAGTTGGCATATCTAGGTATCTCTTTCATGGATTCCAACAAGGTAATGGTCACCGATAAGTTGCTAAATTTTGAGAGGAACTTTTTGAACTTTGAATCATCCTCCTTCTTCTTAAGCCTTTGAGGGAATGGTGGAGGGATTTTGATTTGTGGCTTTGAAATAACTAGACTTTCCTCTGGTTTTAAGACATTATCATCACCTGCTTGAGGCATCTCTTCATTTTTACCCTTCTCTTCCACTTCATCCGGCTTCTCAACATTTGGCTCATTTGGAATAGAAACTTCATCATTGGATTCATCAAGCCATTTCCTCTTTCCACTAGCTTGTTCATTAACTCCCCTCTTATTTGGGTCTTCAACAAGATTCACAACATCATTACCAAGAGACCTACCACTCCTAGTAACAAATTCCATGATATGAGCATCATTTTTCAGATTCAACACGGTGTTACTAGGTAAACCACCCTTTGCCTTGCATTTAGATGAGCCGAGATTTGGCCCAATTGTGTCTCAAGTTTATTGATTGAGGTCAAATGTGAAGTGACCATTTGGTTGAGTTGTGAAAAGTCACTTTTCATCTCCCTTAGCATCTTGTGACTTCCTTCAACCCCGTAAGGATACGAGCAAGCACATCTTCTTTCTTATAACTCTCCGGGTCCACGGTGGTAGTCTCTTTACCTTTTTTCTTATCATAAGGAGGGATATATATATATATATATATATATATATATCACAGTCACGCTCTTTGTCTCTCCAAAATCAGTCCCTATCTCTCTCCTTATCCCTCCAATCTCTATCACGAGCACGATTCCTCTAATCACGGTCTTCCACTCACAGTCTCTTTCCTTCCAACCTCCAGCCATACCTTTCATAGGTAGGTAGGGAACCCCCTGTTTGGTTCAACAAGTACAAAATTTCTTCATCAAGAGACTCTGCATCATCATCATCATATGATTTAGTCCCTTTTGTAACTACAGCATTGACCACCTTTGGAATTGAACCCATTATGTGCTTTGTGAAGAGATCTAATTGTGTCAGTACTTTAGCCATATTTTCGTCTCTTTCATCATCCTTCTACCTTTTCTCTGGGATCACATAAGATTCATAGGGATCCCCCACGATTACCTCGGTATCTCGTGTGTACCATGTTCAACTTTGCTTTGTCACTTGGTCCAATAACTTTGAAGCAACACTGAAGGTTTGTTTAATCAAAGATCCTCCGGCTGCATTGTCCGCCATTGTCTTGTTCAATTGGTCCAATTTTCTATAAAGGATTTGGAGAAGCATCTTATCCGGAACTTCATGATTTGGGCATTGTATCAACTTTTTACTGAACCTTAACCATGATTCATGCAATGGTTCACCACTCAATTGCTGGAAGTTTATGATCTCAGCCTCAATTGGAGCATACGAGATAGTGGAAAGAATAGGTATAGAAAAGCTTCTGTCAACTCATCCCAAGATGTAATAGATCCAGCGAGTAACTCCCGCAACTATAATACCGTATAAACCATCAATGAGAATGGAAAGAGCCTCAACCGGATGGATTCTTAAGAGATCTGACTAATGTCGAATAGAGTGCAAACATCTATGAAGTTCTTCAAGTGAAGGTTTGCATCTTCGTGAGCTTTACCACCAAATAGGCCCTTCATTTGGAGTAAGTAGAGCATCACACTTGTGACATAAAATACTCTGTTACCCTCTGCAGGTGAGGTACGAATTGCACTTGCCCTTCCGATATCCCCTAGGTGATCCGCATCATCAAGATGTCCATCGAAGGCAGTGGCATTACTCCTATTTAGACTCATTGTGTCGTGAAGGCCTAGATTATCCTTTGAACAAGACAAAAACAACAAATAAAGTAAATTTTACACTACGACTAACAAAAGTAACTTATAACACTACAAATAATGAATGCTACATTTTATTCCCCGGCAACGGCACCATTTTTGATAACGCTCAAATACACTCTAGCAAATAAATATACGCGATCGTTAGAAATATTCTTACCCAACTTAGGAGTCAAGGTCGAATCCACAGGGAATGAGAGCAATAGCTTCACTCTTAAGTGTCATAAATGACTATAAGTTGGCATGCAATGCTAGGAACAAAGCAAACAAAGTAAATAGGGGGAATTTGTTCAATCAATTTCATTTTCAAATAGTTAATCTCGAAGTTTGGTTTGCAAAATTGAAATCTAGAGAATGATATCAATGATAAGAGAGACTTGGGCATATACCCTCATGAATGTGTGCGATTATAAGAATGGGTAAGTATCAATTTGCCTAAATTCAACTAATGGATAAGGATAGGCTAGGTCATGGGTTTCAACGTCAATCTTTCAATAAAACGTTAAAATTTCAAATGTGGGTTCTTTTGAACACCTCACACATGTGTCCTTGTAACCAACCAATTTCCTCAATAAGTAGCCTTATGTCTAAGATTTACTATTAAATGATTAAATCCAGTTATTGTCAATCACTACTTCTCACCCTTATCCTTTTTTTCAAGGATGAAAAGGGTTCTAAGCAAAACTAGAGTTTGCAACCTCTAATCTTAGGTTAAACCATGGAATAATGACTAAATCCTTAAAAAATAATTGATTATCTAGGAAAATGGGTACAACCCACATACAAATCACAACTCAATCATGCATAAGACTAAATTGGGGAGTATAGCTACTCATGACAAGAAAAGAAGAAAATATACCTATATTATCATTAAATTCAACCATAGAATCCAAAATTCTCAAGAGAAATTCCAAATTCCAAGCAAGAAATCAAGCACAAGTACTAAATCCCACTCTTAAGGTTTCAATTATAAACTTTGGATCTCAAAAAGGGCCAAAAGATAGAGTTTCAGATCTGAAAAATCCCTTTTATAGCTGAAAATTTGAGTTTTAGATAATTACGAAAATGCCACCACACTGGTCACATGCATGCACAGGTGGGCTGTGCAGTTGAGATCTCTAGCTCATTTTAGTTCACTGGTTTGGCCAGGTGCAGCTTTATATGCGTCCGCACCTCTCCATGTATACATGCAGGTGACCACATAGGTCACCATTCTTCTTGACATGCATCATTATAAGCTCTTATACCTCTTTTTTTACTCTCCATTTTACTCGTATGATTAGTTTGACCTCAAATTCATCAATTACCTACACAAACGAGCAATTTAACATGAGATACACATTGAATAAAAGGAAACTAGACTATAATTCAAGCATAAACAACTAAAAAGTTGGCAAATTGCCAACTTATCAACCCCCCAAACTTAAATTAGCTTGACCTCAAGCAATTAAGGATCTTCCCAACAAAAACAGATATTCATGACTCCAAAACAAACACAACATACTATGCTAAACAACCAAAATTACAAAGTTCAATTTGTTCCCCCAACAAGTCATGGCAAATGGTCTTTTAGCACTTTTTTTTTGGGTTAAAAATCTTTTCTTTGCAACAAATGGAAGACCTCAAAGGATGAGATTTTTTGAAATAAAGAGCTTCTCTAGTCTTGACACTAGACTTTCAAAACTTGCCTTAAACTCACTTCGCGGCTTGTATTGCCCGTTTTTCCCTAATTGGAATTAATACATCACTCTCCTTTTCAAGGTGTAGGTTCCACTCATATGCAAGAGCTTGTTCCACTCAAATAGTGCAATGAAAAACACAAGGAACATAAAAATAGAAAGAATTTTCACTCACTCTCACAAAGAAATTCAAGTACAACAAGCAGAACTGTAGGCTTGCTCTTTGTGTCATTCGCCACTAATGTAGACTTATAAGGTTTGAAATCACCAAGGACTTGTGGGCATTGATGGAGGTTAGGGTGAAGGAAGGGACTTATGGATCAAGTGACTCAAGAACCTCCCTAAACACAATCGCTTTAACAACTTCTTAGGCCCAATTCTTTCAAGTTCTCCACCTTATTCACCCTCTTTTATTTTCTTTTGTTTCCCCAAATCTTTTTCATCCTTTTGCTAATTACACTTATGAGCTTTTCCTCTTCATTTATTTCTTTGGTTCTTTCAAGAGATTTTCTACTCACTAGCCATTCATGCCCCCTCTTCTCATGCTTTTCCACTTATTCAATTTATTTTCTATGGGCTAGGCTCTCTACTTTCATATTTAAGCTCATCTCTTATCTTATGAAGCATTTGTTGAGACAACCAAGCATACACCTCTCATAAACAAATCTTGCAATTCCTCTCCCCCTAAACTTAGGCTTTTGGCCTAATTTTGCCATTCTCACAACTATGTACCCCCAAACTTAAGCATTTTCCTACACCGGCCTATATTAGAACAATGCAATGCGTTCAAGGAGGTTGGGTGCCAAAAGAAGGGTTATTAAAAAGGGTCATGGTGTCATAGTATGGTCATCACAAAGAAAGAAGATAATGGGAAGAGGTTCAAGTGGGTTGACTAGGGAACATGTTAAGGCAGGATTAAAGCCATGTGACAGTTCAAAGAGGGCCTTGGGTCATCTTCCAAACCAAGCATGGCCTAGGATTTCGCCTTGAATACACTCGAGAAAAGTTCTAGACTACAATGCATGTACATTGAAAACCTCACCACACAAGGCACCGCACTCTTAAAATATAAAGCTAGACTTCAAACAATTTGAGCAAATAAACTTAACAAACCACTCTGAATTGACAACGCTTCTTTTGTGAAGGAAGAGCTAAGAATTAAACTTAAAGGTCACGATTTAAGAGAAAGCTTGAAAATTCTTTGCTTTTTTCTTTTCAAAAATCATTTTGCTATCCAGTGAAAAATTTTTAGAGGTGCCTTCGAACTTTGCTAACTCACCTACTTGACTCTAACTCTAAACAACAGGCATTTCCCTTAAGAAAGTTGTCTGATCCATCTAATATAGGGAAATGCCACTTGGTTCGACAAAGAAAACCAAATAACAAAAAAAAAATACTAGTTGGGAAAGAATCTAGTTTCGAAGAAAACCCTTGGAGTTTATTTGACACGTATATACACAAGGCGAACAAAATGATGCGCAAGTACAAAATAGACATCACCCAAAAGCAATAATTAACACAAGAAAAATGCATATGGGTCTCAAATGATAACCAGATCATAATATGGGCCCGACAAGGGCTAAAAGCCCCCAAACACAAGCCCAGCGAGGTAAATATCAAAAATGTATCACAAAATGGGCCCGACAAGGGAAATGTCACCAAAATAATATTACAGACCAAGAATCAAATGTCAGGAATAGAATATCCCACCCTCCAACTAAAGAACATTACATTGTCCTCATTGCAATCAATAGAGAATGATATGTAATAAGGGTAAGGACTCCCTAAATCACACTAGGCTCGTGTATCCACATCATGAGTGGTCTGTAACTGATCATCATTTGAAACACGAGGAGCCTCCTCAGACTAGGGTCTTATGACTATACTCAAACTGACATGCTGATCCTCAAGAGGTTGTGAACTAGAACTAGCACCAACCATTCTAGCATGTTGATCAGCTAGTGACAACTGTATGGCAACTTGAATCTACTGGGCCTCAGTCTATCGCGAACCTAAGTCAACTCTTGCCTTATCTCTCTCAATGGTGCTCCTGAACAAATCAGCAAATGGTAGAACTTATCAAGGGCAATCTGAAGTAGTGTCATCTGATCGCCGCCCAAAGTAAAAGAAAGGTTGTACTGATCAGAACTCCTTTTAAAGACTAGTAAGATCGGCCCTGAGAGTAGAAACTACCTCACTATCCACTCTCTTCTCAACTACGGGTAATCTCTACTCATAATCCTGCAACTGAGCTCGTAGAGGCTCAAGACTCCTCTTAATGGAAACCTGGATGAACAGTGGTATATCAATGAAAAGCCAAGCTAGAGTACTATTGTTTAACAGGTTCACGGATGTAACCTTAGCAAATGTAAACCTGGACAAGCTATGGTATATCAATGACAAGCCGAGCTTGAGTACTATTTTTTGCCAGGGTCATAGATGTGACCTTAGCAAATGTAACTGTAGCACCATCTCTAGGAGGCTGAGGAGGCTGAGGAGGAGGCTGTGTAGTGCTCGAAGGAGGTAGTGCAAGATGTGGATCAACAACCAGAATAGCTCCACTAGAAGACCAAGGTACATCAGAAGAAGGTGTAACCGTAGGTGTGGTGCTCTAGTCATTAAGACAAAGTAACTCTCCAATCGAAGAACTATCCCCCTCAGAGATTTTCCTGTTCTTCTACGTGGGATTATCATCATCTTGGTTATGGGTAATATCAATAACCCCAGTACATTTTGCTTTCTGGTCAAACCTAGGAAAGATAAGGACCTTGTTGGCAAAATATAGCATGGATATGAGAATAGGAAAAGGCAATAAAGTTCCAGGTTTTCTGGCTTTTAACTTAATCAGTTCAGCAATTATCTCTCCCGAATTAACATGTACGTCACTTATAATGCAGCCTACAAAAATGGTACTTTCAATAGTGACGTTCTGATCATTAGTGGATAGAAGCAACCGATTGCCACAAAGTTGAGCCAATGTTTTGCTTGAATTGAAAGATCACACCTTCTAATATATCCTTCACCATTGGCCCATGTAGGAAGGCCATTGGCAAAGATTGGGGCAATCCAAGAGAATTAATTGTGCCCACCTTTTACCCTCTCTTTACATTCAATGTCGCGTGTATGATTACAATCAAAGTAAAACTTATTGATATCTTCCGAGGAGCAAGGCACCTCAACCCCTCTCATAAGAACACTGGGCAAGCAAGGTTGCTCCTCTACAGGTTGTTTATACTTGTGTTGCTTGTGCCTGATGTGGTAGAAAGCATAGAACTCCCTAACAAGCTCTGGACAGTAGGTGATAGGGTGCGGTGATACTTGAAGATCAGTAAAGACATCCTATACACGCCTGTCAATCTGCTTTATAATATTCGAGAAATGTTCGGGAACTCCTTTCAAGCCAAAAACTTTCTCTGAGCTGAACCCTCGAGAGTTAACCCAGTCAGCATACAACTCACGCACCTTTTGAACCATAAATTGGATCTTTGTTTCATATTCCCGTCTAAGGACCTCAGTCTCCTTGTCCAACCCCATAGAAACATTAATGGCTTTTTGAATTTCGGGGTCTAAAGTGGCGTCTTGTTGAACCGGAGCTTTCCTCTTGGAAGTGGTGGCTTGAGACTTACCCTTTTCCTTGGTATTCTTTACAGCTTGAGGCATAGGTTTCCTAGAAGTCATCTCTTAAAACAACACAAAAGAAACAACCAAAACAGGGAAAAAGAAGGTAAAACTTGTTTTTGGATTTTTATATATCGTAAAGAGAAGAAAAACTATGCCCAAAGAAGTGAATAAAAAGTATAAAGACATGTGAAAGTATACGAAAATGATTGACACCACAAGACTGAACATGTGACCCATATGAACTAAGATGCGGATGCATCCCAGCATATGTGGATGCATGTCAGTTCAGGGTAAAGGCAGCAAGAAACAGTAAGTATCCTGGGCACATGCGAGGTCGAAATGCGCACGTAGGTGCCCACATGCGCCCGCATGTGCTCTTTTTTTGGCTTGACAGCTTCAAAACTAGGTGGAAAAATTTCCTTTGACCTGATATTCAGGTTTTGAGGGGTTTGGCATGAGGTGTGTGTTCGATGAGGATGCTAGAGGAGTTTTGGAGGTTATGCACCTCTCTTATCTAGTGTTTTAACGAACACACAATAAGTTTCAAGTGCATCAAATCCCAAATATAGCCAAACATACCAATAGAATGCACACACAGACTTGTACAATGACATTCAACATGATTACACTTCACACCCTTAGCATTAGAACATAAGACTAGACCATGACCATTAGCTTAACAAAAATGATGATTTGCCCTTAAGAATGACGTCACCCAATCTATGATTAGGCAAATCATGTGTTTTGATTAATGGAGTTACTCAGACTTCACCCAAAAGTTAAACGCATATGAAACAATTCAACAAAGTTCATGTACACCCGATTCTATTAACAAAACACCACCAAACTTGAACTATTAATGCAACACTCCTTAGAAGACATTTTAACTCGAATGAACACTTAAAAAATATCAAAAATATGCTCCAAAGTCAAATAAATCATCAATTATTAAAGAACATGCCAAGAATTTCACAGGAGACTTTTATCGAACACATGGCTGGCATCATAGAATGAACATTTTAAATAAACAAAAATGGTACTTATGAACACTAAAAATTTACCCCACTCAATTCTAAACAACCATAAACACATTCTTCATCATGGAATTAACTCCATACAACAACAAGAACACGTCACATTATCAACTAGATTTCCAACTAAGTGAGAATAAGGTAGAAATTTCATTGAGAACTTTCCTCAAACACATTATGGGTGTTAAGGTGGATACTCAAGAATTCCCCAACCTTCATGTCAAATGTGACCCCCACTCCAAATAATTCACAAAAACGACCATATTTATCACCACCAAATCATTCAAAGTCCAAACCACGAACAAAAAATAATAAAAAGTGAGTAAATAGAAGTACATCACCATTCAAACACATTGTTGTGGTTCAAAATTTAAAGAAGAAACTTCCCAAGATTCTAGTTAAACTCGAAAGATTAAACACAAGAGAGTTTAGGAGATGTTTGTCGGAATTTTGCTACAGTTGAAGCTGATGGTGTGCGTGTATGAGTGTGAAGGGATGTGAGAAATAGGGTAAAGGGTGTTTTTGGTGTGAGTGATGAGTTTATGTTGATTTATGGGAAAGAAAAGGAATTTAAAAGGGTTGTTGGGCTTACCGGGTCGGATAAGGCCAAAAAGTTGGGAGTTAAAAGTAAAGAGGACTTACCTGAGCTGCGCTTGGGACATGCGCACACAGATGGGCTATGCGCATACATATGGGGATCAAGCATGTTTCCCTCAAATCTCCCAGGTTCACTGCCTGCGACCTGTGCTACCACCTACGCACGCAAGCTGGCATGTGCACACACAGGTCAAGTGATTCTCATGGCCAGTGTGTTGTCTTGTGACGCTTAGCACATGCATTGCCACATGTGCCCATATGTGAGCATGTGTGCATGCGTATGCCCATTTTTGACCAAACACTAACATATCCAGTGTATTCCCACAGAGTGGGGTCTGGAGAGGGTAAAGTGTACGCAGTCCATACCACTACCTCAAGAGAAGTAGAGAGGTTGTTTCCGATAGACCCCCGGCTCAGAACAAATGACAGTATAACAAGCAAAAACAAAAACAAACAACAAAACTGGGGTAACATATCACTAAATAAAAGAAACAAGACATACACAGAGTAATACTATGAACTATCTATACGAAAATCCCAGACATCACCAAAACACCACAAACAAGGAACTACAAGACACATACATAACACGATGACAGTAGATACATCTACAAGCAGAGCAGTCCTCCCTACTAGTAAGAAAGCACTCCTACCCACTAACCCTCTTCCCTAATCCACGTCTTTCATGTCTTTCTATCAAGGGTCATGTCCTTCGTAAGCTGTAACTGTTCCATGTCATGCTTAATCACTTCCCTCTAATATTTGTTTGGTCTACCTCTACCCCATCTGAAACCATCCACAGTCAGTCTCTCATACCTTCATACTGGGGCATCCGTGTACCTCCTCATCACATACCTGAACCATCTCAACCTTCTCTCGAATGATCTCATTTCTAACCATATCCTTCCTAGTAAGTATACACATCCACCTCAACATCCTCATCTCCGCCACTTTCAACTATTGGATATAAGAGTTTTTAATTGGCCAACACTCCACTCCATACAACATAGTCGGTCGGACTATCACTCTATAGAACTTACCTTTAAGCTTAGGAGGCACCTTCTTATCACAAAAGACAGCTGAAGCAAGCCTCCATTTTAAACACCCTGCGCCAATACGGTGCATGACATCCTCGTCAATCTCTTCATTCCCTTAAATCATAGATCTAAGATCTTGAAACTATTCCCTTTCTGAATGGCCTGAGAATCCAACTCCACTACCACATCTGCCTCATGTAACAAATCACTAAACTTACACTCTAAGTACTCTTTCTTGGTACTGCTCAACCTCAACCCTTTCGACTCAAGGGTCTGTCTCCAAACCACCAACTTATAATTAAATCCTCCCCAGTTCTCGTCAATAAGAACTACATTATCAACAAACAACATACACCAAGGCACTATTTTTGACCAAAGCTATGCTAAATTTTTCCCACACTTAGATTATTACCTGCATTCACCAACACAACTACAAAAAAATAAGTACACAAATAACTATCAAAGGATAAAAACTAAATTTGGGTTGTCTCCCAAGTAGCGCCTTAGTTATCGCCATGGAACGACATTGTTCTTTCATTAACAAGCATACTTGAAACAGAGTGCCTCAACTTTTGCCGCTTTGGGTCCACCAATATAAAAATGTTTTAACCTTTGACCGTTCACCATGAACCTTTACTTCTCGTGATCTTCCAACTTAATAGCTCCACTCGAATACACATTCACCACCATAAAAGGGCCCGACCACTTAGATTTAAGTTTCTTTGTGAAGAGTTTTAACCTCAAATTAAAGAGTAATACCTCATCTCCTACACAAAACTCTCTTTTAAAGATCTTGGAATCATGCCACTTCTTCATCCTCTCTTTGTATAGCACTGAGCTCCCGTACGCCTTAAGGCAAAATTCCTCTAACTCATGTATTTGTTCCACTCTAGATTTGGAGGCATCCTCCTACTTCATATTCAACCTGAGTAAGGCCCATAATGTCTTATGTTCAAACTCAATGGGGAGGTGACAAGCCTTTTCAAACACCAATTGATATGGCAATATGCCAATAAGAGTTTTGAACGCGGTTTTATAGGCCCAAAGAGCATAGTCCAATTGTCGTTGCCAATTAGTGCGCCCTACATTTATCGGTTTTCTCCAAGATTGACTTGATTTCTCAATTGGAAACCTCCACTTGAACACTTGTTTGGGGATGATACGGGTAGACACCTTATACTTAACCCCATACTTATCAAACAAAACACTTAAACACCTGATTACAAAAGTGAGAGCCTCCATCACTAAGGATTGCTAGAGGAGTCCTGAACCTTGTAAAGATGTATTTCTTCAAGAAGAATGTGACACTCTTGCTCTCATTATTCGGCAAAGAAATTGGCTCCATCTATTTTGACACGTAATCCATGGCAACCAATATATATTTGTTAACATACGAACTTACAAAGGTCCCCATAAAGTCAATGCTCCATACATCAAACAATTCTACTTTGAGGTTAGGCTTCAAGGAAATCTCATGATGTCTCAAAATACCTCCTTGAATTTGACATTGAGTACATGTTTTAACCAAGTCATGGACGTCTCTATGAAAGGTAGCTTTGTAAAACTTTAGCAGTTATTTTCACACCACCATAATGGCCACCAAATGGGTATTAATGGCAAGCCTCAAGAATAGCCTACATCTCTGATTACGTCACACACCTATGGATCACTTCGTCTGCACACTCCTATGGATCACTCTCTTTTTTTGATAATGATTTATCTCACCAGAGACAAAACCACATACCACATAATTTGCACAATCTACATATCATGGTTCTACACTCTCTTAAAGTGCCATGATTAGCTCATCGAGAAAGGTTTTATCAATCTGGAATTCACCAAACTTTTCCTTATTAGACTGAGGCGGGATAGATGATCCGCCACTTGGTTCTTACAATCCATCTGATCCTTAACTTCAAAATCAAACTCTTGAAAGAGAAAAATCCACCTAATTAATCGGGGTTTGTCCTCCATCTTGGCTATCAAATATCGAAGAGGTGCATGGTCGGTGTGCACAATAACCTTCATGCCTAACAAATAAGCATAGAAGTTTTCTAAAGCATAGACCACAGTAAGAAACTCTTGTTCCGTAACCATATAATTCTGTTATGCATCATTCAAAGACTTTCTAGCATAGTATATCGGATGAAAGAGCTTGTCCTTTCTTTGATCTATAAATAGCATAGGGAAATGGCCCTTTTCTGTCCACGAATTTAATTTCCAATAATCCATGTCCACTCTCCACCCTAAAATCATCCTCATAGGGATAAGCTCATTATACTCATTAGGAACTACCGTGATTCCACCTTTATTGGGTGTGCATTAAACTGGGCTTACCCATGTGATATCCGATATCAGATACACAACACCCACATCCAACCACTTGATTATCTCCTTTTTCACCACTTCTTGTATCGGAGGGTTGAGCCTCCATTGTTGTTCAACACTTGGGACACAATCAAGCTCCAACTTTATCTTGTGAGTACAAATACCAGGAGCAATCCCGATAATATTTGTAATAGTCCACCAGATGGCTTGAATGAATTTTCTCACAATCGACTTCAATGCTTCTATTTGCCAAGGCAACAAATCTCCTGCAATAATAATGATTAGGATTGACTTTCCCTCAAAAATATATATCGAAGATGTGATGGCAATGGTTTAAGCTCAAGTTGTAGTGGATCTTCAATTGAAGGCCTTGCGGGAGGAGTTTCCCTATTTTTCATGTCAAGGTTCAATTTGCATGGCTTTTTGGTATAGGAACCAAGAACCGTTAAAGAAGCAATTACCTCATCATACTCATCAATCCCTTCTTTTCCATAATTCCATAAAATATCGGCTAGTGGATTACTGATGAAATTTATATCCATAGCATCGACTACTTCATTATCAATCACATCAATTATGGAGATTACTTGTAAGTCCTTTCGTTGTTTCATGGACTTGCACACATTGAAAGTCATCACTTTATTATTCACTCTAAATTTTATCTCTCTACGTTCCACGTCAACCAATACCCTTCCGGTAGCAAGGAAAGGCCTATCAAGGATAATTGGAACTTCTAAGTCAATCTCACAATCTAGGATCATAAAGTAGGTGGGAAATATAAATTTGTCAACCCAAACAAGAACATCATATAGAATTCCCATCGGTCTTTTGATGGACCGATCTTTTATTAGGAGCCTTATCGTTGTGGGCCTTGGAGCCCCCAACCCCAATTTATTGAAGATAACTAGAGACATTAAGTTTATACTTGCCCCTAAGTCACACAACGCTTTGCTAAATTGATACACCCCAATGGGCTAAGGAATAGTGAATGCACCGGGGTCTTCTTTCGTGAACACCCTATGGCGAGACATGATAGCGCTACAACAATGTGAGATCTCCACCATTTTGAAGTTCATTGTTATTTTCTTTGTCACCAAGTCCTTCATGAAGTTGGCATATACAGGCATCTCTTTCATGGCTTCCAACAAGAGAATGTTCACCGATAAGTTGCTAAATTTTGAGAGGAACTTTTTCAACTATGAATCATCCTCCTTCTTCTTGAGCCTTTGGGGGAATGGTGGAGGGATTTTGATTTAAGGAATTGAAACAACCGGACTTTCCTCCTATTTTAAGACAATATCATCATCCGCTTGAGGCATCTTTTAATTTTTACCCTCCTCTTCCACTTTATCCGGCTTTTCAACATTTGGAATAGAAACTTCATCATTTGATTCATCAAGTTGTTTTCTCTTTCTACTAGCTTGTTCATCAACTCCCCTCTTATGAGGGTCTTCATCAAGATTCAAAACATCATTACCAAGAGTCCTATTACTCATAGTGACAATTTCCATAATATGATCATTATTTTTTGGATTTGACATGGTGTCACTAGGTAAACCACCCTTTTACCTTGCATTTAGATGAGCCGAGATTTGGCCCAATTGTGTCTCAAGTTGCTTGATTGAGGCCGAATGTGAAGTGACTATTTGGTTAGGTTGCAAAAAGTTGCTTTTCATCTCCCTTAACATCTTGTTACTTCCTTCAACCCCCATAAGGATACGAGCAAGTACATCTTGTTTCTTATAACTTTTTGGGTTCACGGAGGTAGTTTCTTTACCTTTTTGTCTATCATGAAGAGGGATGTATTTATCACAGTCATGCTCTTTTTCTCTCCAATCATGGTACCTATCTCTCTTATTATCCCTTTAATCTCGATCATGATCACAATCCCTCTAATCACGGTCAATCCACTTACGGTCCCTTTTCTTCAAACCTTGATTCCTGCCTTGTCTTTGATAGGTAGGTAGCGAACCCCCCGTTTGGTTTGACAAGTGTCGAATTTCTTTATCAAGAGACTTTGCATCATCATCATCATATGATTTAGTCCCCTTTGTAACTATAGCATTGACCACCTTTGGAGTTGCACCCATTATGTGCTTTGTGAGGAGATCAACTTGTGTCATTACTTTGGACATATTTTCGTCTCTTTCCTTATCCTTCTTCCCTTGCTCTAGGATCACATAAGATGCGGAGGGAGGCCCCACATCCATCTCGGTATCTTATATGTGCCATTTCTACTTTTATTTGTCACTTGGTCTAACAACTCCAAAGCAACACCAAAGGTTTGTTTAACCAAAGATCCCCAACCGCATTATCTGCCACCGTCTTGTTCAATTGGTCCAATGTTTTATAAAGGATTTAGAGAAGCATCTTATTCGACACTTCATGAATTGGGAATTGTATCAACTTTTTATTGAACCTTAACCATGCTTCATGTAATGATTCACCGCTCAATTGTAAGAAGTTTATCTCATCTCTCAATTAGAGCATACGAGATGGTGGAAAGAATCAATCTAAAAAAGCTTCCATCAACTTAGCCCAAGATGTTATAGATCTCGTGAGTAACTCTCGCAACCATAATACTACATCACCCATTAATGAGAATGGAAAGAGTCTCAACCGGATGGATTAGTGAGAGATATGAGCAATATCGAATAGAGTGCAAACATCTATGAAATTCTTCAAGTAGAGGTTTGCATCTTCGTGAGCTTGAACACCAAATAGGCCCTTCGTTTCGAGTAAAGCGAGTATCACACTTGTAATATAAAATACTTTGTTACCCTCCGTGGGTGGGATGCGAATTGCACTTGCCATTCTTGCATCCACTAGGTGATCCTCATCATTAAGATGTCCATCGAAGGAGGCAGCATCGATCCCATTTCGACTCATTGTGTCGTGAAGGCCTAGATTATCCTCTGAACAAGACAAAAACAACAAATAAAGTAAATTTTACACTATGACTAACAATAGTAACTTATAACACTACAAAGAATGAATGCTACATTTTATTCCTCGGCAACGGCGCCATTTTTTATGACGCTCAAATACACTCAAGGAAATGAATGTACGCGGTCATTAACAATACTTTTACCCAACTTAGGAGTTGGGGGAGAATCCATAGGGAATGAGAGCAATAACTTCACTCTCAAGTGTCACAAGTGACTATAAGTTGGCACGCAATGCTAGGAATAAAGTAAATGGGGGAATTTGTTCAATCAATATCATTTTCAAATAGTTAATCTCGAAGTTTGGTTTGCAAAATTGAAATATAGAGAATGTAATCAAGTATAAGAGAGACTTGGGCTTATACACTCATGAATGTGTGCGATTATAAGAATGGGTAAGTATCAATTTGCCTAAATTCAACTAATGGATAAGGATAGGCTAGGTCATGGGTTTCAACATTAATCTTTCAATAAAACGTTAAAATTTCATATGTGGGTTCTTTTGAACACCTCACACATGTGTCCTTGTAACCAACCAATTTACTCAATAAGTAGCCTTATGTCTAAGATTTACTATTAAATGATTAAATCAAGTTATTGTCAATCACTACTCCTCACCCTTATCCTTTTTTTCAAGGATGAAAAGGGTTCTAAGAAAAACTAGAGTTTGCAACCTCTAATCTTAGGTTAAAACATGGAGTAATGACTAAATACTTAATAAATAATTGATTATCTAGGCAAATTGGTAAAACCCACACACAAATCACAACTCAATCATGCATAAGACTAAATTGGGGAGTTTAGCTACTCATGACAAGGGAAGAAGAAAATATACCTATATTATCATTAAATTCAGCCTAAAATCCTCAAGAGAAATTTCAAATTCCAAGCAAGAAATCAAGCACAAGTACTATATCCTACTCTTAGGGTTTCAATTACAAGCTTTGGATCTCAAAAAGGGAAAAAGGATGGAGTTTCAAATTTAAAAAATCCCTTTTATAGCTGAAAAAAGCATTTCAAATAATTACAAAAATGTCACCGTACTGGTCACATGCTAGCGCACATGTCAGCGCATGTGGCATATTCGTGCGCAGGTGGGCTACGCAGGTGAAATCTTGAGCTTATTCCAGTTCACTGGTTTGGCCAGGTGCGACTTCATGTGCGGGTGCACCTCTCCATGTGCATGCGCAGGTGACCATGTAGGTCACCATTCTTCTTGCCATACATCATTCTAAGACCTTATACCTTTTTTTCACTTCATTTCACTCGTATGGTTAGCTCGACCTCAAATTCATCGATTACCTGTACAAACAAGCAATTTAACATGAGATACATCTCGACTTAAAGGAAACTATATGATAATTCAAGCTTAAACAACTAAAATGTTGGCAAATTGCCAACTTATCACAACATGTATAGGCACATGCAAAAGCTCACTAGTCAAATCAAGACGAGTAGAAAACTAGCAAAACACATATGAATATGTAGAACCCAGATCAAATAACATAGAAGTTGCGTGATAACAAATGGAGACCGTACCTATAATAACGACATCTCTAGCTTCAGCCTTCAGTCTACTTGGAAAAGTATATAAATGACCACATCCACCCTAGTACTGAGTTCTTGCATGACCACCTACCCTACCTAGTTGAGCACCACCTCTTGTACCCTAGGGACAATCCCTAATACCCTGTGCACCACCTTTGGCTGGTGGCAATGGATCCCTAAGGGCCTAAATATGTTGACTCGGTTGCCTGATGAGCCCATGACTAGGGCACTTCCTAGAAAAATTCCCAAACTCATCACACTCATAACAACTTTTGTCAACCATACCCTGGCAAGAACTCCTTGCCAAACTAGAATGGCCACAACAGCCTGGAGACCCAGAATGTGAACCCAACAAAGTTTAATCAGAGCTCTACCCAATATGATTGCTACAACCCAATTGACCCCCATCTGTAATCTGAAGATTGCCAAAGCGGCTATACTAGGTTGAAATACTACTTATAACCTCTGGCAGGGAAACCTCTACCTCTAGATGGAGAACTACTGAAACCACCCTGATGGAGGGCCTCTTATTACAGCCTGCATAAGCCTCGTTACATATCCCCTCAATGGTCTGTTCATGGTAAAACATCTCTAGAAATGTACACTCAGAAGCTACTATATACTTTGTAGTTAAATAGAGTTGCAACCTCAACCCTCTAACAAATCTACGCACTTTCTCGTGCTCTGTCAACATAATTATAGCAGTGTGTCTAGCTAACTCATAAAACCTTGTCTCATACTTTGAGATGGGCATAGAGTTTTATTGATGATCCATAAATTGTCCCTCAACCTCTCTCTCATAATGCGGGGCATATACTTTCCCAAAAAAGCATCAGACTTTTGCGCCCTAGTCATCAGAGATGATCCAGTTGGTCTACACTCAAGATATGTCCACCACTATTTAGCTGGCGCATCCATCTAAAATGTAGTATAATCAACCCCATGTGACTCTACAAGCTCAAGGTTATGCAACTTCTCCTGGTATCTCACAAAGAACACATAAGAATCACCTGTGAAGCACCCAAATACCTGGGAGGACCCAACCTAATAAATTGCCCGAGCATCTTCTACTCCTCAGTAGTCATCACTGGCCTAGATGCAATAGGATGAGCAATAATCGACATTGTCAACACCTCTAATCGGGGAGCTACAATAGCAAGCTGTGCTCCTGAACCCTAAAGATCCAGTTTTGTTGACTGGCTGAAGTCTATGCCTCATCTTTGACTTGAGGACCGCTAGAAGAACCAAGCAATACCCCTATTTGTGACATACCCTCTTGGAAGTTTAGAAGCTTTACCATAGTTTCCTAAAGTATGAGTGTGGCAATAAATCCTGTTGGAACCTGGCTTAGTACAAAGCCCTCTGCCGAGGGTGGTAGATCTTCTATCTGAATCTCTAGATTAGGTGACAACACTCAATTCGGACCCCGAGCTAGTGTTGTAGCTCATTCCCAACCTCAACCTCTGGGTCAACCTCTGTCTTGGCCCCTAGCTAAGGTCGTAGTTGTAGGCGTAGGGGCCTCACCCTCACCCACTATAAAACTCATTCTAACCATCTGCAAAAGAGTGAAACAATTGATATTTTAGAAATCGATAAGGATAAGAACACACGTTAAGGAGTCCAAGATATGGAATTTTCCTAAGCCTCCCAAAGATAAGATATGAACGTCATTAGTACTGGTTAACCTATAGTCTCTTGTAGGACTCCTCTAGACATTAGGAACCCATTTGGCCATAGATATCACAAGTAGTTTTGGGGGGGGGGGGGGGGAATTTGGCAAAAAGTGTTTGGCCATACAATTTGTCATTATTTGGAAAACAATACAAATTCTAAAAAACTAGAAAAAAATATTTTTTGGGCCAAGTATTATTTGGAAACTTCTAAAAATTAAAATTTTACCCAAAAATTTATATTTTATAAAAAATCTCCCACCGTTTATTAATCCCAACTAATATATATTTGCCAACCAACCCTATTAATAAACCTTGTTGTTTGACTCAAGTATGTAATAGCATTGTTGCATAGCACTTGTTAAGAGTAATGTAAATAGAAAAATTGGATGCTCCTTTGTGAGTAGAGAAAACTTCTGTAACTCCTACACTAATGCGCAAAATTATTTATATGGAGGTTGAAGATTATAATTTATGAGTTTAATTTTTATCATGGAACATGTTCATTATAAAATGATAATACAAAGTTATGGATAATTTTAATGGTTTTTCGAACTTATGGGTGTAAATCATATTTCTTAAAAAAGTCAAATATTTTTCCCAAAAACTATGGCCAAACACATGGTGAAGCTTCACCCAAAAATGACTAGCGAAAAATATTTGGGAATCTATGGCCAAACACTAGCTAGCTCTTGTGAACCTAGGCTGGTGATACCAATCTGTCAAGACCTGAAAATGGGTCAAATGGCACTGCTTAAGCCCTCAATAGGTAAGTCGAACCATATAGACAGAAATAATAAGTAACAATCTAATATTTAAAATGAAGAACAATAGGATATAACCGGGCCAACTATATAGAAAAACATAAACAACAAGGTCCGTAAGTAGCGGAAGAAAAGAACAAAATATACCAACTATCCCCCGATACCTGGTGTCACTAGTAAAAGAGCTACGAAATATGAGAAGTGATACTATTAAGTATATAGCTACAAGGCTATCCTAGAATGTACAAAATAAAAACATTAACTACAAGAAAGAAATATATCAACATCGAACGCCGAGAGCTCACCCCAAAACCGACCAAAAGCAGTCTCTGAACGAATAGAATTAATGACAAATACTCAGGCTTAGATCTGCAACATAAAAAAATATGCAAAGTGTAGCATGAGTATAAAACACTCATACTCATTAGGTATCATAGGCTGACTAAGCTCAGAAGAACAACATATAATATAAAGTGCAAATAAAACCTACATCTATACATAGGAAAGCAAAAAAGGAGAGCTAGTCGTCTACATTCCAAAAGGGAGATAAATAATGAAATAAACAGCATGCATGCAGTTCATGTAAGTACAAAAATGCAAATCAGTGAGTGTTTATGCAGTATGGGATGGATGCAATAAACAAGGCCTGTCGTATAAACACCATCGTGCATCACTTGCTAGCAAAGGCGGGACCTCTAGGGGACTTACAAGATCCATATACAATGCCTGGAATCAAACTGGGACTTCCATAAAAAAATATTAGTGACCTAGATTTGAACTGAGACTAAAATCATTTCTTAATTTTCAATCATTTCATTGAAAACCAAAAATCCATATTTTCCACAATTCCAGCCATGTTCCATGAAAATATATGTATGAGTATGCATATGCAGGTAGAAGTAATTATACAGTACAAATTCATGAAAGTAAGTATGCGAGATAAAACAGAGAAAAAGCCCTCCATACCAATACTATAACTGAACTGGACTCCGCCCGACACTAACTCGACCCGTAGGCCCCACAACCTCATAACCTTAAATAACTTGGAAGGGAGATGGTATGAAGGAAATTCAACTAACAAAACCCACCCTACTGATAAATCCTTCATCAAACCTATACTAAGGATTTTTAATCTACACCTAGAACAAAGTAAGCAACCTAAACTAAGGCTCAACGGGCTATTTAAGTAGACTAAACTAAGGCTCCAA
The DNA here is from genome assembly GCA_031232105.1 of Capsicum rhomboideum. Taxonomy (NCBI): domain Eukaryota; kingdom Viridiplantae; phylum Streptophyta; class Magnoliopsida; order Solanales; family Solanaceae; genus Capsicum; species Capsicum rhomboideum. Next base: position 97,847,434 of record CP124711.1, on the reverse strand, counting down.
CCTAAATTCTACTCTAAAGCAAGCCTAACAAATTGGAAATTCTAAATATCCCCGTATAAAACAATACTTTCCCTTAACCAATAAGCAATTTATATGATATACGGTCTATCCAAGCTACGTCTAGAAAAAAGGAAAAAAGGAAAGTCATAACCTACCTAGAGTCCAAACGGCAAGTCACGAATGGTCACTTGGAAGCCTTTCCCTTCTGTAGAGCCTCATAACACTGCCACAATATTGAAAACATAATCTATACATCACAACAAGAAAAATGAGACCCATATTGATATGATGAAAATCAGGATGGAAATCGGGTCAAAAATCGACCCTCATGGGCCCAACAATGACCGGAAATAAATTTCACAATTATTTTTTCCATAAGGTAAAGCACTCATGCCCAAAATTTGGGCAGAAATAGAGTTAGTTTTGGGGCTCAAAACAACCCTATAAATCCAAATTCATGAATTTGAATTCGAAAGTTAAAGGAATTAAGCTTGAATTCTAGCGACTCATGGAAAATGTGAGGGATGGTATACTAAACCTACCCAGATGAAAGATAATGAAATCCCTCAAGAATTGAGCTTTTCCAAGCATCAAATATCAAGAATCAAGTAAAAATGGACTAATAATTGGAATTCGGGGATCTATACTACCAGAGGTCCTTTGCATTCGCGAGGATCCCTATCTCGATCATGGGAACGCACCCAAATAACCCATTACGATCATGAGGGTATCTTTATGATACAAGCGGGATTACCCCAAAGATCCTCACTCAATGTAATTGGCATCCTTTTAGAGATGAGGAGGAGTATTGCAACCCACCATGATGATTTTGGTGATGAATAAGTCTTGTTGATGAGAGTATTTGGCACTTGGGTCACTTTTGGGCCCACTTGACATTTAGGGTCACTTTTGGGGCCATTATGTAATAAGGCCCATGGCTATAAATAGTTAGCTTTCTTTTTATTTTTAGTAAGATGATGATTGATGATGAATGTTGCACTTGAGAGTGTTTATGTTAGCTTGTTGGGAGCTTTCTAGATTGTGAGAAACGTTGATTGTTAGAGGTCCGTTTCCACTTTCGGTCCTCGTAAGAGATTGGTACTTGTGGTAATTTAAAGGAAGGTATTTGGTTTGAAATAACTTTGGTTGTACTTTTCTTATCATATTGTGTCTATCTGTCTTTTTCTTTTATTGTGTTTGTTTTTCTTTTGTTCTTCATCTAGTATTTTCATATTTCCCATTTTACCCTTGTCTCCGTTGTTTTCATAGTTTCTTGATTTTCTTCATATTTTGGTTTGTATCATTTGGTATTAGAGCTGAACTTGAATTTATTCCCACGAATTCAATCTTGGGTGTGTTATCGAAAGAAAATCAACAATCACAAAAAAATTAGTGTTTCATGTTTTTGGGGTTAGCCCAAATTTTGAGTTTCTGATTTTTGTGTTTTCTTGTGTTTTTGGTGTTAGATTCTTGTTCCCTAACACTATTTGAGTCTAAATATCAAATTTGAGCTTAATCGGAGGTGATTTGAAGCCTCTACCATTGTTGAGCCTTGAGTTTTTGAAGAAAGTGAAGTGGGTCTTCAAATCTAGAATTTTGGGAGTGGAATTGAAGGCTTAAAGTTGTTGGAAGTTGTTACCCATACCAAAAGGATCTTGGGTTTCAAATTTTGAGAGATTTGGAGCTAAATTGAGAGAGATATGAATTTTTGAATATTCATCTTGTTCTTGGTGTTCTTCACAAATTCATACCCTTTGAAGAAGAATCTTCTAAAAAGGTATGTTAGATCCAAAAACGAAGAAAGAGAAAGGTGTTTGGGTGTTGGTACAAAGAATATCCAAAATAAAAAGGAATATTCCAAGAGAGAGAGAGCAAAAAGGGCCCATAAAAAGCTTAAAATTCGGAGGTTACAGCTAGCTATCTAGCCACCTGCGCCCCCATCTGTGTGGGCAGGTGACCAAGGCAGGTCATTCTGCTTTGACATGCGTTGGCACCTGCGTGGGCAGGTCATCACCTGCGCCCACAGGTCAACCCAACGCACCTCAAGCACTCCAAAACTCATTTTGCTCAGGATCTAACATCCTAGTTTCATTGCTTTGATTCCTAATCACTTTTCTTTGATTCTTAAACTAAATTTGAACTATTAATCATCCTACTTAGTTGTTGATTAGTTCTTAAGTCCATTTTCTTTCTTGTTCTTTTCCTTGTGTGTTTTGTTGTTTTCTTTCTTAGCTAACTTCTTTGAGTCGAGTTTTTTTTCTCTTAATCGAGTCGTCCGTATGCGTTTTATCCTTTTTTCTCAATTGTACTAATACAATGGGTGGAGCAACCCTTGATACCATCTTGGACGCACTCCTAGGGTTACAACAAGAGATGGATCAAATGATTGGACGAATGTTCCCCATGAATGAGAAGTTGTCACGTATTGATGGTAGGATGGCAAACGTTGGGGATCATTTAAAGACCTCTAATTTAATTCCTCTACCCCATGCCCAAACTACCATCCCTACATCGGGGTTAGTCCATCAAAATTGTGCTCCAAGACCTCATGAACATGTTTCCTCACCCCGAACCAAAATAAATCGAGCTCCACAAAACCTTGTTCGACCACTCCAAATCCAATTAGGAAAAAACCCTTTTCATCTTCGGTCCACTAACCATAATACTATCATTTTACCTAGCATCACTCCTTCTCTTGTAAAGGGTCATAAAAAAACACATCCAAAGGAGGATGCAAGGAAAGTGCTTTATGAAGATAATCTTGAAGGCCTAACGGGGTTCGTACCAAAGAATTCCGAAATTGAAAAGTGTGATGGAGTAGGTTCAATGTTGAATCCTTTTCAAGAAGGAGAGGATGATATAAGCACAGTTAGCACCAAGGCAACTCAAAGCACCATTGATACAATTCAAACTGCATCTTGGAAAGAGCCTTCAAAAGATCAATAGCGTGTATGGATGATAGCTTGGAACATGGGAGATGCGTTGCTAAAAGATTCATGTATTGGGGATATCACCATACCAAATAAGTACCAACAAAGTGCCATTCGAAGAAGGCTTGTCTCAAGAAGAAGAGGGTAGCATCCCACTTTACTTGGTTAAGCAAGTTATGAATCCTCCTAATTTCAATTCCAAGGACTACCCCTAGAATCTTGAATTTGCAAATGATGAACACTTGAATTTGAGGACAAATTCTCTTCAAGAAGGAGAGGCTGATACAAGCGGGATTACCCCAAAGATCCTCACTCAAGGTAATTGGCATCCTTTTAGAGATGAGGAGGAGTATTGCAACCCACCATGATGATTTTGGCGATGAAGAAGTCTTGTTGATGAGAGTATTTGGCACTTGGGTCACTTTTGGGCCCACTTGGCATTTAGGGTCACTTTTGGGCCCATTATGTAATAAGGCTCATGGCTATAAATAGTTAGCTTTCTTTTTATTTTTAGTAAGATGATGATTGATGATGAATGTTACACTTGAGAGTGTTTATGTTAGCTTTTTGGGAGCTTTCTAGATTGTGAGAAATGTCGATTGTTATAGGTCCATTTCCTATTTCGATCTTCGTAAGAGATTGGTGCTTGTGGTAATTTAAAAGAAGGCCTTTGGTTTGAAATACCTTTGGTTGTCCTTTTCTTATCATAATGTATCTATCTATCTATCTTTTCCCTTTATTGTCCTTGTTTTCCTTTTGTTCTTCGTCTCGTATTTTTGTATTTCCCATTTTACCTTTGTCTCCGTTGTTTTTGTATTTTCGTAGTTTCTTCATTTTCTTCGTATTTTGGTTTGTATCACTTTATTAACGTGAAGAACAAGTTGGGTCGAACCCAACAAAGTCCTTTATCACAAATGCTAAAGACACTTCGCTAGCATGAAGGTCAAATTCTTAGACCTTTGCGATGTAAAGCTTCTTGTGCTAATGTGAAGAACAAAAGTGTTGATCACCAGTAACATTTCATGTCTAAAATAACTCTGAATGGGTCCTTGGGATTCGTTCAGAGTCCCATGAATGCAAACCAAATATGCTACCCTATGCGAAACGATATTTTACACTCAACGGAATAAACAAAGTGATCAACGGAGGTTGTTTTGATAAAATATTGGCCAAAGTCAACACTTTTCCTGTTTTCACTAAAATCTACCCAAGCTCCCGAAATGAGTCTGAAAGCCTCAAAACCTGAACCAAAGGTCCCCCTAGCCCGAAATAAATATTCTAGAGCTAACAAAACTGTCAGAATTCTCATCTGAGGCATTTTACTAACAAAGTTAATCAAAATCAAACTTCTTAACTTTAAAAGCTTCAAAATAAGAAATTGGTTTAAAACCAACCCGAACTCCCCAAAACTGAATTTGTCACGCCTCGAGCCTACACCCTGGATGTAATAGGTACTTGAAACCTTGAGTGACTTGAGAGAACCACTTATCCTGGAATAAACGAGAAAAATCTTAACTTTGATAAAATGCAGAAGTTGAAAGCATGTGCTACCTTTTGTAAGCAGAATGAAAACAAAATAACATAAACTTTTATTAACTGAAACATTAAAATGTTTTAAAAAAACTGAATACATCTGACTCTACTTGACTATGTGTCTATGAAGCCTCTACTACATTCTTAGTACAACTACTTTTATGTAACAAAACAAACTAATGATTGGAATACTTCTTAGTCCTGGAGAATAATGAGAACACACTCAAACTGATAGCACAGCCTACTGAAGAGTCTTTTCACAAACATGCATATCTGAAAGTTGGGGGCTACATCGTTCAATAATATAGCACCAAAAAGAGGCGTCAGTCCTTTGAATGTACTAGCATGTAAAGCAGTAAAGTGAAACAATACTAATAGCTGAAACTAATAAAGCTGGATATCTGAGACATGGATAACATAATCATAAAATGAGACTGAATTACTGAAAGAAAGAATGACTAACCTGAATGCTGAAACTTAATCAAGTATAAGTAAATCTTTCTTAAAACCTATTCTTAAAGTTGAAACTGCAACTGAAAACTGAATAACTAAATCTGAATAAAACTGAAAAAAAATGCTTCATAAAATTTGTTTTAAACTAGTGGCCTCAACCAATCATACACTATCTGAAAATAAATAACTTTTCTTTGGTTGGGGAGTTTCTCTTAACCGACTAAATCATGTGAGAATCATGGAGTCCAATGTCTTGCCCACATTGAGAAGAGTCATCCTATACCTTTCCAAGGTACAAGACAAAACATAACTTATGGATCCAAATCTGATCTCGAAGGCTAAAAGAGGAGTCGCCCTAACTGCGGACGATCCTATCCTATGGGCAACATAGTTTTAGGGCATGTGCTATGTAAACCCATAACCTTCTCGGTACAAAATAGTCCTCCCAAAGCATACTAGTTGCTCATAATATAATTCTCAAAACATTTTTTGAAAATCATGCTTGACACTAAAATATCGCGTCATAAACTCTATCTCTATGAGTCTTGGCTCTATATATTTATAACTTTGCCTTTAATTTTCAATTCATGATATTAGATATAAATTTCTTTACTTTTCAATTCATGATATTATGCATAAGAGTTATCATAAATTTTTAATGAATTTACTACCTTTAAACATATTTTCAAGTAAATATATAGATCAATCAACTAAAACATGAAATAAGATTTCAATAACACAAATAAAATTCATAAGTTTTATATGAAGGAAATTGGTAGACATGCCATGAAATTCAATTTTTAGGAAAGACCCCAACCCTAGGAATTAACATTAATACTCAAGGAATATTTGAGAAAATTGTAACAAAGATTAAGAATGATGTTTAGAAATATTCAACCTTGAAATCCTAACTTTGAACCATGAAATTAATCTAAAATTAAGGATCAATTGTGGGGAAGAACGAGTTTCCTCACGGAAGGTGTTGCTATTACATACCTTGATCTTAGAGAAAATATTGAACTTAGGAGCTTTGGGATTTGAAAAACCCTTCTTGAGTTCTTGAGTTTTGGGAGAGAAAAGGAATGAGGGATTTTGGGAGTGACTCAAATAGTTTGGATTAAAAATGTATTAGGAAGTTATATGGGGTGAAAGGACTAGATTTTACCTAATTTAATAAAAGAAAAACATATTTTTACACCTGAGAGGGGTGCTCCGCACCGCACACCCCAACGCAAAGGCTAACCAGTATCCTCCTGATATGTGCTCCATCGCGCACTGCCTAACATGCACCTGGGATATTACCTCACTAAAATAACGATAACCTTTTGATCCAAACTCAAATTGACAAATAGTCAGTAGCGTTGTAAAGAAGACTCAAACCCCCTTAATTTGGAGGGTACTGGAACACATAACTCTTTATATTCTAGGAGTAATGCTCGTTTTAAGTTAACCCTAGTGAAATCTTATACAAAAACTTAATTGGTAAAGAATCTTTCTACTCAAATTTGTGCTAGAGGTTCCTTATGACCTTAATGCATATACAAATCTTTTCCCACACTAAAGAATTCATCTTAACACCTATTTACAATTAGAGATCATCGAATTTGGGTCTATACACATTAGAAGAACTATTTGGATCTTAGCTTAGAATTTATGGGATGTTATAACATCTCTCCCTTGGGATCATTCATCCTCGAATGATGGTCTTGACTTTGGAGGAAAATGAATAGCTAAACTTAACTGATTCTTATTGAATGTCTGGAACTATACCCATCAATTCGTACTGAACTATACCTGATAATGAGGGTTTGGCAATCAACTACTATGAGATGAAAAAGCATACATTATGAGTGTGTATATCATTGATAGATCATAAGATATGAGTTCATGGAACTAAAGAGTGCAATAGCATGAACAGCTACTTAAAGACATGAGCTTGGTTGTAGGTTCTACTCGAATGGAAGTTACAAGGCACAAAATAAGGGTGCATTGGGAAAAGGGATAAGAGTATTCCTGCCTTGGACTATACACTTGAAAAACTTTAAGCTTAGCAATACTTCTCAACTATGCTCATCCTCTTAAATATCTGAACTTCAACACTTTTAACTTCAAGTCCTCAAAAGGTCACATAAAACCACAAGAGGATGAGTCTAACTGTTTGTTACTTCCATGTTCAAGCCTAACTCAAAACTTCCATTTCGATGGTCACTACTCCTCCTTACCACCTCAAGCAACTATTCCTCAAGCTCAAATCAAGGATTTGCTAGTCTCATAATTCAATGGTCCACATGCACATCAACATGACATTCAGGCCTATTATAAAAACCATATTATGGACTTCTACACATATTCACACCATATAACTCCCTTCTAACTATTTCACTTGATGAAATTCTCATCTCACTCTTTCTCCTCACATATAGTTTTAAAAGGAAAAGCACTCTACTAATATCTCCCCTTAGCTAAAAATCCACTAACTCAAGCCTTCAGACCTATTCTCTAAATTAATCTATAAATACACTATCCTGCACAGTTGGGGTATCACTATTCATAAGAATTCATAAAATCTCCTGAAAACTCCACCTGAATATTCTATAGTTCTTGCTAGGACTCCCCTTTGAGACCTCTCTTAACTTCCTCTTTTACCTCTAAGATTTTAATTAAAGGATTCTCACTCTTTTTGACTTACTAGAAGCATACTCCCAATACTCTAGTCACCCATATAAAAGAATCAAAACTTATTCTAAGAGTCAACACCACTTATTAGCAACCCCCTTTACTACAACTCTTAAGATCTCCGAATAATACACAATTTAGCCCACTCCATACTTAACAACTCAAAAGTACTAGCTAGGCACACATAGCACTTTCAAACTTAGAATCTCATTCAACCACCATAGTATCGGGCTCCCCTATTCCCTTATAAAACTTAAGGTTGTTCTTTATCTACTGACTTAGCCACAATTCACAATTTTATCTCTAGTTCACAGATATATCATTCTTACACACTCCCACATCTTATATATTATCAACTTAAGATCTCTCACATGCCATATCAAGCCTACTAGATGTATTTTTCACAAAGCCTGTATTACTACCTCCAAACAAAAATTCCTTCTACCTCGGTAATCATCTATAATTCAAACTTAGAATCTAATATTCAACACAGATAGCCACACAACTTCTCATATACTATACTGTCTTACAACTACCAAATGAGAATCAAGAAATACTGATCCTCTGCAACCTCAAGATAAATAACCGATCTTAATCTTAGAATCTATCTAATTACCATCTATATCACAACCTTCTTTCACGCCCACCACTACTCATTCGATCATCTGTCTAAACTATTTTCATAACTCTATAAACATCAAAGGGTTCTTTCTTCAATGCCATAAAGTGTAGCCAAGATCTATCAATTTAAAACCACTTTATACTTTCATTCAGAACCTATACTTTATCTATACTAACACAATGACAAGCTCTAAAACACTATAACCTACAACTCTTCCTCTAAATACTATCATGAAATTTACACTGCATTTATTACACCTCGGTCAACACTTGAGAACATAACACCCCACCATTCACTACCCAAAAAAATTAGATACCTATTTTCTTCCTCTCAAGAGTGATATCTAAATAAGGATTAGAGAAGGGTCTGAATACTCATCATATTCTGGTGCAAATGCACGGTTTATAAGAACAAGGGTGTAATTTTTTGAATCAAAGAACATAAATGTACTAATGGGCTCCTCTCAAGCCCTAGTACAACCTTTTGACTTTTTGCGGGCTCTATTTGAGAAAACCACCTTGATAGGAGTCTGCGATTTTCTGCTTCCACCACCTCGAAGATGAGGCGTAGTTTGAGTGATCTGCGGTAATGCATAAATTTTCACAAGTTTGTTAGGGGACAACTTTATTGCATGATCTAGAATACGAAAGAATGAGAAATTTTTCTTAAATTCCAGTAGACCCTTATTTATAAAAGTGGGGCCTTCACAACCATAAATAAGATCCTACTGAAACAGCTTTATAGACTCTCTAGGACACTTGAAATCCTGTGCTCTGATACCAAGTTTGTCACACCTCGAGCCTACACCCTAGACGTAAAATGCACTCAGATCCACAAGTGGCCCGAGAGAACCACTTGGTCTGGGATGAAACTAGAAAAAGCTAAACTTTGATAAAATGCGAAAGCTGAAAGCATGGGCTAAGTTTGGTCAATAGAATGAAAATAAAATAATATAAAATTTTATTAACTGAAACATTAAAATGTTTAAAAAACCTGAATACATCTTACTCTACTTGACTATGTGTCTATGAAGCCTCTTGTCACGCCCCAAATCCCATTGAGGCGGACTGGCACCCGGAGCCGATGAGGCCCGAGAGAACCAATCTTTGCTCATGTTTTTTCATATGCATGTCTCTTTATGAATAGCATACTATCTCATGTAACTGATAAAATATAAAATGCCAATGGCGGAAGTCATGAAAAACATGTACAATATATGAAACTTGGCCGTTAGGGCCATCAAGTCAAAACGGACATACATCTCTTACATTTGTCTTCCCACAACTGTCTACAAAGCCTCTACAGATACATGACCATGTCTGTACAATATTTACATAATACCCAAAACCTAGTGTACACATGTGACTTGGGAAGCCCCGAAGCAACTGGAGCTCACCAAAGATTTGTATATGGTCCGCAGCCTACTGAGGAGATCTACTAGTACCTGCGTCTGCAGCAAGTAAGGTAAATTCCCCAAAAGGGGTCAGTACGAATAATGTACTGAGTATGTAAGGCCATAAGAATTTCATCATACATAATAACAACAACAATGAAGTTAATATAAGATAAATAGTCAATGTGAATAAACTCTTTTTCTGTATGTGAGGAACCATGTACATTACGTTCGTTACTTATCTTGCCTTCATACTTATTCATCTTTATTGTTCTACCCATGCTAGGCTGTTCTGTCGCCCCTGGGATGAGATTAACCCATGCTAGGTACTTTGACCCCTGGGATGTTATACTAACCCATGCTAGGCTTTCGTGTCGCCCCTGGGATGTTATTAACCCATGCTAGATACTGTGACCCCTGGGATGTACTGTGATAACCCATGCTAGGCTTTTGTGTCGCCCCTGGGATGTACTTATGATAACCCAAGCTAGGCTTTTCTGTATCCCCTGGGATGTACTTATGATACATTTGGATCGATCCATGCTAGGTATTTCAACCCCTGGGATACCACCCAAGATTACTCATCGATTATACATTACTTTTTTCTTTTATTACCCTTTCTTTCATTACTTAGCGATACCTTGTGACTTGGAGCACATACATACATTACTTCACGTCTTTACTCTTGTAATATTGATACCTTTACTTGTGAGGGATAGATACATTAGCTTACACATTACTTCCTTCATTACTTTTGTGAGATTGGTACTTTTACTTGTGAGAGATTGTTACAAACATAATCATAATCTTATTAGACTTTTGGAACATGACATGATTGGAAACAAAATGCTATACAAAGTAAATAGACTTTCTTAACCTCATTACTCTCTTGAGATAGTTCTCTTAGAATTTAAAACATTATGACAGCTGAGGAACTTCAATCAATGGATAAGAGACATATGAATCACAATTTGTCTAAGAATAAGGAACATGTGATTAACTATATCTGTCAACCTGAGATAGGAATACTTTAGAACACTTCGGAAATGAGTAAGTATAATAACAAGGTGAATACTCTATGCTGCAGAAAGATACAGAAAGAGTAACCTTACATACCTTCACTTCCAAGTATGAGTACACAAGTCTATATATATGAACACAACAGTCCAGCTCCTTCCTTATGTTTCACTCTACAATACAAGTTCATAGTGGAACTCTCGTTAACAACTATTTACCGTTCAAGTGTACAAAACGACAATGAGCTATATGACTACCGTATAGTGTCATTTCACCCTTTACAATACAATCCACTGCATTCCTATACCAATAACACCATAACATTCCACACATTGACCAAAATCTCACACATCAATAGCATTTCACTTCACACTTACCCTTTATGCTTTCTCATTAGCATTCCGTCATAATTACTCCTATCTACTTTCCTCATAACAACTTATGAACAACAATAAATTCTTAAAATATTCCAACATACTTCCATACGTCCCTTTAAAGTCATTAAAACGTCATCACAAGTTGCTAATTATATCCATAAAGGGTATAGGGGCCTTCGGGGGTCAACTAGATACGAAAACATACAAAATCAAACCTGGGGCTGACCTACTGTAACACCTCGTATACTCCCAACTCTGTGTGATGACGTTGAACAATGGTTACTTAGGTGTTGAGATGCCATGAGTAAGAAATTTGTAATGTTAGTGATGAGAAAAATTGAAATTTGGCCTCGTACATGTGATTAACCCTTCATAGGGAGTATTTTGTGACTTTTGTGGAGAATTTGTGGGGTTCAAAATGAGTCTAAGAGGACCTCTAAACGAAATATATTAAGGGTAAGAAGTAAGTTAAAGAATAGGACTTGAAGTATTTAACCAAACCCGCGAAGAAAAGTCGAAAAACGGAATTTTCAAAAAAATTAAGGTTGGGGCGCGCCAGAGGGCATGCCACGCCTCTCTGGGCTAAAATTTTAGTCCATAGGAAGCAATCTGGCACGCCCAAGGGCTTTCCAGGCTGGTTTCGGCCACTTTTCAAAGTTGGAAATTTTCTTAAGTCCCAAGGGTGCCCGGGGACGTACTGAGTCGATTTTTATCACGTTTCTTCTACAAGCATGAGAATATACATGAGATGAGTAAAGTATTATATTGGTATGATGAAATTACTAGAGAACGAATTTGGCATCAAAATGACGATTTTACCCTTGTAGTCAAAATAAGCCATACGTGGCTAGAATTGCTTGTTTTTGGAATTGAGGCTACAAATATAAATCCCTTGAGTGAGAATATTGTTGTAACACGGATGAAATTAATTAAACATGAGAAATTATTGATTTTATTGGGTTAAGTGAATTGGGCTCAAAAAGGGCCCAAAATGAGAAAGAAAACATGGGCCAAGAATGGATCAAATGACCCATTCTTCCATTGACTACACCAACACATAGCATTAAATGCTAAGAGTGGCTAAGGATAAAATTGAGGGCTTATATAAGGGACCAAAAATCTGATTTTTATTATCACAAACACACATGTTTTTCTATCTTTTTTTCTAGACAATTCCAAGAACACCTCTTTTGCTCTCAAAACCCTAAGGCACTTTTGGAGCAAGATCATCATATTCCAAGACTAGGTAAGTGATTATTATTGTGTATTACTATATTATATTCATGGGAGAGTATGTATATCTTGTTGGTTATCCTTGGAAGTGTTGAATATGGCACTTTGTGTTTTTGTAAAAGATGTGTCATCCATGGAATTGTAACTTGAAATATGACTTGTGGGTTTGATGAAAGAGCATGGTATGGATGAAATATCAACATGTATGGTGTGATTATGGTCCTAAACTTGTTATTTTTCCATAAGTGTAAATTATGGGATTTTGGCCGATTTGTTGTTGTGAGGTGTATTGAAGTGATTTGATGGAATAATTGTGATGTTATGATGGTGGAGAGTGGAAAGTATGAACTTGGTGTGTCATGCTATAGGTTATCATGTATTGGTCAATGTATGGAATATTGTGGGATTATTGGTATAATAATTTCATGAATGGTATTGTCAAGGGGGAAATGACATGTTAAAGCCAAACATGTAACTTATTGTTATTGTATGCTATTGTAAGGTAGTTGGTGGTTAATGTTGGTTCCGTTATGTACTTGTGTTGTAGAGTGAAACATAAGGAAGGAGAGGGACTATTGTATGCACTTCTAAGATTGTAGAATCGTATTGAGAATACAAGGTATGTAAGGTTATTCTTTTCGTATTCTTCTACAACATATTGTTCGCATTGACGTTGGACTTGTTCTATTCCGAGGGGTCTTAAAGTACATCAATTCAAGTTAACATACATTGTTATTCATAGGTGCCCTATTCTTAGATGAATGATGACTCACTTATCTCTTGTTCATTGATTGAAGTTCCAAAGATGTCAGAACGATGAAATTTCTAAAAGAACTGTCTTAAAGAAAGTAAGATGTAAGAGAATCTATTTATCCTTGAAAAGCATTTTCCAATCATGTCACGTTCCAAAGTCCAATAATCTGATGATTATCCTTTTACCAATCTTTCATAAGTAAAAGTACCAATCTCATAAGAGTAATAAGAGAGGTGATGTACAAGTTAGTATAATTATTCCTCATAAGTAAAGGAGTCGATCTCATGAAGTTAAGGGGTGAAGTAAAGTGTTTGTGTTTTCAAGAGTATCACGATCCTCAATGTATCAGTCTCTCAAGAGCGGTACCAATCTCTGAAAAGAAATAAATTAAGTTATAAATGTCTGTTGGTTGCAAGAGTGAAGGAAGATAATAGAGGGTGGACACAATTCCAAAGTTCCAACAATATTATGACTCCAAATTCTGATAGTGTATGTTCCAAGTTCTAATAATGTTACGACTATCATTGAATCAATCTCATGAAAAGTGAAGAATGAAGTGATGTATATATGTGTTCCCAATAACGTTTCAATCATCAATGTATCATTCTCACATCAATGAAAAGGGAAAGAAGTATACCTAGTAGTAATGTATGCATGGTTGCTTTATATTTCATTGAGTATGGATCCAATCAAAAGGGCATAAGCTCGGATGGAAAAATCCCAATATCATGCTATGGTATTATCATTATATTTATTTATTATGGCCCACTGATCAGCTGGATGTCAGGTTTATATTAGAGCCCATTGATCAGTTGGACGTCCGGTATTATTATTATTATATTTATTTATTATAGCCCACTGATCAGCTGGATATCCGGTTTATATTAAAGCCCACTGATCAGCTGGATGTCGGGTATTATATTATGAACCACTAACTAGTTAGATGAACAGTAATGAAGATAGAAGTAAAAGAAATGTGAGTATATTCCTTGCATGATTGTATAATTATGAAGGTTGTAATAATAATGATGATGAGCGTAAAAGCAAGAAAGAATCTATTGCATATAAAGAATATCTTGGAGGCAAGTCTCTTGAGTAAGAGTAACTCTCTCTTGAATAAGGGGGTATATAGAGGTTGGTAAATTACAATAACAGAGGAAATATTCATGGTTCTTCACATACAAAAAGAGAGTTTATTCACAATTACTATTTCTCTTATATTGACTTCGTTGTTGTTGTTACAATGTATGATGAATTTCTTATGAGCCTTACATACTAAGTACATTCTTCGTACTGACCCCCTCGGGGGAACTTACCTTACATGTTGCAGGTGCAGGCATTAGTATACCTCCTCTGTAGACTGGGGATCATTTGCAGAGTTTTGGTGAGCTCCATTTGGTTCGGAGCTTTCTGAGTCATAGTTGTATGTTTGTTTTGATGTTGTATATGTTGTATAAAGTGGGGAATTGTCCCGACTGTAAGTTGGTCTTGTTGATGCATCTGTTAGAGGCTTTTGTATACATATGTGGGTATATGGATGTAAGAGACGAATGTCCGTTTTGACTTAATGGCCCCAACGGCCAAGTTTCCTAAATATATATATAGATAGCATATGTTTCCATGATTCATGTATTCCGCATAGTTGCATGAGGTATAATAAGATTCATACGAGGATACGTATACGAAGGTTCATGAGCAAAGATTGGTTCTCTCGGGCTATATCGGCTTTGGGTGCCAGTCCGGCCCGAATGGGATTTCGAGTCGTGACACCTGCGTTGCCACCTGCGCCCCCAAGTGGCTGAGGTGCGCCCGCAGGTGGCCTTTGGAAGATGCCATAGGCACCTGCGTTGGCATCTGCGCCCGCAGGTGCCCTCGTCTGCGGGGGCGGATGCCCGTTTCGGTCCAAATTGGTCTCTTTTGGGTCTTTTTATGCCATAAATGGTCCATGATCATAAATAAACTTCCTTTAACATATTTTTGATCATATTGAATACCAACCATCAGCCATGGTCTCACAACACACATAAACAACACCCAAAACTATACTTCTCGGTCACTACGTCACCAAATCCATAACCAATTTCACAATAAAAATTCCAAACATTATACACAAGGATAAAGCAAGGTAATACTATAGTCACATCTCATATTTCAATATTGAATCCATCAAGTTCACTTCCTTCAAGACCACAAGTTCATGTTCAAGTTTACAAGACAAAACCATTCTCCGATTTAGCAAACATGTAATATTACACACATAGTGAACTTCTCCATACTTCACCAACATAACCAACATGATATACACCATATCTCATGCATAAAATATATTAAACCATAATAATAAACACTTACCAAGTCTTGTACAAAGGTGATCTTGTCCACAAAGATGAGAGCTTAGGGTTTGTGTGATATTAGAAATGTTGAGATAATTCTAGAAAAAGCATGAGAGTCCAAATGAATTAAAAATATAATTTTGTGCCCCTTTTATAGTCCCTTTTAGTCTCTCTTATCCAATTCTTGGCATTAAATGCATTGGTTGATTTGGTCAAATGGAAGATTGAATCTTTTCCACATTTGGGCCATTTTTCCATGTGATTTTGGGCCTCATTTGGCCCAATGGCACAAGACTCATGTAAACCCAACAATTTAATGAATAATTCATCAAATCTCTCACGTATAACTAATTTCGTAAATGTACACGTAGTCGTATAGGTTCGGAAATGTACGGGGTGTTACACCTCCTACAAAGGTCTAATCCCATGTACTGGGCCCAATATAAATTATCTCATCAATAACACTACAAAATACATACTTTTGACTCTCGACACTTGAGTAAAGTGTTACACCTCTACTACTTTTTGAGTACAACTACCTTTATGTAACAAAACAAATTGATGACTGAAATACTTCTAAGTCCTCGGGAATAATGAGATCTCACTCAAGCTGATAGCATAGAGTACTGAAGAGTTTATTCACGAACCTGCATATATGAAAGCTGGGGGATAGGTCAGTTGGGTGACACTATGCATGTTTGGTGCATCACCGATGAGTTCGGCGACTCTATTTCAGTCGCCAAAGTAGTGCGGTGGCATTTTCGTAAATATGTTGGCCCCAATTTGCTTCAACTATAAATAGATTTTTGTGACTTCAAACCCTATCTTTTACATAATTTAAGATATAAAAAGTTGTAATCAAACCCTAAATTTTGGGAATTAGCTTTTATATTAATTTTCTACACTGAAATTGAAGAATTACTTGTGAATAATTCAATCTAATGACAGATTTGAATGAGCATGATGATATAATTTCTTTATCTTTTATTATGCTTGGCTAATTTTCCCCAACTTAGGGGTGTGTGATGATTGGGTGTTGATAAATGCATGGGTAGTAATCATTTGCCTTCCTAATTGATTATTTATTATGGATTTAACTATTATTCCATATTTCAACTCACAATTGGAGGTTGCAAACTTTAGTTGAGCTTAGATCCTTTAACTTTCTTGAGAAATTGGATGTGGGCAAGGGATAATGGTTAATAATGACTTAATTGAGATCTATTAATGGTAGATCTTAGAAATAATGCTATCAAATTGAGGTTTTAGTTTGGTCATGATGGTACACATGTGGGTTTGAGAAAATCCACTTGTGAAATTTAGTGCGTAATTGAGAAATTAGCATTAAAACTCAAAATCTAGCCTACCCATAGTTGTGATTAAATTAAGGTAAATTGTTACTTACCCATGTATGGTTCTACTCTCATGATAACACACCCCTAATTTAGTTTTATCATTGGTTACTACTTTCAAGTCTTATTTATTGTAATTCAACTCTCTTGATACCTACAATCAAAGGTGCTCAAAAGTGTTTACAAATCCCCCCTCCCATTCATTTACTTTTATTGTTTTAAATTAAAACGTGCAAGCATTAAGTGAGTTGCTTACACTCTAAAGTGAACTTTACAAATTTATTCTCTGTGGTTCAACTCCAACCACAAAGTACGATTAAAAATATTGACAACGACCGCGTGCACTTTTTACAGGTGTAATTGAGTGTTATCATCTATCTAATGGATTTTGTTGAGATATTAATTTGTTAAGTTGAACTTTGCTATTTTTTTCTTAAAAATGGCTAAGTATTTGTGTCAAGTTTTGGGATAGATGGTTCTCCCACTGAAGGGTTAGTATGGGTGCCGCTCATGGTCATTTGGGTTGTGACAAAATCATTGGCTTTTACACTTCCCAAATTTTCTTTGAAGTTGGATTTCCTCACTTCAGGCAGTTGTTGTTCCAACTCTACATTAATTTCTTCTTCAATGACTTGCTTATTTGGAATATAACACTAGAAAAAGAATAAGTTAATTGGTTAGAACTTGAACAAGAATCTCTCACACTTATATACTCTATTCTTGTATCTCTTCTTTTCCACATCTCTCAGATGCACTTGTTCACTCTCTATTTTACCTCTCAAACTCACTTCACTTAATTTTGTCTGCTCACTCTTTTTTTTTTAACAACTCACTCTCTCTCTTTTTTTCTCTCTAGAGTTGTCAAGTTGCTCACCCTTGCTCCTCTCTATCTTTTGTCTCTCATCCTCACTTTTGTTTGTTGTATAAAAGGATATGATTGATGAAGTACCACCCCCTTTCTTTCCTTGGAAAAATATGCAATATGAAGTATCATAAAAAACCCACATACTTTCCAAGAATTTCTCTTATATCTTTTAGAGGACTTCTAACATTAATCTAATTTTTGATTTTCCACAAGCATTTGTTGTGTCCCTTTGGTCTTTTTTATATACTTTGGGCTTCCACTTCACCTCATTAGTTGAAGGATAGTTTGAAGATTTTCTCGTGGATTCATGTTCTCTTTTCTTTCTTTCATCCAACTCATTATTCTCTTTCTTTATCATTTCATAGTGTTTTTGCAACTCCCTGTGAAACATCTCTTCGTCCCTTCCTTTCAATTTTTTATCTTTCTTTCTTTTGGTATTCATGGATGTATTTCATAACCTTAAAATTACTTACATACAAACAAAGATTTTTAGAAAGTAAAATGACCTCACCAAGAAAATGAACCACACCCTTATATGTATCACTCAAATAGTAGCTCTCAACACTCGTGTATCACACTAAGAATCTCATAATTCTTTCCTTTTTTCACTCATGAAATGATTCTCAAAGTTCTTCCATGAACCACCATTTCAAATGCTTCAAATCAAATTCCAAAGTTGGGTTCAAGATGGAGTTTATTTCAATAAAGAAAAGGACTATAAAAACTATAATAGACTGTAAATAAATAAAGACACCACAAAAATAAAGAAAAAAATCATGAAACAAATTGACAAGAAATAAAGATATAAGCATAAAATCACTAGACTACACTAAGTATGAACTAATACTCAAAGTATCTAGCAAAGGAATAGTAGAAATTTAAATGTAGTGTATAAACACTTTCAAGAAGACCTAGAACATGTTCACATTTGCTTTTGAATCCAAAGGAGCTGCAATGACCTTTGCAATCCTCCAAGTGACTTTTGAG
This sequence comes from Capsicum rhomboideum, assembly GCA_031232105.1. Lineage (NCBI taxonomy): Eukaryota > Viridiplantae > Streptophyta > Magnoliopsida > Solanales > Solanaceae > Capsicum > Capsicum rhomboideum. The sequence goes on along the minus strand of CP124711.1, from coordinate 97,828,909 downwards.
TTTCTGAATGACCAAAAGTTAAAGAAACTTCAAATCAATGAACTTTTCAAGGAGATAAAACATAGATCAGATTTTCCAGCATCCTAAGTCACTAAATTGAAAGATAAAATATTGAACAAACCATAAACAAGTGAAGAACACTAAAAGTTATTGTGAACGTCACTATTCACTTGAGATTATTTTTTTTTACTTTTTTGGGTTACTATTCATGCTATAATAACTTTTTTTTTCTTTTTTTTTTCCAGATTTTTGTTTTATAGTTTACTTTTGATCAAATTAGTTGAACAGGTAGGTATAAGAATACCCGACCATCCAAAGCTCTGATACCACTTGATAATAACTACGGATAGCTGAAGACTTTAGAAGTAGAAGTTAGAAAGAGTGACGAATTGATTCTTGAGAAAAGAAGACAATCTCAAGTATTTGGTACTTGAAATCTTGTTTTAACAGTAAAACAAGCAGTGAATTAATTAAGTAGAAGAAGAATAAAAAAAAAGGGAGGGAACTCAAACGAGAAATCTTATCATTGAAGAAATTCAAGATATGGTTTAAGGTAGAACAACAAGGACATAACACTAAAGAGAAACTCAAAGTTCTCCAAAGCCACAAGACTGCTAATATAATTAAATAAAACTATGTTATAATGATGAAGAATGAACCCCTTTATGTAGAAGCCTAGAAAGGGGTTGTCATTCTCCCTTGAAATTATCAAAGGGCCAGTCAAAATAAACTAAATAAACTAGTAAAATCTCTTGGTCCATAAAAGACTACAAACACTTTGTTCAATAAAGCTATAATGACAGTCAACATAACATTAAATAAGCTTCTAGAATGTGACTTTGGGCTGCTGAGCTTACTCCTTCTTTGGACGCATTTTTGACCATAATCCAGCTCCTTTTGGTCTTCAATTTGGGCCTCCAAATAGTTGCGAGACTTTTTTTAAAATATTCAGCTTTGAGCTGGAGCTATTCTTCTATCATAAGACATATTTGCATTGCTAATTGAAGCCCATTAAAGTGTCAATATTTTCTGGCTCTTGATGAAGTTAAGCTTACTTGGATGCTATCACCAGAGTTGATAATTGGAGCTGGGGGTGTTCATAATTCTGATTAGGTCAGTTTTTTATTAAAATCAAAATCAAAACAATTTAGTCAGTTTTTAAATTTCTAAACCCAAACCAAATCAAATCAAACCAGAGCAAATAAAATATAAATCATCGGTTTGATTTTTATCGGTTTGATTCGATTTAGTTTGATTTTTTGATTTATAATAAGGTAATAATAAATTAATAAAATAATAGAGAAATGAGACAACTATTTCAAATGAACATTATGAATGAATAAATTTCTTTTTATTATTACAAGATGAATGGATGCGAATCTTTTATTATTTTTCAACACTATTTCAAAATTTTAGCATGTTTAAGTTGTATAATTGTAGAGGTTCCCCCGTTTCACATGCCTAACATCCTCAAAAGCAATATACAACTTTAAATAAAATGGTCAACCCTTTGAAAAATTGAAAGGACAAGCCATTGAAAAGTACTAGAATGATGTCTTAGAAAAGAAAATTAAAAACTGATTATACACCACACCACATATACAATTAGACAATTAGACTTATAATGTCAAGCAATTAGACTTAAGAGTGTTGGGTTTGGGCATATTATTTGAGAAATGAAATCTAAAAGTGTTGTAATTCGCGTGAAATACTACGACTAAAATCAAATTAATGATTAAAATGTATAAAATATTTATAATTATTTATGAAAAACTAATATCATATATACAAATAATTTTAATTTTTTTTTTGAATATAATTTATCGATTTGATTTGGTTGTTGTTTCGATTTTTTTAATAGAACCTAAACTAAATCAAATATTGTTGGTTTTAAAATTCTAAAATCAAATCAAATCAAATGTCAATTATTTTGATCAGTTTAGTTTGATTTTTCACCAATCCGAGAGCACCCCTAGTTGGGGCCATAAATGATAAAGCTTAAAGGAAACAAAGTGGATCTATCTTGGTGGATCTTATTGTAGCTTTGATACCATATTGAGATTTAGAGGAGAAGGATCTTAAAGGATAATATTATTGAATCTGACAACAAGTTTCTAAATACATAATCTACAATCAACTGAAGTTAAAATATAGGGAACTATCTGTTAAAGAAACTTTCACACATAGAAACTAATAACTACTCCTAGATATGTTTCAAAATATCAGGAGTCTTATTCAAAGTATAAAAAATTAGCAATAGGATATAAACAAAATAACATTGTATGAGTTGGTGAAATAACAAGAAGACAACATAGTTAATAGTGACATGTTTCAAAAGCTCTTTAAGTAAGACGATCAGGTTTGTATTATATACCATCTTTTATAAAAAGACTAGAAAAAGAAAAAAATAATACGCGGTAAATTTTTTTACTCACACAAATTTAAAAGTATTTGAAGTTGTCAAATATTTTAGTTACTTTCAAAACCAATCTTAGGTCTTCTAAATGTTTACATCTAATCATAGTTAATTTAACTTAATATGATAAAATAACCTGATTTGATATATATATATATATCCAATCGGATCCGGCTCCTCTTCATTTCCGCCCTCTTCATTTTCTCCAAGTCCCCATCTTGATTAATGACACATGGCCTAATTAAATTAAATGGCTAAGATTTAATTTATTTCAAACTAAATCTCTAACCATGGTTCATATATTAAATATATTATATCAATTAAAAATAGCCTGCTTATCTCTATCGTTTCTCAATATTCCCTCCAAGCTCGATTATCTCTCTAAATTTTCTCTCATTCTCTCCAAAATTATCAGTTCTAACATAGCTACTACCTACTGCGAGGCAACCATATCCATCAGTGGAGGCAAACATATCCAGCAGTGGAGGTTGCAAACTTGTAACACAATTTCACATAAGGCATAAATAAGACAGTGGATATTTCACAAATACACAAATACAAATTCCACAGTGCTAATGAGAAAACAAAATATCAAATAAAGAAAACGAGTAGCGAATATTTCACAAGCATCTGATCAAACTAATCTCAAAGGAAGAAAACAGCCGGTACAACTTTTAAAATGTAATAGCAAAGGATGAAAATAGCTTGGGTCTTTAACTTCTAACATGTAATATTAAAAAAAAATTAAAAATTTAATTAATAAAAGTTTGGTTCTCCGATGTATCGAAAAACCGTGACCCTTAAAACGAACATTGAATCGAAAAAAATTTGAAATCGAAGAATCGAATTAATTCAGCTCGGTTCGATTTTTTGGTATTTTTATGTCCACCTCTAATGACTGGTACTGGAGCAAACACCTAGTAAATCTTATACGTTGTATTGTAGTTTCTAACGTGGGTGTATCTCATGAGAAATAAAATAGTCCGAGTAAGAATCATGAGCAAAAGAATGGGAGAATTGAAAAATGTTTTGGAAAATATTCGTAATGAACACATTCCAAATTTCCCTTTTATTGTCGAGTTCTGAAATAAGTATATGTTTTGAGATGAAATTAAACAGAGTTGTTATAATGACTGCTAAAGATTCATTTCTATAACACAAATTTGCCAAATTAGAGCTGATAATTTTGGAGGGAATGAGAGAAAATTTAGAGAGATAATCGGGCTAGGAGGGAATATTGAGAAACAATAGAGATAAGCATGCTATTTTTAATTGATATCATATATTTAATATATTAACCATGTTTAGGGATTTAGTTTGAAATAAATTAAATCTTAGCCATTTATTTTAATTAGGTCATGTGTCATTAATCAAGATGGGCACTTGGAGAAAATGGAGAGGAGTCAGATTCATATCCAATCTATACTGCTTGAACTTTTAAAAATATCAATGAATATTAAATTCTTCAAAAGTAATACTCCCTTCGTCCTAATTTATGTGATGTACTTTGACTTGATACGAAGTTTAAGAAATAAAGGAAGGTTTTTGAAACTTGTGGTCTAAAATGAGTTATAGATATTTGTGTGGTTGTAAATTATTTCATTAAGGGTAAAGTGGGTATTTTAAAATTAAATTATTACCAAATATAAAAATATGTCATTTTTTTGGAATTGACTAAAAAAAAAGGTATGTCATATAAATTAGGACAAAGGAAGTATATTTTTAGAGAATCCAACACAATTATGATATCAAAAGTGAAGAATCAACCGATTTAGTACCTAACCATACAATATTTTGTCTTTTCTGCTCTTCAATATGCTGCTGCTTTGTTTCGTAATGTGAAATGCCTAGATACCCTCTTGACTCAACTGATATATTACTGCATATATTTTATAGTTTACCCTTTCTCAATTGCTTTGTTGTCATACATCTGATTGCTGCACAACACCTACCCCTTCAAAAAGTCAACATTCCTGAGCCTGCATTAGTTGAATGCAAAGCGGGGCTTTCAATATTTTAATTATAGCAGAAGTGAAAAGAAAAGAAATTTATTGATTGGGGTGGCTGCTGCTCTCATCATCCATACCATCATCCTTCTTTATCTACCAGCTACAGAACCTCCTATGGCGACCAAGTCAGCATTTGCCCGTCTTTTTTTTTCGTTTCCTGTCTTTACCAGCAAAGAACCAAACTCATTTTCCTCGTCATTTCTCTACTTACAGCCACTGTAGTAAGTCTTTGATTGATAAATACAATCCAAAGTTTTTTTTCCCTTTTTAGCTTACTTTTGGTGATTACTCAATACCCAACTAATGTTTCTTTAGTTCTTGTAATTTGTTTCTAACACTTTGCTAATTTTTTTTTTTTTTTTTTAACTCTATCAGGGAGAAGGGTCTGAAATTTTAATCTTTTAGTTTCTGCATGTGAGTGCTTTCTGAAAATCTTGGGAAATTAGTTATTTCTGCGATGTCTGGTTCTAAGCTTTGGCGTATCGGGATCAGCTTGGTTCTATGGATTTGCTGGTTTTTGCTATTTAGGGGGGCAGATAGCCAAGTTACTCATCCAAATGAAGGTAGCGTTTTGAATCTTTAAGGTTCCATTGGATTACATAATTTGTAAAAATTTTCGATAGCATTATTGAATGATGTAAGAGACATCTCACTTCCTGCAGCGGGCTTAAGTATTCACGCTCAAACTCTTTTTTTTTAATTTTCATTTCAATTGTCCAAAGTCTAGTAATTTGTTAAGGAAGAAGCTGTTGATGTTCGGAATTTAATTGTTTTAGTTCTTTTTTTGGGGAGGAACCTTTCTTCTTTTTTTTTTTTTTTTTTTTCTTTCTGTTAGATATATGATTGTGGGTTGAGGGTAAGGGGTTTCTGAACAGCGTCAATGGTGTAAAGAGGAATATAACTGAACTACAAAAGGGCTATCAGAATTTGCACTCCTGCTGGCCAGGCAAGTGCCCTTATGTAGCTGGGAAATGCTAATGTGCTACAGATATCCAACTGCAGAATTTTTTATAATGCTGCACTTCTTCTTGCTTTTACATGAGAAGCATGGTAACTTTTGAATTTGTGTGACAGTAAAAGCATTGCGTGCCATCAAGAAAAGTTTGGTTGATCCAAATGGGAATCTCAGTAACTGGAGGCGAGGAGATCCATGTATGTCAAATTGGACTGGGGTTTTGTGCTACAATGAAACTAACAATGATGGTTATCTTCATGTTCGAGAACTGTAAGACCTTTATCATACTTGAGACTACCTCTTGCTATTGCATCATGAGCATGGATGTTCTCAACATGCTTAATTTTTCAAACACACTTCTAAATCTACGGGTTACTTCAGAATAAATGTTGTGTCTCTAATTTGGTTCTTGTGAAGATATGACAGCTGGGCCTAACTCAACCCAAAAGCTAGCTCATGAGGGGAGGATTGCCCAAGTCCATATAAGCAAACCGCCAGTCCATTCCCCAACCAATGTGGGACATTCACTCACTCTAACACCCCTTTCACGCCTAGGGCCCAACTGGAGAGTGGATCGGGAGCCCAAACGGGGATGGACCTGGCTCTGATACCATGTAAAGATATGGTACCTAGGCTTAACTCAACCCTAAAAGTTGCTCATGAGGGGAGGATTGTCCAAGTCCATATAAGCAAACCGCCAGTCCATTCCCCAACCAATGTGGGACTTTCGCCCACTCTAACACTCCTCTTCACGCCCAGGGTACAACTGGCGCGTGGATCGGGAGCCCAAACGGGAATGGACCTGGCTTTGATACCATGTAAAGATATGACACCTGGGCCTAACTCAACCCCAAAAGTTAGCTCATGAGGGGAGGATTGCCCAAGTACATATAAGCAAACCATCAGTCCATTCCCCAACCAATGTGGGACATTCATAAGCAAACCACCTGTCCATTCCCCAACCAATGTGGGACATTCACCCACTCTAACACCCCTCTTCATGCCCAGGGCCCAACTGGAGCATGGACCGGGAGCCCAAACGGGGATGAACCTGACTTGATACCATGTAAAGATATGACATCTGGGCCTAACTCGATCCCAAAAACTAGCTCATGAGGGGAGGATTGCCCAAGTCCATATAAGCAAACCACCAGTCCATTCCCCAACCAATGTGGGACATTCACCCACTCTAACAGTTCTCAATAATGCATATCACATTGTTTATTCTTCTGAATTTTTGCCGTTTTGCCTTTATTAATTGCTTCCAAATCTGTTACTGAATTCAGGCATGGTACTTTAATCTCTCTATTCCTTTATTACTTAGTTGCTAGCTCGTACTGAAAGAAGTTCACTCCCTTTAGTCAAGTAGGTAAAGTAAGCATATAAACCTCTTTGCCGTAGTATCAATTTGAACGAAGCAAAGAAGGCAGCATATTAGAGAAAGGGGGACAGCTTTAATTGAAGCAGGGGTGGAGCTCCTCAAAGAGACTCGGAAGTCGCCACAGTTCTGGAGGATATGAGTGGAGAATTGTCCAGGGATTTAATCCAAAAAGTCACAACATATCGGATCCTGACATAGCTGTAAGTACCAGATGTGATCGATATCATCACTGAAAACCATGCTAAATAAATCTATTCCAATTCGCCTCATCTAATAGGTGGCATACTTTGTTAGTTCTATTTTGGATTCTACAGATATAAGAAAAGAAAAGGCATCAGAGCTGAACAGGGAGAATTGAAATTGATTTTGTAACACGAAAGTGATGATTGAGAGAAAGCGAAGCCATCATGTCATGTCTCAAAGTCATACTTGGATCCCAAGAAGAGACCTTAGAAGTTGCTTTAGACTCTTATTCACATAGCTGAAAGTAGAAATCATGCTAGTGAAAATCTATTGAGCATCCCATTTTGTCATATCACACATTTTCTAGGATCTAAACGGGGGAGCCTGCAAATCATCCTGCTCTGTTCATATATACTAGGTAGATTCTTGCTATGCAGGTATACATACAAGCTTGGTACTGTCTTGTACTGCTCTCACCATATCACATGCTTGAATTTGAGAATAGGAGATTCCCTGAAGAATTGGGACAAATCTCCCAATTGGCCTTGTTATCTACTTGGTGTACAACGGACATACTAAATCATCAAGTACCTACTGTCTAGGATGCATATTTTGGCATAATATTTTATTGGCATCAACAATGTCACTGTGGTTTGCATTAATACATCATGACATTAAAGTTTTTCTGAGGGGTACAAAAAAAAGATTATGGTCAACAGAGAGACTAACTATTTGATAAGTAGTTGGTTTCGTCCTTGCACAAATATGCACCTTGTAGTTCTGTTGAAAAAATAAATTAGCTTCGTCTCGAGTGCATGATTTTACCTAGTTTGTGTATTAAGAAATTAGCGTTAAGATACATGTACAGTTTACTTCATGATTAAGGAAATTATATTATGATACATGTGTTAGACTAGATGTACTATACTAGCTACCTGTTAGAAGAATACTTATAAATTTCCAGGTATTATAACCATTTTATAAAAGCAAGTTAAGTGAACCAAAGAAGAATCATTTCCTCCACTTGTCTTCAACAAAATTTGAGAGATTGAATGCCCTCCTTCCTAAATTTCGAGCATTTGGTATAGTGCTACTTGTCCGGAGGGATCTATGGAGAACTCAAATTCTTGAAGATTTGAAAGAATGAATCTTCGGTTTGAAATGAATGTGAATGAGATTAGCTACTATTGCTATGAGGATGCTGGGTTAGAGAACCACTCGCTTGAAGAAATTGTTTTGGTACGTGGAACTACCAATATTTCAAAAGTTAAACAACTTTAGAAAGATAATTTTGACGTTAAGGAGCCAAACAAGAGTTTAAACCCTGACAAAATAATTGCTTTTGGAGTGTACCTGTATGAGTAAAAATCTTGAGTAGAAAGGTAGCGAATGATGTGACACGAAAATGATAGATATGAAACACGGTTTCATCTATCAAAGGATTGATGACACGATATTTGAGAAGGTTTCTTTTTATAAAACTCAATTAAAGATGAAGATGACAATGTGGATGCAGATGATGACGACGAGGAGATATGAGTAAGATTTGATGGATGATCAAATCGTTGTAAGAGTTCTACGATCCTTGAATTCACGATTTAATTTTATGGTTGTAATTGAGGACTCCAAGGACTTTGACACCGTGATCAGTGATGAACTTGCCGCCTTTGTAAGTCCATTAAGAAAAACATCCGCAGCAAGAATCAATCAAACAAGCTTTGCAAACATTGGTTTTTGAAGAAGAAAGATGAAAAATGTTGCTAGCATAAAAGAAGTGGTGGACATGGACAAGGTAGAGGAAGATCGAAGAAAGAAGTTGAGCTTGATATTTTGAAGTAAGAAAATCAAGTTGTGGATGCCTTGCCTTTATAAGTCATTAAAGATTGACGTCTTCCAAAACATTCTTTTGAAGTGATGAATCAATTTTAAAAGGGGGTGTTGAAAAAATAATCTTGATTCATCTCAAGTACATGAATTTCCCAGTTCATATATTAAGAAATTAATGCTAAGGTATATGTATAGTTTTATTCATGAATTAGGAAAAAAAGAAAAGTCTCGACTTAAATTATGATAATACTAGACTAGGTACATGTTTAAAGAATACCTATTAATTCCTAGGCACTATAGCCGTTTTAAGGAAGAGTTGAGTGCAGGGAAAAAGAGTCATTTCCTCCAATTCTCTTCAACAGAATTTGAGAGATTGAGAGTTCTCCTCCTCTCTTAAGTTTCCATCAAGTTCTACACTCGTAAATGCATTAATAAAAAATGATAAATGGGATGTGTGTGCTAGCTAATTTTCAATAGTTGGACAAGGAAGATTTGAAGTGTAGAGATTGTAATTGAGAAGCCCTCTTTAGGGTCCTAGTTGTCCAGTAGAAGCACAGACTTTGGATAATTTGTGATTTTACCAACTTTTTCTGCGTTGAAAGAAGACAGTCTCACAAAAATTTTAGTGTCTGAAGTTTCAATTCTTGACCTCAGATGTTTCGCTTGTTATGGTGTTCGTAAACATTTTGATGTTGCTTGAAACAAGTGATGGACGATCATTCTGGAGATTGATGACATTTCAGTAGACTATGTTTCAATAATCTGCAATGTGATAAGTCCTTGAGTTTCTCCTCTTAACAGGCAATTGCTGGATATGAATCTGTCAGGAAATTTGTCACCGGAGCTTGGTCGCCTATCTTATATGAAAATATTGTAAGTTCGGATATTTAACAAATGCTATTCTCTTCTGAAAGGTTTCTGCTTTTCAAAACTTTTTCAGTTATAGCTTCTTTACATTGTAGTTTTTCTTTTTATCCTTCATTTTCTGCTTACCTTTTGTTTTTTAACCTAAAAAGGGATGTAATGTGGAATGCAATTAGCGGGACAATCCCAAAGGAGATAGGAAATATCAAAACACTTGAATTATTGTAAGTTAAACTTGTTTTTTTTAGTATTCCCTTCTTTTTGCTGAAATTATGACTTCCTTTAGATTGTTCCCTCTGTCCTTGTGGTTCTCCTCATGGGGGAATGAGCGAATATCTGTAGATGTTTCGACAATTCCAGCGTTTACTTATTCAGGAAATATTACATTGTGATACCTAGTAATTTTTCTTGCTGTTACTTTTTTTATTTTTTTATTTATGATTTCAGGCTTCTGAATGGAAATAAATTGACGGGTTCTTTGCCTGAAGAACTTGGTTATCTTCCCAACTTGAACAGGATACAAATTGATCAAAATCACATATCAGGGCCCTTACCTGTATCATTTGCGAATTTGGACAAAACAGCACATTTGTAAGAAGTTTCTTGAGATTGATGATTACTAGCTTCCTTACAGCCCACACCAGCATTCTCGGTTGTTTGATGCCACATGCATCGCTGTCATTAGATTTTTCATTTCTTATTTGCTGATATATATTTTCCATAATGTGATTTGTTTTTCTGTCAGCCACATGAATAACAATTCGATAAGTGGGCAAATTCCACCGGAGCTATCTAAACTTCCAAAGCTACTTCACTTGTAAGTGACAATATGAAACTTTAACGCTTTTAGTGCCTGCACAGTCCTTCAGATGGTGTGAATTAAGATGTTTCTCAAGGCTCAACTAGAACTATTGCTTTTAATAATAATACGTTCAGAGTCCTTTCCTATCAGGAAAGATAAAAGGAATGCTTTATCTCTCATCAGTGGAGATGGAGAGTATTATTACTGGATCCAACTGAAACCCAGCGTTTTCGACACAGAATATGAATAGATAGTGAACAATCACTAAATTATCAATAAATATTAGATTCTGAACCCATAATTTTAGAAATGTAATGGTCTCACAGCTAAGAACATAAAGCTTGAACTGATAAATTGAAATCCTGAATCCGTCTCTCTCATGGCTTACTCTTTGTTTGTTCAAGGAAAACGTGGGTACTGAATGATTATTTCTATCTCTTCTTACTATTTGCAAGAAACTATCCTTTCTTTCTTTTTGAGGAATTAAAACACCCGTAGACTCTTACTGAATGACTTCTTCTGTGTTATCACCAAAGAAGTATGTCACTGTATCAAAATTCATTTGATAAATACAGAATGAGGTTGAGACCAAAAAATTAACCATAAAATGTTCAGCTGAAATTAAACCTTGATTACCATGATACAAAGGCCTCGTTAATATCAATTAATGCACACTAATATTGTATATAGAAATGAATTTTTCTGGATAGACTAGATAAAGATCCTCCTTAGAATGCTGTGTGGTTTTGATCTATTTAATAAAAGCTTAGCCTGGTGCACTAAGCTCCTGCTATGCGTAGGTCCCCAAAGGGCCTAACAGCATCGGGTCTATTCTACATAACCTTACTTTGCAGTTCTTGTGTGTTTTTGATCTATTTAACCTGATGAATATTATATAAAAGACTTATCACTCTTTTCCTTAATTTTCCAGGCTGCTTGATAATAACAACTTATCAGGTTACCTTCCACCAGAGCTTGCTCAAATTCCAAATTTGCGCATACTGTATGCTATCTTTCTTTGCTATGTGTATAATACTTTTTGGATTACTGATATTAGGATACCTTCTCGTTGGTGATAACTTTGGTGCCAAGGTACTTTCTTCTTGATTGTGAAAGAGGTTTCCCTCATGATGAGTTTGGGGAAGTGTGACGTAAATTGAAATTCGGTTGCAGATATAGAAAGAAGAGAAGGCAGTTGCAACAAGTTACTAATTGTCAAGCTATGTTTGGTGAAGTAGCTAATGATTAAGAAGTGTGAAGCCCATCACATAAGACTATACTTGATGTACACAGCTGGATATACTAAATTGCTAAAGTTTGTTCGAAATATCAATACAGGATCTCTTAGACGTAGCTTTTTCACCTTTGGTAAAGCAAAACTTGGTAAAGTCAATAAAGAAATAATAATCATGAGAGTTGCCACTGGAATAGTATGCTGACTACAACAGAAAATCTTCGAAACCTGTCATTGCTTTGAAGATAACTAATATCTCTTAAGCATATCAAAAGATTTTATGGTACTAGCAAAAGATGAAAAAGTTCTTGTTATTTCTAATGAGGCTTTATTTATCAAGGAAATAGTTGAGAACTGTTTCTTTCGGGTAAAAAGGATTAGAGCTCTTAATGAATATAAGATCAGCAACAGTATGATCTTGAATCAATTTTCTGAGCATAGTTATCACCTATAAGATTTTTCTATAGATAAGAAATGTCATGTTGTGTATACATGTTAATTCTGATATAGATGGATATCAACAGGGTCCATATTTCTAGTGGAGTTTTGACATGAAAGATTAAGCTCATAAAATGGACTAACCCTTTGTAGGAGATGTCTATGTACATATCTGTTTTTGTTTATTCTTTCTGACAAGTTCTTTTACTGTCTCAATTTTTGTTCTTTCTGCTATAACATCCATTTATTCCGTAAGCATAAAGGTCTCATATTTGATTTTATCCTTATTTTGTAGTCAACTTGATAATAACAACTTTGAAGGAAGTCAGATACCTGATTCATATGGGAATATGTCACGTTTGTTGAAACTGTAAGTCCATTAAAATCTCTTGTTTGTGCTGAATTAGAATTAATGGCATGATGATAGAAATTATTTACGTCCAGGCGGTTCATGGACCATAACTTCAAAAGATTTTGTGTCACAGCTCTTATAATCTTCCTGTGAATAGGCATAACTGTTCGAATACTTTGCAATCGACATTAGTTTTTATGGGTTCTGAGACTGCATTGGGTGCACAGGCGACACCTATACATGTAGAATCTTTGATGGATAGAACTCCTATTTAACTTATTATAGAATTACAATCATTCGAAGTTGATTGTGATTTCCTGTTGGAGATTCTTTCAATGGTGATTCACCTTGTTACTATTCGGCAGCAAAGGAATAGCAATTATTTGAAGCAACCAGTGGAATAACATTGAAGTTACCAATCAAAAGAAATAAAAAGGGGACTGAATAACAGGATGAGAAAACGGTGAAAAAAGTGAAAGAAAACATCAGTTCATCCTAACCTCAAATAGTAAGTAACAGGAAACAAATACCACAAGAGATAATTTACTCACCTGTTTCCTGTAAAGCTTACATATATCAAGCTAAGAACTTTTGGAATAGAGATTCTGGAACAACTGAATGTTTTTACAATTTCAGTAGCTTATATTTTTGCATCTTCCAGATTGTAAGCAAGTATATTTGCTTTCTCATGCTTCATTTTTTTGAAGTCATAAAATTTGTTTCAAGAAAGTAGTAAAACCTTGCATTTAAATTCCTCCTGAGAGCTTGTATTAATTTGAAGTGATTATGCATTTCATTCTTCCAGGAGTCTGAGGAACTGTAGCTTACAAGGACCAGTACCAAATCTGGGCAACATACCTAACCTTACTTACATGTAAGAATAGATTTCATGTTCTATGTCTGTGACACTATATGGGCATTTATACACTTTTATATTACAATGCTGTTTCCGTGGAGAAATCAAATGTTAATAATCAGGATTCAATCCAGGAACACAGATTATTTGCTTTAGGCTAACAGCGACATCACTTAAGATCAATATCCAACGTAATTACCCTTTTTGGTTATTACTTGCTTTTGGCAACATGCATATTCTAATTAATTAATTTCTTATTTCAGAGATCTCAGCCTTAACCAGCTAAGTGGGTCCATCCTGTCGGACAAGCTTAGTGACAATATGACGACAATGTAAGAGCTTAATCCAGTTTTGCTGTAAGCTTTATCATGAGTTATTATTATCTACTACTACTTGCTTAAATGATATTGTTGGGTCCACGATACTGTTGATTTGTTATTTTCTGAAGCAATATTTTACTTCTGATTGTGGCAGTGATCTGTCATACAACAACCTCAACGGAACTATTCCTTCAAACTTTTCACGCCTTCCTCATTTGCAGAAACTGTGAGCATTGTTTCCTCTGCTCTTCATCATTTTTGTTATACTAGAGACACGTCTTCTATTAAATAATTTTGTTAGTCGTTTACCCTTCAACAACATAAATAGCTCGCTACAAATATCCATTAATTTATTATTTTATTTTGCTGTCAGGTCACTAGAAAACAATTCATTAAGCGGTTCTGTTCCATCAATAATTTGGCAAAATAGGACATTCAACGCAACGGAGACACTTATCTTGTAAGAACTGAAATTTGGAGAGATTCATATTTGCTTCTAAATTTATCATGAAAATAAAAGATTTGTTCCCATAACGACATCATTTTTGCTATCCTATGTCTTAATTTTTCCTATCTGTCTAGTCTTTGATAACTCCATATTTTTTTTTTATCAGTACAAATGTATTTAAGATGTATCTGCTGCAATACTGCAGGGATTTGCGGAACAATAAGCTTTTGAATATCTCAGGAACTCTGGTTAAACCACAAAATGTCACTGTTAGGTTTGTTTTTGGCATAAGCGTCATTTTCAATAATTCCTCTTGGTTTAAAGATACAATGTGAACATTTACATTTCCATTTTATTGTTCTAGTCTTCAAGGAAATCCATTCTGTTCAAATTCTTTTCTAATCAACTTTTGCGGACCTTACAATGGAGATGCTGGTGGTACCTTGCAATTGGCAAACAACACTGATTGTCCTCCTTTGGCGTGTCCTCCCCCCTATGAATATGCCCTGCCATATCCTACATGCTTTTGTGCTCTACCTCTTCTTATAGGATACAGGCTGAAGAGTCCTGGATTTCGTGATTTTCGATCATACGTGAATAAGTTTGAGTGGTATATCACGTTTGGTCTTAAGCTGAATATATCTCAATTACACCTGAACACATTTGCATTGGAAGCTGGTCCTCGGGTGAGGATGTACTTGAGGATTTTCCCCATCTATGTTGACAACAACAGCTCTCATTTGTTCAATAAAAGTGAGGTCCTAAGACTCCGTAGCATGTTCACTGGATGGCTGATTCCTGATAATGATCTTTTTGGACCTTATGAACTTCTCAATTTCACCCTACTTGCAGATTATAGAGAATGTACGTACGCCTCCTTTAATTAAACATAGTTTTCGAAAGAATAGTCAATGGAGAGGAATTAATCCCTCCACATCTTGATTGCTTTAGTTTCTTCAGGTATGTATCTGATTTCTGTTCTTTATGATTTACTCTTAGTTGACACTAGTTTGTTACGAGTGAACTTTTAAGAATCTTTAGCATGACTGAATCTGTATCATGATATATATAGAACTTGACTGTGATTAACTTATTCTGATGAGTAAATATTTTTGTATATCTCTTGCTTCTTCTTCTACTTCTGTTTTTGTTGGTGAGTTATTTTCCTTTGCTGATGACTTAATTGTTGGGCCATGCTGAATTTGGTGGCTTACCAATCCTTGGTGCAATTATGGGAGACATGAAATGATATCATAGCAATTATTGAAGCATTTAATAGCGAAGCCTTGCTATTCGTGTCCTTGTGATATGTAGTGTTTATTGTTCTTTTGCAGTCATCCCCCCTTCCTCATCATCTGGTGTTAGCAAGGGAGCTCTTGCAGGCATCATACTAGGGGTAATTGCTGGTGCGGTCACAATATCGGCATTTGTGTCACTTTTCATATTAAGACTGCATATGAAGAAGCACCACCGTGCCGTTTCAAAACGGAGCCTATGTGAGTATACTACAGTTACTAATCTTGAAGTTGATATTCTAAGTCATCCTTTCTTTTTTCATTTTAATTTAGGACCTTTTATTTTGTGTTGCTTTTTGCTATTGTAGCATTTTGATTTATTGTTGACTGTACATTCTCATACGTCTTTACCACTTGGATACACTTTTTACAAAGATACAGTAATCATGAAACTGAAAGATACATTGAATTATATATGTTTATATAGAATGATGAAAATACAGTGACATCAAATTAGATTTAGAATGATGAAGATACAGTCTCCATTTGAGAATACTGCACTTTCAAAGAGTATGATAATGAGTGTGTCATCTCTGCAAAGAAACATGAGATGTAAGATGCAGCTAGAGTTTTCAATTGTAAATATTCCTGAGAACAAGATCTTCTCTCTCATCTAGAAAGTTGTTCTAGTTCATGAGCTTACTGATCAACAGCATAATCATCTCTTGTTAGTGTATATTATCTTGAATATGAAGTAGTTCACATTTGAATAACACATATTGCTTATAGGCCTGCTAGTTATGTTATCCTCAATCTCAACTCTGATGCCATGAAGGTGGATATTATGGTATACTGTCTCAAACTAAAGTTATAAGCCTACATCTTTGTTTTGCAGTGTCAAAAATCTCTGTCAAAATTGATGGTGTCAAGGAGTTCAATTTTGAAGAATTGACACTGGCAACCAAAAATTTTAACAACTCCAGCCTTGTTGGACAAGGAGGGTATGGAAAAGTTTATAAAGGTACTTTAGCTGATGGGACAGCTGTAGCCATTAAACGAGCTCAAGAGGGGTCGTTACAGGGCCAAAAGGAGTTTCTTACAGAAATTGAACTGCTATCTAGGCTACATCACCGAAACCTTGTTTCTTTGCTTGGATATTGTGGTGAAGAAGGAGAACAGGTACCTTATTACTTCAATTGTCTTATCACCGTGAACAAAAATCAAATGGAGCTGAATGCTGAATTTTGTAAAACCAAAAGATTGTGCAGGAAGGAAAAAAAGGAATATATGATCTTTCTTACACCTTAGAAATGGATCCTACACACACGTGCACTCACACATAAAGATTACCAAACGGATACAGATTCAAGAGACCATTTTTTGCTAGCAGATAATTGATGGACTATTTTTTTTCTTCCAACAATTAATGGACTACTTTAATGTTGTGATTGCTGATATTATTTCGCCTCGCCGATTATAGGTCTTCTTTTTTTCTTCTTTATACATACACATGCCTTTCCCTCTTTCCAATTCCCAAATTTGAACATTTTGTCAATATTGTGCTTTTCCTGCAGATGCTGGTTTACGAATTTATGCCTAATGGTACTTTGAGAGACCACCTATCTGGTAAATAATATATAATTCACATTGTTCTTGCCTCCATTTATTTGTGCAAATCTTTTCCTTTTAGAACTTCATTTTGATAAGTAAAACGTTTAAGCACGCAAATGATAAACTGATTGACAACATCTAACCTAGCCCCCAACGACCCCACCTAATCCCTTCCAATGAAAATTGTACAAAATCAAACTTTCTGCTGGTTAGTCTTAGGGGATTGCTTTAAGGGAAAGCACTAGTGGAAATCAAGTCTTTCACCATATCAGCTGGGATTTTGATGGGTTAACTTGTGATGTGACAGGTAAATGTAAAGAACCTCTAAGTTTTGCTATGCGATTGAAAGTTGCCTTGGGTTCAGCAAAGGGCATACTCTACTTGCACACGGAGGCTGATCCTCCCATATTCCATCGAGATATCAAGGCAAGCAATATATTGCTAGACTCTAAATTTATTGCAAAGGTAGCTGACTTTGGACTTTCACGGCTAGCTCCAGTTCCAGATCTTGAAGGGACTCTGCCTGCTCATGTATCAACAGTTGTTAAGGGCACTCCGGTGAGTGTTGATTGTTCAAGAAAGTAGATATTTTGACCAAAACCATCCCCTAATATTTATATTTATCATCCTACCTTCTAATATACTTAAGAAAACTGTAGAGGGAAGTAAGTGACAAACTTGTAACTCAAAAGTGTATTCTCTGCAGGGATACCTTGACCCAGAGTATTTCCTAACTCATAAATTGACTGACAAGAGTGATGTTTACAGCCTTGGTGTTGTATTCCTTGAGCTGCTTACCGGAATGCAGCCAATTTCACATGGCAAGAAC
Source organism: Capsicum rhomboideum (assembly GCA_031232105.1). Lineage (NCBI taxonomy): Eukaryota > Viridiplantae > Streptophyta > Magnoliopsida > Solanales > Solanaceae > Capsicum > Capsicum rhomboideum. Next base: position 97,811,149 of record CP124711.1, on the reverse strand, counting down.
ATTGTTAGGGAGGTACTGTCTTACTCCTTGCCTGTCCATGAGTAGGCTAGAAAATATGCTGTCTACCTTTGTCATATACAAATATCTGTATTCTCCGGACGAGGCTAGGATTCATTGTCTTCGGAGTGTTAAAACATAAGGGATTTGAGGAATAAGATCAAGTTTATTGGTTCAAATTCCACCTTCAAAACGGGCTATGATTGCCTCTTCCTGAAAATAAGTAATAACTTGCTCAATTTGATATAATTCAACCCTCTTCCTGAAAATAAGTAATAACTTGCTCAATTTGATATAATTCAACCCTGTTGTATGATCTCATGGATATATTGTACTAAATATCTGCAGGTCAACCTTGCATATCGTTCTGGTATGATATTCAATGTTATTGATGATCGGATGGGATCTTATCCTTCGGAATGTGTAGAGAAATTCATAAATCTAGCTCTCAAATGTTGCCAAGAAGAGACAGAAGCTCGGCCATCAATGGCAGAAGTGGTTCGAGAACTGGAAAACATACGTGTTATGATGCCCGAGTCTGACTCTATAATTAGAGATTCCCTGGTCACTGATAGTGAAAAGGATAGCAGCACCCCATCTTCAACCTCAGCTATGAAATATTCTTATGTTTCAGCTGATGTATCTGGTAGTGACCTTGTCAGTGGAGTTGTTCCCTCCATTCATCCTAGGTGATATTTCATCCTGTTTTCCTATGTACAGTCAATTATATCCGGAAATATTTTGCAGCATACAGTGGTATATTTCTAACACTTAGCCGTGCTTGTACTATTATATATATATATATATATATATATATATAAATTGAAAGACATAGACCCGGTGATGTAGCACTCTCTCAAACAACATATGCTATTTATCTTTTTCCACATTTTTTTTTTTACCTTTTTTATATTACTTTATAATTTTAAAACTCTTAATTGTACTTAATCCAAAAGGCACTTGTTAACTAGCCCTCTTAAATAACACCCATCCCCAAAAGACACTCCATTTCGTAACAATAAAACGTCGAAGCCTAAAGGGTAATTTTTTAATTCAAAATTGCCAAAACGGCAATTAAAATCTAGGCTAGACCAAAAGGGACAAAATGTTTTTACCAGAACGTTTTGCCCCATTAGTGGGCCCAGGTGGCCTGCGGGAAAATCGTTGGAACAAAAGGATTTCATTTAAATTCTTTATTTTTCTTTCTACAAATCGTTGAGAGTTTAATGATTTCCTTATATTTTTTTAAAAAGAAAATCATTTGGAGGCCAACGATTTCCTCTTAACTTGATTCTCTACAGATTTGTCTTGTACTTCATTCATTTGTATGTCTATTATGGCTGGAAAATCTGCCATGTTGCCACTCCTCCATGCCAGGGGTCGTTTGATACGTAGATTGAATTATTCCGGGATTATAATCATGGGATTATAATTTCAAAACTAATTTATACCATATGGGAGGTAGTATAAAATAATCCCATGTTGAATGGGATGTCCCAAGACTAAGTTTGGTATAAAATTTATACCATGTTTGGTTGATAATATAAATTTATCTGTTTGGTTGAAAGCTCTTTAGGAGTTTTTGTTTTTTTAATGAAAAGCGGGTCAAAAGACCCTTTTATTAAAATAAATATGTACAAAACTAGGTCTGGCCCAAAACAAGCCCAAACCTGCAAAAATACTGAAGATAAAGAGCAAAATAAAAACATAAAAGGCAAGAAAAAAAATAAATTAAGATCTAAAAGGGAAAGACGAAAATGGAAAACTGCAATCGACAATGTTGGCACACCCTTATAATCTCCGGTGACTCCATCATTTGCTGCAGTAATCTTCTCATCCAGCAATCTCATGTAAGGATCTATGTTCAGCTTACTTTTGAAATCAAAATCGTGCATAGTGTTTCAAGGACTATCTCGCTTTTGAGCTAATAGGTAAAATCTTAAAGCTTTGAAGTAAATATACCTCAAGTTACCTAAATCTCTCACCAGGTGCTATGTAATCGCTTCCATTGGAACAAGATTCCAAGCTTAGATTATTACTAAGCTCATATGGAAGACCGATTTGTTATGGGTCACTAATTGCAAAATTTAATTTAATATTCTTGTTTATTCCTCTACAAAGGGTTGGATCTCGAAAGAGATTAATACTACCTTCATATTAGATTAAACAGTCATATTATACTAGAATACTTATAATGAGACCAAAATGTTGAAAATCTTGATAAAAATCAAATCACTGTATATCTGTGTAGCTATTTATTGAACTTGCATTGTGTGTTGAACCTCCCTCTATAGTTAAATCCTCTGTGTTTGGGAGTACTGTCATGCCCCGAATCCCATTCGGGACGGACTGGCACCCAAAGCCGTTGAGGCCCGAGAGAACCAATCTTTACTCATGTACCTTCATATGCATGTCTCTATATGAATATCATTCTATCCCATATATTAAACAAATACCAATGGCGGAAGTCATGACATGTACAATATATGAAACTTGGCCGTTAGGGCCATCAAATCAAAATAGACATTCATCTCTTACATTCGTCTTCCCACACCCATCTACAAAGCCTCTATAGATACCTGTATATAACCAACCTACAATCGGGAGAAGTCCCCACTTTATACAATATTTACAATGCCAAAACCAAAATCAATGTACACATGAGACTCGGAAAGCCCCGAACCAACTGGATCTCACCAATGATCCGAGGATGACTCGTAGCCTACAATGGAGGTCTACTAGTACCTGTGCCTGCAGCAAGTAAGGTAAGTCCCCCAAGAGGGGTCAGTACGAAGAATGTACTAGGTATGTAAGGCTATAAGAAACTACATCATACATAAGAATGTCAATGGAATCAATATTAGATAAATAGTCAATGTGGATAAACCGTCTTTCTGAATATGAGGAACTATGTTCATTATATTTATTACGTTCCTTGCCTTTACGTTCTTTCCTTCATTTGTCACTCACTCCTTCGTTTATTACTCATCCTTCCATTCATATAATGCCCGAGCCCCAAGCTGATCAGTGGGAAAATAATATCGTCATGCAGGTATTCATTTCACCCCATGGATACACCCATAATATTGGGATGGTCATCATAAAGGTGTTTCCTTCACCCCATGGATATCATCATGAAGGTGTTTATTTCACCTCATGGATACAACTAACTATACATTACTTCATTTTTTAACTTTTGCGAGATTGATACCTTTACTTGTGAGAGATTGATACGCTAACTCATGAGAGATTAATACATTCACTTATGAGAGATTGATACTTTTGTTTATGAGAGATTGATATATTTGTAGTCATAACCTTATTGGAAGCTTTGGAACATAACATTATTGGGACTTTGGAACCATGTCCATAATTATGTAACACATGAGCAACAACGACTAATGAATGAGGAATATGTGACTTAATAATAGATAACAACCTGAAATGAGATACCTTTGGACATTTCAGAATGAACTAGTACAACATCAATGTGAATACTATGAGCTGCAGAAGGATACGGAAAGAGTAACCTTACATACCTTATCTTTCCAATATGAATACACAATCCTATATGTGATTACAATGATCCAGTTCCTTCCTTACGTCTTACTCTACAACACAAGTACATAACGAAACCAACATTAACCACAAGCTAAATTCCAAGTGCATAAGACGACACTGAGTTACACAATTGCCCTAGAACATCATTTCTCCCTTTACGACACCATTCATGGCATTATCATACCAACAATACCATAATATTTCATACATTGACCAAGACATCATAAACCAATAACATTGCACACCACGTTTACCCTTTACGCTTCCCCATTATCATTCCGTCACAACTATTCCATCAAAACATCTCCACAGCTTTCACAATAATATATTAAAGACAATCCATAATTGATACCATTCAAAATACCTTCGGGACACTCCTTTAAAGTCATTCAAACGGCACCATAAGTTGATAATTACATCCATGAAGGGTATAGGGGCTTTGGGGGGTCAAAGAGGCGCGAAAAAAATCGAAACAAACTTCTGGGATGATCTGCGAAGACACCTATGCCCGCAGGTGGCTGAGGTGAGCCCTCAGGTGACCTTTGGCAGAGGCCAGAGGCACCTGCGTTGGCATCTGCGGGGGCGAATGCCCGTTTTGGCCAAAATGGGTCTCTTTTGGGTCTTTTTATGCAATGAATGGTCCATGATCATAACTAAACTTCTCTTGACATATTTTAGATCATATTGGATGCCAAAAATCATCCATGATTTCACAACACACATGAACATCACCAAAACCACACTTTTCCTTCAATACACCACCAAATCCATGCACAATTTTGCAATAACAATTCCAAACATTATGTACAAGAATAAAACAATTTAAGGCTATAATCACATATCACATGTAAATATTGAACCCATCAAGTTCACTTCCTTCAATACCACAAGTCCATTTTCAAGTTTATAAGGCAAAAACCTTCACCGATTAAGCAAACATAAATTGTTTCACACATAGTGAACTTCTCACACTTCACCAACATAACCAACATGATCTACACCATATTACATGCATATAATATATTAAACCATGAGATTAAACACTTATCAAAGCTTTCCAAGGAGTGATCTTGTCCCAAGAGGAAGATAACTTAGGGTTTGAGTGTTAAGAGAAAAGTTTAGAAAAATCTAGAAAGGTCATGTGGCTTTTGTGTGAATAAAATATGATTTATTGCCCTTTATATAGACCCTTGAAAGTCATCCTTGTCCATTTTGGTCAATAATTGAGGGTCTTCTTTGGTCAAAGCAAGAATGGATCATTTCCTTCTTGTTGGGCCATGTATTCATGCTAATTTTTGGGCCTTAAATTGAGCCCATTTGCACAAGGTTTGTTTATCCCAATAGCTTCCATTAATAATATACCAACTATCTCATGTTTAAATAATTCTATAAATGTTAAGGTAATAACATAGGTTCGGAAATGTACGGGGTGTTACAAGTACTGTGTGCTGTGTTCTCTTTGACTCTCAAATTAGTCTGGTGTATGTTTCTTTAATCTTCTTATCCTCATGTGTGGAGTTTGTTGCTTATCTAATACTGTGATGCTCTTTTCCATCCTTGGTAATGCTGTGAATGTGTTAAAATTTTGTGTACCTACAAAACTAAAACACCAGTTAACTAAAAAATCTGCAAGGGTGTTGCCTTCTCTGTAGTTGTGTTGGACTTGTATAAGACCTCCTCCTAGTAGTTTCTTTATCCTCTTAATAATCATAACAGTGTTCCAAGGACTATCCCATTTTCCTTTAACCATTTTAGTTAGATCTAGTGAATCAGTCTCCAAGATTAAGGGCAGAAGCTGACTATTCACACAGAACTCACAACCTTCCCTCATAGAAATTGCCTCTGCTAAAATACTAGTAGTGCCAGTTATTTGCCCATAAGATGCAAATTGTATGTCACCTTCCTCATTTCTAATACAAAAGACAATGTCACTAAGCCCAGGATTGCCTCTTGATGCACCATCAGAGTTACATTTATAACATTCATGGTTGGTCTTCCTCCACATCACCAGAGTTGACCTAACATGAGGGCTATAATTCTGCATAAAATTCACTAAAAGTGGCCAACTGGTTGGAACCTCCTTCAACCAAGGATATCTTATTAGGGTCAAATGATGGAGATTCAAGTTGATATCATATATAACCCTATTCCAAGATATTGATCCTCCATGATTTATTTTGTTCCTCTCTTTTCATAATTGCCAACACACTAAGCCAGGAACTGCACGAAAGATAAACTTTAACCTACTAGACACGTCAGAACTCCACCACTTTGTTAATGTCTAATGACACTGAATGAAAGGAACTTCATCACCTGCACTTAAAGCATAATAATCTCAAACTCTTGATGCAAAATCACTTGAAATAAAAAAATGATGAATTATTTCTAGATGTGATTGAGGACAACATCTACATCTAGAAACCAAATTAATTTCACACCTTTGAAGAATGTCTTCTGTAAGAATCTTGATCTTCCACAATCTCTATAAAAAGAAATTAATTTTAAATAGCACACCCTTACACCAGATATGCTTCTAATTCTCTGCAACCTCATTCCTATGTCTAAGCAAATGGTAAGCACTAGCAACAGTGAACTTTCCAGTTGTAGTTGGCATCCACTGTCTAAGCAATGGTTATGTTATACACTGTGTGTTGCACTATATCATCTGGTAATATATCTTGCATATTCTGTAAATTCCACCCATTTTCTGTCATTAGTGAATCTATATCACCAGCATCTTCATTAATCATAGGATCAGGATCCACCTTATAATACAAGGCCCCCAATCTGGTCCAATTGTCAAACCATATGTTAGAAAACCCAACAGTTGGTTCCCACCATATTTCTTGCTCAATATTGTCCCTAGCTTTCAACATCTTCTTCCAGAATTGTGAACCACTTTTCCACTAAACCGCAATTGGAATAAATTTTTTTCAATGCTTATTCCAGATATAATTTATCCATAGAGATCTTGTGGTTCGGAAAATCCACCATAATTTTGCAAACAAAGATTTGGAAATGTCAAAAAGATCTCTAAATTCCACTCCCCTTCCTTCTTTGAGAAGCACATCTTATCCCAAGATATTCAATATTTATTTTTACCTTCTTCTTTGGTACTCCATAAGAATTTATTGAAAATCTTATGAAGTTCATAAATTATGAACTTTGGTGGTACCACAACAGATAACAAGTAAAGTGGAATAATTTGCAACACACTGTTATCATTACTGCTTTCCCCCTAATATTTAACAATTTACCCTTCCAGTTCTGTAATCTACCCTTCACCTTCTTAATCAGTTCATTGTAGAAAGCTTTCCATTTCTTTGCATGAGTAATTGGACAACCTAAATACTGAAAAGAAAACTAACCTTGATTAAATCCTATAATGCTATTCAGCTCATTCATTAGTGTTGCTGCTACCTTTTTGCACATATAGAAAGAGCTCTTATTTTCATTGATCAAAATGAAGGAACAACCCCCTCATCAAGTGAATTAGCTGATTCAAGAACAACAAAAGAAAGCGATACATCAACATATGAATAAATTCTTCAATCTAAACTCGCATTACACATCGAATCTAAGCAAAGTCATAGAAAAGTATCAATTCATTCATATAACTCTCATCCTAGGTTTTATTTGTAGACCTTTAATTGAGACAGTCTTATTCTTGTATTCTCTTCATTAGTAACTCAAAACATCAAACAATGCTCTTTTTACCAATTTTGGTGTAGTTCTATATGGAGCAATTTTATTCCAAGCAAATTTTGAATGTTTCGATACTAAGTACCTCACTACTTTTGCATATAAATCTGAATCAGTACTCAAATTGTGCAGTTTATATAATTACAATAAAAGCTTCTAGCAATGTTATTCTGTGTTAGCTATTGTCCTATAATTTTTCTTATTCGAAAATTAAAAACAAAAAACCTTCAATAGAACGAGCCTTCAATTATTTATGATATTTCACAATGATATTATCAAATAAAGGACCAGAATCTTACCACTTTGGAGCTAAGAACCCTATTCATCAGTACGAGAAAGACGTTGATGTCGTCTAGGGTTTCGCATTTGTTGTAATCAGCGGCTATACAAAGGCTTCTCACGTTGACTTCCATTTAGGGTTTTACGTTTTGCTAGGACTCAGATATATTTGAGGGGAAAATATTATTGTTGAGAGAGAGAGAGAGGCGTGAGGTGATGGAGAAGCAAAATTGTTGAAAGGAATTTGAGAACATCGATTTGCCGGAGAAAAGTGGAAAGACATTTGGGGGAAATGATCTTAAACTTGTAAAAGCCCTAGGATTTTAATTTATTAAGCTCAAACAAATTTTATTTAGTCTTTTTTAAAATAAAAACATATATTAATATTTTTAACAAAAAGGGCAATAAGATAATAATCTAACTAGTCGGTTGGTTGGGAATAAGTTATCCCAAAATTAATTATTTAGGAATAAGTTATCCGACCATGTATATGAAATAACTTATCCTATCATTATACTATAAGTGGTGGGATAACTTATATCAACAGATGACACAATTACCTCAAAAGTCTAAAGAATAAATAAAATTAAAACTAGAAACTTATTATCCTATATTTATTCTCTCTTTAATAATTTTAAGATTAAAGTTATCAATTGTTTTCAATTATACCTTACGGTAAATAAGTAACTCCTTTTAATAAATAGTGATAATTCAGTAGACTATACACCTTGTATTTTTTTTTAATTCGCGTGAAAAAACATAAATAGAAAGTTAAAATGAGACGGAAGAAATACATAGCGTGAAAAAACATAAATAGAAAGTTAAAATTAGACGGAAGAAATATAAAATTACTAAAAGTACTTATTTAGTACAAATAATGGACAAACATAAATAGAAAGTTAAAATTAGACGGAAGAAATATAAAATTACTAAAAGTACTTATTTAGTACAAATAATGGACAAAACATATAAGCATCTTTAAAACTAATTATTAATAAGACTTTGAAGCTAAATAAAAAATAATATAATAAAAATAAAGAAAAGTGGCGACTGCAAAGTTGTCACAAAAGTCACTTTTAGTGGCAACAATGTCGCCGCAAACGAGCTTTAGTGGCGACTACTTCTTTGTTGCTACAAATTATTTTTTCAACTATATTTCAGTAGACCTATTAGTGGCGACATCTCTTAAGTCACCACTAAACGTCATCATTTGTAACGATATTCGTGATCGCTAATAAAATGATAACCTTTTGTGGCAATTGTTTCCCATCGCCACTAAATCATCACATTTTGTGGCAACAATGTATGTAGCTACTTAAAGTCGTCACAAAACACAGATTTCTTATAGTGTATGTCTTTTATTATTGACATTGATGAATTTGATAGAATGAGATTGGATGACTTATATTTCTTCTGTTGCTGACATTGATATGTATGATTGGATGACTTATATGTCTTTTACTACTAACATTGATATGTCCAATTGGATATCTTATATGTCTTTTATTGCTGACGTTGATATGTCTGATTGGATGACTTATATGACATATTGTTGACATTGATATGTCTGTTTGATGACTTATATATCTTGGTTGGTTGACTTGAGGTATCCGGTTATTTGATTACCACTTTTCGTTGTGGACTATTTGATTTCCTGTGCTGCTGAGTAACTGTAATTACGTGAATGTGCGTTCGATTGCTTGGTCAAGAAGTTAATTGTATCCTTATCTTCTGAGATTAAGGTATGTACTGTGGTGACTTGTTGTTGGGTAGATTTGGGTTGTGGGTGAGAAATCCTTAATAGTGGATAAGTGACTTAAGAGTAATATTTTATGATTGTTAAGCTACCGCATAAAGTTAATGGATGCACGTAATCTTGATGACACTAAGTGTCAGTAACTGTGTTAGTGATTGTTGAATTTATTCCAAGTGCAACAAAATTCTTAGTAATATTTATTGGGGTTTAATCAAAATAAGAAAGATAATCGGAAACTTTATGACTTGATGAGATAACGTAATATGTGGTGTGAAATTTGAATGAAAGGTTTTTGCACGAGACTTATTTGATGATTTTGTTGATTTATGCATGGTGTTGCGTGAACTAATCTTGATTAACCGATGCTGCCTACCAGTACGTATGGTGTAGTAATATTACTCATGCTATACTCTTTTTGGGGTATAGGTGTGTTGCATATTAATTGAAGTTTCATGATTAAAGTGGCGAGTATCCATCACCAACTTCTGCATATCCTTTTCCTCAGGTGAAAGTTGTGTCTTTTATTTTTCTTGTCATTACTCTTAATTAGAAGCTATTGTGCGTGTCTAGACTAGGTCCTTGGGAGTGTTGTAGTTTGTTAATTTAAAGACTTGTATGGATTTTTGAGATTATTAATATGATTATGAATCCTCATTGAAATGCTTATTATCGTAATGTGTTTTTCAAGAAATTCTGTTTAAAATGATTTAGTAGTAAAGGTTTCTCCTATAGAGATAGAGTCGCATAAGTGCCTGTATGATATTACAATTTGGGTCACGACAGTTGATGACAGAGCACTGGGTTACCGGTCTTATAAGTACAAGAGTCATATCGAGTAGAGTCTTACAAATCGGTGTATAGACGTCCACATCAAATCCTCGGGGTGCTATAAGGCATTTATGAGTCACTCACTTTCTTTTTTCCTATCGTGCTGTCTCAGTTTATCATCTACATGGGTCAAGCCCAATTGGTATCTGGACGAATTCAATTGGTATATAGTCGATTACAATTGGGATCTTAATAAGTTCAATTGGTATCTAGATGATTCCAATTAATATCTGGCGATAGAAGTCATGTTAGCGTGTTGACTGTATGATTTTGTGATGATATAATATTAATTGTTGTTGTTGAGGCACTAGTAAAATTGGTGTGTATTAATATGATAAGTTATGGTGGGTTAGCATAATGCGGAAACATTCTGTGTGTTTATGAGGTAATGAAAAGGATTTAAGCTTGCTAGAAAGTGAAAAGTTTTAGCACTGTATTATGTCTGACCCTTTGTTACAGTGAAGACATTTTGCACTAGTGGTCCCACTTCCGTGAGGAAGTTACCACTGTATTGTCACGCCCCGAATCCCATCGAGACGGATTGGCACCCGTAGCCGACATGGCCCGAGAGAACCAAGCTTTGCTTCTATTCACTCATATGCATGTCATAGGCAACACCACCATTACGTAAGAACATGAAAGGCGAAATATTGAAAACATGGAACATGGGACATATATATATATACATATGTGAAACTTAGCCGTTGAGGCCATCAAGTCAAAACGTCATATACCACCTTACATTCATACACCCACACATGTCTACAAAAGCCTCTACATAGACATTTACCAGAACCAACTGAAAGTCGGGACAAGTCCCCGCTTTATACATCATGTACAACACCAAAACATATGTGCAACTGTGACTCGAAGAAGCCCCGAACTAACTGGAGCTCACCAATGACCCGCAACAACTGGCAACCTACTGTGGAGGCCTACTAGTACCTGCGCCTGCAGCAAGTAAGGTAAATCCCCCAAGAGGGGTCAGTACGAAGAATGTACTGAGTATGTAAGGCCATATGAAGCTTGTGTGATATGTCAATATGTCAATGAACTCAAATACAAATGAATGACCAATATAGATAAGTCACTATTCTGTACTTTGGAAACCATGTATTTTGCTTGCATTACTTTCTTTGAATCTTTGCTTCTATGATTATTCATCTTTGCCTGTGACCTGTGATACCCGGGCCCCTACTGAACAGTGGGTTTTAAACATAACATAGCGTTATGTTGGGATCGGCTCGAGCTAGGCTTATGCCCCTAGAGCTACCACCCATGAATCAGTATATATTGGGATCGGCTCGAGCTAGGTTATTACCTCTAGAGCTGCCACCCATACCAACATATCAGGTTCGGCTCGAGCTAGGTTATTACCCCTAGAGCTTCCCCCTGTCAGGATCGGTCCGAGCTAGGCTTATGCCCCTAGGACTGCCCCCTGATCCAACAATCTTGGGATCGGCTTGAGCTAGGCATTTTCCCCCCAAAGCTACCACCCATACTTGATCATTGACTACATATATGCATTACTTTATTCATTACTTTGAGATTGATACTATGATAGTTGTAACTTTACTTGAAGCTTTGGATCATTAACCAATGAGTGAGAGACATGTAAATAAACATTATGAGAAACATAACATTATTAGAACCACAACACCATTGGAACCATTGGACAATAATCCATGAACAAGAGACATGAGTATAATCACTATTGGAACATTGGAACATAACTTTATTGGGCTTTTGGAACATTAACCATGAATATGAGACATGTGGTTCAAAATTGATCAATGAATAGGAACTATGTGATAATGACCATTGATAACCGAATATTGGATACCTTAGCACATTTCGGGATAGGACAAGCGTAATGTCAATGTGAATACTATTTGTCGCAGAAAGATACGAACAGAGTAACCTTACATACCTTGTATTCTCAATACGAATATACAACCTTAGATGTGCATACAATGTCCCACTCCTTCCTTATGTTTCACTCTACAACACAAATACATAATGGGATTTACATTAACCACCAACTACCTTACAAATGCATATAACGTCAATGAGTTACATATTTGCCTTTAAACATGCCATTTCCCCCCTTGACAAAACCATTGATGAAATTATCATACCAATAATTTCCCAATATTCCATACATTGACCAATACATGATAAGTAATAACATTTCACCACAAAACTTCTCCTTTACACTTTCTCATTCACACCACATCACAAATAATCCATCAAGTCACCTTAATACACCTCATATCACATATCGGCCAAAATCCCATAATTTACACTTATATGAAAATAACAAGTTTAATAACAAAATCACACCATACATGTTCATATTTTATCCATTCCATGCCCTTTCATCAAAGTCACAAGTCATATTTCAAACTTAAATCTCATGGATCACAAATCTTTTACAAAAACACAAAGTACCATGTTCAACACTTCCAAGCATAACCAACATGATTTACATACTCTCCCATGCATATAATATATTAATCCATAACAATAATCACTTACCCAAGCTTGAAAAATGATGATCTTGCTCCAAAAGTGGGCTTTGAGAGAAAAATAGTTGAGAAATGTCTAGAAAGCATGAGAGTCTCATGTGAATAAAAATCAGATTTTTTGGTCCCTTTTATAAGCCTTTAAGTCCATCCTTAGCCACTCTATGGCATTAAATGTTGTGTTCTAGAAGGTCAAGGCAAGAATGGGTCATTTGACCCATTTTGGCCCATGTCTTCTTCTCATTTTGGGCCTTTTATTGAGCCCAATTCACTTAACCCAATAAAATCAATAATTTATCATGTTTAAATCATCTCATACATGTTATAAAAATATTCCCACTCACGCTATTCATATCCGTAGCCTCAATCCCCAAAACAAGTGATTCTAGCCACGTATGGCTTATTTTAACCACAAGGGCAAAACCGTCATTTTGATGCCAAATTCGTTCACGAGTAATTTTACCATACAAATATAATATTTCATTCATTCTATATATATACTCGTGATTGTAGAAGAAACGTGGCAAAAATTGGCTTGGTACAACCCCGGGCACCCTTGGGACTTAGAAAATTTCCAACTTTTGAAAAAGTGGCAAAACCAGCCTGGCACGCCCTTGGGCGCGCTAGCTTGCTGCCTCTGGGCACAAAAATTTGGCCCAGAGCGGCCTGGCACTCCCTCGGGCGCTCTCCAACCTTACTTTTTTTTGAAAATTTCATTTTTCGACTTTTCTTCACGGGTTTGGTTATATACTACTTCAAGTCCTATTCTTTAACTTACTTCTTAACCTTAATATCCTTTGTTTAGAGGTCCTCTTAGCCTCATTTTGAACCCCACAAATGTTCCACGAAAATCACAAAAAACCTCCTACGAAGGGCTAATCACATGTACGAGGCCAAATTTCAATTTTTCTCATCATTAAAATTACCAAATACATACTTATAGATCTCGACACCTAAGTAAACATTATTTAAGTCGTCAAGTAGGGTTGGGAAGGTACGGGGTATTACATGTATTGTACGTCCAAAAATATGAAGGGCCTCCATAACATACCTCTCTTTTACAAAGCTCTTTTGATGCAACAAAATATAGTCTGCTACAACGACAAGCATGAGGCAGAATCCTCAGACCAGTCCCCCTGTTTTAGTGACTCCACTTTTTCAGTACAATTCAAGAGCAAGTAGAGATTTCTAATCTTTGAAGTATTAATCTTGATATATTAATTAAATTCAAGAGTAATGGGTAATATCGCGGTCTCGTATAAATGAGAGAACGAGCATTTATGTGGGTACCAGTGCCATGCTATGGGAAAATTATACAAAATTAATTATCAGTTGATAGTATTCTACGAGTTGTGATATAGTTACATTGTTGAGACTTGTCAATTATGTGAATTAGATTGTGGTTGTTGAAGCCATGATATATACATGATCATACATATTCATACCACTCTTATTGTTGCATGATAACTATTGGTTGATATTGCTCATTAAGTATTTGTAAAATTCATATTTTGATTATGCCGATGGGAAATGATTTTGGCAAGTGGTATTATGGTTAGTTTTTAAATTCATATAATTATTGTGCCAATGGAAAATAGTTTCAGAGGGTGTTATTGTGTTAATTGAAAATGGTTCTGGTGAGTATATAGACCCCATGACCCCCCTGGGTCCCGACTAATACGACAGAGGAAGCAGGTGTATACCGATTTATTTTTTTGCCTGTGCATTGTATTCCATTACATTCCTCTGCATTGCATGCCACATTGATTTGTGGTTAGGTTGAAGAGATGGTTGTGAAATTTTTTTAACTTGGTATATGTCACGACACAGAATCCAAGGTCATGATGGAACCTACCCCGACCCAACCTTGGTAGGTAAGACTAACTACACAAGAGATATGAAATATGAAAAGAAGATAAATGATAATCAAATACGAGACTTTAGGATAAAGTCAGACCAAATATATATAAAACAACTCCAAAATTAGAAACAGATACAACTCAAATCTCAAAATCTAGTGTCATGAGTAAAACGAGCACTTTAAAAACTATCATAGTATACAAAAATACATAAAACTCTGAATATAAAATAAAGACAATATAATGATAAAGAGGAAGTTTGGAACATGCTCCGGATGAGGAGCTCACCAGTACTTCGAACACTCCCAAATCAGCAAAAACTCAGGCTCCGCGGGTAACACTCGAACTGGGATCTATACAGAAAAGGTACAGAGAGTAAAAGTGAGCACCGTTCACTTGTACTGAGTAGGCATCATAGGCCGACCAAGCAAAGTAGAAAAGTCAACATATAAAGGAAACTATGAGCAATGCTTCCACCTGCATACAGAAAAGTTTCGAATGGTTGGTCAAGCCGTACAACTCCTAACAATATAAATAATACATCTACAATAATAGTTTAAGAGTAACTGCAGAACATATATACAAAAAAGGAAGACTAAATTACACGATATCAAAAACATAAGAGAAATGCAAATGATGCAATGCAATGATATGATAAGGATGCAATGTCTCAATATCACCTTATATATACCATCATAGCATAAGCTTCCAGGACAAGACCCATGGGGGTTCACAACCCATATACTATCACAATCTCATTCAATCAACCTTACCGACCCATCCCTCGGTTAAGGCATTTTATAAGATGTCTCATTTCTTTCAAAAATAGTATTTTTCAGTGGTACCAGTTCCATGAATATGGATGAATAAATGAGGATGCATTCTCATAACCCATTCAACATCATATAATGAATCAAATCAATAATGGTATAAATGAGCTCAAGTCTCCTCAAATCTCAATAGATCATGGTACAAGTCATCACACGGAAACATAGTAGTAGAGAGTCATGTAAGACATCAATAATATCAATCCAAGCCCCCACTCGAATATCACAATAATAATAAAGAACAAATAATTTTCAAACAAGACCAATACTAGGCCCCACACGAATCTTAATGAAAATAATCTCTCAAGTCACTAATAAGATTCACATAAGCCCCCACACAAGCAACACGATAAAATAATGATCTCAAATGATGAATCTCATGATAAAATCCACAACCCATAGCATACTTTATATGAATGGTTAACTACCCAACCCAGTCTGAAGAAAATTAAGCCATAACCTACCCCGAAAGCCGAAATACGTTCTTAGACCCCTCAACAAGAAGCCTTTCCCTTCCGTTCAGCCTCAGAATGAACCCAATCTATGAAAAATTTATTCTAAACGTCAATAGGAGTCTTATGATACCCATATTAACCACTTTCATTTTGTGTCCAAAATCATTTCAAAAATCGACCCCGAAAATAAAAAGGTAAAACTGAAATTTTAATAAAGAATCATATTACCCATACTTTAAGGGTTCTAAATAAGAAAATCCATCAAAAAATAAGTTGAAATCATTGAAAAACCATTTTCTTACTTTACCGGGTATAAACCCCAAATTCCAAGTTTGAAATCTAAGTTTTGAAGTTGTTTTTAAGATAAAATCAATGGGTAATGCTAGAAATTAGGTTTAGAAGCTTACCCAAACAAATTCGAATAAAAATCCCCTTTGAAATTGTATATACCAAGGTCTCAAGGTCCAACAATTGTGAAAATGGAGTTGGAGTCGCAAAAATGGGGTTTAAATTCTGTTCTAATGAACATTGCCTTCTATACATGTGCACCCAACTCCCTGCGTGCGCGTAGAAGGAATTAGACTAGGACCAACAAAATGCCCTATGCGTGCGCAACAGCTTGGCCGCGTGCCTGTTGACTAAGTTGGTGCTTCACTACATGCACGAGCCAAGATAGAAGGACCACTTGGTGCACAAGCAGCTATGCACCAGCTTAAGCTCAAGTGCAACAAAACACCAAACGGACCCTCGAGATTTATTTGGGACCCCATAAAAATAACCCGATAGTGCTACTAGGTGATGTTTCGAACTCAGTGGAACCATCAAAATTACAAAAAGAGGTCATTTTCAACAAGCTACCCCCGAGAACCCCTTTAGGCTAAAATAACTAGTTTCTCGTCTACACGCTCAAAACTCAAAATAAAGACTAGAAACCCAAACCAACCATGCTACTAACCTTAAAAACAACATTCTGAATCTAGTGGAATAAACATAATCACCATCCGATGCTCGGATCATGTAATGTTGACTGAAGTCAAATATAACACTTTAAAGGCTACTCAAAGCCTCAAACTCATATAAATCACTCTTGAACACTTCGGGGACGGTGCCAACCATCCCTATAACTTTTACATTATATAAAGCAACTAAGGTCAAAACGTCAAATATAGAAAAAGTTAAAAATCACAATGAGAGTTATTACACTATCCACCACTAAAACATGTGTTCCTCCTCGAATGAATAGCAAAGAAAATACCTGAATCGGTAAAAAGCTGGGGGTATCTACACAACATATCAGACTCAACCTTCCACGTAGCCTCCTCAATCAGGCAATACCTCTACTGAACTTTCATAAAATTAATATGCTTGGACCTTAACTTTCTAGTTTGACTATCCAAAATAGCAATAGGCTCCTTCTCAAGGGATAAATCATGATCTAATGCAACTGAATCCCACCGGATCACATGAGAATAATCAGGACGGCATTGCTTCAACATCAAAATATCGGATGAATTAATGACAGTTTCGGAGGTAAAGCCAACCTATAGGCCACATATCCAAACTTATTAAGAATCTCAAAAGTTCTAATAAATCTCAGACTAAGCTTCCCTTTCTTTCCAAATCTCATCACACCCTTCATGGGTGATACCTTCAATAAATCCGCTCACCAAGCATGAATGTCACATCATGAACTCATTGATTGGTGTAACTCTTCTTCCTACTCTGGATAGCCACTAGCCTCTGTTGAATCAATCTCACTCAATCCATCGAGTCTCTCAATTAATCAGTGCTCCAAGGCCGAATATCAAATGAATCAAACTATCCTACAGGGATTTACACCTTCTCTATACAAGGCCTCAAAAGGCGTCATTTGAATGCTGGAATGGTAACTGTTATTGTAGGAAAACTCCGCTAAGGGCAAGAACTGTTCCCAATGACCATCAAAATCCATAACACTTGCTCGAAGCACGACCTTTAACACCTTAATGGTCCGCTCTGACTGGCAATCCATCTGAGGGTTAAAAGTTGTGCTCATCTCAAGTTGAGTACCAACTCACTCTGGATAGAACTCCAAAAATTTGAGGTAAACCGCGTGCCTCTATCAGAAATAATGGAGATAGGTACACCATGCAACCAAACAATCTCTCAAATGTAGATTTTGGCTAACTTCTCCTCATTATAATTCACCCTCATAGGTACAAAGTGTGCTGATCTAGTCAACCTATCCACAATCACCCAAATTTAATCAAACTTTTACAAAGTTGGGGGTAGGCCAACCATAAAGTACATAGTAATCTGCTCCTACTTCCACTCCAGGAAATGCATCCTCTACATCGTACCACCCAGTTGCTAATGCTCATACTTTACTTATTGACAATTCAAATACTTGGCCACAAACTCTACAATCTCTTTCTTCATACCACAACACCAGTAATGTTGCTTTAAGTCATGGTACATTTTAGCATCTCCTGGATGAATAGAATACCTCAAACAATGAACCTCATGCAAGATCAGTCTAACCCAACCACTAATCCTCAAAAAACCCTCGAGATCAAGAGATGTTGTCTTCGCCTCACCATTCAACACTTTATCACGAAGCACTATCAACTTCTCATTATCAAATTGTTGAGCTAGAATCTGCTCCATCAATGAGGACCTAGCCTCCACATACACCAAAACACGCCCAGGTGCTGAAATGTCAAGTCAAACTAACTGGTTAGCCAAATACTGAATGTCTAAGGCTAATGGCCACTCCTTTACCAAAAGATAAGCCAAACTCCCCATACTCATCGCCTTCCGACTCAAGGCAATTGCTATCACATTAGCCTTGCTCGGATGATAAAGGATAGTGTGATCATAGTCCTTAAGAAACTCTAACCATCTACACTATCTCATATTAATATCTCACTGAGTGAAGAAATACTAAAGGCTATGATTATTAGAGAAAATCTCACAATGAACTTCATACAAATAGTGATGCCAAAATTTTAACACAAACATAATTGTGGCTAACTCCAAATTATGGGTAGGGTAGTTGTTCTCATGGACCTTCAACTGTGTAGAAGCATAAGTTATCACCTTACCCTTCTACATCAACACTCCACCCAAGCCAACTCTAGATGCATCACAAAGCACAGTGAAACCCACGCCCTTCTCAGGCAAAGTCAAGATAGGGGCCAAAGTCAACAACTTTTTGAGCTTTTGAAAGCTACTCTCATAATCATCCGACCATTGAAAAATAACCTTTTTCTAAGTCAACATAGTCAAAACAACCGTAATGGAAGAGAATCCCTACACAAACCATCAATAATAGCCAGCTAATCTAATAAAACTCTAAATCACAGTAGAAGAAATAGGTCTATCCCGATCAGGCACCGCTACCACATTGGCTGGATTGACTATGATACCATACTTGGTCACCACATGACCCAAGAAAGAAACATAATCTAACCAAAAATAGCACTTGGAGAACTTAGCATTCAACTGCTCATCTCTCAACCTCTGAAGTACGACCCTCAAAGGCCTCACATGCTCAGCCTTATTCTTGGAATAAACCAAAATATTATCAATGAAGACAATTATAAAAGAATCAAGATAAGCCAAAATACTCAGTTGATCAACTCCATAAACGTTGTTGGGGTGTTAGTCAGCCTAAAAAACATAACCAAGAACTCTTAGTGGCCATATCACATCCTGAAGGCTATCTTTGGAATATCCAAAGCTCTAATCCTCAACTGATGGTAAATAAATCTCAAGTCAAACTTAGGAAACACTGAGTCACCCTAAAACTGATCAAACAAATCATCGATATGAGTAAGGGTATACTTGTTCACTTTGTTCAATTGTCGTTAATCAATACACATGTGCATGGATCTATTTTTCTTCTTCACAAACAAGATAGAAACACCCCAAGAAGGCATATTCGGTCTAATGAAACCCTTAATCAATAAATCTTATAATTGCTCCTTCAATTCCTTCAACTCTACTAGGGTCATCCTATAAGGAGGAACAAAAATTGGCTTAGTGTCGTGCTCTACATCAATAACAAAATTAATATCCCTATTCGGAGGAACACTAGGTAAGTCTGTAGGAAACACATCCATGAACTCTCTAACGACTCTCACAGAATCCAAGGGAGGTGGTAAATCAACACTGATATCACGTACATAGGACAAATAAAAAAGACATCCCTTTTCTATTATGCGACGAGCACATAGAAAAGATATAACCCCTTTTGGACACGAACTAGGAGTACTCTTTCATTCAAACCTCAGTACACCTATAATATCAAAGGTCACAGTCTTGATAAAATAATCCAAAACTGAATATAAGGAGTCATTCAATCCATACCCAATATGACATTAAAATCAACCATAACAAGGATAATCAAGTCTACCCGAGTCTTATGCCTTGAAAAGGTCACTACACATGATCGGTACACCTGATCCACCATTAAAAAATTGCCTATAGGGGCAAAAACATGAATGGGTACGATAAGGGATTCACTCATAGCATTAATACTAGTATCAAAATATGTAGAAACATAAAAGAATGTAGACCAAGGGTCAAACAATACTAAAGTAGGAGGATGGTAAACTGTGACAATACCTGTAATCACAACATCAGAGGCCTTTACCTCAGGTCTCCCAGGAAAAGCATAGCACTGACCATGTCTGCTATAGGACTGATCAACTCTTCATCCACTACCACAAGCTTTTTGAGCCCCACTTATGGAACATCTAGATCCACCTCTACTACCCTGTGTACATCCTCTAACTGCTGATACTAACGTCAGACAAAGTTGAAGTTAAGAAACCTGTTGGGGAGGACCCATCACACGCTGGGGAAAATCCCTCGCTAAGTGTCCAAGCTCATCACATATAAAATATCTCCTACTAGAAGAATCACGCTGTGAGGGCCCAGAAGAACCAAAACGCCTTTCATAACCTGATGAACTAGAATAAGACTTTCAGCCTGCATGACCTGATCTTTAACCACTCAAAGCCTCAAAACTCCCAAACCTACTATTTGAACTCTGCAAAGCTACCTGAACCGGTCTACCATGGTAACAATAAGAACCTCTATATGAGAAATCCTTACCTCAGGATGACTAACCACTGAAACTGCCCTGTTGGCGCATTCTCCACCACTCTGAGTACCCTAGCAAATAGACTTAATCATTTTGGCATGATCCACAATACTCTAAAAGGAACTACTTTAAATCACTAACTGAGTTATCACCAACTGATAATAACTAGTCAAACCCTTGACCAACTTTTTAATCCTCTTAAACTCTATGGAGATACTAGTGGTTACACACCTAGACAAGGCATGAAAATGAGCCTCATACTCAGTAATAGTCATGGAGCCCTGCTCCAAATAATCAAACTCATCCCTCAGTTGATCCCTCAAGCTATAAGGCACAAACATCTATAGGAAAACCTTAGAAACCTAGGTCCTAGTCAAAGGAGGGGAACCTAGTGGTCTACAACTGACAAAAGATCTCCACCACTGCTTAGCAACATCAGTCAGCTAGAAGGTAGTATAATCAACACCATGGGACTCAAGCAATCCAATGTTATGCAACCTCTCCTGATAATAGACTAATAACTTATAAGCATCTTGACTAATATCACAACTAAACTTAAGAGGTACAATCTCATAAATCTCTTGAATTTCTTCTGCTCATCAGTAGACATAACTAGACCAAGAGCCATGGGAAGAACAACAAGTCTGGTAGACAATGCCTCAACACATGAGGCCACAGTAGCAGCTGGTTATGCCCTGAGAGTCTGAAAACCATGAGTAGTGATGTAAAACAAAATACCAGATAAGGAGAATCAAGAGATAATCAAGAAATCGAGGGGAAATAGAGAAGAAAGAAAGGAATAATCCCACAATTGTAGTAAATTAGAAACCAACAAAAATAGATTTGCAAATCTCTAATTTGAACAAATAATTACATGATTAATTCAAGGGAGAAAAGAATTGAACTCATACATGAATAATCTTACCAAAAGATATTCAAGAGAGATCCAATGTAGAGATAAAGGGATAAACCCACAAAACTCACCAAGAGTAGCAAATCTAAAAATATTTGTCTCCTCAAAATAATCTCCATCATTTTCTATTTATACTATTAGGGTTACCTAATATAAGAAAAGACATAAATACCCCTACTTACATGTACACCATATTATCATCAAAATGACCCTAAAAGACAATGTTAATCTTTTCTTGTATTGATTCCGTGGCTTTCATAATCCTTTAAAACATTTCAAGCTTTTGATGTCAAGTTGAAATCCTTCCATGCAAAATGTGCTTCCCGAACTTGCATCATTCTCCCCTTGTTGAAAAGAATTCGACCTCGAATTCGAACCTTGCAAACCAATGAAGGGAATTAGTACCCAAGCAAAAAAATAAGCTTTCAAATAAGTTACATAGAACTCCCAAAAATACACACTCTTGTGATAGAGCCAAGAATCATGAAATCCCATAAAAATCAACTTTTCAAACATAGTATCAAGAACTTGACTCAAAAGTATATCGCAATCATAAAATAGGTCAAAGAAACCAATAATTCTACACATTAAAACTTTCAAGTCAAAATAGTTTCTTCAACTACTTGGGCCAAATAGTTCCTTAATTCACAATTTGATTGTACTTGTCTAACCACAAAATTAAGAGAACAAACAATATTATTCACAAGTTTTAAACACAAGTATATATTTTCGAGATCAAACACAAACATTAATCCCAAAACTTTCTTGAATTAGAAAGCCCAAAAATAAGTACTAACCATTCAAATAAATCATTCTTGTCTTTAGAAGATAAAGAAACCTCAAAAATTTTTGTAGCCCAAGAAGATGCTTCCAAGTATCTTACCTCTTTGTAGATTCTCTCTTGATGGTGTTTCACAAATAAATCAAGAAGGTTATGGACTGCGTACACTTTACCCCCCCCCCCCCTCCCCCCAGACCCCACATTGTGGGAATACACTGGGTACTTTGTTGTTGTTGTTGTTGTTGTTGTTAATAAACTCATCAAAAAGAGGACTATCACATTAACACCCATGGATATTTGACAATGCTTCAAATGGATCATATCTACATTTCATTCTAGAAGCATTCAAAAATTCTATCCAAAATATATCATCAAAGGCAAGATTAGAGTAAGTAAATAAATTGACACAAAAATTAGCATCTGTCAATTTACTACTATTATCCCTTTTGCCTCCCCTATTCTTGAAAAGACGTTCTTCATCTTTAGAGGACCTTCTAACACAAGATGTGCTTTCAACAAATATTTTGGAAGTTAGCTTGCTAACATCCAACCAATTAGCACTCCCAAGTAAGCCACAAGAATCATTTTCACAAGTCAAGCACTCTTTAAATTTTGGATCATCACTTTCATCAAGTGCAAACAAATCAACAAGGAATGAGTCATTAAATTGGACTTCATCAATAGTGCTCACACCTTTAAACTCATTTTTCAAATCATGATTAATGTCAATTACACAATCAATAATAGGACAACACAAAGAGTGACTCACATTATCAACACAAAGATCACCTTCAAAATTTGCTTGAATACTTTCACCAAATAAAGGATTGTCAAATATTTTGAAATATTGACATTCTTTAGGCTCAAAATTGATATCATTATCACACATTTCATGCTCCATTCCAAGAGTACTACTACAAAGAATATTCATGTCCTTACAAGATAAAAGAATGTTACAATCAAACTCACTTGCAAAGAGACATTCATCATCAATCACATTTTTAGTGTTTCTAGTAGCCAAAGAAGAAATACATTCATCTTCATCACAAGATTTCAAAGAAACACCATGTTTTTTCATATTTGACATAACACTAGCTTCAAATCCTTTAAGCTCACAATCAATAACAATTTTAGCTCCACAATCATATTCAACTAGTGTATGGCCACAATCCATTTGCATATTAACACAAAGTAAAGAATCATCAACCACATCAAAGATGGTCTAACATTCACACTCAAGTCACTAGCAAGTTCATTTGAAGTAATTATAGAGTTAGGATTAGCGTTTTTACCTTGATGAGCACTTAAAGAACCTTCTTTACCTTGATTTTCTAAAATTGAGCTTACTTGCTCACTTGAAGAAGTAGTCTCAACTTGACATGCTTCTTTCAATTCTTGAATTTCTTTCCATGTTGAGTCTTCATTTTTGTGCTCTTCTTCAAAAATACCTACAAAAGAAGTGAAAACACTAGAAGAACAAGAATTCAAAAGGTTAGAGTTAGAATAAGAAAACCTCTCACTCACACTCTCTTCTTTTTCTGTTAGCTCATTTTCTTTCCTCTCACTTTCTTCACTTTTCTTCTTTCCTCCTTGTGACAATTCATTCTCATTTTTCAACTCTCTTTTCTTTTGTGCTTGTATCCACTCACTCACTTCATTCCAAATATCCTTTCTTTTTTCCTCTTTTGAGTTTTCATTATCCACTTCCTTACTCCTCTTATTCTTTTCTTTTTCACTCATTCCATTAGGAGTGCAATAGGCTCCAAGGATGCCTTTTGAGTTATTTGGATGACTCTTCACATCAATTTTCAACTTAGCATCACTAGAAACTCCAAAGACTCTACTTGAATTATTGAAATGACTTTGTACATCAAATTTCAAGTTAGTAGTCTTCACTTTCACTTTCTTGACTTCCTCATGTGTTATTGAAGATTCCTTAATGGTCATAGGAGTTAAGACATGGTTTCGTTCCATCGAATCTACAACGACAAACTTTTCGAACTCTTTATCAAACCAAAATTTATTGCAATTGAACCAAGGAGCTCCTAAACATACCAAACAAGTAGACAAATGGTAGACATCACACCAAATTTCCCCTTGATAGCTCCCATGATAAACAATGATCTTTACCTCTTTGTCAACCACCCTTCCACCAAATTTATATGGTGAACTTTTTGTATGACAAGGTATTCCCAACCACTCAACCAAAGAAGGATCAATGAAGTTGGTATAACACAATTTATCTACACCTAAGATGTAATCAAATGTGCAACCGCTCTCATATCTCTCCACAATGACGTCAAATTTAATGGCTCATGCTCTCTTATTCTCTTAGAAGCACTACTATAATAATCATGAAAAGTTTCATAATAATTCTTACTAGAAGTAGAATTATAAGATGAAATTCTCCTTTCTCCATTGGTATTCAAACCTCCATTGTAACTTTTTGAACCTATGCAGGACATAATTAAGAAAATAAACGTGGTTAGTAAATATAATGGACCTCACAAGTCACTCCCTTACGTGTATCACTCAAATGATTGCACTCAATTTTATTTTCGCTCGTGTATACACTTATAGATCGTAGGCTTTTAGGACCACACTCAAATGAACTCACCACTCAAGCCTTTTACCACTCAAGGATATCCCTTAGTCTCTTCACGGTTCTACAATCTCAAATAAACTCAAAGTAAGCTTTCAAGTATCAGTTCGGAATAGAGTTTATGTCAATAACAAACAAGGACAAACACACTAACGGACAAGGAATGAAATAAACACACAAAGAAACTAAAAGAGAAAAGCACGAAATAAATTGACACGAAATGAAAACCGAACACAAAAATAACTAGATAACACAAGTAGAACTAATACTCAATGTAATCTAGTTAAAGAAATTGACACACAATATGATTTACCCATAAACCAAACAACTCAAATCTAAGAGTTTGCGCAAAAAGATCACTCGATACAATCTCAAACCACCACATTCATCAAATCTATCAAGACCCAACTCAAATCAAGTTTACCCAATCAATATAGAACATTTCTAAGCCACACCCAATAGTTTTTGAAGCAAAGAATCAACTCAAACTCCAATATTTTCAATAAATTCGCACAAGCAAAATAACCCAATTTTGGAATCCAAAATCGACCCCAAATTCATCTGTAGATCTCAAAATTGAAACCTAATATAGTTTATGCATCATTGAAACAACTTAGATCCCAAAGATGGTGTCAAAATTTGCACAAAAGAGCTCAAAAATTCATTTTTTTCGCACTTTCAAAAGTGCAGAAATTTCATGTGCGAAAATGGAGAAAAAATGGACAAAATCAACCCCAAATCACCTTTAAATGCTCCCAAATTTGATATTTAAGCACTTTAACCTATTTCCCATGAAACCTAACAACACCCACTTGAAAATTTTATCAATTTTCAGATCCGAATTGTTTTTTTACTTTTTTTCAATTTTTTTTTTCTGATTTTGTATTTTTTTTTGTCAAACCCAAGATTAGATTCGTGAGAACAAATCTATACTTGGCTCTGATACCAATTTATGTAAAATGAAATACTAGATAAGGAGAATCAAGAGATAATCAAGAAATCGAGGGAAAATAGAGAAGAAAGAAAGGAATAATCCCACAATTGTAGTAAATTAGAAACCAACAAAAATAGATTTGCAAATCTCTAATTTGAACAAATAATTACATGATTAATTCAAGGAAGAAAAGAATTGAACTCATACATGAATAATCTTACCAAAAGATATTCAAGAGAGATCCAATGTAGAGATAAAGGGATAAACCCACAAAACTCACCAAGAGTAGCCAATCTAAAAATATTTGTCTCCCTAAAATAATCTCCATCATTTTCTATTTATACTATTAGGGTTACCTAATATAAGAAAAGACATAAATACCCCTACTTACATGTACACCATATTATCATCAAAATGACCCTAAAAGACAATGTTAATCTTTTCTTGTATTGATTCTGTGGCTTTCATACTCCTTTAAAACATTTCAAGCTTTTGATGTCAAGCTGAAATCCTTCCATGCAAAAAGTGCTTCCTGAACTTGCATCAAGTAGGAACCTGCCTTGCTGGCTGAACTCTCTCTCAGATCTAAGAACTATATGGTGTACCCGGTAGAATACCTGCCTGAGAGGTGGCATTCAAATGGCCTAAAATCTGAATTAGAATATCCTATAACAATAGGGTGGCAAGAAAACCTTGAGGGGCTTGATAAGAATCAAAGAAGAAAAAGAAGAAAGAAGGAAGAAGAAGAAAGGGGATATGTGGATTAATACCTAAGTATTGAAATTATAGGCAACAAGGGGTTTGATACCTTTACCTCCCAGATTCAAACCCTAGTTTGAAGAATTAAAGGAAACACCAAATCCATAAATGGGTAATCCTTAAATTAATTCAACCTAAAAAGTTCAACAACAATGTCAAGATTCCACCAACTAACACTCACTAGATTAACCACTAATTCCTTAAGGGAATATGCTAAGAAAATACAATATGAAAAATAGTTCAATATTCATCAAAGTCTACCATGCAAAATAAAGAAATACTCTATTTCTACTAAGGAAATAAGAAGATATTGCCTTTTACAATATTGCCTTTAATGAGACAAGGGCTTTGTTTGGTTGTCTCCTTTGTGAATTCTTTGAATTTAAGGGGTTGCCACTTGCACAAATGACCCATTTTCTTCATCCGCTTCACCCCTTTGACTCTTCCACACGTTATAGATTCTCTATTGACATTCTTCAAGCTTCTCCCAAGCTCCCTTTTGCATAAGTATCATTTGTAGACCTTGGAGTTCCCTTACTTGACTTCGTGTGAAAGGACGTGTGCCCTCCAGCTAGCATCATTCTCCCCTTCTTGAAGAGGATTCATCCTCGAATCCAAAGGCTCACCTACAACACAAGGATATTGATCACTAACATTAAATACATTATACTCACCCAAAAAGTCAACCATGTAGGCATTATCATTGATCCTCTTGAGCGCTTTGAAAGGCCCATCTCCCCTTGGACTTAGCTTCTCCTTTCAGACTTGTGGGAACTTTTTTTAAAAAAAATGAACCAACACCCAATCATTCGGGTTGAAGGTCACCTCCTTTCTCCCACGATTCTTTCTCATGGCCACTTTTCAACTGTCCTTTTTGATGGCCTCTCTTACCATGAAATGAATGTTCATCATCTCTCTTGCCTTTTTCTTAGCATCTAGGGTTACAACAACATGACTAGGCAAAGGAGTCATGATTAATAGAAACAAAGGACTAAAACCATAGCATGCTTCAAATGGAGACATCCTAATAAAAGAATGGAAAGACTGGTTATATGCAAATTCAACCAAGGATAAATGGTCTTACAAAGTAGTTGGGGTTCCTTTAATCATACACCTACGCATCTGACCAAGAGTTTGGTTAACTACCTGGGTTTGCCCATCCGTTTGGGGGTGGAAAAAAGTAGAAAACATAAGTTTGGTACCAAGTGTACCCCAAAGACTCTTCCAAAAATGGCTAAGAAATTTGGAATTCCTATCACTCACAATGGTTTGAGGGACTCCATGCAATTTAAGTACATGAATGACAAACAAGGATGCAACATAAGATGCATCATCACACTTATGACATGGAATAAAATGAGTCATTTTAGAAAATCTATCCACTACCACGAATATGCTATCATGTCCTCTCTTATTCCTAGGAAGTCCTAACACAAAATCTATAGAAATGTCCATCCATAGACCAGTAAGAGTAAGAAGAGGAGTGTACATACCTTGAGGCCGAGTCATGGATTTGTCTTACTTGCAATCTAGACATAATCCATAAATCCGCTCCATATCATGCTTCATCTTGGGTCAATAGAATCTCTCCATGAGAATGTCAAGTGTCTTGGGTACCCTAAAGTGTCCCATCAAACCACCACTATGAGCCTTCTTGATGAATAACTCTCTCCATATCCATTCTTGAACAAGAAACAATCAACCAATTGAAACCTATCAACCCACTTCCCCTGATTAAGACTTTCAAAAGTCTCCTTGAAATCGAAATTCATAGAATAGAATCCCTTCAAGCTTTCAAATCCCATCATTTTAGAAGCTAAAACATTGAACAAAACATACCTTCTTGATAGAGCATTCACCACCATATTCTCTTTGCCTTGCTTGTAGTTGATCACATATGAAAAGGTTTCAATAAACTCATCTCATTTAGCATGTCGCTTGTTCAACTTAAATTGCCACTTAAGGTGTTTCAAGGACTAATGATCGGTCCTTATTACAAATTCTTTGTGCCACAAGTAGTGTTGCCAATAAGCCAACACCCCAACAAGTTCATATAACTCCTTGTCATAAGTTGAGTACCTAAGAGAAGTGCCCTTTAGCTTTTCTCTAACGTAAGCTAATGGTTTCCCTTCTTGCATCAATACACCACCTATACCAACACCTGAAGCATCACATTCAATCTCAAAAGCTTTATCAAAGTTGGGTAGTTGAAGTAAGGGTGAGGAACTCAAAATCAATTTCAAGGCTTGAAAGGACTTCTCTTGTTCATCTCCCCACGCAAAAGGTACATCTTTTTTGATCAATTTGGTCAAAGGAGAAGAAATTAAACTAAAGCCCTGTAAAAATCGTTGGTAAAAACTTGCCAACCCATAAAAACTTCTTACCTCGATTGCATTAGTTGGAGTTGGCCATGACTTGATGGATTCCACCTTTTCTTCATCAACCTCAATACCATTTGCACTAACCACAAAACCCAAAAAGATGACTTTGTCAACACAAAATGAGCACTTCTTGAGATTAGAAAAGAGCCTTTCTTGTAGAAAAAACATCAAACACTTACTTTAAATGGATCATATGTTCTTCAATTGTCTTACTACACACAAGGATGTAATCAAAATAAACCACTACAAACTTATTGATGAAAGGCTTGAGAACATGGTTCATCAACCTCATGAAAGTGCTTGGAGCATTTATTAACCCAAATAGCATGACAAGCCACTCATACAACCTAAACTTGGTCTTGAAAGTCGTTTTCCATTCATCTCCCGATTTCAAGCAAATTTGATGATAACCACTTCAAAGATCAATCTTTGAGAAGACACTTGATCCACACAATTCATCTAACATGTCATCAAGTCTAGGAATTGAATGCCTATACTTGATGGTAATCTTGTTCACGGCTCTACAATCAATGCACATCTTCCAAGTGCCATCCTTTTTGGGAACAAGGATTACCGGTATGGCACAAGGACTTAGGCTCTCTTTGATCAACACCTTCTCAAAAAGTTCTTCCACTTGCCTTTGTAGTTCCTTGGTTTCTTCCGGATTGCTTCTATAGGCCGGCCGATTTGGAATTTGTGAACCCAACACAAAATTAATTTGGTGCTCAATTCCCCTCAAGGGTGGTAATCCCTTAGGTATCTCCTCTAGAAATAGATCATCATAGTCCTGCAAAAGAGAAGAAACAATACTAGGCAAAGTGCTAATATCTTGGTTAACATGCAACAAAAGATTGATGTTGACAAGGCACACTAGAAAGCATTCCTCATCCACACCCTTGAGACACTTTCTTGGATTGGCTATCATACACATGTTTTTCTTGTTCTTAGCCAAGCCACTTCCTTTTTTTGGAACATTGGTGGAACTTTCACCCTCACTTATCACCTCATCCACCCTTATCCTCTCCCAAAGTTCCTTCATAGCCCTACATTCCTCACTCACTTGATATGGAGTGAGAGGTACAAGAATATACTTCTTACCTCCAATCTTAAAAGTATACTTGTTGGACCTCCCTTGGTGCACAACATCTCTATCAAATTTCCACGGCCTTCCCAATAATATATGACAAGCCAACATAGGCATAACATCACAAATCAACTCTTCATTGTACTTGCCCACACTAAACCAGATACTTTCTTATTTGAGGACTTTTATCTCACTACTCTCATTGAGCCATTGTAGTTTGTAAGGGTTGGAGTATTTTCTTGTTGGAATTTACATACACTCCACCAAAGAGCTACTTACTACATTGGTGCAACTCCCACTATCAATAATCAAAGAACACACCTTATCTTGGATTTACACCTAGCATGGAATAAATTCTCCCTTTGATCAAGTTCTTCTTTGGAAAGGGCTCGCTCCCATAATTCGCCTCACAACACAAGAAAGATTGGTATTTACCTTCAATTCTTCATCACCATCAAGAAAAGGTCTTCCTTTTTCAAGAAAGCAAGCAAAATTCACCCTCTTATCCAACCTTTCTTCCTCATCCCCCAAAGCATTTACATCTTTCTTACTTTTGTCTCCCTCTCTCTCACTTTTTTCAACACTCTCTTCCTCATCCTCAGTTCTATACCCATCTAAAGTGCAACAATTATTCTTCTATTAGTACACTCACTAGCAATATATCCCCTTCCTTGGCATCTAAAGCATATCCCCTTCCTTGGCATCTAAAGCATTGAATGGTAGAAGGTCGAGGAAATTTAGGTTTTCCATAGTTACCTCCTTGTGGTTTCTCATTTGTTTTGGACTTTTAATCAAACTTGACTTGAGTATCTTGACCAACACCCTTAGATTTCCCTTTAGAAACTGTTACCTTCCAATTATCTCTACTCTTGTACCATGTGGAAGTGGAAGTACTCTTGGCCTTGTAGGACTTTTCTTCTTTCAAATCCGCTTTGACCTTTGAGGCATCATGAAAGGCCGCTTCAAGAGTATCATAGTGTTTAAGCTTCAAAGGCTTCAAAATATCATACCTCAAATTGGCCACGAATCGAATCACCGTACATTCCAAGCCTTCTTCAAGTTTAGATTTCATTCTCAAGTTTTCAAACTCATCATAATATTCTTCCATACTTTTGAAATCTTGACTCAACATATACACCTTCTTGATCACTTCTTAGTAGTAGTTTGGAGTCAAGTACCTCATCTCCATAAGTGTAATCAATTCTAGCCACGTAGGTAACTCATAGTTATGATGGCTCTCCCTTTCCCGCCTCTTGGACTCCCACCAAGTTGAGGCATACCCTTCGAATTGTGTGAGAGCATACTTTGCCTTCAAAGTTTCCAAAATATTATTTGTAAGAAAGATCCACTCACTTTGAATTTTCTATTCCAAGAACTCATCGGGATCACTACTTTCTTTGAACCTTGGAAGTGTTACCTTGATAGTGTTCGAGCCTCGATCTTGATCATTCCTATCCCCAAACATATCTCCTCTAATTCCCATCCTATTGCCTCTATATCCCATCCTATCTTCTCTATTTCCCATCCTATCTCCTTTATTCCCATATTCTTGACCTCCCATGCCTTGTCCCCACCTCAATTCTCGAGGTCCAAACCCTTCCCTTGGTACTCTATAACCACCCCTTCCTCCATGCTCCCAATATTCATCATTATTGAGCTCATTATTCATTTCATCATATAGAGGATTTTGGTATTGGTAGTTTTGGTATGGAATTTTTGGTGCATTTTATGGAGGTGATATGTGGGAATCATGTAAGGATGCATTTGATGTGTTTCGAATTGGAGTTTGGTTTCGGATTTGTTAGTCCACAAGAGATTAGTTCTCTTGTGGAGGATGAGAGGGTTGTGGATAGGGACATGGTGTAGGTTGTCTTGTAAAATTTAGACTGTTGTTCATTTGGAAAGTAGGTTGCTGGAAGTTTCGGGTTTGATTTGGTGGAGGGTAACATAATTCATGAGCTTGCCCCAAAGTAATGGTGGTGGATTGCATCGACGTCCTCCTTATCTCCTCATTTTATGTTTGAAGTGATTTCCCTCTCTCAACCCATACCAACCTTTCCTCCATACGTCTCATTCTTCCATTCATTTTCGCTCTCATTCCATTCATATCCGCACTCATTTCCACTATTTGTTTGGTGAGGTGGGTAATAGCCTCCATGATGTGATTCGAGGCTTCCCCACTTGGACTTGAATTTGACATAGTACCTACAAAACTCAACAAATAATATTAGTATAAAAAGCCTCACATCACTCATGTGTAAACTCTCAACTCACCTCCTAAAGCGTCATCTCAAAATTGATAGTAAACTAGCTTTGCTTGATCAATTCAAGATCACCTATCCTTTGTGGTGGAGTGGATTATTGTGACTCTTGAAAGAAGGATGACTCGATTAAAGGTAAAAGTACTTGAATCAAGAAGTTTATCAACGAATTAATATGAGAAAAATTGAAGAAAAGAAGCACAAGAAAAAACGGACTCAAAAAAAACACACAAAGTAAGTAACAAAAGTAGAAAAATTACTTGTGTTGCTTAATTTTGATGAATCAAAGAGATGATTTGATGTTTAAAACTAGTTAACAAGTGATTAAAGATGTTAATTACTTGTTAAATAGTTGAGTAATTGAAGGAGAAAAAGAATAAAAAAAGAATCACAAAGTTTGGACACTTAGAAAATATTTGGGGTCCCAAAAACTTAAGACCCCCAAATAAAAACTAAAGTTTTGAAAATGCATGTCCTCTGAAGTTGTTCATCATGCACCGCAGGTTTTTTGGGGTGATGGTTGTTGATGTCAGTTGCTGATGTGGCGGCTGACGTGGAATTTTTTTTAAAAAAAAATTTCCATAATTGGCCCCACTAACACTTTGACCAACTTTGACCTTAGGGTTTTTGGATCAACGTGTACTTTTGTAGCTTCTTTAAGAACAAAATGTAGAAACTCAAGAACACCAACAAAAAAACCTCAATCTTCACATTCACATAACTTCTTTGTTTCAACTCCAAATTCGATGAAATTTTCACCAACGCATTTTTTTTCGCACCACAAACAAACCCCACTAACTCTTAGCCCTCAAAACCAATCCAAAAATAAACCTACTTTTTAAAATTGGCTAAGTTTCAAAAGCTTCAAACCCTTTAATGGCAACTTCACTTTCCCAACTCGAATTGAATGAAATTTGAGATTTAGGCTCAAAAAACATTAGAGAATCAAGATCTAGTGTCAAAAACAATAAATCAAAACAAAAAAAATTCTGGATTTTTTTTTTTGGATAATTTTTTATGTTTTTAGACTTTTGGATTTTTGAAAAGATTAAAATCCCAAGATTAAGATTTGTGAAAACAAACCATAACCTAGGCTCTTGATACCAAAATGATAAGAATCAAAGAAGAAAAAGAAGAAAGAAGAACAAGAGAGGGGATATGTGGATTAATACCTAAGTATTGAAATTATGGGCAACAAGGGGCTTGATACCCTCACCTCCCAATTGATTCCAACACCCAAATACAAACCCTAGTTTGAAGAATTAAAGGAAACACCAATCCACAAATGGATAATCCTTAAATTAATTCAAACCAAAGAAGTTCAACACCAATGTCAAGATTCCACCAACTAACACTCACTAGATTAACCACTAATTCGTTAAGGGAATATGCTAAGAAAATACAATATCAAAAATATTTCAATATTCATCAAAGTATACCATGCAAAATCAAGAAATACTCTATTTATATTAAGGAAATAAGAAGACATTGGCCTTTTACAATATTGCCATTAATGAGACAAGGACCTTGTTTGGTTGTCTCCTTTGTGAATTCTTTGAATTTAAGGGGTAGCCACTTGCACAAATGACCCCTTTTCTTCATCCGCTTCACCCCTTTGACTCTTCCACACGTTGTAGATTCTCTATTGACATTCTTCAAGCTTCTCCCAAGCTCACTTTTGCATAAGCATCATTTGTAGACCTTGGAGTTCCCTTGCTTGACTCCGTGTGAAATGACGTGTGCCCTCCATGCTAGCATCAGGACTAGACTGGTCCCACATCCTCTGGCTAATAAGCCACCTCAATATGATCAATCTCAGGCTCAAGATAGGCTGATCTAGCTTGTTCTTTAGTCGAAGCCGCATCTCATGCCCGACCTCTACCTTGGTCTCCGCAGTGACCCCTGCCTCATCCCCAGACTGAGACTCCTACAGTGGGTGCTGGATCAGTATCCTCAATAGCTCTTTATTGAGTTCTTGCCATCTCTATAGAAAGAGTGGAATATAAGTTTTGACTACTGGACATGAACAACACACACAATATAGAATTAAATTAGAGAGGTTTTCCTAAAAAAATCCCATAGCCTCCCAAAGAGAGATACAAACATTAACGTATCAATCTGTGGGACTCTATTAGACATCTTGATCTTTTATTTATGTCACGCCTCAAATTCTATTGGGGCGGACTGGCACCCGAAGCCGTTAAGGACCGAGAGAACCAACCTATGACCTCGAACATTCATGTGCATGTCACTAAATGAACAATACTATGTCACTTATAGACACAAGATGTCAATGATGAAAATCATGGAAAGACATTCAAATAGATATGAAACTTGGCCATTAGGGCCACCACGTCAAAAAGGTAAGACATTCTTTCATTTGACATTACAACATCTACAAAGCCTCTAACAGATACATAGCCATGCCTATAGTCGGGACAAGTCCCCACTTTATGCAACTGTTATATAATACCAAAACAAGTGTGTAGAAATGACTCGAAAAGCCCCGAGTCAACTGGAGCTCACCAATGATCCACTGATGACCTGTATCCTACTGAGAAGGTCTACTAACTCCTGTGCCTGCAGCAAGTAAGGTAAATCCCCCAAGGGACGTCAGTATGAAAAAATGTACTGAGTATGTAAGACCATAAATAACTGCATGAAACATAAGAATTTCAATGAAATCAAATACAAGCAAATGGACAATATTGGTAAACCACCGTATTGTATATGTGGAAACATGTACATTGCCTTCATTACTTTATTTTTACGTTCATATCAATATCAATCATCAATCATATAATTCCCGGGACCAACTGATCAGTGGTAAATAACATTGGGATCGTCTCTAGCTAGGCTTATGCCCCTTTGAGCTGCCACCCATAAATCAATAAAATAGGTTCGTCTCTAGCTAGGCTTACGCCCCTTTGAGATTCCCCCTGTATCCAATAATCATTCGGGATTGTCTCGAGCTAGGCTTTCTCCCCATTGAGCTACCACCCGTACTCAAGCAAATATGCATTACTTCATTTCTTTTGTTATGAGATTGATACATTGGTGGTTATAACATTATTGGAACTTTGGAACAATAATCAATGAATAAGAGACACATGAATAACAATTTATAACAAACCTGAATGAGATACTTTAGAACATTTTTGGAGTGGAAACAAGTTCGGTAACAATGAGAACAATAAGTGCGTCCAAAGGATATGGAAAAGAGTAACCTTACATACATTATCGCCTCACCACGTGAATACAAAAATGTTTCAGCTCCTTCCTTATGTATTACTCTACAACACAAGTACATAATGGAGCTAACATTAACAACTAATTACACTACAAGTTCACAAGAAGACAATTAGTTACTTAACGGGAAGTAAAACCTGTCCAACATTCCAAACACATGGTACATCATTCCACCTTCCTTCCTACTTACATATAACTTCATTCCACCCTCATACAATATAATTTACTGCCTCACAACACCAACAATACCAAAACAGTCCGCACATCAACATAGACGTTACAAACCGCTAGGATTTCATACCAAGTTCATACTTCACAATTTTACCTTAATGCAACTCCACATAATTATTCCATCAAGTCACATAATTACCTTCCACAACAATATACCAAAAACAGTCCACACAGTTTTAGATTTCACTTTAACATAACAAGAAAGTATTCTCTTTTCACTACGCCAAACGTTCCATATACAAACACGTATAAACATTTCCATCAAGCCATACACAAGGGGAACGAATTAGGGACATAACCACACATTAATATACTGAAATTTCATCCATATAATTTAATTCTTTCAAGACCTTAAGTCCCTTTTCAAGTTTAAACCACAAAAAGGCAAATCCTTTAGCCGAAAGCACCGGTGGACTGCCACTTACAAAGTGGACTGCCCTATGCTTTTTAAACATAACCAACATGTTTCCCACCATATATAATGCATGTATTACATTAATATACAAGGTTAAACACTTACCAAGGCTTGCGAAGAGATGATCTTGTCCAAAGTGGTTGCTTAGGGTTTGAGAGAAAAGGAAATATCTTTTGGAAAATTCTAAAATTGTCAAGTGTGTTATGGTGAATAAAATCTAATTTTTTCTAAGTGTAATGTGTGTAAATGAGCTGATTTTTCAGCTTAAATACTCTCTTTTACACCACCTCATTATGGCCAACTTTAACCAATTTATTGGCTAAGAGACACTAAATTATTGGTGTGTTGACTTGGTCCATTTTAAATGGATCATTACCCGTTTGGGATCATGTATTTCTTGCTTAATTTTTGGGCCTCAATCAAGCCCATTAGCACAATATTAATTCAGCCCACCATATTTAGTAGGTAATTCACCAACCATCTCAAGGTTAAATAATTCCACAAATATTAAGGTAATCAAATAAGTTCGAAAAAATGTACGGGGTGTTACAATTTATGAGACCAATGAACCTAGCGCTCTAATACTAATTTGTCATTACCCAAAATCTAAGGTCATGATGGTACCAAGACCGACCCAACCTTGGTAGGTAAGCCTAACACCACAAGATATATTA
Source organism: Capsicum rhomboideum (assembly GCA_031232105.1). Lineage (NCBI taxonomy): Eukaryota > Viridiplantae > Streptophyta > Magnoliopsida > Solanales > Solanaceae > Capsicum > Capsicum rhomboideum. The sequence goes on along the minus strand of CP124711.1, from coordinate 97,773,987 downwards.
AATATCAAAATGAGATAAATGATTATAAAATATGAGACTTTAGAATAAAGTCACGCAAAATATATATAAAACAACTCCAAAATCAGAAATAGATACAACTCAAATCCCAAAATCTAGTGGCATGAGTAAAGAGCACTCTAATAGCTGATATAGTGTATGAGAATACATAAAACTCTATCTATGAATATAAAATAAAGACAAGATAATGATAAAAAGAAAGTCTGGAACATGCTCTGAATGAGGAGCTCACCAGTACTTTGAACACTCCCAAATCAGCACGAACACAGGCTCCACGGGTTGCACTTAAATTGGGATCTATACTGATTTGTGGTGACTTTGGGCCGTTTGTAGCCGCTGTTGTATCACCTTAACCTTCTCCATTGCTTGCTGAACAAGATCTGGTCCAAATAAGGCAGTTTCACCCGCTTCAAACCATCGAATTGGTGATTGACACTTTCTTCCATACAAAGCTTCATAAGGTGCCATTTTGATAATTGAATGATAGCTATTATTGTATGCAAATTCAATAAGAGATAGATGATCATCCCAACTACCTTTAAAGTCCAATGTGCAAACTCGTAGCATATCTTCAAGTGTTTCGATAGTACGTTCTGCTTGTCCATCTGTCTGAGGATGAAAAGTTGTACTTAAATTCACTTGCATACCCACACTCTTCTGAAAAGACTTCCAAAAATTTGCAGTAAATTGTGATCCCCTATCCGATATAATAGAGATTGGAACTCCATGCAATTGAACTATCTCCTTAATATACAACCTTGCATAATCCTCAGCTATGTAGGTGGTCTTGACCGGTAGGAAATGTGCTGACTTGGTAAGCCTGTCAACTATTACCCATATGGAATCAAATTTCCGAAGTGTACGAGGCAAATCTGTGATGAAATCCATGTTAATCATGTCCCACTTCCAAACTGGAAGATTTATACATTGCATATAAACTCCAGGCTTCTGATGCTTTACTTTTACTTGTTGACAATTTGGGCATTGGGCTACGAATTCTGCAATGTTCTTCTTCATGCTGCCCCACCAATACATTTCCTTCAGATCATGATACATTTTGGTGGCTTTCCGATGAATAGAATACCGTGAATGATGCGCCTCTGTCATAATCCGTCTCCTTAGCTCATCTACATCAAGTACACACAATCTACTTTGGCACTGAAGCACTCCCTCTTGCGTAAGATCAATTGCCTTTGTCAAACCTTGTTGTACATTCTCTTTCAACTGTAATAAAATAGGATCCGCATACTACTTCTCTTTCACCTCAGCTACTAATGAATATTCTGCTACATTTTGCACAATAACCCCTTCGTCTGGTGATTCAAGAAGGCAAACTCCCAAGCTAGCTAGCTGATGTAGATCTCTGACTATACCTTGCTTTTCTTTGAGCTGGCCATCAGTGCTTCCTATTGCTTTGCGGCTTAATGCATCGGCTACCACATTTGCTTTTCCAGGATGGTATAAGATATCGATATCATAATCTTTTAGTAGCTCCATCCACCTCCGCTGCCTCAAATTTAAGTCCTTCTACTTGAAAATATACTGCAAACTCTTATGATCGGTATATATGTCAACATGAACCCCATACAAGTAGTGGCGCCATATCTTTAAAGAAAATATCACAGCTACTAGCTCAAGATTATGTGTTGGATAATTTATCTCATGTGATCGCAACTGTCTTGAGGCATAAGCTATCACATTACCGTGCTACATCAATACACATCCTAAGATAACTCCTGAAGCATCACAATATACCGCATACCCTTCTGTGCCTTCTGGAAGTACCAATACGGGTGTAGAAGTCAACTTATCCTTCAGATCTTGGAAACTCTTCTCACATGCATCATTCCACTAAAACTTGGTTGCCTTGTGTGTTAGTTTTGTTAAAGGTGTAGCAATAGAAGAAAATCTTTCAAAAAACCTTCTATAATAACCTGCCAACCCGAGAAAACTACGAATCTCTATAGGCACCGTAGGTCTCTGCCAATTCTTCACAGCTTCTATCTTTTCAGTATCAACCCTTATCCCTTCATCTGACACAATATGACCCAAGAACGCTACAGATTTTAACCAAAATTCACATTTAGAGAACTTTGCATATAACTTACGATCATGAAGAATCTGTAACACCTGCCGTAAGTGATTAGCATGGTCTTCTTTTGATCTTGAATAAACCAGAATACCATCTATAAACACTGTCACGAACACATCTAAGAATGGCTTGAACACCCTATTCATCAAATCCATAAAAACTGCTGGTGCATTTGTTAGTCCAAATGACATAACTAAAAACTCATAATGACCATATTATGTTCGGAAAGCTGTCTTGGGTATATCTTTTTCTCAAACCCTTACTTGATGATAACCCGATCTCAAGTCAATCTTTGAGAAACATTTGGCACCTTGTAATTGATCAAACAAATCATCAATTCTGGGGAGGGGATAATTGTTCTTGACTGTTACCTTATTCAGTTGCTGATAATCAATACACATTCTCAACGTGCCATGTGCACCCCACGGGGACATACTAGGCCTTATGAATCCCTTGTCCAGCAAGTCTTTTAATTGCTCCTTCAATTCCCGTAACTCTATCGGGGCCATTCTATTCGAAGGAATAGAGATAGGCTGAGTACCTAGAATCACATCAATACCAAACTCTACTTCCCGTTCTAGAGGAAAACCTAGAAGATCTTCAGGAAATACATCAAGGAATTCATTTACCACTGGAACCGATTGAAGAGTTAGTGGCTTCACGTCAGTATCTTGCACTCTTACTAGATGGCATATGTACCCCTTGGATATCATTTTCTTTGCCTTAATTTAAGAAATAAATTTACCTCTCGGTGCTCCAACATTACCCCTCCATTTAAGAATGGTCTTTTGTGGAAAATGAAAATGTACCTTCTTAGCTCGGCAATCTACCGTGGCATAACAAGAAGCCAACCAATCCATACCCATTATAACATCAAAATCTACCATTTCCAGCTCTATAAGATCAGCCAACGTATCATAATCACAAACAGTTACTATGCAATTACGATAGACTCTCTTAGCTATAATAGACTTACCAACGGGTGTAGATACTTCAAATGACTTGACTAGTAGTTTTTGTGTTCTTCTGAATTTTTCACCAATCAATGGAGTGACATATGATAGGTTAGAGCCTAGATCAATCAATGCATATACATTATGTGAAAAGACGGATAATATGCTTGTAACCACATCAGGAGAAGCCTCCAAATTCTGCTGATCCGCTAAAACATAGGTATGATTCTGGACCCCACCAGAATTAGCTGCTCCTCTACCACCTCTACCATAACCAGTAGGCTATACACCCCTACCTAAGGAAGGAATCGATGATGATGATGATACGGCTGATCCAGTAGGTCGCGCCATACTACCCGTGCTCCTTTGTGTGCATTCTCTCACTATATGCCCCGACATACCACACCAAAAACAAACATTCATCCCAAATTGGCATTCACCTAAATGAAGCTTTCTGCAGTGCTGACATGGCTGATGAGAAAACCCCGATGTCTGTGAACCCTGGATCCCTTTACTTTGCCCAATGTAACCCTCGAAATTGAGATGGAGTGCCTGCTGTAGAATAAGAAAATGATGGTCTAGGCGGTCTATTAAAAACCCGAGGCCTAAATTCTCCTTGGGACGCCATAAACTATCCTGTAGATTTATCCCTCTTTGACTTCTTTCTTTCAAATTCCTACATCCTTCTCCTTTGCCTCCGATCCTCTATTTTCTGTGCAAAGGCTTGTATCCTGGCTATATCCATATCTCTATTCAAAGCAGCAATAGTACAATCCATCACTAAATATGGATCCAATATGTATACATACTGATGAACTCTATCGGCCATAGTAGCTACCACATTAGGAGCGTATCTATCCAAAGAGTTAAACCGAAGACTGTACTCCCTGACACTCATATTCCCCTGATGAAGATTTAAGAATTGGTCTGCACAATCCTCTCGAACCTCATATGGAAGATAGTGATCAAGGAATGCCGCTTTGAATTCTCCCCAACTAGCTGGAAGTGCACCGATACCCCTAGATCGTTTCCAATCCTCGTACCATAGTATAGCCTCCCCTTTTAATCTATATGCTGCAAGCTCAACTGTTTCTGCACCAGAGACATGCATAACATCCAAAGCCCTTTGAATTTGATCCATGAAGTCCTGTGGGACATCATTAAGATCTGATCTGGTGAATGTCGGTGGATCCAATTTAAGGAAATCCTGTGTCCGTCGACTAACTACCCTATCCGCACCATCATTACTTGTAGTTGGACCAGCTTGTCCTTGAGCTTGTGCAGCAACTATGCGAGTCAAAATTTGCACCGTATTCCTTAAATCCTGGTTAGTAGAATTTACAGGTGGTTCTGCAGGTACTTCTCTCCTTCTCAGCTCTTCTGGGAAGGGAAGAGTAGAAGAAGCCTACGTTGCAAACTCAGTTTCAGCCCCACCTTGATTAGCTTGTTCAGGTGGTGGTCTACTAGTTCCTTCTCCGGTAATCCTGTCTATCTTCTTACTTTTACCCCTACTTTTCCTTGCAATCGACATTTTTCTATAACACAAGAAAACAATTTCAATGGTTAGATATGACTCCACCTACAACTTTAGCTCTATTGCACGATCTAGAAAATGAAGAAAAGAAACACCTCCTAAATGTCCCGTAGCCTCCTACATATAGATGTGGTGCACAACACATCCATATGCAAGACTCTACTCAGACACGGCTTTGTAGACACCCTAGGACGACCAGCTCTGATACCACTTTTGTCATGCCTCAAATCCCATTGGGGCGGACTGGCACCCGAAGCCGTTAAGGCCCGAGAGAACCAACCTATGACCTCGAACATTCATGTGCATGTCACTAAATGAACAACACTATGTCACTTATAGACACAAGATATCAATGACGAAAATCATGGAAAGACATTCAAATAGGTATGAAACTTGGCCATTAGGGCCACCACATCAAAAAGGTAAGACATTCCTTCGTTTGACATTACAACGTCTACAAAGCCTCTAACAGATACATAACCATGGCTATTATCGGGACAAGTCCCCGCTTTATACAACTGTTATATAATACCAAAACAAGTGTGTACAAATGACTCGGAAAGCCCCGAGTCAACTGGAGCTCACCAACAGTCCGCTGATGACCCGTATCCTACTGAGAAGGTCTACTAACTCCTGTGCCTGCAGCAAGTAAGGTAAGTCCCCCAAGGCACGTCAGTATGAAAGAATTTACTGAGTATGTAAGGTCATAAATAACTGCATGAAACATAAGAATTTCAATGAAATCAATACAAGTGAATGAACAATATTGGTAAACCACCGTACTGTATAAGTGGAAACATGTGCATTGCCTTCATTACTTTATTTTTACGTTCATATCAATATCAATCATCAATCATATAATGCCCGGGACCAACTGATCAGTGGTAAATAACATTGGGATCGTCTCTAGCTAGGCTTATGCCCCTTTGAGCTGCCACCCATAAATCAATAAAAAAGGTTCATCTCTAGCTAGGCTTACGCCCCTTTGAGCTGCCCCCTGTGTCCAATAATCATTCGGAATCGTCTCGAGCTAGGCTTTTGCCCTATTGAGCTACCACTCGTACTCAAGCAAATATGCATTACTTCATTTCTTTCGTTATGAGATTGATACATTGGTGGTTATAACATTATTGGAACTTTGGAACAATAATCAATGAATAAGAGACACGTGAATAACAATTTATAACAAACCTGAATGAGATACTTTAGAACATTTTTGGAGTGGAAATAAGTTCGGTAACAATGAGAACAATAGGTGCGTCCAAAGGATACGAAAAAGAGTAACCTTATATACCTTATCTCCTCACCACGTGAATACAAAAATGTTTCAGCTCCTTCCTTATGTATTACTCTACAACACAAGTACATAATGGAGCTAACATTAACAACTAATTACACTACAAGTTCACAAGATGACAATTAGTTACTTAACGGGAAGTAAAACCCGTCCAACATTCCAAACACATGGTACATCATTCCACCTTCCTTCCTACTGCCATATAACTTCATTCCACCCTCATACAATATAATTTACTGCCTCACAACACCAACAATACCAAAACAGTCCGTACATCAACATAGACGTTACAAACCGCTAGGATTTCATACCAAGTTCATACTTCACAATTTTACCTTAATGAAACTCCACATAATTATTCCATCAAGTCACATAATTACCTTCCACAACAATATACCAAAAACAGTCCACACAGTTTCAGATTTCACTTTAACATAACAAGAAAGTATTCTCTTTTCACTACGCCAAACGTTCCATATACAAACATGTATAAACATTTCCATCAAGCCATACACAAGGGGAACTAATTAGGGACATAAAAACACATTAATATACTGAAATTTCATCCATATAATTCAATTCCTTCAAGACCTTAAGTCTCTTTTCAAGTTTAAACCACAAAAAGGCAAATCCTTTAGCCGAAAGCACCGGTGGACTGCCACTTACAAAGTGGACTGCCCTATGCTTGTTAAACATAACCAACATGTTTCACACCATATATAATGCATGTATTACATTAATATACAAGCTTAAACACTTACCAAGGCTTGCGAAGAGATGATCTTGTCCAAAGTGGTTGCTTAGGGTTTGAGAGAAAAGGAAATATCTTTTGGAAAATTCTAAAATTGTCAATTGTGTTGTGGTGAATAAAATCTAATTTTTTCTAAGTGTAATGTGTGGAAATAAGCTGATTTTTCAGCTTAAATACTCTCTTTTACATCACCTCATTATGGCCAAGTTTAGCCAATTTATTGGCTAAGAGACACCAAATTATTGGTGTGTTGACTTGGTCCATTTTAAATGGATCATTACCTATTTGGGCTCATGTCTTTGTTGCTTAATTTTTGGGCCTCAATCAAGCCCATTAGCACAATATTAATTCAGCCCACCATATTTAGTAGGTAATTCACCAACCATCTCAAGGTTAAATAATTCCACAAATATTAAGGTAATCAAATAAGTTCAAAAAAATGTACGGGGTGTTACAATTTATGAGACCGATGAACCTAGTGCTCTAATACTAATTTGTCATTACCCAAAATCTAAGGTCATGATGGCACCAATACCGACCCAACCTTGGTAGGTAAGCCTAACACCACAAGAGATATTAAATATCAAAAAGAGATAAATGATTATAAAATATGAGACTTTAGAATAAAGTCACGCAACATATATATAAAACAACTCCAAAATCAGAAATAGATACAACTCAAATCCCAAAATCTAGTGGCATGAGTAAAGAGCACTCTAATAGCCGATATAGTGTATGAAAATACATAAAACTCTATCTATGAATATAAAATAAAGACAAGATAATGATAAAAAGAAAGTCTGGAACATGCTTCGAATGAGGAGCTCACCAGTACTTTGAACACTCCCAAATCAGCACGAACACAGGCTCAACGGGTTGCACTTAAATTGGGATCTATACTGAAAAGGTATAGAAAGTAGGAGTGAGTACGGTCCACTTGTACTCATTAGGCATCATAGGCTGACCAAGAAAAGTAGAAAACTGAACATATAAAGAAAACTATGAGAAACACTGCCACATACATACAGAAAAGTTTCAACAACGGCTTAAGTTGTATAGCTCCTAATAGTATAAATAATACAACTACAATAATAGTGTAAGAGTAACTACACAATAGATATACAAAAAGGAAGACTAAATTACACGATATCAAACACATAAGAGAAATGCAAATGATGTAATGCAATGATATGATAAGGATACAATGTCTCAATATTACCTCGTATAAACCTTCCACGCATAAGCTTCCAGTATAGGACCCATGGGGGGTTCACAACTCATATACTATCACAAACTCATTCAATCAACCTTACCGACATATCCGTCAATTAAGGTGTTTTATAAAATATCTCATTTCTGTCAAAAATAGTGTTTCTCATTGGTACCATTTCCATGAATATGGATGAATGATTCAGGATGCATGCTCATAACCAATTCAACACATATAATGAATCAAATTAATAATGGTATAAATGAGCTCAAGTCTCTTCAAATCTCAATAGATCATGATACAAGTCATCGCATGGCAACACAGTAGTAGAGAGTAATGTAAGATATCAGTAATACTAATTCAAGCCCCCACTCAGACATCACAATATTAATAAAAGACAAATAATGCTTAAACAAGACCAATACCATCCCCCGCATGGGCCATCCCAATGATAATAATCTCTCAAGTTAATAATAAGATTCACGTTAGGCCCAACACGGGCAACACGATAAAATAATAATCTCAATAGATAAATCTCATGATAAATACCCATCCCATAGCATACTTTTCATGAATGATTAACTACTCAGCCTGGTATGAAGAAAATTAAGCCAAAACCTACCTCAAAAACTGAAACACAAGCTTGGACCCCTTAATAAAAAGCCTTTCCCTTCCGTTCAGCCTCAAAATAAATCCAATCTATCAAAAATATAATCTACACATCAATAGGAGTCTAATGATACTCATATTAGCCACTTCATTTTGGGTCCAAAATCACTTAAAAAATCGACTCTAAAAATAAAAGGTAAAACTAAAATTTTAATAAAGAATCATGTTACCCATAATTTAAGGGTTCTAAATGTGAAAACCCATCAAAAAAACAAGTTAAAATCAAGCTTAAAATTATTGAAAAACAAATTTCTCACTTTACTAGGTAAAACCCTAAAATTCCAAATTTATAATCCAAGTTTTGAAGTTGTTTTTATGATAAAATCAATGAGAAATGATAGAAATTAGGTTTAAAAGCTTATCCAAACAAGTGTGATAAAAAATCCCTTTTGCAATTACCTATCTTGAGGTCTCAAGGTCCAAAATAGTGAAAATGGAGTTGGAATCACAAAAACGGTGTTTAAGTACTGTTCTGATGAACTGTGCCTTCTATGTACGTGCACCCAACGCCATGACATGTGCATAGAAAGAATTCAACCTGGCCCAGTAAAATACCCTATGCCTGTACAACAGCTTGGTCGCATGTACGGTGAACAGATCGGGGCTTTACCCTGTGTGTGAGCCAACACTGCGTAAGCATAAAAGGACTACCTAGTGCACCAACAGCTGTGCACCAGCTGAAGCTCAAGTGCAACCAAACTATGAATGGACCCTCAAGATTTATTTAGAATCTTACGAAAATAACTAATAGTGCTACTAGGCTGATTTTGACATTCCAGATTCAATGGAGCCATCAGATTTACCAAAAGAAGTCATTTTCAATAAGTTACCCCAGAAACCCCTTTAGGTTAAAATAACTAGTTTCTTATTTAAACGATTACAACTCAAAATAAAAACTCAAAACCCAAACCAACTATGCTACTAGCCCAAAAATAACATTTTAGATCTAATGGATGTGATAAAATCACCATTCTATGATCGAATCACAAAATGTTGATCGAAGTTAAATATAACACTATAAAGGCTACTCAAAGCATCAAAGTCATATAAATCACTCTTAAATGCTTTGGGGTCCATACCAACTATCTCCAAAACTCATAAATGATATAAAGAAACCATGAGGAAGGGTAAAATTGTCAAAATACAGAAAAGTTAAAAATTACAATGAGGGTTGTTACAACATATTTAAGGCACATTGTGATATAACTAGTGGTGTAGTTATTTCTGAAAAGACTCTTAATTCCGGTATGCCTATTAACTCAAGTGGTCTTGTTATCCTCCCAGTCATCATAGAATGGTTAGAGCCTAAGTACTTTATTAGAGTTCTCCTATTGAGCTATGTAAGTAAAATCTCAAGGTGGGATAATTTTGATCTAAAATCTTATGTTGTGTTGATTGTGGTGAATTATGATTAATGGTGTAGTGTTTTTTGTGTTACGCTTCCATTAAGGGGTGACCTAGTAATCTAAACCTCGTAGGAAATTATGAGACTTAAAGTAAAGTCGTAGCATATGGTTTTAGTGGCTGCTGCATTGGGATCACTTCGTGATGTCTTGAGTAAGAAAGTTGTGCTTTTGGAAAAAGTGAGAAAATGAACCTTTTCTCATCCCTTTAATATGTATAATGTCTCGGTGTAGTGGCCTATTTCCTGTTGTAGTAAACTCGCTACAACAAGAATGCTATTGGTGTAGCGTCTCATATTTTGTCCCATTCTATAATTTTGTGGTAATATACGCCCGATGCTTAATTCTATTCCTTCAGGTTTCATGAGTCCTTGTAAGAACTTATGTAAAGGAATTCTTTCCTAAGCTGGGAAATTATGAGGGAGATAAGTTGGTTCATGCATAATACTTAATTCTGCACTTTATTATTTCGAAGGCTCTCGATAGAGAGGCTGTGTGTGAAATGTCATTTGGTTTGATAACTTTGAGAAAGTGAGCTAGGTAAGAACAGAAAATAAGTGATCTTAAAAGTAATTTCTTTCAAATTTTGACCTCGTACTCCATGTCACCCAGGTCTGTTCGAGGATAAATAATTGTTTAATTGGTATCTAATGTAATAACCCATTTCATCATTATTGAAATATCCATGATAAAGACGTAAAACTTTAAAAATTTTACCAATTTTAATTTGAGTTTGGGATAAAAATTAATCATGTTTAATAAATGTTAAATAAAATAAAGATGAAAAAAGTAGGACCGACCAGGCTAGTCCATCGTAGAGGTTTGTTGACTGCAATAGCGAGCCTGTAGTAGCCAAAATATGAATGCCATAGTGGAGCTGCAGCAGCGAATGACGCGAGATAGAATGTTTGTATTAGGTCATTTGAGGTGTTCATTTATTTAATTACTACCTATCATTTTGGACTATTTGATTTCCCGTGCTTCTGAGTAACTGTAATTACGTGAATGTGTCATGGATTGCTTGGTCAAGACGTTAATTGTATCCTTTTCTTCTAAGATTAAGGTATGTACTATGGTGCCTTATCACTGGGTTAATTTAGGTTGTGGGTGAGAAATCCATAATAGTGGATAGGACTTAAGAGTAATATTTTATGATAATTAAATTATCGTATGAAGATAACAGATGTGCGTAATCTTGATGTAGCTAAGTGTCCGTAACTGTGTTAATGGTTGTTGAATTTATCCCTAGTGAAATAGAATTCTTAGTAATATTTAATGGGGTTTAATTAACATAAGAAAGATAACCAGAAACCTTATGACTTGTTAACATAATAAGTGGTGTGAAATTTGAATGAAAGGTTTTTGCACAAGACTTATCTATTGATTTTGTTGATTTATATATGGTGTTGCGTGAACTAACATTGTTCGATCGACAATGCCTACCAATACATACCATGTACTGATACTACTCCTGGTACACTCTTTTTGGGGTGTAGGTGTATTGCAGGTTGACTGAAGTTTCATGATTGAAGTGGCGAGTATCTAGCACCAACTTCTGTATATCTTGTTCCTCAGGCGGAAGTTATGTATTTTATTTTTCTTGTCATTAGTCTGGATTAGAAGCACTTGTACGTGTCTAGACTACGTCCTTAGGAGTGTTGTAGTTTGTTAATTTAAAGATTGTAAAGATTTTTGTGATTATCAATATGATTATGAATCCTTAATGAAATGCTTATTATAGTAATATGTTTTTTCTAGGCTAGGAGTACCTTTTTTCTATACTATGCTTTATTGATGTATTAGTGTGATATTGTACTAGCTATGGGTGGGTATTTATGGCTCGGTTGTTATTTTAGCATTTATTGCCTTATTTAGCTAGTTAGGGGCTCTTTTAGGTAGAATTCAGGCCCATTTTCCCTTATGTTAGTATATGATGATCCTTTAGGATTAGACTTAGCCATTTTAGTACCTTGGTCCGGGATTGAGAAGCCTTATCCTTGGTTCGGGTAGGTGCTTATCCTAGGTTGAGTTATCAGGGTTTGGTAGTAGGACCCACTATCTTTTTTTTAATAAAATACTTATCATAACCCCTTTAGGACCTTACTAATCACTTATCTACTTCCATAGGATAGTACCTAGGCCTGGGGGTTGGCTTAGGCTTTGTGTTATGCTTATTTAGCTTCATTACCTCGAATAGTTTAGTATTTGACCTTAGGCTGCATCTTTCGGACTTAATAATTGGAATCCGCCTTTTCTTAAGGGATTTGACCGCCTAAAATTGGATTATATTGACTAAATGGACTTGAGTTAGGCTAAGTTTTAAGATTTCTCTATTTATTTCATGCTTTTCAGTTCGAGTTCGAGTTCGATAAATTCTATATTATTATTATTTATCACTTCCGATTTGAGTCCGTCATATGCTATATTGTTATCATTTATGAGTTCCAGTTCAAGTTTGGAATCTATATATTGATTATTATTTACTAGTTTTGGTTTGATTCTGGCATTTATTATCATTTCTATCATTTATCTAGGGTTAGCAAACTGGCAAATACCGATATAATAAAGCCTATGACCGAAAAGAAAGAGTATAAGGTATGCTGGGCATTTTTTAGATCATTTTACATTCATTACTACTATACGTTGTCTTTACTTTAGTATTATCCTCTGCTTGTACTCACCGTGCTTATGGGGGGCTCGGTTGGGTTATTCTTCTTTTTGTGTGTCTTCTGAACTTATGGGGGCCTAGTATGGTTATAGTTAGACTTTCATTTATGTTTTTGAGTTGCTTATTTTATATACATTGCATCCGCTTGGTTTAGTCTATTGTTTCCATTTCTTCCTTGATTTATTGACTTAGGTTTACATCCTCGCACTTTACTTATACTTTTATTGTAATTTAACTCAGTCGATCGATGATGCCTACTGAGTACCCATTGTTTTGATACTCATACTACACTTTTGTATCTTTTACCTGATACAAATCTTAGTACGAATCACCACCGCTAATGATACCCACCAGCCATATTGTTGTTTGAAGTTAGGGTGAGCTTTTAAGTTCGGAGCTGATCCTCCTCTTCCTGCTATTTTGGATAGTCATGTTTGTATATTTTGAGACTATGATGTATTTTTGACACTGTCTAGTACTCTCTTTTGATATAGTGGCTCTAATACCGACCTTACCAGGTCACGGGAGAACTCTTTGAATATTTTGTCCTCCTCCCTTTAATGTACAACATGTTCACACACACACACACACACATGTATGTATATATATATATATATATATATATATAGCTTTTGTTGCTTAGCATTTCTCTTGCATGTCTATTTTCATTATTTTCTTATCTTCCATCGGTTAGCCCGTTACTTGCCATTTCGGGCTATGGTTTGGCTTACCTACAAGTGGGTTAAAGTAGGTTCCATCATGACTCAAGAAATTGGGTCATGAAAAATTGGTATCTTGTCGATTATAATTGGTATCTAGATGAATTTAATAGGTATCTAGCCGATTCTAATTGGTATCTTAATAAGTTCAATTGTATCTAGATGATTCCAATTGGTATCTGGCGATAGAAGTCATGTTAGGGCATTGACTACATGATTATATGATGATATAATATTAATTATTGTTGTTGAGGTAATAGTAAAATTGGTGTTTATTGAGACTATGATAAGTTCTGATGGGTTAGCATAATGCATAAATGTTATGTGTGTTTATGATGTACTGAAAAGGATTTAAGCCTGTTATAAAGTGAAAAGTTTTAGCACTGTATTCTGCCTGACCCTTTGCTGCAGTGAAGAAATTTTGTACCAGTGGTCCCAATTCAGCAAGGAAGTGACCGCTGCAGTGCACGTCCAAATATATAGAGGGTCGCCATTGCAAACCTCGCTTCGCCATAGCACTTTTGCCGCAACATAATATAGTTTTCTGCAGCGACAAGCAAGAGGCAGAATCCTCAGACCAGTCCCCTATTTTAGGGACTCCACTTTTTTCAATTCAATTAAAGAGCAAGTAGAGATTTCTAATTTTTTAAAGTGTAAGTTTTGATATATTTATTGAAATGGGTATTATGGGGGGCTTGTACAAAATGAGATAATGAGCATTTATGTGAGTACCAGTGCCATGCTATGGGAAAAGTATACAAAATTAATTATTGGTTGATAGTATTCCACGAGTTGTGATATAGTTAAATTATCGAGACCTGTGAATTATGTGAATTGGATTGTGGTTGTTGAACCCATGCTATATACTTGTTCATACATATTCATACCACTTTTACTGTTGGATTATAACTATTGGTTGATATTGCTCATTGAGTATTTGTGAAATTCATAATTTGATTATGCCGATGGAAATGGTTCTGGCAAGTGGTATTATGGTTACTTATGAAATTCATATTCTTATTATGCCAATGGGAGATGGTTTTAGAGGGTGTTATTATGTCAATAGGAATTTGTTTCGATGGGTATGAGGACCCCATGAGTCCTAGGGGTCCTGACTAATCCGACAGAAGAAGCAAGTGTATACCAATTTTTTTTTTTTGCCAGTGCATTGTATTGGATTACATTCCTCTGCATTGCACTTTATATTGATTTGTGGTTATGTTTATGAGATTGTTGTGAAATTATTTTGAGTTGGTATATTTGAGTACATTGTGATATTACCAGTGGTGTAGTTATTTCTAAAAAGGGAGATCGGTGCTCTTAATTCCCGTATGGCTATTGATCCAAGTGGTCTTGTCCCTCTTATCCTCTTCCAGTTATTATAGAATTGTTAGGGCCTAAGTACATTGTTAGAGTTCCTCTATTGAGTTGAGTTAATAAAATATAAAGGTGGGGTAATTTTGAACTAAAATCTTATGTTGTGTTGATTGTGGTGAATTATGATTCATGGTGTGGTGTTTTATTGTGTTATTTTTTTGTTTGGGGTAACCTAGTGATCTAGACCTTCTTTGGAAATCTTGAGACTTAAAGTGAAGTCGTAGTATGTGGTTTTAGGGGTTGCCGCATTGGGATCACTTCGTGATGTCTTGAGTATGAAATTGTGTTTTTGGCAAAAGTGAGGAAATGAACCTCTTCTCGTCCCTTTAATCTGTCTGATGTCTTGATGCAGCGGCCCATTTCCCACTGTAACAAAATTACAATAATGAGAATCCCATTGTTACAGTGGCTCGCATTTTGTTATGTGCTATGTTTCTGTGGTAATATACGCCTAATGCTTAATTCTATTCTTTTAGATATCACGAGTCCTTTTGAGAACTTGTGTAAAGGAATTCTTCCCAAGCTTGAAAATTACGAGGGAGATAATTCAATTTGTGCATAATACTTAATTCTGTACTTTATTATTTTGAAGGGTCTTGATAGAGAGGTTGAGTGTGAAATGTCATTTTGTTAGCTAACTGTGAGCAAGTGAGTGATCTAACGCGTATTTATATGCCTTATTGTCGACTTTGACCCATGTTTACCTTAGTTTTGAAAGCAATAAGTATGTATTTTGTA
This sequence comes from Capsicum rhomboideum, assembly GCA_031232105.1. Classification (NCBI taxonomy): domain Eukaryota; kingdom Viridiplantae; phylum Streptophyta; class Magnoliopsida; order Solanales; family Solanaceae; genus Capsicum; species Capsicum rhomboideum. Next base: position 97,758,558 of record CP124711.1, on the reverse strand, counting down.
TTGTTTTGATGAAATATTTGATATTATGCTAATAAATGTGATTAGACCCTTGTAGGTGAAATTTGTGACTATTTGGAGCATTTTTGGCATGGAAAGCAAGGCTTGGAGGAGCTATGAGCGAAGGATATTGAAGATAATAGGCTAGCCAAGGATTTGAACTTGAAATATCCAATCAAATCCGTAAAGAAAAGTCGAAGAAAGGAAGAAAAACGGAGTCTAAGTGGCAGGCATGCCAGGCAGCATGCCGGGCCGCTCATGCACCACCTTTCAGGGGAAGAAATTTGGCTAAGTCCCAGGCGCACCCAAGGGCGTACCGGGCCGCGTTTTGCCAAATTTCTTCTCCGAATTCTAGTCTATAAATAGGGCTCTTGGGTTATTGTGTCATTATTCCATCTTTTGTAGACTACTCTTGGGCGATTTTGGCATCCAAATTAGGGTTAATTCTTCTTCTTTTTGATTTTTATTTCTTTTTTATAAATTTTTTATTAATTTATGTTATTAGAGCAAGCTATGAGTGGCTAAAATCCCTAATTCTTGGGGTTGAGGCTACGAACATGAATCTCTTGAGTTAAAGTTTATTGGGTTTTGCTGAAGTTTATCCATCGTTGGTTGTTCTTATATTCTTGATTTTACTATTTTAATGTTTGATCACCATTGAAATAAATTTATTGGTGACTATTTTAATGTTTGATCATCATTGTTTATCATCAGGTACAATAATGTTTATCATCATTGTTTGATCACTATTTTAATGTTTGATCACTATTTTAAATTGATTTTACGACTCAAATTTCTTAAACCAATAATATTCATACTCTAGAGAGGTTGTTCGGAGTGCCTTGACCCTGGGAATTTACTTTTTATTGACTTTTAAATCATATTTACAAAAACTGTAGTTACGGTAGTGAAGATAGTAGTTTATAGTCCGCAATCATTTAATTTTTAGTAACAAATCCCTCTTCCTTTTTGCAACACTAGTTTTTAATTATTGTTTGACGTCTAAAATTGATTTCTATTGACGAAAGTCCCTTGGGTTCGATATCCGGCTCTTTTAAAGGAGCCATTATATTACTTGAACGATCACGTACACTTGTGTGTATAGCTGGGTCGCAACAGTCAGCTAGGAAAGAACATAGAATTAGTGATCTTAAAAGTATTTTCTTTCAAATTCTCACCTCTTACTCCACATCAGCTAGGTATATTTGAGGATGAATAGTTATTAAATTGGTATCTAATGTAACGACTCATTCCATCATAATTGAAATATCCACAATAAAGGCATAAAAATTTAAATTTTTACCAATTCAAATTTGATTTTGGGATTACAATTAATTGTGTTCAATAAATGTTGAATAAAATAATGTCAAAAGAAGTGGAACCAACCAGGCTAGTCCTCCACATAGGTCTGCTGACCGCAACAACGCACTGGTGGAAGCAAAAATGTGACCGTTCCAGCAAAGCCAAGAAAATAGTAAGGGCTCGCTGTAGTGAGCCCTATTTTACCATAGCGGAGCCGCTGCAGTGGATGACGGAAAGCATAATGTCTGTATTAGGTTGCTTGAGGTGTTCAATTATTTGATTACTACTTGTTGTTGTGGAATATTTTATTTCCAGTGATGCTGAGTAATTGTAATTATGTGAATGTGCCTTCGATTGATTGGTCAAGACGTTAATTGTATCCTTGTCTTCTGAGTTTAAAGTATGTACTATGGTGCCTTGGCCCTGGGTTGATTTGGGTTGCGGGTGAGAAATATGTAATAGTTGATAGGTGACTTGAGAGTAACATTTTATGATAGTTAAACTATTGCATGAACATAATGGATGTACGTAATCTTGATGACGCTAAGTGTCAGTAACTATGTTAGTGGTTGTTGAATTTATCCCAAGTGAAACAGAATTCTTAGTAATATTTACTAGGATTCAATTAGAATAAGAAAGATAATCTAAAACCTTATGACTTGTTGAGACACCATAATAAGTGGCGTGAAATTTGAATGAAAGGTTTTTGCACTAGACTTATCTACTGATTTTGTTGATTTACATATGATTTTGCGTGAACTAATATTGGTCGATCGATGATGCCTACTAGTACGTGTAGTGTACTGATGATACTCTTGGTATACTCCTTTTGGGGTGTAGGTTTGTTTCACATTGATTGAAGTTTCATAATTGAAATGGCGAGTATCCATCACTAACATTTGTATATCTTGTTCCTCAGGTGGAATTTGTGTCTTTTATTTTTCTTGTCACTAATTTGGAGTAGAAACTCTTGTACGTGTCTAAACTACGTCCTTGGGAGTGTTGTAGTTTGTTAATTTATAGACTTGTAAGGATTTTTGAGATTATTGTTATGATTATGAATCCTTATTGAAATTCTTATTATTGTAATGTACTTTTCAAGAAATTCCATTTAAAATGATTGGGTAGTAAGAGGTTCTCCTATAGAGATAGAGTCGAATAGGTGCCAGCACGATATCGTAAATTGGGTTGTGAAAGTTGGTATTAGAGCACTAGGTTACTGATCTCACAAGTACAAGAGAAATGTAGAGTAGAGTCTTGCAGATTAGAGTGTAGACATCCACATCAAATCCTCAGGGGGCTATAAGGCATCTAGGAGTCATTCCCTTTCTTTTTTCCTATTGTGCTATCTCTGTTCATGTAATGACCCTCCAGGGTTTTTCCTTTGTTTTAGTGTATTTTATGGATTTAGAGTTTTTCTATACTGCCGCAGGTCATTTATGACTTGCTGGGACTGAAAGTTAGATTACTGGGCAGTTCGTTTGGTTTTTAGAGTCATTTCCCTGTTTAGGAGCTTCTGAAGTTAAGAAATGGGTCTCGAACCTTAACCTCAGGAAAATGGCCTTGGATGTCATCTCTGACACTCTCAAAAACTTCAGAACATTTATTTTAGACTAAGGGGACCCTTGGTCCGGGTCTTGAGGCTTTCAAACTCGTTTTGGGCTATTGGGTGGAATTTGGCAAAAATGGCTCCTTGGGGTGTGGGCCCTACATTTTATCAAAATGACCCCGGATGGAAATTTTGATAGTGTTGTTGAGTTTGGAATGTCGAATTTGGTAGGGGAGCATAGTTCATTTGTGCGCATGGGATTTTGAACCAATCTCGAGCACCCAATCGGAGTTCATTGTGACTAGCTAAACTTGGCTGGTGCCAAGTATCTGGTGCAGCCGCTTAAGTGGCCAGGATATCGCTTAAGCAATGACTATTTTAATGGTCTGGACTTCTTTAGCGGAGCTGTCCAGCCTTGGACTGGCCTCTTTAGCAGCCTCTTGGGCCTTTTAAAGGTAGCCGCTTAAGCGGCCCTTGATCGCTTTAGCAGACCCGACAGACTGGGGCAGGGTCGCTTAAGCGATCAATGGGCGCTTAAGCGGTGACCTCTTAAGCGGTCATTTAGCTGCTTAAGCAGCCATCGCTGATGTTATGTATAATTTCATTCTCTTTCTTTTCCAACACTTTTATATAAGTGTATCCACCATTAGAGACCTCTTTAAGATTCTATATTGTATGGGAAATGATTGTTTGATGCAGGTTTTAGTGTGGGGGAATGTTAGTTAGCTCGTGGTTGTCGATAATCCGTAAGTTCCCCATCGATTTTCCATTTAATTATCCATTTTAATTATTTATTTTGGGATTGTGTTGGGACTGATTTAAGGTTGGATTTGGATGTATTTTGGTGGCTTTTGATACTTGAGTTGTGTGGAACGTTGTGACAGTTTTAATTTTGCAATTCTGCAAGTAGGACTCATGTGGGAATTTTAGTCCAATTTCTTACCCGAAGCATTTACAAGTAATATGGATATCGTTTTACTCATCTTGAAGTCAAGATCATTGTTTTGATAGCATGGCAGCTCTCAGATGCATCTTGGAAAGGGAAAGCTCTGATTTAAAGGATTCGACAAGTGTTTGGCAGCGTTTAGGTAGGCTAGGCATACCCCATCTTTAGATTGAGCTTATTTTTGGTTTTAGTATATTATTATACTAGTTTTGGGCAGGTAGTGTTAGCCAAACTATGATTTTTAGTATTTTATGCCTTTATTAGTCGGTTAGGGCCCCGATTCGGTAGATTTTAAGGCCGTTATCCCCCGGTACAGTGTAGTATCATCCTTTAAGGCTAGAATTAGTGGTTTTCTTATCTTGAGATGGGAATGGGAAGCCCTAGACTATACTAGGCTAGGTTTCAGCCTAGGTTTGGCTATTGTGACCCCGCAGTAGGCCCCACTCATCTTTTAGCTATAATACTTGGCGTTAAGCTCCTTTACGTTTAGTTAAACTCTTGACTACCATCTTAGACTAGTACCTTGGGTTGGGTTTGACTTAGACTTGATTTCTAGCATGTTTTAGCTCATTTTTCCCCGGGTAGAGTAGTAATTGACCTGTACCGCTCTCGCTCGACCCAGTATTTGGGATCCGCCTTACCTTAGTAGACTTACTTGCCCGAGATTGGTATTTGTGACCTTATAGTCCTGAGATAGGCTCAAAAACCTAGATTTCTTCCTATTAGCTAGCGATATTTATTTCTATATAAATGCATTTAAGTTCCTGTTAGAGTCCGGCATATGATTTACTAATCGTATTATTATGAGTTCTGGCATGGCTATGGCAGGGTTCCTGTAGTTGCATGCTGACGGGGATTATTTCTTACATTCGAGCTAGTAGACTAATATCGAGGGGTTGTGGGTCATTCCTTGATTATGTTTGGGATGTTAGTATTGAGAGTCCTTCGCTTGACTCAGTTCCTATTGTCTGTGATTTTCCTGATGTTTTTCCTACCGACCTACCTGGCCTTCCTCCTGAGGGTGACATAGAGTTTGCTATTGACCTCAAGCCAGACATCTGACCTATTTATATGGCTCCTATCGAGCTAAATGAGCTAAATATTCAGCTTCAGGATCTTCTGGGTAAGGGTTTTATCAGACTGAGTGTATCGCCTTAGGGTACTCCAGTTCTGTTTGTAAAGAAAAAGAATGGCTCTATGTGTATCTGTATCGACTACAGGTAATTGAATAATGTGATAGTGAAGAATAAGTATCCTATGCCTCGTATCGATAATTTGTTTGACCAGCTTTAGGGCACGACAGTGTTTTCTAAGATTGACCTGAGGTCTGGCTACCATCAGTTGAGGATCAGGGCTGAGGACATCCCTAAGATAGCCTTCAGGACTTATTACGGTCATTATGAGTTCCTGGTAATGTCTTTTGGGTTGATTAATGTCCCTGCAACGTTTATGGATTTGGTGAACTGCATTTTCAGGGCGTATATGGACTCCTTCGTGATAGTTTTCATTGATGACATTCTGATATATTCTAGGAGTAGGGAGGAGCACGAGCAATATTTGAGGACTGTGCTCCACACTTTTAGAGATCATAAGCTTTATGCCAAATTCTCAAAGTGCGAGTTCTGACTTGAGTTTATAGCTTTCTTGGGGCACATAATGTCAAAGAATGGTATTACGGTGGACCCAACAAAGATTGGGACTATTCATGGTTGGGCTAGGCCTACATCTCTTACTGAGGTTCGCAGTTTTTTTGTGTTGGCAGGCTACTACTGGCTGTTCATCGAGAGTTTTTCTACTATTGTAACCCCTATGACTATATTGACTAGGAAGGAGGTTTTGTTTTAGTGGTCCAAGAGTTGTGAGGCGAGCTTTCTGAAACTCAAGACTTACTCACTTCAGCTCCTATTCTAACTCTTCCAATTGAGGGCGAGGGGTTCTCTATCTATTATGATGCTTTTGGTATCAGTTTGGGGTGTATTCTGATGCAGCGCGATGTGTTATTGCATTTGCATCAAGGTAGCTAAAGGTGAACGAGAGCAACTAGCCCACTCATGATTTAGAATTGGCTGCGGTAGTTTATACGCTTAAGATTTAGAGGCATTACTATATGGTGTTCGTTGTGAGATCTTCATAGATCATCATGGTCTTCAGTATATTCTGACCCAGAGGGAGCTTAATTTTAGGCAGCGTAGATGGATTAAGTTGCTGAAGGACTATGATATTTCTATTCTATACCATTCGAGCAAAGCGAATGTAGTAGTGGATGCCTTGAGCCAGAGGGAAATGAGTATGGGTAGCTTGGCCTTTATTTCATTTTGGCAACGGCTATTGGCTTTGGATATCCAGTCCTTATCTAACTTGATGATTTGTCTTGATGTTTCTGATCCTAGAAGGATTATTATGAGTGTTAATGCCAAATCTACCTTATTGGAACAAATTTGGGGTCCTTAGTTGGAGGCTAGGAGGCTTCGTAGCTTTCAAGGGGAGGTGTTGAGAGGTTAGTCCAGAAGGGCTACCTTAGATTCAAAAGTCATTCTGAGATATTATGGTCGCATTTGTGTTCTGAGGGTTGGAGATTTGGTTCAGTTGATTCTTCGTGAGGCTCATAGCTTCAGGTGTTTTGTTCATCCCGATAAAAATAAGACTTATAGGTATTTTAGGTAGTATTACTGGTGGAGTGGTATGCAAAGTGATATAACAGAGTTTATGGCTCGGTGCCTTTGTTGTTAGTAGGTAAAGGCAAAGCATCAGAGACCTGGTGGATTGCTGCAGAGGCTGCCCATTTCTGAGTGGAAATGGGAGCGAGTTACTATGAATTTCATAGGTGGTTTGCCTCGTACTTCTCTTGGTTTTGATAGCACATGGTTCATCGTGGATCAATTGACCAAATCTGCTCATTTCATCCCTATTTAGATCTCCTACAACATTGAGAGGTTGGCCCATGTATATATTCTAGAGGTAGTTCGCCTTCATGGGGTACCTGTGTCTATCATCTCATACTGAGGTTCTCAATTCACTTCTAGATTTTAGGGGACATTTCAGGAGGAGCTGGTTACCCAGGTTGACCTTAGCACCCCTTTTCATATCCACACTGATGGGCAGTCAGAGCGAACTATTCAGGTTTGGGAGGATATGCTCCGTGCTTGTGTGTTGGGTTTTAGAGGTAAGTGAGATTAGCTTTTAGCTTTGGCGGAGTTTGCTATTATTCCATTCGAGTATTTAGATGGCTCCATTTGAGGAGTTGTATGGTAGGCATTGTCGGTCTCCAGTTGGTTGGTTTGAGACTTCTGAATTTAGGCCCCGTGGTACAGATTTACTTCGTAAGTCATTAGACTGTGTTTGAGTGATTTAGGATAGGCTTTAGACTGCTCAGAGCAGGCAGAAGTGTTATGCTGACCATAGATGTCGTGCTTTGAGGTTCAGAATTGGTGTTTGGGTCTTTCTGCCAGTATCATCCATTAAGGGCGTGACGAGGTTCTAGAGGAGGGAAAAGCTCAGCCCCGGGTATGTTGGACCATTTAAGATCCTACGGATAGTTGGGGAGGTTGCCAATGAGTTGGCATTACCTCCTGCCTTTTCAATCATCCATCCTATGTTTCATGCATCTATATTGTGGCAGTATATCCCAGATGAGTCTCAAGTGCTTCGGTGGGACTCAATTTAGTTGGTGAGATATTGGCATTTGTAGAGGAGCCTGTGTCCATTTTGGCCAGAGATATGAGGCGGTTGCGCTCCAAAGACATTTCTATAATTAAGGTTCAGTGGCATCACCATCTAGTTGAGAAGGATACTTGGGAGACCTAGTGTGATATGTGAACCCAATATCCCTACCTGTTCGAGCCTCCAGGTACTCCTTTATCCTTTACTTTTGCAGACAAAAGTCCTTTTTGTAGTGGATGTTGTAACGACTCTCCAGTTCATTTCCTTTATTTTCATGTATTTTCTGCATTTAGAGCTTTTCTATAGCTGCCCCAGGTCATTTATGACTTACTGGGACTGACAGTTCGGTTACCAAATAGTTCGTCTGGTTTTTAGAGCCATTTTCCTTTTTAGGAGCTTCTAAAGTTAAGAAATGAGTCTCGAGCCAAAACCTCAAGGAAAAATCCTCGACCACCATTTCTGACAGTCTCAACAGCTCCGAAATATTGATTTTAGGCTAAGGGAACCCTTGGTCTGAGTCTTGAGGCTTTCAAACTCATTTTGGGCCATTGGGAGAAATTTGGCAAAAATGGCTCCTTGTGGTATGGCCACCACTTTTTATCGAAATGACCCCGAATTTAAATTTTTATGTCACCGTTGAGTCTGGAATGTGGAATTTGGTAGGGCAGCATAGTTCATTTGTGCGCATGGGATTCTGAACTAATCCTGAGCACTCGGTCGGAGTTCATTGGGACTAGCTAAACTTGGTTGGTGCAAAGTATCTGGTGCTGCTGCTTAAGCGGCCAGGGGATGTCTTAAGCGATGACCACTTTAGCGGCCCTAGACTGCCTTAGCAGAGCTGGCCAACCTTGGTCTGGCCACTTTAGTGGCCTCTTGGGCGCTTTAGCAGTAGCTGCTTAAGCCGCCCTTGACCGCTTTAGCGGACCTGGCCGGCTGGGGCAGGGTCGCTTAAGTGGTGACCGCTTAAGCTGTCATTTAGCCGCTTAAGTGGCCAACGCTGATGTTATATATAATTTCATTCTCCTTCTTCTCCAACACATTTATGTAAGTGTATCAACCATTAGATACCTTTTTAAGCTTCTATATTGTGTGGTAATCAACTTTTTGAGGCTGGGTTCAGCGTGGGGGTGTGTTAGTTGGCCCGTGGTCTTCGATAATCCGTAAGTTCACTATCGATTTTCTATGTAATTCTCTATTTTAATTATTTATTTTGGGATTTTGTTAGGACAGTTTCAAAACTGATTTGAGCTTGAATTTGGCAGCATTTTGGTGGCTTTTAATCCTTGAGCTATGTGAGACGCTGTGACGGTTTCAATTTCGTGATTCTGCAAGCGTGCTCCGCGTGGGATTTTTGGTTTGATTTCTAATCCAGAGTTTTTATATATAATATGGGTATTGTTTTACTTGTCTTGATGCCAGGATCATTGTTTTGATAGTGTGGTAGCTCTCGGAGGCCACTCAAAAAGGGAAAGCTCTGATTTAGAGGATTCAATGAGCGTTCAGCGGCGTCTAGGTAGGCTAGGCTTACCCCATCTTTAGATTAAGCTTATTTATAGTGTTAGTATATTATTGTGCTAGTTTTGGGAAGGTAGTGTTAGCCCGACTACCTTTTTTAGTATTTTATGCCTTAATTAGCCGATTAGGGGCCAAAATCGATAGATTTCGAGCCCGTTATCCCTCGATACAGTGTAATATCATCCTTTAAGGCTAGGATTAGTGCTTTTAGTATCTTTTAATGGGAATGGGAAGCCTTAGACTAGACTAGGCTAGGTTTCGGTCTAGGATTGGTTATTGGAACCCCGTAGTGGGCCTTACTACCTCTTATTATCTAGAATACTTAGAATTAAGCTCCTTTAGGTTTAGTTAGACTCTTGACTACCATATTAGGTCATTACCTTGGGTTGGGTTTGACTTAGACTTGATTTCTGGCCTGTTTTAGCCCTTTTTTCCCCGGGTAGAGTTGTAATTGACTAGGACCACGCTCCTTGAACCTAGTATTTAGGATCTGGCTTGCCTTAGTGGACTTACCTACCCGAGATTGGTCTTTGTGATCTTATGGTCCTAAGATAGGATTAGAAACCTTAGATTTCTTCCTGTTAGCTAGTGATATTTATTTCTATATAAATGCATTTTAGTTTTGATTTGAGTACGGCATATTCTTCACTGCTCCTATTATTATGAGTTCTGGCACGGCTGTGGCATCAATTACGGTATGGTTTTGGTATCAATTTTACAGTTGAGATTGGTGATTTATGGGTTCACTGGTTATGTCTCTAGTTACGTATGGGTACTATGAGTTTCGGTTCGAGTCCGACATCTATTTATGATTTTGGTCAGGATGTTTTAGTATTGATCACGGTCATTACTGGGAGTTCTGGAAATGGTACTGAGTTATGTTATACATGATTCATATGGCCTCTCGTTATTACCCATTGGTGTTTGTTCAAGGCCGGTGCACATCTGGATAGTTTTTATCATGGATTTGGGATCAGAGGGTTACTTGAGATCGGTTTGGCTACGGGTTACTTATTCTTTTTATTTTAGTTAATTCCTGCATGCACACACCGACTTATGAGGGCTCGGTAGGGTTTATTATCTTCTTCTGTGTGCCTTCTAGGCTTATAGGGGCCCAGTTAGGTTGTAGTTAGTGCATTTCTTTCATCGCTGAGTTATTTATTTCCTATTTTGCCTTAGTTACTTCCTTTATCACACTTACGTAGTTCAGTAGATATTTACGTTTCTACCCCTGCTATCATTAACTTAACTTACACTCTCACATTACATTTATGCTTTTACTATATTTGAGCTCAGTAGGCCGATGATGTCTATTGAGTATCCGCTGCTTTGGTACTTATACTGTACTTCTGCATCTTTTTCTGGATGTAGATTCGAGTATGAGCCAACGGCGTTGACGTTATCCTCTGGCCCTGCTAGTGATTCAGAGACGGGGTGAGCTTTCTAGAGTCCGAGGCTAATCCTCCTCCTTCGGTTCTAGATATAGTCTTTTGCATTTTGAGACTACTGTATATATGCATATTTTGGATTCTATCTAGCACTCTGATTTTTGTTATAGTGGCTCTAGTACCGACCTTATCAGGTCTTGGTAGGGATTCATTTTGTATATTTTGTCCTCTTCCAATTCCTATATAGTACACTATACATGTATATTTCTTTGCTTTCACCTGTTTTATTGATGTCATTGATTTTTTTCTGTGTTTTCTTATCTTCCGCCTATTAGCCCATTACTTGTCATTTTGGCCTATGTCTTGGCGTACCTACTGGTGGGTTGAAGTAGGTTCCATCACTACCTAAGAAATTGGGTCGTGACAGTTCATTGTCTACTTGGGTCTAGTCCAATTGGTATCTTTTCGATTCACTAATTGGTATCTGGTCGAATTCAATTGGTATCTATTCAATTCCTATTGGTAGCTTAATAAGTTCAATTGGTATCTAGATGATTCCAATTAGTATCTGGAGATAGAGGTCATGTTAGTGCGTTGACTGTGATAATATAATATAAATTAGTGTTGTTGAGGCAATAGTTAAATTGACGTGTATTAAAACTACGATAAGTTGTGGTCGGTTACCATAATGCGGAAACATTCTATGTGTTTATGAAGTAATGAAAAGGAATTAAGCTTACTAGAAAGTGAAAAGTTTTAGCACTGTATTCTACCTGACCCTTCGCTGCAGTGAAGAATTTTGCACTTGTGGTCCCGCTTTCGTGAGGAAGTTACTGCTGCATCGCACATCCAAAAATATGGAGGGCCACCATAGCAAACCTCTCTTTGCCAAAGATCTTTCGACACAACAGAATATAGTCTACTGTAGTGACAAGCATAAGGTAGAATCGTCAGACCAGTCCACCTGTTTTAGGGACTCCTCTTTTTTAGTACAATTCAAGAGCAAGTATAGATTTCTAGTTCTTTGAAGTGTTAGGCTTGTCTATTAATTAAATTCAAGAGTAATGGGTAATAAGGGGGTCTCTTATAAATAAAATAACGAGCATTTATGCGGGTACTGGTGCTATGCTATGGGAAAATTATACGAAATTAATAATCAGTTGTTAGTATTCCATGAGTTGTGATATAGTTAAATTGTTGAGACTTTTGAATTATGTGAATTGGATTGTGGTTGTTGAATCCATGCTATATACTTGATCATGCATATTTATACCACTCTTATTATTGCATGATTACTATTGGTTGATATTACTCATTGTGTATTTGTGAAATTCGTATTTTACTATGTCGATGGGAAATTGTTCTGGCAAGTGGTATTATGGTTACTTGTGAAATTCATATTCTTATTATGCCAATAGGAAGTGGTTTCAGCGGGTGCTATTGTGTCAATGGGAAATGGTTTCGATAGGTATATGGACCCCATGAGTCCCTCTTGGTCCTGACTAATCCGACAGAGGAAGCAGGTGTATACCGATTTATTTTATTGCCAGTGCATTGTACTGCATTGCACTTCATATTGATTTGTGGTTAGGTTGATGAGATGGTTGTGGAATTTATTTGACTTGGTATATTTGAGGTACATTGTGATATTACCAGTGGTGTAGTTATTTATGAAAAGGGAGATCTGTGCTCTTAATTCCCGTATGGCTATTGACCCATTGGTCTTGTCCCTCTTATCCTCCTAGTCGTTATAGTATGATTTAGGCCTAAGTACCTTGTTAGAGTTTCTCTAATGAATTGGGTTAGTAAAATCTCAATGTAGGGGTAATTTTGAACTAATATCTTGTGTTGTATTGATTGTAGTAAATTATGATTCAACGTTTGGTGTTTTGTTGTGATGTGTTTCCATTAGGGGGTGACCTAGTGATCTAGACCTCTTCAGGAAATTCTAAGACTTAAAGTAAAGTCATAGCATGTGGTTTTAGTGGCTGCCGTGTTGGGATCACTTCGTGATCTCTTGAGTATGAAAGTTTTGTTTTTGCAAAAGTGAGAAAATGAACCTCTTCTCATTTCATTAATTAGTTTGATGTCACACTGGAGCGGCCCGTTACCCGTTGTAGCAAACTCCATTAAGCAAGAATCCCATTGTTGTAGCGGTTCACGTTTTGTCCCGTGCTACGATTCCATGGCAATATATACCCGATGCTTAATTCTATTCTTTCAGGTAACGCGAGTCCTTATAAGAACTTGCATAAAGGAATTATTCCCCAAGATGGGAAATTTACGAGGGAGAAAAGTTGATTCATGCGTTATACTTAATTCTACACTTTGTTAATCCAAATGGTCTCGATAGAGACGCCGAGTGTTAAATATCATTTGGTACGGTAACTGTGAGCAAATGAGCCAGGTAAGAACGCAGAATAAGTGATCTTAAAAGTAATTTCTTTAAAATTCGGACCTCTTACTCCATGTCACCCAAGTCTGTTCAAGGACGAACAGTTGTTTAATTGATATCTGATGTAATGACTTATTCCATTGTTATTGAAATATTCATGATAAAGGCTTAAGAATTTAAAATTTTTACCTATTTGACTTTCAATTTTAGATCACAATTAATCGTGTTTAATAAATATTAAATAAAATAAAATCAAAAGAAGTGGGACCAACTAGGCTAGTCTGCCGTAGAGGCCTGTGACCACCATAGCGAAGCTAGACAAATAGTCAGGGCTCACCATAGCTAGCCCTATTTCACCATAGCGGAGCCGCTGCAGCGGATGATGCGATACAAAATGTCTATATTAGGTCACTTGTTTCGAGTTTTATATCATAAACACCAAAACCTTGTTCCAGAGCTCCGGAGAGGTAATATTTCCAAGGCAAGGGTGAAATTTTCTCATTGAGGTAAGTTCTTCCATCAATTTCTTCGCCTAGTAATCCATTAATGTCACGACCCAAATGGCCGTGAGTAGCATCCACACTAACTCTATGATGGGAGAACCATCTAACCCTTTCCTTTAACTCATTTATTAATCAATTAAGACAAAATAATATAAAATCTCCAATAAATTTAAAAATAAATATGGAAAACCTAGCTATTACATCCCAGAATCCAAAAGTCACCATACAAGGATGCTAACAAAACTAGTTTAAGAATATCTCAAAAAACACTAAAAAAAAAATGAAACATCATTGTCCGAAAGAAAGACAATATGAACTACGAATATCCATGGCAACATGAGATGTAAGTATCTCACCCTCGGATAGATCAGCTCGATGTACTAGAGGTGAGGTCATGTCTGAGCCTCTGGAACACAGTTTGCACTAAACAAAAAAAGATTACAGGATGGTATCAGTACGAACCACTATGTACTAGTAGGCATCATCGACCGACTCAATTTAGTAATAAGTATAAATCATAACTCAAATAACAAGTAGGTAGGAGCATCAACACAAAATAGCTAGTTTACTCAATCAAACAATCAATTCAAATTAGACTAAACAATGTCAACGAATCAACTCATATAAGTCGCCAGCAATTATCATAATTAATCACAAATTACATAATCTAAGCAATCACATCAAAACATGGATTTATGTCCACCTCAATCTCACATTTGTATTCCTTTTACTTTCATTATTATCACGATTATATCATACTAACTCACACCTCAACGACTATTCTATACACACATGCTAAAGGGTCTTATTTCTGCCCAACTAGTCATGACCTGCAGGGGAGCACAAAGGTCTATATACTGTACCAGCGTGGTACCCAATTAGTAATAATAATAATAATATCATACCAGCGTGGTACCCGATCAATCAACTAATACCATACCGGTGTGGTACCCGATGCATAATAATTATAGCAATTTATATTTTCACTTTTACTATCTCTCAGAATAATATCACAAGTGCACCCAATTTTACAAGTACACTTGGCAATCATATCTCAAGTTCAACAGTTCAACAATGAACAACCTATTCATTAATGCTTTAACAAACCAACAATCATCAACTATAAGTCTGTCCGAAGACCAATCAACATGCCATTTAATTGAGAAATATACAAGGGACTAAATTAATTCTAACTCCATTTAAACCATAACCTAACTCAACAGAAGAAATTGAAATCATATCTAATTAGCAAGACCCTTGCCCCTCGTCAATACTTCGAAATACCCAAAGTTTAAAACAATCACAATACAAGAGTAATTAATCATTTACTCTTCAATTTCAAGCCTTGGGGATTCACCCCACTAGTTTTATCCTTTTTCATAGCCTATAAATTTATCCAAGGATTTTTCAACCATCCAATTTCCCCCAATTCCCATAATTTTCGTCCAAGAATAATAATTCTATGCTAGGAAGTGTTATCTTACACCTTAGAAGCAATTCTAGATGATTTTATATTTAACCTAGGATTTTTCCCACAATTTCTTGAACCTAGGGTTTTTAATCCACAATGCTATCCTAATAATTTCCCTAATGATTCTAGGGTAATAGCAGATTACAATGCAAGAAAATGGATGGAATCACTTACCTTAACAAGGAAATTACCCTTGCCCTGTAGGAAATCACCTCTTATCAGTCGAGAATGAAAATTTTGAGTTTATGAAATAAAACTCGGAGAAAACTAACTTAATGTGAGTTAATTTGCACGTCGTCCGTTGCAGCAACCTATTTTCCACTATAGTGGCACCACTGTGGTTGAGTTGGGCTCGCTATGGTGGCCCATCACTACTTCATTGCTACTACAACTATGAGTACGTCGACTGCTATAACGGTCTTGCTACAATAGGGATCCTACCGCTACAACTCTCCTTACATAGTAGCTCGAGGAAGATTGAATCTTCCCCCATTTCAACACAGATCAAGAACTTAGGACATCACAAAACTACTCCAACACTGCAACCAATAAAATCACATGCTACGACTTTATTTTCAGTCCTGAAACTTCCTCGGATAACTATGCCCCTTGACCATCTCGTAACAAACACAACACCACCAAACACTATACCATGAATCATAAATCACCACTAAAGCACACAACACCAGATATTCATCTGAAACCACCCTAACTTGAGATTTTATCAACTCTCTTACTAGGGAAATTTTAGCAGGGTACATACACCCTAAACAACACTATAACAAAGAAATGGCATTACATCAAATACCAATTAAATAAATGTTCGTCCCTGAATGGACAAGAAGGAAAACAAGGTAAAAAGAGTTACCTAACTCAGCAAAAAGATGGGGATACTTGTTATAAATGTCTGCTTTGGTCTCCAAGTGGCCTTCTCAACAAAATGATTCTTCCAGTGGACCTTCATAGATGAAATATCATTTGACCTCAACTTTAGACCTCTCTATTTATGATAGCCACAGGTTCCTCTTCATAAAAAAGGTTTTCATCCAGCAGAACTGAATCTCAGTGAATAATGTAATTCCCATCATCCCAGTGAATAATGTAATTCCCATCACCATGATACTTCTTTAGCATGGACACATGAATTATAGGGTGAAATCTTAACAAACTTGGAGGCAAAGCCAGTCTATAGGCAAACGGACCCACACGTTTTAGAATCTTGAATGGTACAATATACCTTGGACTGAGCTTACCTTGCTTACCAAATCTCATAACACCCTTCATGGGTGAAACCTTGAACAACACATGCTCACCTTCTATAAAAGCCATATCTCTTACCTTTCAGTTTGCATATTCCTTCTATCTACTCTGAGCCGCTAGAAATTTCTCTTGGATAAACTTTATCTTTTCCAATGATTCCTTCAAAAGGTCGGTACCCCATGGTCTCACCTCAAAAGCATCAAACCAGCCAATGGGAGATCTACACCTCCTCCAATATAATGCCTCAAAGGGAGCCATATCAATGCTCGGGTGGTAGCTATTATTATATTCAAACTCTACCAATGGTAGAAACTGGTCCTAGTGCCCCCCAAAGTCCATTACGGATGCACGAAGCATATACTCCATCACCTGAATCATCCACTCAGACTGCCCATCAGTCTTAGGATGAAAAACTCTACTAAGGTCCAACCTAGTACCCAACTCCTTATGCAATTTTCTACAATGTTAGAGGCAAACTGAGTACCTCTATTCGAGATAATAGAAATCAGAACTCCATGCAACCAAACAACTTTTCAAATATAAATCTTAGATAACTTATCTACACTATAAGTTATCTGAACAGGAACAAAATGTGCAGACTTAGTAAACCTATGAACAATAACCCATATTGAGTCAACCACAAAATACATCACTATCCTTTCTCACTTCCATTCAGGATTGGGCATCCTCTAAAGTGTCCTACCAGGCTTCTGGTGTTCATACTTTACTTGCTGGAAATTTAGACACTGAGTACAAAATCAACTATGTTGCATTTTATCCTACCCCACCAGTAGTGCTATATCAGGTCACGATACATCTTGGTCGCACGAGGATGTGTAGAATATCTTAAACTTTGAGCCTCTGTAAGTATAGTAGGAATCAAGTCATCAACACGAGGCACACATACTGACCCTTTGATTCTCAAGACACCCTCATCATCAATCATAGACTACTTAGCCTAACCCTGCATGACCCTATTACGAATTCTGCTTAACTTAGCATCCTTGAACTATTTAGCCTTGATCTGATCAAGGAATAAAGACCTTACCTCTACATGGGTTAGCAATCAACCTCTCTCGGATACTTTAAGTCACATAAATTTATTAGCGAGAGTTTGAATTTCCCTAGCCAATGGATGCCTAGTATTCTTCAAAAAAGCCAGGTTACCCATATTCTCAGTCTTTCTACTCAAAGCGTTGACCATTATATTAGCCTTACCCGGATGGTATAAAATGGTAACATCATAATCCTTGAGCAGCTCTATCCATTTATGTTGCCTCAAATTCAGATCTTTCTGTGTGAATATATACTGTAAACTGTGGTGGTTAGTGAACACCTCACAACGAGCCCCATACAGTAGTGCCTTCATATTTAAGAGCAAACAGCACCACAACCAATTCCAAATCATGCATAGGATAGTTCCTCTCTTGCACCTTCAACTTCCTAGATGCATAGGCAATACCATTCTTTTTTTTGCATAAAAGTAACACCTAAACCATAACATGAGGCATCACAATAAACAATAAAATCCTTACCCTCCACTGGCTAAGCAAGAGTGGGAGCGGTACTCAATAATGTCATGAGCTTTTGGAAGCTCTCATCACATTCATCAGACTAATGAAATGGTACCTCTTTCTAAGTTGAACGGGTCAGATGAAAAGCAATAGAGGCGAACCCCTTCACAAATCTTCGATAATAGCTAGCTAACCCCACAAAACTACAAACCTCAGTCACTGAAGTAGGCCTAGACCAACTCTTAATTGCCTTAATTTTCTTTAGGTCCAACATAACTCCCTCCTTCAAAACCACATGTCCCAAGAAATACATACAACCACATGTCCCAAGAAAGACATAGAAGCCAACCAAAACTCACACTTAGATAATTTTGCATATAGTTACTTCTCTTTCAACAAACCCAACACAATCCTTAAGTGAATCTCATGCTCTTCTTTACTCTTAGAATAAACATCACCAATGAATCCAAATAGGGCATAAATATTTTATTCATCAAACCCATGAAAGAAGTTAGAGCATTAGTAAACCCAAAAGATATCACTGAGAACTCATAGTGCCCATACCTGGTCTAGAATGTGATCTAAGGAATGTTATTGATCCGAATCTTCAACTGATGATATCCGGACCTTAAATCAATCTTAGAAAAGATTGATACACCCTGTATCTAGTTAAACAAATCATCTATGTGGGGAAGAGGATACTTATAACGGATTGTAACCTTATTCAACTGATGGTAGTCTATGCACAAACACAAACTATTATCATTTCTCTTCACAAATAACATTGGATCACCCCATAGGGAGGCACTCAGATGGATAACCCTTTGCTAAGGAATTCTTGTAACTGAGCCTTCAACTCCCTCAATAAATCGGTACCATCATATATGGAGGAATAGGAATAGGATAAATATCCAACTCTAAATCAATGCAAAAATCAATGTCGTAGTCTGGTGGCATGCCAGGTAAATCCATAAGAAACACCTCTAAAAACTCACACACCACAAGAACTGACTCAATGGGTGGAACCTATGTATTAGTACCACGAAGATGTGCTAAAAATCTAAAAATGTCAAACACCCCTTTCATATCAATCTCTTAGCATGAATGAAGGATATAAGCTTTATAAGAGCAGGACTATAATCATCCTACCACTCAAGAAACTAGAACCAGGATCAAATAAGACCACACCCATCCAGTCATAAATAAAAATAATACATGTGATCACCGCATCTGATGCCTCTACCTTGGGCCTGCTTGGAAATACATAGAAATTGGCCCAAACATCCACCTTTGTGTCATCTCTACACGGCTGAGAACCACTCCTATCAGTATGCCCATAACCTCTGTTAGGATGGTTGCCACCTTTACCTACCATGTGGCCATAATACCCACCTTGAGGATGATCTCTACTATGAACACCACTTCCCCTACCTACTAGAGCCGTAGCTTGAGGAACCTACTACTAGCCTTACTCACCAACCTGTTTGTATCTAGGATAATTCTTTTGAATATAACCAACCTCACCGCACTCATAGTAAGTCTGATCCAAGGTAGATCGCTGAGATGAAGTATCATGACCCAATTTACAGGATCATACAGGCACCTACTCTATTCTAACTATATAGGAGAATCCTTACCACCAACCAAGAATATGTGGATATCAATCACTAATCCTTTTAAATTAATAGGAAAGTAAAACTCCAATATCAACATAAGTTTAACAAACAGTATACTTTACAAAATACAGACATATATCAATACCCAAGACCTAGTCTAGACATATACAAGAGCTTCTACAAAAGACAAGATAGTAAAAGACATAACTTCCGCCTAATAAGAGATGCAAAAGTTGATGATGAATGCGTACATCCATATAAGAAACTGCTAGTAAATCCTGCAACACAACCTACATCCCATGAAGGATGTAGCAAGAGTAGTATCAGTACACCACATGTATTAGCAGGCATCATTGATTGACCAGGGTTAGAATCATGTAACAATATATAGAAATCAATGACATAAACATGGAAAATTTAAACTCAATTAACAACCAATATTCAATAATCAACCTTTATTTTAGACCACTTTCTATTAACCTCGGTACCCAATTTACCCGATCAGTAGTTTTTAACAATCATTAAGACCGTTAAAGTGCATCCCATAACTATTACACTCGTATTATACCACACCAAATCAAGACGTACACACTTAAGTATTAGTGCGACCCTGTACCATCTACATCTATCTCAGGCAACATATTTGCGCTCAATTCATAGTTATCCCACTAACCCATACGACATTAACTATTCTCTTTATACCACTCAATTGTTCAATGAACCTCACTATTTACTATGTTCATCTTTCTATTTACGCATCTATATGAAAAATAGGTATAAACAAAATGATACTCAACACATAGTATGTAATCTCAATTGGCCTATACTAGCCACGATGTACCATGTAAGACCAGCCAGTACCTCTAACTAGATCACAAGTACAATGTTCACCACAAAGGGAACCTATGCCCACCCTAAATACACAATTGCAAAATCAACACCTAATCATCAATGTAGTTAACCATCTCACAAGAGTAGTCTAATGCTTCCTCGATCATCACAATACATTATGCATATTATATAAACAAGCAATTAGTCCAAAGTATGTAAATAATACATATCAATTACCAAATCAAACTTGTACATACATACTAAGAGGACTAATGCTTGCTCGATAGTCATGACCTACAGGGTACCAGCTTCATCCATGTATTATACCAGCGTGGTACCCGACTCTCCAGAATATCATGAAATGCAGTCAATATTACTCAAATGTATTATAGTATACCATTTGATTTCACAGGTTATCATCATAAAAGACATAGTTAATTTCAAATCATTTATCTCATGCATATAACAATATCAACCAAGCTCACCTATCACAAGTATGCCTAAAGGTTAATTTATATATACTCAACTTACAAATAATCATGGAGCCTAAATAAAGTCTACAACTATAATAAAACATACATAGGTCCCTTAACTAGCCAATCCTATTTTATGAATACCAAATTCAGCGTGACTAATCACTATCTAATGATTCTCATGTATAATAACATTATGAGGTTCATGGTTATCACCTTCTTAGCCAATTAATTGACCATTCATTCTTATGAGGTGTTAAAAGCTTAACCTTTGTTACACACATTACCCTCACTTATTTCTTTATATTCTAGACAATTATCCCTTAGGCACTTCGGATTACAGCACCGCTTCCCCTTATTATGACCCAACCTTAACAACTATTGCCACAGTGAAAATCACACCACCATAACCCTCATGCATCAAGTCCACCCCTCCTCAAGGTAATTAAGTCGTTATCATAACTATACGATCATATCTTGACTCTATCATCACCCAACTAGCCTAGTTCACGCAGTAATTTATTAATCTTATTAAACGATTATATTAACCCTTCAAAGAAACTCACATATAACATATTAGCACAGTATGCATCTTTTTCTATGCAATTTTCATGTTATTATCCATCCAAACACGGTGTCTGTAGGCCTAAACATGTTTTCTCCCATCAAAACTATATAACGTACATGTTAACTTAACCATAGTCTACTACTCATAAACCAAAACCTACCTCGATACCGAAATGCTACATGCAGAGAGCCTAAATCCATGCTCCTTGATCTTGGCGAATAAATTTGATAGAGTACTCATGAGTAGGAAATGGAACTTGAGTCCCTCGATAGCCTAGCCTATCCATTCTACTAATTTTTAGCTTAGTAATAGCCCTGGGGTATTTTTAGGAGGAGGCAACTATATTTGATCAAAAGTTGGAAAATAGGTTTAAAACCCAGTTGGGCTACTACATAGGCACCTCTATGGTGGCCCAAGTCCTGCTATAGCAATCCCACTGTAGAAGCCAGTGGATTTCTAAAGTGTCCCTTAGGTAGTAAGCCTGACTCATTTTTGTTTTGTTCCTAAAATTTTTGCAACGCGTATAATAAATTATATCGACTCAACCTTGACTCGATATAACATTTGGATTCAAGTATTTTTAATTACAAAATTTTCAACAAAAATGAAATAGGTCATTAAAATAGATACGATTTTACCAACCATTTATCCCCAACAAGTGCAGAGGAATAAAAAAGGAAGTCAAATCATTTTGAAGAAGATATACTAACAGACTAACAACCACTACACCAAACCCTGGTAATATTTATGTGGACCTCCTATCAAGGCCTCTCAGACAGTACAATTATATGAGTCAACACCATAATCGATTCAATTTTAAGAACTATACACACAATGGTGGTTAGGAAAGACCTCACTATATTGGGTTCTTATGACACCTTGTGATAATCGGAGAGGGAAATTATTAGCAATAATAACACATAACACCATAAAAAATGAAATGCATGGAAAAAAATTCACAGGTGGCTGTTGTTGTGGTCAGGGGCTTGCCACAGTGGCACTGTTGTAGTGGGTAGTGGGCTGCTACAGCGGTCGCTGGCAGTTTCAAAAGGGGAAATCTAGAGTATAATTGCTAGAGATTTGAACCTAATTAGGTTCTTGGGTGTGATATTGTTTTTGGTCCATGGGTAGACGGATTCCGATAGCATGCTAGCCTTTCTTACATTTCCAATGCTCTAATAAAATTTTAGAAATTAGATTTATATAGTTTCATGAGGGCTTAACTCAAAAACTAGACTGGGTAGATGAGAGGTTATCATACAAAAGATTTCAAGGGGGTTAACCTCCATGAGAACAACTTAGAATAGTTGTACATTACTACCCCATGCCTAATCCATGGTAGGAATTGAGAAACTAATGTAAAAACTCAAAATAGGGTTGTTTGGGCCAAGGTCTAAATTAGCGACAAAGGTCCCGCTGTAGCCTTGTCACTCCCCGAATTCCAACGAGGTGTGATTGGCACCCGAAGCCGATATGGCCCGAGAGAACCAATATTTGCTCAAGTATATTCGTATGCATATCCTCGTATAAAACTGATTATTCATCAAGCAACTATGCGGAAGTTGTAACACCCCGTACATGTTTACCTTAGTTTTGAGAGCAATAAGTAAAAAAAAAAAAAAAAATTAAGGGTGGGGCGGGCCCAGTGGAGTGCCACGCCGCTCTGGGATAAAATTTTTAGTCCATAGGAAGCAAGCTGGCATGCCCAAGAGCGTGCCACGCTGGTTTTGGCCACTTTTCAAAGTTGGAATTTTTCTTAAGTCCCAAGGGTGCCCGGGGACGTATTGAGCCGATTTTTGCCACGATTCTTCTAAAACCATGAGAATATACATGAAATGAGTGAAATATTATATTGGTATGATAAAATTACTTGAGAACGAATTTGGCGTCAAAATGACGATTTTACCCTTTTGGTCAAAATGGGTCATACGTGGCTAGAATCGCTTGTTTTTGGGATTGAGGCTACAAATATAAATCCCGTGAGTGGTAATATTGTTGTAACACGTATGAAATGAATTAAACATGAGAAATTATGGATTTTGTTGGATCAAGTGAATTGGGCTCAAAAGAGGCCCAAAAATAAGGCAAAAGTCATGGGCCAAAAATGGGTCAAATGACCCATTCTTGCCTTGAATTTTCAATGATTGAGAAGAGTGGCTAAGGATGGAATTAAAGGTCTATAAAAGGGGGCCAAAAATCAGATTTTTAATACACAACAACACACATGCTTTTCTATCTTTTTCTTGAGAATTCTAGAGAACTCTTTGTGGCTCTTCAAACCCTAAGCCATCTTTGGAGCAAGATCATCATCTTCCAAGCCTAGGTAAGTGATTATTATTATGTATTAATATATTATATGCATGTAAGAGTATGTAACTCATGTTGGTTATGCTTGGAAGTGTTGAACATGGTGTTTTGTGTTTTTGGTAAAAGATGTGATATCCATGGGATTGTGACTTGAATTATGACTTGTAGTTTTGATAAAAAAGCATGGTATGGATAAAATATCAACATGTATGGTGTTATTATGGTCCTAAACTTGCTATTTCTCTATAAGTGTAAATTATGGGATTTTGGCCGATTTGTTGTTGTGAGGTGTATTGAAGCAATTTAATGGAATAATTGTGATATGGTGCTTATGAGAAAGTGTAGAGGAGAAACCTTGTGGTGAAATGCTATTGGTATGTGATGTTGTGTTCAATGTATAAAATGTTATGGTATTGTGGGCATGAAAATGGCCATGAATGGTATTGTAAAGGGTTAATAGGGAACTCATGTAACTTATGGTTGTCTTATACACTTGAAATGTAGCTTGTGGTCAATGTATGGCATGAATGGGACATTATTGGTATGTTGATGCCGTAAATGGTATTGTAGAGAAGGAAATGCCATTTTAAAGATAAATATGTAACTCATTGTTGTCATATGCCTTTGTAAGGTAGTTGGTGGTTAATGTTGGTTACATTATGTACTTGTGATGTAGAGTGAAACGTAAACAAGGAGCGGAATTGTTGTGCTCACATATTGGATTGTGTACTTACATTGGGAAGATAAGGTATGTAAGATTACTCTGTCCATATCTTTCTACAGCACATAATGTTCATCATGACATTTCACTTGTCCTATCCCGAAATATGCTAAGGTATCTCATTCGGATTTGATATATGTTGTTATCCACACGTTTCTTTTTCATTGACCGATTGGCATTCCTATGTCTCTTATCCATGGACTGAAATTCCTAAAGCTCTCATAATTTTGTTGTTCATGAGTTACCTAATTATGGACATGGGTCCAAAGTCCTCATAATAGTATGTTCCAACGGAGTCATAACATTGTGATTCTAGAATAGTTATCTCAAGGAGGGTAAGATGTAAAGAGAAGCTATTTATTCTTGAAAAGCATTCTCCAATCATGTCTTGTTCTGAAGTCCAATATTATTATGAATATTTTAGTACCAATCTCATAAGAGTAGTGAAGGAGATAAAGTGCGAACTAATATATCTATTCCTCACAAGTGAGCGTATCACTCTCTTGAGAGTAAGGAAGTGAACTAAGGTATAGAGGTGTGTTTACACTATTAGAATGATCCTTAAAGTATCAATCTCTCATAAGTGGATGTGTTAATCTTTCCCAAGTAGAAATACCAATCTCATAAGAATAATAAGAGGGGTGATGTGCAAGTTAGTATAATCATAAGTGAAGATGTCAATCTCATGATGTAAAGGAGTGAAGTAAGATGTGTATGTAAGAGTGTGCTTCAATTAATGTCATTATCTTTAATGTGTTACTCTCATAATTATGGGAAGGGTATAAGATTTGTAGAGAAGTAATGTACATATGGTTACTATATGTTACATTGAGTATGGATCACAATCTAAAGGGTGTAAGTTCAGGATAGAACAATCTCAATACTATGCTATGTTATTTATTATAGCCCACCAAAGGTGGAGGTCCGGTATTATACATATATATATATATATTATATCCCATCAAAGGTGGAGGCCCGGTACTATATATATCCCACCAAGATGGAGGCCCGGTACAATATATTCATTTATTATATCCCATCAAAGGTGGAGGCCCGGTACTATATATCCCACCAAGATGGAGGCCCGGTACTATATATATATACATTATATCCCACTAAAGGTGGAGGCCCGGTATTATATACGTACTTAGAAGGAGGTGATCCATAAGGTATTATGAATCACTAACTAGTTGAGTGAATAATAATAAAGATTGTAGTAAAAGAGATGAGAGTATATCCCTTGCATGAGTATATCAATATAGAGGTAATGAACATAGTTCCACACATTCAGGTTGGAGGTCTATTCACATTGATTATTCTCATACCCTTAATTTCTTGAAAGTACTTATGTATTACTATAGTTTCATATGGACTTACATACTCAGTACTTTCTTCGTAATGACCCCTCTCGGGGGACTTACCTTACATGCTGCAGGCCCAGGTGTTAGTAGATCTCCGTAGTAGGTGACGAGATATCCGCAGATTATTGGTGAGCTCCAGTTGCTTCGGGGCTTCCCAATTCACATGTGCTGATTAGGTTTTGGAATTTTGTACATATTGTATAGACATGGTCATGTATCTATTAGAGGCTTTGTAGACATATGTGGGGTATCATGAAAGTAAAAGATGTACGTTCATTTTGACGTAATGGCTCTAACGGCCAAGTTTGGTATATATTTATGGCATATGTTTCCACATTCATGTCTTTCGCATAATTACATGAGATAAAATGATATTCATATGCGAGTATGCATAGGAGAGTACATGAGCAAAGATTGGTTCTCTCGGGCCTTATTGGCTCCGGGTGCCAGTCCGGCCCGAATGGGATTTGGGTCGTGACAGAAGTCATGAACATGAAAACATATGTCATATCTATAGATATATGAAACTTGGACGTTAGAGCCATCAAGTCAAAATGATCATATGTCTCTTACATTAACATACCCACATATGTCTACAAAAGCCTCTAACAGATGCATTTACAAGAAGAGCTAAAAGTCGGGACAAGTCCCCACTTTATACAACATCAAAACAACTGTACAACTGTGACTGGGAAAGACCCGAAGCAACTGGGGCTCACCAAAGATCCACAATTAACTGTCAACCTACTGTGGAGGTCTACTAGTGCCTGACCCTGCAACATGTAAGGTAAGTCCCCCAAGAGGGGTCAGTACGGAAAAAGTACTGAGTATGTAAGGCTTGAATGAAACTGTATAATACATGAATATCACAATGAACTAGAATACATATGAATAACCAATATGAATAAGTCACCATTCTGCATTTTGGGGAACCATGTATATTGCTTTCATTACTTTCTTTGCTTCTTTACTTCAATGCTTATTATCATTACTTGTGTCACAATGTACCCGGGCCCCGACTGATCAGTGGGCTTTACATAACATATCGTTATGTTGGGATCGGCTTGAGCTAGGCTTGTGCCCCTAGAGCTGCCACCCATAAATCAATATATTGGGATCGACTCGAGTTAGGTTATTACCCCCAGAGCTGCCACCCATAAATTTGCGTATCAGGTTCGGCTCGAGCTAGGCTTATGCCCCTAGAGCTTCCCCCTGTCAGGTTCGGCTTGAGCTAGGAATTTCGCCCCCAAAGCTGCCCCCTGATCCAATAATCTCGGGATCGGCTTGAGCTAGGCATGTTGCCCCCAAAGCTGCCACCCATACTCAATCATTAACCACATATGCATTACTTCATTCATTCTTTACTTTTGAGATTGATACCATTACTTGTGAGGGATTGGTACATTCACTTGTACACTACTTCTTTCATTATTTTTGAGAGATTAATACAATGATAGTCACAACTTTATTTGAAGCTTTGGATCAATAATCAATGAGTGAGAGACATGTGAATAAACATTGTTGGAAATATAGCCTTCATGGAAACATATCACTAATGGAACCATTGGACAATAATCAATGAACAAAAATACATGAGTATAACCACTATTGGAACTTTGGAATACAACCTTATTGGACTTTTGGAACCTTACCAGTGAATATGATACATGTGATTCATAATTGGCCAATGAGTAAGAAACATGTGACAATAACCATTGGTGGCAACCGGAAATAGGATACCTTAGCACATTTCGGAATAGGACATGTGTAACGTCAATGTGAATACTATATGCTGCAGAAAGATACAGACAGAAGTAACCTTACATACCTTTACTTCCAAGTATGAGTAAACAAGTCTATATAAGAACACAACAGTCCAGCTTCTTCCTTATGTTTCACTCTACAATACAAATCCATAATGGAACTCTCGTTAACAACTATTCACCGTACAAGTGTACAAAACCACAATGAACTATATGACTGCTTCATAACTTTATTTCACCCCTTACAACACATTCATTTCACCCCTTACAACACAATCCACTGCATTATCATATCAACAGCACCATAATATTACACACTTTGACCAAAATATCATACATCAATATCATTTCACACCACACTTACCCTTTACGCTCTCTCATTATCATTCCATCACATTTATTCTTATCAAATTGGCATCATAACAACATATGAACAACAATACCCACTTAATACAGTCCAACGTACCTCCATACAACACTTTAAAGTCATTAAAACGACATCACAAGTTGCTAATTATATCTATAAAGGGTATCGGGGCTTTCGGGGATCAACTAGATACGAAAACATACAAACCGGACCTGGAGGCTGACCTGCGCTTCCACCTGTGCCCATAGGTGGATGAGGTTCCCACGCATATTCCCTTTGGCAGTAGCCAGAGGCATCTGCGTTGGCATCTGCGCCCGCAGGAGCCTCCGTCTGCGGGGGCGGATGCCCTTTTTGGTCCGAAATGGTCTTTTTAGGGTCTTTTTATGCAATGAACAGTCCATGATCATAACCAAAATTATTTTCACATATTTTGACCATCTTTACTACCAAAAACCATCCATGGTCTCACATCATACATAACAACACCCAAAACTACACTTTACGGTCAATACGCCACCAAAACCATAACCAATTTCACAATAGAAATTCCAAACATTATACACCATGAACAAACAAGGGAAGTCACATGAAAATATTTAATCCACCAAGTTCACTTCCT
The DNA here is from genome assembly GCA_031232105.1 of Capsicum rhomboideum. Lineage (NCBI taxonomy): Eukaryota > Viridiplantae > Streptophyta > Magnoliopsida > Solanales > Solanaceae > Capsicum > Capsicum rhomboideum. The sequence continues at coordinate 97,730,432 of CP124711.1, read as the reverse complement.
TCAAGACCACAAGTACATATTTAAGGTTACAAGACAAAACCATCCTCCGATTTAGCAAACATGCACACTTTACACATAGTGAACTTCTCAATACTCCACCAACATAACCAACATAATATACACCATATATTATGCATAAAATATATTAATACATCATAATAAACACTTACCAAGTCTTACAAATTGATGATCTTGGCCCAAGGAATGACTTAGGGTTCTTGAGAGGCAAAAAGATAATTGTGGAAAAGTCTAGAAAATGTTATGAGAGTCCAAATGAATAAAAATATAATTTTCTTACTTTTTATAGTCCCTCAAGTCACTCTTATCCCTTCTTAGCATTAAATGCATGGTTGATTGGTCAAATGGACCAATATTGGAAGAATGGGTCAAATTTTCCATGTTGGGCCATGTCTTCTTGTTAATTTTGGGCTTCATTTTTGGGCTCAATAATACAAGACTTATTAATGCCCACAAATTAATGTATAATACATCAAATCTCTCATGTTTTCATTATCTCCATCAATATTACTGTAGTCAGCTAGACTCAGAAATGTACGGGGTGTTACAGGTCTATAATTCGCTTTTGTGGTGATACTGTAGTAGACCCTCGTTGCTATGGCAACACCGCTATAGTGGTCCCTAAGCAGTGAGCCCCCTTGAAATTTTATGAATTTTTCAGAAATTATTTTTCCTTACTGCAACCTTGTTTTAAGCCTGATTCATTATATATTAACCTATGGGGAAATCAACTCATAAACATTTTCTTTCTCTTACATAGATACTACTACAGTCATAGATGTCGACGGTAATATGCTTCAACCTATTAGAAATTTTTCAATACCCACTGTAGGTAATGTTTTTTGGATTTACAAATAAAGGGTCTCATGCTAGAATGATGATCTATGATGGATAAGGTGGAGAAGGAGGGACTTGAGTTCTATGATATATTATAGGAGCTCAAATAGGGACCTTTAGTAAAGCTGACTAACCGTTTTAATAAGGGTTGGGTGAGGGAGTTCTATGCCAATCTCCCCATGATAAGGTGGGACACTACTAAGCCCACCATATACTTATGGAGTGTGGATGTCTCGATTGGGACATAGGTCATAAATAAGATGTTGGAGGTAACAATTTGCTCGAGTAAGCCATTATAGGATCAGGAGATTGAGAGAGACATGGGCTAGATAGCTTCAATGATGTTGATTTCGAACAAGATTTGTTAATCTATTTAGGTCCATACCTCGAAGGCCATCACGAGTAATAATTTCAATGTCGAGGCTAGACGTTGGTTGAACTTGGTTTCTTAAAGGATTTATCTTTCCTTGAATATGACTAACGTGACCTTCCAGTAGGCCCTTATGATTGCTTGTGTTATGGACAAGGTGAACTTGAATGTAGGGGAGAAGATGATTGAGGAGTGGAAAGACTTCTTCAACCAATCGAAGGATCTTTTCCTCCCTTCAATGATCACAACATTATGTCAGTGGGTGCACGTGTCGATAGAGGAAGAGGATGACTAGACTAAGTGTGACTCAGCCTTCAAACCATTGAGGGTGAAGCTTCATCAGTCGAGGATCAAGAAGAAAAAAAAATAAGCATAGTCGAGGAGAACAGTGGGGCCTAAGTGGGTGGAGGGCCGGGGACTATTCCCTCCAAGGCCATTAGGGTCTTTCGAGGTCCACCTTCTCCAATGCAACAGTAGGCCCCTCTGAGCTTGATTCAACTTATGCTTCCTTGGCTTGGGCCTATATAGAGCTCCAAAAGGATCTGGATGCAGAGAAGAAAAAGAGGCATTCCTGGGATCGATTGCTCATCTAGTTGTGGAAGGGTGTGAAGATCCTCTCGAAGCTATTTACTCTGGATAAGAAGGCTTCCAAGGTATGGACATCAGATGACAAAAGTTTTACTTTTTTTAGTAGACTGGACGAGAATGGTTCTGACGCGTCGAGTCTCCAAGATGATGTGGGTAACTAGGCTCTGGCATGGTATTCCCCGCCTCCCCCTTTAATCCCTATTATTTAAATATTGATGGTTTTTTGTTTGGTCCTACATGGGCATTTGGTAGACATCTTTTATTTTATCATATTTTTAGATCATTATCACTGATTTTTATTATTTTGGTGCCATTGGTGGCATCTTGGGACAACGGCCTTATTTGTAGGCCTGCACTTTCTATAAATTTCGTATTAGGTGCTAAAAATTTCTCCCAAATTGTGATTTTTGAAAATGGAAATTTTGAAGTAGGGTTGTGGCTAGCTACTGCCTAGCAACCGCTGTAGCATTCCCTCACCTACTGTAGCACCTTTTCTATAGTGACCTAGGATCCATTGTAGTGACCTTTGTGTATAGCGTAGCCCCACTACAATGGGCAGATGACAGTTATAGTGGTCTCACTGTAGCAGCAACCCCATCGCTACATTGTCCTTTAACGAGTAACTTGGGGAAAATTACGTTTCTACTCCTCTTAGCACAATGCAATATCCCCTAACACGACGTTGTGTTTTCAAATACTTTAATAACGAGCATAATCATATGAGCCATTTATTTTTTAAACTGCTAGTCTTGCAACTAATGCTAATTCAATCCTTTAAACATGTTTTTAACAAGATTCCCAACCCAATACACTCCTTTCATTATCTTTCATCACGTGAGACGTTCCTACAGATCACCACAATTCCATGTACACCGATCCTTATGGTAGGCTCAACAAATAAAAATTTCACGCCAATCTTCACCACAACCATGCAATTAATAACTTTTCATTATAAATTATACATTCGATACAAATTCTGATTCTCAAGAAATAATTAAGTTAATAGACTTCTATCACCATTCGTACAATAGGCCTACCATTTCAATCACCATTCGTACAATAGGCCTACTATTTCTGGCTCCTACCATCAGATACCAATCATAATCGACTGGATTCCAGCTCAACTCTATTGAGATACAAATTGGAGTCAACTAGATACCAATTGGACTTAATTCAGAGAGACAACACTGAGGTGGCATGATATAAAAGAAGAAAAAGAATGACCCCTAAATGCCTCACAGCTTCTCGAGGATTTGATATGGACATCTACACACCAATTCGTTGGACTCTACTTGACCTTGCTCTTGTACTTATGAAACCAATAACCTAGTGCTCTGATAACAACTATCATGACCCAATTTATAGGATCGTGCGGACGCCTACTCTATTTTAAATAGATAGAAGAACTCTTACCACCAACCAAGAATATGCGAAAATCAATCATTAAACCTTTTAAAATAGGTAACTAAAACTCTACTATCAACATAAGTGTTACAAACGCTATACTTTAAAAAACATTTACATATATCAAAACCCTAAACCTAGTCTAGACATGTACAAAAGCTTTTATAAGAGACAAGACAATAAAAGACACAACTTCCCCCGGAAGAGAGATGCAAAAGTTGTGATGAATGCGCACCATCCACATAAAAAACTACTAGTCAACCTTGTAACACAACCTACATCCCAAGAAGGATGTAGCAAGAGTAGTATCAGTACACCACATGTATTGGTAGGCATCATCAATCGACCAGGGTTAGAATCATGTAACAACATATAGCAATCAAGGACATAAACATGGAAAACTTACAATTAACTAACAACCAATATTCAACAATGTCACGCCCCGAATTCCAACGGGGCGGACTGGCACCCGAAGCCGTTGAGGCTCGAGAGAACTAATCTTCATTCATGTACACTCATATGCATGTCACTCAAGGAACATCACTGTCACGTATAGATACAAGATGCTAATAGAGGAAATCATGGAAAATATATGATAAATATCAAACTTGGGTGTTAGGGCCACCAAGTCAAAATGGACATACATTCTTTTGTTCATCTCACCACATACGTCTACAAAGCCTCTAACAGATGCATATTACATAACCAACCTAAAGTCGGGACAAGTCCACGCTTTATACAACATTTACAATACCAAAACAAATGTACACATGTGACTCTAAAAGCCCCAAACCAACTAGAGCTCACCAATGACCCACAACCTACTGTGGAGGTCTACTAGTACCTGTGCCTGTAGCAAGTAAGGTAATTCCCCCAAGGGACGTCAGTACGAAGAATGTACTGAGTATGTAAGGTTGTAAGAAACTGCATGATACATAAGTTCTTTAATGATATCAAGTACAAGTGCAATAATCAATATGGATAAACCTCCGTTCTGTATGTGTGGAACCATGTACATTGCTTCCATTACTTTCATTCTCGATCCTTCATTCATATCATTATCATTCATATAATGTATCTTTCGTAAATACTTTCCTTCAAGTTATATACTTTCATTCAAGTGCTTTACTTTCTTTGCTTTTACCCTCATCCTTATTACCATTCATCCAGCTGATCAGTGGGCCATATATCATTCATCCAGCTGATCAGTGGGCTATAGTACAATCATCTACCTTATCGGTGGGCCATAACATAATATAATATTAACAATCTTCCACCTTATCGGTGGGCCATAATATAATATAATATTAACAATCTTCTACCTTATCGGTGGGCCATAATATAATATATATATATACATTACTTCATTCCTTACTTGTGAGAGATTGATACATTGGCTTGTGTGAGATTGATACTGTTGAAACATTTTGGGAACTTTGGAACATAACATTATTGGAACTTTGGAACTATGTCCACAATTATGTGATACGTGAATAACATTTGATCGACGAATAAGGAACATATGAATAACAATGGATGATAACCTGAAATGAGATACCTTAGAACATTTCGAAATGGAACAAATACAATGACAATGTGAACACTATGTGCTGCAGAAGGACACGGAAAGAGTAACCTTACATACCGTAGCTTTCCAATGTGAATACATAGTCCTATATGTGAATACAACAATCCAGCTCCTTCCTTAGATTTTACTCTACAACACAAGTACATAATGGATCTCACGTTAACAGCTAACTACCGTACAAGTGCATAAGACGACAATGAGTTACATGATTGCCCTATAGCGTCATTTCACCCTTTACAATACCATTCACGGCATTATCATACCAACAATACCACAACATTCTACACATTGACCAATACATCATAAACCAATAGAATTTCACACCAAGTGTATCCTTTGCTTCCTCATTAACACTACGTCACAATTACTCCATCAAGTCACCTCAATACGTTTCAAACAACAATCCCACAACTTATACACATACATAGAAAAAGTAAGGTAAGGATATAAACACACCATAAATGTTGATATTTCATCCACACCATTCACTTCCATCAAAACCTCAAGTCTCCTTTCAAGTTTAAATCCCATAGATGACACATCTTTTAGCAAAAAGCAAAAGTAGACTATTTCACCCATAGTGAATTGCTCAACACTTTAACAACATAACCAACATGATTTATAAACCCTTGTATGCATATAATATATTAATCCATTAAAGTAAACACTTACCCAAGCTTGCACAAGAGTGATCTTGTCCCAAGAGATAGTTGCTTAGGGTTTGAAAGATGAGAGAATGTTGTGGAAAAATCTAGAAAATGGCATGTGTGTTGTGTGGATTAAAATATGATTTTTGTGCCTTTATATAGGCCCTTGAAGTCATACTTATCCACTTTTGACCAATAATTATCATGTTTACTTGGTCAAAGAAAGAATGGATCATTTCCTTCTTTTGGGTCATGCCTTTTGCATCAATTTGGGCCTCAATTGAGCCCAATGGCACAAAATTAATTTATCCCAACAAATTTAATGTATAATACCCCAAAACTCTCATGCTTAACGAATTCCATAAATGTGAAGACACTATTCAACTCACGAGATTCATGTTCGTAACATCATTCCCAAGAATAAGCGATTTTTTGCCACTCATGGCTTAATTTATCTTAAATTGATAAAATAATTATTACGACGAATTAACCCCAACTTGGATGCCAAACTCTCTCAAGAGTAGTCCTACTACGATGGAATAATGATACCATAACCCAAGAGTCCTCTTAATAGACTAAGAATCGGAGAAGAAATTTGGAAAAAAGTACCCCGGCACTCCCCTGGGCGCCTCTGAGACTTAGCTGAATTTCAGCTCTAGAAAAGGGGAGCCTGAGCAGCTTGGAACGCCACCTGACACCTGTCAAAAAGCAGCCTGGCACGCCCCCGGGCGCCTGGCACCAAATTTTTGATTTTCTTCCTTTCTTCGACTATTCTTTGCGGACATTAGCATAATATCAATAGTCCATCAAAACCAATATAAAATACGTTCTGATTGCTCTCAAAACTAAGGTAAACATGGTTCAAATAAGGCATATAAATACGCCCTAGATCACCAATCAAGTAGGGTCGAAAATGTACGGGGTGTTATATCCTTCCTCCCTTAGAAACATTCATCCTCGAATGTTAATAACATCTTACCATTTACAACAAATGCACCTTTATGTTATCCTATATACATATACACATAATTCTTATAGATACTTACTTGTTATTGCTCTTTTTTCGCACTTTGAACTTTTTCTTCCGTGTGAATCAAATACGAGTACTTTGACGTCATCATTGCTTCGGCTTCCCATGTGATTTATTCTACTTGTTGATTTCTCCAAAGTACTTTTTCATAAGCTATTTATTTATTCCTTATCCTTTTCACTTGTTGATCCAGAATGGCAATAGGTGTTTCTTTCACAAACACCCCATCACCTGTATAAGCTCGTAGCATATCTTCAAGTGTTTGACTAGTACGTTCTGCTTGCCCATCTGTCTGATATAATAGAGATTGGAATCTCATGTAATCTCAACATCTCTTTAACATACAACCTTGCATAATTTCCAGTTGTACAAGTGGTCTTGACAGGTAAAAAGTGTGCTACTTGGTAAGTCTGTCAACTATCATCCACATGTAATCATATTGCCGAAACGTACGAGGAAACCTTGTGATGAAATCCATATTAATCATATCCCTCCTTCAAACTGGAATATTCCTGTATTACATGTAACCTTCAGGTTTCTGATGCTCTACTTTTACCTGTTGACAATTCGGATAATAAGCTACAAATTCTGCAGTGTTCTTCTTCTTTATATTACCTCACCAATACATCTCTTCCAAACCATGGTACATTTTCGTTGCTCCCCAATGAGTAGAATACCGTGAATGATGTGCTTCTTTCATAAGTCATTTCCTTAGCTCATCTATATTCGGCACAAAAAAATCTACCTTGGCATTGAAGTACTCCCCCTTGCGTAAGTTCAAATACCTTTGTCAAACTTTGTTGTACATTCTTTTTCACTGACCTAAATAGGATTTGCATGATGCTTTTCCTTCTCTTAGCTACAAGTGAAGGCTCTGCTGCCTTTTACACTATAATTCTTTTCTCTTAAGTTTCAATAAGATGAACCCTCGAGCTGTCTAACTGGATTATCGCATCGGTTACCACATTTGCTTTTCCCGGATGGTATAAGATATCACTATACTCTTCTTTTAGTAATTTCTGCCACCTTTGCTGTCTTCAGTGTGGGTCCTCTTACTTAAAGAAAATATACTGCAAACTTTCATGATCAGTATATAGATCAACGTGAACCCTATACAAATAGTGGCGCCATATATTTATTATTATTTTTTTATTTTTAAAGCAAATATCACGACCGCTAACTCAATATCATGTGTTGGATAATTTCTTCCATGTGAATGTGATTGTATTGAGGCATAGGTTATTACATGACCGTGTTGCATCAATACACATCTTAAGCCGACTCCTGAAACATCACAATATACTGCATACCCTTATGTGCCTTCGAAAAGTACTAACACAGGTGTAGAAGTCAAGTTATCTTTTAGCTCTTGGAAATTCTTCTCACATGCATCATTCCACGAAACTTGGTTTCTTTGTGTGTTAGCTTGTTAAGGGTGCTGAAATGGAAGAAAAACTCTTCAACAAACTTTCTGTAATAGCCTGCCAACCCAAGAAAACTACGAATCTCTGTAGGCGTCATAGGTTTTGGCTAATTCGTCACGGCTTCTATACTTTGTGTATCAACCCTTATTCCTTTATCTGATACCATGTGATCTAAGATTGATACAGATTTTAACCAAAATTAACACTTAAAGAGCGTTGCATATAACTTACGATCACGAAGAAGTTGTACCACCTGCCGCAAATGATTAGCTAGGTCCTCTTATGATCTTGAAGAACCCAGAATGTCATCTATAAACATGGTCACGAATACATCTAAAAATGGTGTGAACACCCTATTCATCAAATCCCTATCAACTGTTGGTGCATTGGTTAGCCCAAATGGCATAACTAGAAATTCATAAAAACCATACCGTGTTCAAAAATCTGTCTTGGGTATATATATTTTTTTCCTAACCCTCACCTGATGATGTCCCGTGAAAAATATTTGGCACTCTGTAATTGGTCAATTAAATCATTAATTCTAGGGAGGGGATACTCATTCTTAATGGTCACCTTCTTCAATTGTCGATAGTCAATACACATTCTCAACGTACCATCTTTCCTTCGCACAAATAATACTAGTGCACTCCACGGACTAGGTTTTATGTATCCCTTGTTCCTATGCTAGGACATTCTATACGGAGGAATAGAGATAGGCAGAGTGCCTGGAAGACTTTTGGCTTCACATCAATATCTTTCACTCGTACTAAGTGACACATGTACTCCTTTGAGTATCATTTCCCTTGCCTTGAGATAGGAAATAAAGTTACCTCTCTATGCTTTCATATTACCCTTCCATTCAAGAACATTCTTTGTGGAAAAATGAAAATGTAACTTCTTAGCTCGGCAAGGCCAACCAGTGTATCATAGCCATAAATAGTTAATATACAATTACGATATACTCTTTTAATTACTATAAATTCGTCAACTGGTGTATAGACTTCAAATGGCGTAACTAGTAGTTCTGTGTTCTTTCAAAATGTTTTCCTTAATCAATGGAGTAACATATGATAATGTAGAATACGGTTCAATCAATGCATATACCTTATGTAAAAATATGAATATTGTACCTGTACCTTTATCAGGATAAGCCTCCAAATTTTGTCGATCCGCTAAGGCATAGGCACGGTTTTGGATTTCACTAGAACCAGCTGCTCCGCTAGCACCTCTGCCACGGCCAGCAAGTTGTACACCAGACAATGATAACGCAACGGCTGATCCCGTAGGTCGTGTCATACTGCCCGTGGCCCTCTCTGGGCGCTCTCTCATCATGTGCCCTGACTTCCTACACCAAAATCAAACATTTATTCCAAACCAGCATTCACCTGAATGAAACTTCCCGTAGCGCTGGCATAGCTGAAGAAAAGACCTCGATTGGCTCTTACTTTCTTGTTCTCGATATCCCACTGTCTGTGAACCCCGAGTCCCACTACTATACTGTAACACCCCGTACTTTATAACCTCACTTGATACCTTGGGATCATATCTACATAGGTGTTGAGATGCCATGCATATGTGTTTTATAGTGTTATTGGTGAAACATTTGATATCGGACTTAACATGTGCGATTAGATCTTCGTAGGAGGTGTGTTGTGATTTCATGGAGCATTTGGGTAAGAACTCGTACATATTCTAACCTCATTTGGTGACTTTAAGTCATGTTTACTTGATGGTTAAGATCACTAAGTAAGTATTTTGTAGTGTTTTGATAAAGGATTGGACGATACGTAAACGTCGGATTAGTGGCCGGAAATTTCAGCAAAATGCTGAAACTTGCGCCACTACCCTGTTTCAGGGGTGTGGCGCAAGCCACCAGCCTGCATAAACTTCAGAGCAGGCCCAATTCTTGCGCCACTACCCTGTTTCAGGGGGTGTGGCGCAAGGAACAAAAACTATGCCTTTCCGGCGTCGTTTCGTAACGCAATTCTACGACGATTCCTAGATGGTTTCTTTTGATTCTTTGGAGTTATTTGAGCATTGTTAAAGAGTCAAACACTTCAATACACTCCTACATACTCCTACATGATCAAATCACGAAAGGTGAATAGTGATCCAAAATGTCCAATGAAACCAAGGGCGACTAGAATTCCAATTTTTGCGATCGAAAGGACGAATGAGAATTGTTTAAAAGAATATTGTCGTGAAATTAGGGAATTATGTAAACATGATATATATGGTGAATAATGCATGAAACTTGTTGGGTTAAATGGATATGTCTTCTTGGGCCAAATTAAGGCCCAAAAGTGGAAGAAATCCATGGCCCAAATGGGTCAAAAGACCCATTCTTCCATTTGACCTTCTAGACACATTATTAAATGCCAAGAATTGGCTAAGGACAACATGAGAGGCCTATATAAAGGGGCAAATCAGATTTTTATTGTACAAAACCTCTCATGCCTTTAAAACATTTTTCTCAACATTTCTCATTTCCAAACCCTAAAGCAAAATAATTCCTTGGGACTCCTTGGACAAGATCAACATATTCCAAGCCTTGGTAAGTATGTATTTTCATGGATTAATATCTTATATGCATAAAAGAATATGTATATCATGTTGGTTGTGCTTGGAAAAGTTGGTCATGGTACTTGGTGATTTTGTATGAGATTTGTGGTATATGGAATTCAAGTGTGAATTAGGCCTTGTGCCTTTGATGAAAAAGCATGGTATGGACAAAATATGAACAAGTATGGTGTTATTTTTGATATTAAACTTGTTCTTATCTATAAGTGGAAATTATGGGATTTTGGCCGATATGTGTTATGAGTTGAATTAAGGTGCTTTGATGGATTATTTGGGATGTGTTATGGATAAGAGAGTGTAAAGAAGAAGTATTGTGGTGAAATGTATTGATTTTCATGTATTGGTCAATGTTGGGAATATTATGGAATTTTTGGAATAATAGTATGATCAATGGTTTTGTCAAGGGGAAATGACATGTTTAAAGCCAAACATGTAATTCATTGACATGGTATGCATTTGTAAAGTAATTGGTGGTTAATGTAAATTTCGTTATGTATTTGTAGAGTGACACATAAAGAAGGAGAGGGATTATTGTCTACGCATATAAGGTTGTAGATTCGTATTGCGAATCCAAGGTATGTAAGGTTACTTTGTCAGTATCTTCCTACGGCAAATAGTGTCCACATTGATATATTACTTGTCCTATCCTGAAATGTACTAAGGTATCCGATATCCGTATATCACTAGTCATTGTCATATATTTTCTACTCATGGATCATTTGTGACTCTCATGCCTCATATTCATGGTTAATGTTCCGAAAGTTCAAATAAGGTTATGTTCCAATATTTCAATAGTGACTCTACTTGTGTCTCTTGTTCATGGATTATTGTCCAATGGTTCCAATGGTATCATGGTGCTAGTAATGTTATATGTTTCATTGATATTTATTCACTTGTCCCTTATTGGTCAATGATTCAAAGTTTCCAACAATGTTATGTTCCAAAGTTTCAAGTGATGTTATGACTATCAAAGTAACAATCTCAAAGTAAAGATCAAAGTAATGCAAATGTGGTCAATGATCAAGTACGGGTGGCAAGTCTAGGGGCGTAAGCCTAGCTCGACTCGATCCCGAGATTTGGATTTATGGGTGGCAAGTCTAGGGGCGTAAGCCTAGCTCGACTCGATCCCGAGGGTGGCAAGTCTAGGGGCATAAGCCTAGCTCGACTCGATCCCTATATGATGATATGAAAGACCCACTGATCAGTCGGGGCCCGGGTACATTGTGATATGTAATGACATGTGAGCATTGAGATAAAGAAAGTAATGAAAATAATGAAAGCAATCCACATGGTTTCCAAAGCGTACCATGGTGACTTATTCACATTGATTATTCATATATTTTGAGTTCATTGAAATATTCATGTGTTGAACAGTTTCATCTGAGCCTTGCATACTCAGTACTTATTTTGTACTGACCCCTCTCGGGGAATTTACCTTACTTGCTGCAGGCCCAGGTCCCAGTAGGCCTCCTCAGTAGATTGCCAGTGTTAGCGGCTCTTTGGTGAGCTCCAGCTCATTCGGGGCTTCTCTGAGTCAAAGTGTATATATGTTTTGGTATTGTACATAATGTGTAAAGCGGGGACTTGTCCCGACTTATGGTTCATTTTGGTCAATGCTCTTGTTAGAGGCTTTTGTAGACCGATGTGGGTGTAATAGTGTAAAAGACACATGTTGTTTTGACTGGATGGCCTCAACGGCCAAGTTTCATATGTATTCCTAAATATGTCCCATGTTCTCCTTTTTTCGTATTTCGTAATATTATGCAATGGTGGTTATGAATATGATTGAGCATAGGCAAAGGTTGGTTCTCTCGGGCCTTATCAGCTACGGGTGCCACTCATGTCTCGATGGGATTTGGGGCGTGACAAAAGTGGTATCAGAGCAGTCGATCTAAGGATGTATACAAAGCCGTGTCTGAGTAGAGTCTTACTTATCGATGTGTTGTGCACCACATTTATAAGTAGGAGGCTACGGGACATTTAGGATTTTGTTTCTTTCCTTCACTCGAGATCGTGCAATAGAGCCAATGTTGTCAGTTGCATTGTATCTGATTTTGGTAATTGTTTTTCTTTGGTATAGTCAAAATGCCGAATACTAGAAGAGGAAGAGGAAAAGGTAAAAGTAAGCTGATAGATAGAATTGCTGGTGAAGGAACAAGTAGACCACCACCTGAACAAGTTGATAAAGGTGGGGGCTAAAACTGAGTTCGCAACGCGAGCTTCTTCTACTTCTTCAGCTCCAGAAGAGCCGAGAAGAAGGGAAGTGCCCGTGGAACCACCGACAAATGCCACAGATCAGGATCTTAGGAATGCTGTACAGATGTTGACACAGTTAGTGGCGGCACAAAGCCAGGGAAGAGCTGGTGCTATGGCACATGATGATGATGAGGCTAGAATGGCAAGTCGCAGAACACAGGATTTCTTGAAACTGGACCCTCCTATTTTCACAGGGGCAGATCCAAAAGCTGATCCACAGGACTTCGTGGATCAAATTCAGAGGGCCTTGGAAGTTATGCATGTGACAGGGGTAGAGACAGTGGAACTTGCTGCGTACAGGTTGAAAGGAGAGGCAATACTGTGGTATGAGGATTGGAAGAAATCCCGTGACATTGGTGCAGATCCACCTACGTGGGAAGAGTTTAAAGTGGCTTTCCTTGATCATTACTTGCCCTATGAGATCCATGAGGCACGTGCGGATCAGTTCCTAAATCTCCGTCAAGAAAATTTGAGTGTCAGAGAATATAGCTTGCAATTTAATTCCTTGGCTCGATATGCGCCAAATGTTGTGGCTACGATGACAGACAGGGTCCATAGATACGTGGACAGACTAGAGCCATATTTGGTAAGAGATTGCACTATTGCGGCCTTGAATAGGGACATGGACATTGCTCGCATACAAGCCTTCGCCCAGAAAATGGAGGATCAGAGACAAAGACGCAGGGTACATGAATTTGATAGGGGACAGTCCAAAAGGGCTAGACCTATGGGACCACCTATGATGTCCCAAGGAGGATCTAGGCCCTACATGTTTCCTAGACCACCTAGACCGTCGTTCTCTTATTCCACAGGTGGTGCTTATTCGCAGTCTCGAGGGTTTCGAGGTGGTTCAGCAGGGCAAAGTAGTGGGGTTCATGGATCACAGGCAGCAGGTTTCCCTCGTCAGCAGTGTCAGCACTGCGGGTGTATGCACACAGGTACATGTCGAATAGGGACGAATGCCTGCTTTTGGTGTGGTATGCCGGGACATATAGCGAGAGAGTGTCCACAGCAGAGCATGGGTGGTATAGCACGACCAGCTGGGTCGGCTGTTGCATCTTCAGCATCGGTTCCTTCACAGGGCCGAGGGGTGCAGCCTATTGGTCGTGGTAGAGGTGCCAGAGGAGGAGCCAGTACTAGCGGGGTCCAGAATTGCACTTATGCTTTGGTGGACCTCCAGAATTCAGAGGCTTCCCCTGATGTTGTCACAGGTACATTGTCCATATTCTCACATAATGTATATGCACTAATTGACCCAGGTTCTACATTTTCCTATGTTACTCCATTGGTTGCTGCCAAATTTGCAAAGGCACCGGAATTATTAATTAAATCAATTGAAGTGTCTACACCGGTTGGTGACTATATTGTTGCAAAAAGAGTGTATCGTAACTGTGTGATAACTGTGTGTGGTCATGATACGTTGGCCGATCTCATTGAATTGGACATGGTGGATTTTGATGTCATAATGGGGATGGATTGGTTGGCTTCTTGTTATGCTACGGTAGATTGCCGGGCCAAGAAGGTGCAATTTTGTTTTCCACAAGAAAATGTTCTTGAATGGCAGGGAAATGTAGGGGCACCACGAGGAAGATTTATTTCTTATTTGAAAGCCAGAAAGATGATTGCTAAGGGGTACATATGTCACTTGGTACGAGTGAAAGATAATGATGTGGAACCATTAACTCCACAGTCAGTACCGGCAGTCAATGAATTTCTTGATGTATTTCCAGAGGATCTTCCAGGTTTACCCCCAGAACGGGGAAGTAGAATTTGGCATTGATGTGATTCCAGGCACTCAGCCTATTTCTATTCCTCCATATAGAATGGCTCCAGCGGAACTGCGTGAATTGAAGGAGCAGTTGAAAGATTTGCTGGATAAAGGCTTCATTAGGCCTAGTATGTCCCCGTGGGGTGCACCGGTATTATTTGTGCGAAAGAAAGATGGCACCTTGAGAATGTGCATCGACTATCGGCAACTGAATAAAGTAACGATCAAGAACAAATATCCCCTCCCTCGTATTGATGATTTGTTTGATCAGTTACAGGGTGCCAATTATTTTTCGAAAATTGACTTGAGGTCGGGTTACCATCAGGTCAGAGTTAGAGAGGAAGATGTACCCAAGACAGCTTTCCGAACACGGTATGGCCATTATGAATTTTTGGTTATGTCATTTGGGCTAACAAATGCACCGGCTGTGTTTATGGATTTGATGAACAGAGTGTTCAAGCCATTCCTAGACGTGTTCGTGACAGTATTTATAGATGACATCCTTGTTTATTCAAGATCACCAGAAGACCATGCTTATCACTTACGGCAAGTGTTGCAAATTCTCCGTGATCGTAAGTTGCATGCAAAATTCTCCAAATGTGAGTTTTGGTTGAAATCAGTCGCGTTCTTGGGTCACATTGTATCAGATGAAGGTATACAGGTTAATACCCAAAAGATAGAGGCAGTGAAAAACTGGCCAAGACCTACGACACCCACAGAGATTCGCAGTTTTCTGGGTTTGGCAGGTTATTACCGAAGATTTGTAGAAGGGTTTGCGTCTATTGCAGCACCATTAACAAAGTTAACTCACAAGGCAAGTAAATTTCAATGGAATGACGCATGTGAAAGTGGTTTCCAAAACTTGAAAGATAAGTTGACTTCCACACCAGTGTTAGTACTGCCTGAGGGCACAGAGGGCTATGCAGTGTATTATGATGCTTCCGGGATTGGTCTCGGATGTGTGTTGATGCATCATGGTAGGGTGATAGCATATGCCTCACGACAGTTGCGGCCACATGAGAAAAACTATCCCACGCATGATCTTGAATTGGCAGCGGTAGTTTTTGCTTTAAAGATATGGCGTCATTATTTATATGGAGTTCATGTTGACATCTATACGGATCACAAAAGCTTGCAATATCTTTTTAAGCAGAAGGAACTCAATTTGAGGCAACGAAGGTGGTTAGAGCTTTTAAAAGATTATGACATTGATATTCTTTATCACCCAGGCAAAGCAAATGTCGTAGCTTATGCATTGAGCCGTAAGGCAGTCGAAAGCACTAGTGGTCAGTTGAATGAAAAGCGTGAGATAATCAAAGATTTGAATCAATTAGCCAGCTTGGGAGTTCGCCTTATTGAATCCTCCGATGATAGAGTTATGGTGCAGAATGCAGCAGAATCCTCCTTGATAGCTGAAGTGAAAGAGAAACAGTATGCGGATTCTATTTTATTACAGCTAAAGGAGAATGTGCAGCAGAATTTGACCAAGACATTTGATATTACATCGGAAGGGGTGCTTCAATGTCAAGGGAGACTATGTGTACCGGACGTAGATGAACTGAGGGCACGAATAATGACAGAGGCGCACCATTCGCGCTATTCCATTCATTCGGGTGCTACTAAAATGTACCATGAATAGAAAGAGGTGTACTGGTGGGGCAACATGAAAAAGAACATTGCAGAATTTGTCGCGCGGTGCCCAAATTGTCAACAAGTGAAAGTGGAACATCAGAAACTAGGAGGTTACATGCAATGTATCAATCTTCCAGTCTGGAAGTGGGATATGATTAATATGGATTTTATTACGGGTTTGCCTCGTACATTGCGGAAGTTTGATTCCATATGGGTCATAGTGGACCGACTTACTAAATCAGCGTATTTTCTACCGGTCAAGATGACCTATACAGCTGAGGATTATGCAAAGTTGTATGTAAAGGAGATAGTACGATTGCATGGTATTCCACTTTCTATTATATCAGACAGAGGAGCACAGTTCACAGCACACTTTTGGAAATCTTTTCAGCGGAGTTTGGGTACTCAGGTGAATTTGAGTACGGCTTTCCATCCTCAGACTGATGGACAAGCCGAACGTACTATTCAGACACTTGAAGATATGCTACGAGCATGTACGTTGGATTTTTAAGGTAGTTGGGATGAACATTTGCCTCTTATTGAATTTGCATATAACAATAGCTATCATTCAAGTATTAAAATGGCACCTTATGAAGCCTTGTATGGAAGAAAATGTAGATCACCAATTGGGTGGTTTGAAGTCGGAGAAACTGCTTTACTTGGGCCAGATATTGTTCACCAAGCCATGGAGAAATTTAAAGTTATCCAACAACGGTTACAAATGGCTCAAAGTCGTCACAAGTCATATGCCGATGTGAGAAGAAGAGGGCTTGAATTTGCCATAGGTGATTGGGTATTTTTAAAGGTGTCACCGATGAAAGGGGTAATGCGGTTCGGAAAGAAAGGAAAATTGAGTCCACGTTACATAGGCCCATATGAAATTATTAGAAGATTTGGGCAAGTTGCATATGAGTTGGCACTACCCCAGGACCTTTCGTCAGTCCATCCGGTATTTCATGTGTCGATGCTCCGGAAATGCATAGGAGATCCTTCACGTATTGTGCCCGTAGAAGATGTTCAAGTGGCAGAGGATCTCACTTATGAAGAGGTGCCCATTGCTATCCTAGATCGACAAGTAAAGAGATTGAGAAATAAAGACATAGCATCCGTAAAAGTCCTGTGGAGAAATCAACAAGTAGAGGAGATCACATGGGAAGCGGAAGAAATGATGAAATCCAAGTATCCCCACTTATTCCAAATGGACTAAGAAGTTCACAGTGCGGAGGTGGAACAATAACAAGTAAGTATTTAAAAGCATTATGTGAATGTGTATAGGTATGTTAAAGGAAAGATGCATTTGTTGTATATAAGACACTGTTGTTAACATTCGAGGACGAATGTTTCTAAGGGGGGAAGAATGTAACACCCCGTACTTTATAACCTCACTTGATACCTTGGGATCATATCTACATAGGTGTTGAGATGCCATGCATATGTGTTTTATAGTGTTATTGGTGAAACATTTGATATCGGACTTAACATGTGCGATTAGATCTTCGTAGGAGGTGTGTTGTGATTTCATGGAGCATTTGGGTAAGAACTCGTACATATTCTAACCTCATTTGGTGACTTTAAGTCATGTTTACTTGATGGTTAAGATCACTAAGTAAGTATTTTGTAGTGTTTTGATAAAGGATTGGACGATACGTAAACGTCGGATTAGTGGCCGGAAATTTCAGCAAAATGCTGAAACTTGCGCCACTACCCTGTTTCAGGGGTGTGGCGCAAGCCACCAGCCTAGATAAACTTCAGAGCAGGCCCAATTCTTGCGCCACTACCCTATTTCAGGGGTGTGGCGCAAGCCACCAGCCTGCATAAACTTCAGAGCAGGCCCAATTCTTGCTCCACTACCCTGTTTCAGGGGGTGTGGCGCAAGGAACAAAAACTATGCCTTTTCGGCGTCGTTTCGTAACGCAATTCTATGACGATTCCTAGATGGTTTCTTTTGATTCTTTGGAGTTATTTGAGCATTGTTAAAGAGTCAAACACTTCAATACACTCCTACATACTCCTACATGATCAAATCACGAAAGGTGAATAGTGATCCAAAATGTCCAATGAAACCAAGGGCGACTAGAATTCCAATTTTTGCGATCGAAAGGACGAATGAGAATTGTTTAAAAGAATATTGTCGTGACATTAGGGAATTATGTAAACATGATATATATGGTGAATAATGCATGAAACTTGTTGGGTTAAATGGATATGTCTTCTTGGGCCAAATTAAGGCCCAAAAGTGGAAGAAATCCATGGCCCAAATGGGTCAAAAGACCCATTCTTCCATTTGACCTTCTAGACACATTATTAAATGCCAAGAATTGGCTAAGGACAACATGAGAGGCCTATATAAAGGGGCAAATCAGATTTTTATTGTACAAAACCTCTCATGCCTTTAAAACATTTTTCTCAACATTTCTCATTTCCAAACCCTAAAGCAAAATAATTCCTTGGGACTCCTTGGACAAGATCAACATATTCCAAGCCTTGGTAAGTATGTATTTTCATGGATTAATATCTTATATGCATAAAAGAATATGTATATCATGTTGGTTGTGCTTGGAAAAGTTGGTCATGGTACTTGGTGATTTTGTATGAGATTTGTGGTATATGGAATTCAAGTGTGAATTAGGCCTTGTGCCTTTGATGAAAAAGCATGGTATGGACAAAATATGAACAAGTATGGTGTTATTTTTGATATTAAACTTGTTCTTATCTATAAGTGGAAATTATGGGATTTTGGCCGATATGTGTTATGAGTTGAATTAAGGTGCTTTGATGGATTATTTGGGATGTGTTATGGATAAGAGAGTGTAAAGAAGAAGTATTGTGGTGAAATGTATTGATTTTCATGTATTGGTCAATGTTGGGAATATTATGGAATTTTTGGAATAATAGTATGATCAATGGTTTTGTCAAGGGGAAATGACATGTTTAAAGCCAAACATGTAATTCATTGACATGGTATGCATTTGTAAAGTAATTGGTGGTTAATGTAAATTTCGTTATGTATTTGTAGAGTGACACATAAAGAAGGAGAGGGATTATTGTCTACGCATATAAGGTTGTAGATTCGTATTGCGAATCCAAGGTATGTAAGGTTACTTTGTCAGTATCTTCCTACGGCAAATAGTGTCCACATTGATATATTACTTGTCCTATCCTGAAATGTACTAAGGTATCCGATATCCGTATATCACTAGTCATTGTCATATATTTTCTACTCATGGATCATTTGTGACTCTCATGCCTCATATTCATGGTTAATGTTCCGAAAGTTCAAATAAGGTTATGTTCCAATATTTCAATAGTGACTCTACTTGTGTCTCTTGTTCATGGATTATTGTCCAATGGTTCCAATGGTATCATGGTGCTAGTAATGTTATATGTTTCATTGATATTTATTCACTTGTCCCTTATTGGTCAATGATTCAAAGTTTCCAACAATGTTATGTTCCAAAGTTTCAAGTGATGTTATGACTATCAAAGTAACAATCTCAAAGTAAAGATCAAAGTAATGCAAATGTGGTCAATGATCAAGTACGGGTGGCAAGTCTAGGGGCGTAAGCCTAGCTCGACTCGATCCCGAGATTTGGATTTATGGGTGGCAAGTCTAGGGGCGTAAGCCTAGCTCGACTCGATCCCGAGGGTGGCAAGTCTAGGGGCATAAGCCTAGCTCGACTCGATCCCTATATGATGATATGAAAGACCCACTGATCAGTCGGGGCCCAGGTACATTGTGATATGTAATGACATGTGAGCATTGAGATAAAGAAAGTAATGAAAATAATGAAAGCAATCCACATGGTTTCCAAAGCGTACCATGGTGACTTATTCACATTGATTATTCATATATTTTGAGTTCATTGAAATATTCATGTGTTGAACAGTTTCATCTGAGCCTTGCATACTCAGTACTTATTTCGTACTGACCCCTCTCGGGGAATTTACCTTACTTGCTGCAGGCGCAGGTCCCAGTAGGCCTCCTCAGTAGATTGCCAGTGTTAGCGGCTCTTTGGTGAGCTCCAGCTCATTCGGGGCTTCTCCGAGTCAGAGTGTATATATGTTTTGGTATTGTACATAATGTGTAAAGCGGGGACTTGTCCCGACTTATGGTTCATTTTGGTCAATGCTCTTGTTAGAGGCTTTTGTAGACCGATGTGGGTGTAATAGTGTAAAAGACACATGTTGTTTTGACTGGATGGCCTCAACGGCCAAGTTTCATATGTATTCCTAAATATGTCCCATGTTCTCCTTTTTTCGTATTTCGTAATATTATGCAATGGTGGTTATGAATATGATTGAGCATAGGCAAAGGTTGGTTATCTCGGGCCTTATCGGCTACGGGTTCCACTCATGTCTTGATGGGATTCGGGGCGTGACATATACCCAGCTTGACCGCCTCTAAACCCTCGAAATTGAGATGGAGTACCTGTTGTAGGGTAAGAGAATGATGGTCCAGGCGGTCTAGGCAAAACCCGAGGCCTAAATTCTCCTTGGGATGCCATAACAAGAGAATGATGGTCCAGGCGGTCTAGGCAAAACCCGAGGCCTAAATTCTCCTTGGGATGCCATAACCTATCCCGTAGATCTATCCCTTTTAGACGGCCCTCCTTCAAACTCTTGTACCCTTCTTCTTTCCCTCTAATCCTCCATCTTCTATGCAAAGGTTTGTATTCTAGCTATATCCATATCTCTGTTCAACGCAGCAATGGGGCAATCCCTCACCAAATATGGCTCCAATCTATCCACGTACCGATGGACTCTGTTGGCCATAGTAGCTACCACATTCGGAGCATACCTTGCCAAAGAGTTAAATCGAAGACTGTACTCTCTGACACTCATATTCCCTTGGCGAAGATTTAAAAATTGGTTCACGCGAGCCTCTCGGACCTAATATGGAAGATACTGATCAAGGAATGTCGTTTTAAATTCTTCCCAATTAGCTGGATTTGTGCTAATACCCCTCGATCGTTTCCAATATTCATACCACAATATAGCTTCTCCTTTCAATCTATATGCCGCAAGTTCCACTGTTTCTATACCAGTCATATTCATAACCTCTAGAGTCCTTTGAATTTTGTCCACGAAGTCCTGTGGGTCTGCATTCGAATCTGACCCAGTGAATGTGGGAGGATCTAATTTCAGAAAATCTTGTGTCCGCCGACTAGCTACTATAGCCGCGCCATCCTCACTTGTCATTAGACCAACTTGTCCCTGAGTTTTTGCAGCAACTATCTGAGTCAACATATGCACTACATTTCTTAAATCCTGGTCAGTGGCATTCATAGGCGGTTCTGCGGGTACTTCTCTACCTCTTGGATTTTCTGGAGCTGGAAAAGTAGAAGAAGACCGCGATGCAATTTCAGTGTCAGCTCCACCTTGACTAGCTTGGTCAGGTGGTGATTTACTCATTCTTTCTCCGACAAGCATATCTACCTTCTTACCTTTGCCCCTACCTTGTCTTGTCATTGGACTTTTACTATAACAAAGAAAACCAATTCCAATGGTCAGATACGATTCCACTTACAACATTGGCTCTATTGCATGATCTAGATATGAAGAAAAGAAACAACTCCTAAATGTCTCGTAGCCTCCTACTTATAAATGTGGTGCACAACACATCCATAAGCAAGACTCTACTCAGACACGGCTTTGTAGACACCCTTAGGACGACCTGCTTTGATACCACTTTTGTCACGCTCTGAATTCCAACGGGGCGGACTGGCACCCGAAGCCGTTAAGGCCCGAGAGAACTAATCTTCATTCATGTACACTCATATGCATGTCACTCGAGGAACATCACTGTCACGTATAGATACAAGATGCTAATGGAGAAAATCATGGAAAATATATGATAAATATCAAACTTGGCCGTTAGGGCCACCAAGTCAAAATGGACATACATTCTTTTGTTCATCTCACCACATACGTCTACAAAGCCTCTAACAAATGCATATTACATAACCAACCTAAAGTCGGGACAAGTCCCCACTTTATACAACATTTACAATACCAAAACAAATGTACACATGTGACTCTAAAAGCCCCAAACCAACTGGAGCTCACCAATGACCCGCAACCTACTATGGAGGTCTACTAGTACCTGTGCCTGTAGCAAGTAAGGTAATTCCCCCAAGGGACGTCAGTACGAAGAATGTACTGAGTATGTAAGGCTGTAAGAAACTGCATGATACATAAGTTCTTTAATGATATCAAGTACAAGTGCAATAATCAATATGGATAAACCTCCGTTCTGTATGTGTGGAACCATGTACATTGCTTCCATTACTTTCATTTTCGATCCTTCATTCATATCATTATCATTCATATAATGTATCGTTCATAAATACTTTCCTTCAAGTGATATACTTTAATTCAAGTGCTTTACTTTCTTTGCTTTTACCCTCATTCATCCACCTTATCGGTAGGCCATAACATAATATAATTTTTAACAATCTTCCACCTTATCGGTGGGCCATAATATAATATAATATTAATAATCTTCCACCTTATCGGTGGGCCATAATATAATATATATATATATATATATATATATATATATATATTATATATATATATATATATACACACATTACTTTATTCCTTACTTGTGAGAGATTGATACATTGGCTTGTCTGAGATTGATACATTGGTGGTTGAAACATTTTGGGAACTTTGGAACATAACATTATTGGAACTTTGGAACTATGTCCACAATTATGTGACACGTGAATAACATTTGATCGACGAATAAGGAACATATGAATAACAATGGATGATAACCTGAAATGAGATACCTTAGAACATTTCGGAATGGATGAAATAAGATACCTTAGACCATTTCGGAATGGAACAAGTACAATGACAATGTGAACACTATTTGTTCCAGAAGGATACGGAAAGAGTAACCTTACATTACATACCGTAGCTTTCCAATGTGAATACACAGTCCTATATGTGAATAAAACAATCCATCTCCTTCCTTACGTTTTACTCTACAACACAAGTACATAACGGAGCTCACGTTAACAACTAACTACCGTACAAGTGCATAAGACGACAATGAGTTACATGATTGCCCTATAACGTCATTTCACCCTTTACAATACCATTCACGGCATTATCATACCAACAATACCACAACATTCTACACATTGACCAATACATCATAAACCAATAGTATTTCACACCAAGTGTATCCTTTTCTTCCTCATTAACACTACGTCACAATTACTCCATCAAGTCACCTCAATACATTTCATAACAACAATCCCACAAGTTATACACATACATAGAAAAAGTAAGGTAAGGACATAAACACACCATAAATGTTGATATTTCATCCACACCATTCACTTCCATCAAAACCTCAAGTCTCCTTTCAAGTTCAAATCCCATAGATGACACATCTTTTAGCAAAAAGCAAAAGTAGACTATTTCACCCATAGTGAATTGCTCAACACTTTAACAACGTAACCAACATGATTTATAAACCCTTGTATGCATATAATATATTAATCCATTAAAGTAAACACTTACCCAAGCTTGCACAAGAGTGATCTTGTCCCAAGAGATAGTTGCTTAGGGTTTGAAAGATGAGAGAATGTTGTGGAAAAATCTAGAAAATGGCATGTGTGTTGTGTGGATTAAAAGATGATTTTTGTGCCTTTATATAGGCCCTTGAAGTCATCCTTATCCACTTTTGACCAATAATTATCATGTTTACTTGGTCAAAGAAAGAATGGATCATTTCCTTCTTTTGGGTCATGCCTTTTGCATCAATTTGGGCCTCAATTGAGCCCAATGGCACAAAATTAATTTATCCCAACAAATTTAATGTATAATACCCCAAAACTCTCATGCTTAACGAATTCCATAAATGTGAAGACACTATTCAACTCACGAGATTCATGTTCGTAACATCATTCCCAAGAATAAGCGATTTTTAGCCACTCATGGCTTAATTTATCTTAAATTGATAAAATAATTA
Source organism: Capsicum rhomboideum (assembly GCA_031232105.1). Classification (NCBI taxonomy): domain Eukaryota; kingdom Viridiplantae; phylum Streptophyta; class Magnoliopsida; order Solanales; family Solanaceae; genus Capsicum; species Capsicum rhomboideum. Next base: position 97,706,300 of record CP124711.1, on the reverse strand, counting down.
TTACGACGAATTAACCCCAACTTGGATGCCAAACTCGCTCAAGAGTAGTCCTACTACGATGGAATAATGATACCATAACCCAAGAGTCCTCTTAATAGACTAAGAATCGGAGAAGAAATTTGGAAAAAAGTACCCCGGCACTCTCCTGGGTGCCTCTGAGACTTAGCTGAATTTCAGCTCTGGAAAAGGGGAGCCTGAGCGGCTTGGAACGCCACCTGGCGCGCCCTTTTGTTGTCTAGGCCATAAAAATTTTGGCCAAAAGCGGCCTGGTACGCCCACGGGAGCGCCTGGCACCAAGTTTTTTATTTTCTTCCTTTCTTCGACTTTTCTTTGCGGACATTAGCACAATATCAATAGTCCATCAAAACCAATACAAAATACGCACTTATTGCTCTCAAAACTAAGGTAAACATGGTTCAAATAAGGCATATAAATACGCCCTAGATCACCAATCAAGTAGGGTCGGAAATGTACGGGGTGTTACAAACAATCAACCTTTATTTTAGACCACTTCCAATTAACCTCATTACCCAATTTACCCGATCAGTTGTTTTTTACCATCATTAAGAAAATTTAAGTGCATCCCACAACTATTAAACCCGCATTATCCCACACCAAATCAAGACGAACACACTCAACTATTAGTACGACCCTGTACTATCTACATCTATCTCAGTCAACATATTCACGTTCAATTCATAGTTATCCCACAAGCAATTAAGTCACCTAACTCATATGACATCAACCGTTCTAATGCATCAAATCTATCTCTCCTCAAGGTAATTAAGCCATTTTCCAAACTATAAGGTTGTGTTTTGACTCTATCTTCGCTCAACTAGCCTAGTTCACCTAGTAATTTCTTAAGATCATCAAATAATTACATGAACCCTTCAAAGAAACACACACATAATATATTATCACAATAAGTGTCACGACCCAAATCCATCGTGAGTAGCACCCATACTACTCACCTGGTGGGAGAACCAATAAACCCAATCGTCATCTTAAGGTTCACACTTAAAAAAAGGTAAGCTAACTAATCCAGCAATAATCCAACTAGCATAAAAACTTAAGTAAAACTGAAGTGGAAATATTGTACTTAAACATAACAACCCTAGGACCCAAAAGTCATCTGTACCAAACATCTAAGAATATCAAGATAAGGGATGCAACCCCAAAAATAAAACAAAGTAACAAGTCCAAACAAAGGAAACAGTCTAACTAGGAGAGATCTCATGGTAGCCCAAAAATGCTGCTCACCCTGAAATCCAAAATCGATTGCTGAAATCACAAGCAAGGTTTCGATGAATCTGCTGGAATATGTGTTGCACTCACAGATGTAAATGCAGGTGTAGTATCAGTACATAAATAAACCACAGTGTACTGGCAGGATCATTTGAATAACCTAAGATGGAAATATGGACATTTAAGAAAAATACAGTACCATTAGCTAACACATGCTTACACATCAAATATATAGCATATATGTACAAGTAGCACTCAAGAGACAAGCCAATAAGTCAAAAAGTGTCATTTAGGCATTAAACTACAACTCATTCCAAGACAACCAAACAAGGACAAACACAACAATATAAATCCTCCAGTTCACTCAAGGAACCGTCATACTAATACATACCTTGAAAACCCGTACATACATGCTAAGGGTTATATACCTACCCTCTAGATATGACCTACAGGGGACAATTACCATCTATGTACTAAACCCAGACATGAATGTCTGTAACCCTTAATTTGAATACACTGTAAAAATGTCTTATATTGCCGAAACATTCCACAATATACAATATAGAAGGCCAAGTCATAAAACAAGTAAACATTGCAATGACCAAGCACACCACACGGATTAACCAATCACACTACAGGGTAGTTAATATGCACACATAACACAAGATGGATTAAATACACCTCATCACCTACCTTGAACCAAGCTTACAAAAATCTAAGCCTGAGCATTGCCTTTTCGTGACCTTTCCACTTTCTCGTGGTCTAAAACATGCATACAAAGATTGTATTACCAAAAATTTACCTAACATGGTGAGGGTTATAAGCCACCCCCAACCCCCTAAAGTCAATTCATAATCAATCCTTAACCGTCTAGGGCTATTTCCCCTGTAATTCACCTAAAACTACCAATTTCATAGAATGATTATGGAATTAATAGAATGCAGGGCCAATATCATGGTTAATAAACAAAGCCCATTAACCTACTTCTCAATTACACCCTTGCATCAGTAAAACATACCAAAATCCACCCTAAAACACTCTCTGAATTTCGTACCTTACGCCTTCTAAGGATCAAGAAGTAATTAAAAGTTAAAGGGAGTGAATTCCTTACCTTAACGAAGTTAAACGAAGGTAAACCGGTGATTTTTGTCCTAAATTACCTTCATCTTGCCCCAAAATAAGTTTTTGAAACAATAAACTATTTTGGCATTTTTACCCGTTAATCTGTGGTTATGACCTCTATAGCGGTACATGACCACTATAGCGTAGACCACCGCTATAGCGGCCTTAACCGCTTTTGACCACCGCTATAGCGGTAATTATTACGCTATAGCGTTCACTACTATAGCAGTGTGTCCCACTATAACGGTGTCGATGGGACAAAATGTTTGTCTTTACCCAATAATCCCACTTTTTACAACACACCTTGATCCCGGGATATTTCGAACAATGCCCTTTACACTAAAGTCAATTCCAGGAGTTCTACTAACCCAAATTTAGCTCTGTAAAATCCTACGGGTTCTTTATTGCCTTAGCTAACTAGAAATCAACACTATTCCAGCCATGTCGTTCTAAATTATTCCTAGATTTTCCAAGACTACCCCTCGCCCAATATGAAGCGAAACTAGCCTAGTATGAAATTTGTAACTTCTAAACCGGAAGGAATTGACATGAAATTTAAAATGTAAGAATTTTACATAATGACTAAGAGGGTCGTCACCCCAGATACCAATTTACACACCGTTCTTCCCCAAATGATCAAACTAGAAAAACAGCCTAGAATGAGAAAGGAAAAGAGTACATGTATCCTCAAATAGCTGAGGGTACTTATCCCGCATGTCCTCCTCGATTTCCCAAGTAGCTTCCTCAATCGGACGATGCTTCCAATGGACCTTCACCGAATGAATTTCCATTATCCTCAACTTATGAACATCACGATCAAGTATCTCTATCGGTTCCTCCTTGTAAGTCAAGTTTTTGTCCAAATGTCCTACTTAATAATGTAGTTTACATCCTTATGGTACCATTTCAACATAGAAATATGAAAGATTGGATGAACCCCCGACAAACCCGGTGGTAGAGCTAACCTGTACGCAACTGGACCCACTTTCTTAAGAACCTCGAAGGGACCAATATATCGAGGGCTGAGCTTGCCCCTTTTGCCAAACCTCAGGACTCCCTTCATAGAAAACACCCTGAGTAATAGACATGTCCCTCACCTTTCTGTCTGCATACTCTTTCTGTCTACTTTGGGTAGCCAATATCTTAGTCTAAATGAATTTCCCTTTTCCTGAGCCTCTTTCACCAAGTCGGTGCCCAAAGGTTTGACATCTCTCGCCTCAAACCATCCAATAGGTGACCTGGACTTTCTCCTATAAATTGCCTAAAACGGAGCTATATCAATGCTGAAGTGATAACTATTGTTTTATGAAAACTCACACAATGGAAGGAACTAGTACCAATGACCACCAAAATCAATCACGCATGCTCTCAACATATCCTCTAACCCTTAATTGTCCTCTCTGACTGACCATCAGTTTGAGGATGAAAAGTCGTGCTAAAAGTAAGCTTGATGCCCAACTCTTCATACAATCTGTCCCAAAATTTGGAAGTAAACTTTGCATCCCTGTCTGAAATAATAGAAAGTGGTACCCCATAAAGCCTAACAATCTCCTTAACATATATCCTTGTCAACTGTTACAAGCTGTAATCTACCCGAACTGGCAAGAAATGAGCTGATTTAGTTAACAATCAACTATCACCCAAATGAAGTCATACTTTCCCAATGTCTTAGGGAGCCCCACCCTAATATCCATGGCAATATGCTCCCACTTCCACATAGGTATAGGCATCCGCTAAAGTAATCCCACGGGCCTTTGATGTTCATACTTCACTTGTTGACAGTTATGACACTTGGACACATAATCCACTATGTCCCTCTTCATCCCTGGCCACCAATAAAGCTGCCTCAAGTCACGGTACATCTTGGTCGTGCCTGGATGAATAGGATAATGCAAACCATGAGCCTCTGAAAGTATATAACTAATCAAGTCACCAACTCAAGGAATGTATAACCTTCCTCTAACCCACAACACCCCTCCAGCATCGAGTATGGCGTCTGCCCCCTCCTTGCTCACTATCTTGTTTCAGAGTGCCTTTAACTTCTTATCTTTAATCTGCTTGGCCTTAATCTAGTCCACCTAAAGGCTAGTTTTACGTCTACACTAGCCAGTATTATACCCCTGTCTGAGACCCCAAACTGCATGCTCAAGGATTCCAGAGTCTGAAACTCTCTAGCTAATGGCCTCCTAGACACTCTCAAGAATGACAAACTGCCCATACTTACAGCCTTTCAGCTTATTGCGTATGCCACCACATTAGCCTTAACGGGATGATATTGAATGGTCATATCATAGTCCTTTAATAAGTCCATCCACCATCTTTGCCTTAGATTCAAATCCCTTTGAGTAAATACATGTTGCAGACTACGATGGTCAGTGAAGACCTCACACTTGACTCCATAAAGATAGTGTCTCCAAATCTTCAAAGCAAAGACTACCACTGCCAACTCTAAATCATGGGTTCAGAAATTCCTTTCACAAGGCTTCAACTGCCTCGAAGCATATGCAATCACAATCTTATCCTGCATCAACAAAGCACCCAAACATAAAATTAAAGCATCACAAAACACAATGAAATCTTTACCTTCAACCGACAGCAAAAGAATAGGTGTTGTAGTCAAAAGTGCCTTGAGCATTTGGAAGCTCTCTTCACACTGGTCTGACCAAACAAACAGCACCTTCTTTAAAGTCTACCTTGTCAAATAAGTTGCAATGGATGCAAAGTTCTTGATGAACTTGCAATAATAACTGGAAAGACCTACAAAACTCCTTACCTCAGTCACTGAACTAGGAAGAATCCAACCCTTAACTGCTTCGATTTTCTGAGGGTCCACCATCACTCCATTCTCCAAAACCACGGGCCCCAAGAAGGCAACAGAAGATAACCAGAATTCATATTTGGAGAACTTAGCAAATAACTATTTTTCCCTCAGAATTCCCAAAACTATATAGAGATGGACTGCATGCTCTTTCTTAGTCTTGGAGTACACAAGAATATCATCAATGAACATAATAACGAAAGAATCCAAAAAGGATTTAAATATGCCATTTGTCAAACTCATGAAAGTTGCAAGTGCATTAGTCAATCCAAAAGACATTACTAGAAACTCATAATGGCCATACCGAGTTCTAAAAGTCGTCTTTAGAATATCCTCTAGTCTAATCTTTAACTGATGATAACCCGACCATAAATCAATCTTTGAAAAGACTGGTGCACCCTGTAGCTGATCAAACAAGATATCTATTCGAAGCAAAGGATATATTTCGGATGGTGACCATATTAAATTGCCTGTAATCGATGCACGTCTTCATACTACCATCCTTCTTCTTAACAAAAAGAACCGGAGCTCCCCAAGGCGAAGCACCTGGATGAATAAAACCCTTATCAAGCAGTTCCTACAACTGAGCCTTGAGTTCCCGACTCTAAGTCAATACAGAAGTCAATATCCTTATCTGGAGGCATACCCGATAAATCCAAAGGGAGCACGTCCTGGAACTCGGAAACTACCAAAATTAACTCAATAGAAGAAGACCCCACACCCGCATGTTGAAAATAAGCTAAAAATGCTAAACAACCCTTCCCAACTAGCCTCCTAGCCCAAACATATGATATCATTCTTATCTATTTGGCCTTATACACTCCCTCCCACTCTAGTTCCTCCATCCCAGGTATAGCTAGGGTCACTATTTTAGCATTCTAATTTAAAACAGCATGATACGAAAATAACCAGGTCATACCCAAGATTATATCAAAGTCCAACATAACCAAGATAATTACGTTTACCCAAGTTTGAAAACCTACAAACAAAATAGGACAAGACCAATAAATATGGGTAACTACCACAGACTTTCTAACCGGAGTAGACACATGTACAGGATAGTCAAAAATATCACAAACCAGACTCAGACCCACGGTAAGCTGAACAGACACATAAGAATAAGTGGACCCCGAATCAAATAAGATAAAAACCATCCGGTCACATACAGAAATAGTACATGTGATCACTGCATCAGAAGCCTCAACATTAGTCTTTCCCAAAAATGCATAACAATAGGCCCGATCATCAATCTGAGTTAACTTTCTACCCAGCTACGCTCTTGCTCTGCCATTACCATGACCACCTGCCAGATTTCCCCATTCACCCCGTGGATGACCCCTGCTATTACCCCCTCATCTACCTACTGGAACCACTGCCCGAGCCTGCTGCTTTGTCTAGCCATTCTCCTGCCTCACCGGACAATCCTTCTTAAAATGACCAGCAGCACCACAATAGTAACACCCACGCTCCAGAGAAAGAGAACTGGCAGAAGAATAAGAAGCCCCTTGGCCTTTAACAACCTAACTCTGAGAGGGTCCTTTAGATGGTATCATAGTAGAAGCTGTCATAGCTAACTGAATAGAGCGAGCTAAAAAGGCCTGTTGGCCCTTAAAATAGGATCCACTAAAATCCCTAACATGTTGAGACTTCTTGGCTAACATATTAGCCTATCCCATTTGCTCCACACCTTCCAACTTCTTCGCATTATCTGACACATCATTAAACACCTTTCCCGCAGAAGTTATTTGCACAGTCAACACCTGAAGGTCATAGTTCAACCCTTAACAAAGAGCCAAATCCTTTCTTCCTCCGTAGTCAACAGTGGAGTGGCATAATAAGATAAGTCATAAAATTTAGCCGCATAAGATGCAACTGACATAACACCCTGCTCTAAAGTTAAGAACTCATCCTTCTTGCAATCACGGAGGGCACGAGGTACATGCTTATCCAAAAATAGAGCATGAAGCTACTCCCAAGTCAAAGGAGGCAAAACAGGTGACCAACACTCAACATATGCTCTCCACCACTGTCTAGCATTCTTCTCCAGTAGAAACGTCACAAACTCAACCCCATGCTGCTTCACAATACACAACTTGTGCATCCTCTCATAGAAATCAATAATAAACTCAAAAGCATCCTCAGATTCTGTACCCTGAAACGTAGGAGGTTTCATCTTCAAGAACTTAGTCAGTAGGTCATGTTCACTACCATTCATCACAAAACCCAAAATCAGACGAGGAAAAACATTCGTACCTAAAAGTCTCATCCATCCTAGGAGCCATAAAAATAGTAGGGTACACAACTGGAACCTGATAAGCTGGAACAGTGGGGGTCGCTCCAGTCCCTGCCAACCCACTCAGAAAATCCAACACTAGCTGAATTACCTCAACAAACATGGGAGGTAGAGCTACAACCCCAATTGGTGCCACCACCATAGGCTCCATCTCCTACTTCTCTGTTACTTCTCTCTCCTCAAAATAATCCTAGGGTGGGGGAGGGAATGCTACCCCCTCATTCACCTGACCCGCAGCTACATGAGCTCCACCCCTGGAAGGTGTGGTTCATCCTCATTCTCTCTTTCCTATCCCTCTCGCTTATCTCTTCCCTTCACGGCTGGCTCCTTAACTAGAGCGGCTGGTGCTGAGGCTGTTGCTCGAGTTCCGTTTGACCTAGTATTCACCATCTGTAAACAAGAGAGTGAAGGATCAGATACCAATTTAGATCACCAGATACCGATTGGAATCAAGTCGTACACAAAAGAAGCAAGAAAGAGAGATTTACTAAAGTCCTATAGCCTCCCGAATAAAAGTACAGATGTCTCTGTACCATTCCGCGAGACTCTACTGGACCCATTTTTGCATAATAAGGTCGATTAATCCTGGCTTTGATACCAAGTTTGTCACGACCCAAACCTATCATGAGTGATACCCACACTACCCAACCTGTGGGAGAACCAATAAACCCAATCATCATCTTAAGGTTCACACTTAAAAGAGAGTAAGCATCTAAGAATAAAAACGTAAGTACAACTGAAGCAAAAATATTATACTTAAACATAACAACCCTAGGACTCGAAAGTCGTCTGTACCAAACATCTAAGAATATCAAGAGAGGGGATGCAACCCCAAAAACAAAACGAAGTAATAAGTCCAAACAAAGGACACTATCTAACTAGGAGAGATCTCATGGTAGCCTAGAAATGTTGGTCACCCTGAAATCTAGAATCGACTACTGAAATCACAAGCAAGGTCTTGATGAATCCGCTGGAATATGTGTTGCACTCATAGAAGTAAATACAGGTGCAGTATCAGTACATAAATAAACTACAGTGTACTAGCAGGATCATTTGAATAACCCATAATAGGAATATGGACATTTAACCAAAATGCAGTGCCATTAGCTAACACATGTTTACACATCAAACATATAGCATATATGTACAAGCAGCACTCAAGAGACAAGCCAACAAGTCAAAAAGTGTCATTTAGGCATTAAACTACAACTCATTCCAAGACAACCAAATAAGGACAAACACAATAATATAAATCCTCTGATTCACTCAAGGAACCGTCATACTAATACATACCTTGAAAACCCGTACATACATGCTAAGGGTTATATACCTACCCTCTAGATATGACTTGCAGGGGACAATTACCATCTATGTACTAAACCCAGACATGAATGTCTGTAACCCTTAATTTGAATACCCTGTAAGAATGTCTTATATTGTCAAAACATTCCACAATATACAATATAGAAGGCCAAGTCATAAAACAAGTAAACATTGCAATGACCAAGCACACCACACGGATTAACCAATCACACTACAGAGTAGTTAATATGCACACATAACACAAGATGGATTAAATACACCTCATCACCTACCTCGAACCAAGCTTGCAAAACTCTAAGCCTGAGCATTGCCTTTCCGTGACCTTTCCACTTTCTCGTGGTCTAAAATATGCATACAAATATTTAATTAACAAAATGGCCTAACATGGTGAGGGTTATAAGCCACCCCAAACACTTAAGTTCAGTTCATAATCAATCCTTAACCGTTCTATCCCCATAATTCACCTAAAACTATCAATTTCATGGAATGATTAGTGAATTAATAGAATGTAAGGCCAATTTTATGGTAAATAAACAAAACCCATTAACCTAATGCTCAATTTCACCCTTGCACCAGGAAAACATACCAAAATCCTCCCTAAAACCCTCCCTGAATTCCGTAACTTACACCTTCTAAGGATCAAGAAGTATTTACAAGTTAAAGGGAGTGAATTTCTTACCTTAACGGAGTTAAACGGAGGTAAATTGGTGATTTTTTCCCTAAATCGTCTTCCTCTTACCCCAAAATAAGTTTATAAAATAATAAACTATTTTGGGGATTTTACCCTTTAATCTGCGGTTTTTACCGCTATAGCGGTAGACCACCACTATAGCGGCCCTGACCGCTTTTGACCACAGCTATAGCGGTAATTATTTCGCTATAGCGGTCATCGCTATAGTTGTTTCGACGGGATAGAATGTTCGTCTTCACCCAATAATCCCACTTTTTACAACACACCTTGATCTCGGGACATTTCGAATAATGTCTTACGCTAAGGTCAATTCCGGGAGTTCTACTAACTCAAATTCAGCTTGGTAAAATCCTACGGGTTCCTTATCGCCTTAGATAATTAGAAATAAACACCATTACCACCAAGCCAATCTAAATTATTCCCAAATTTTCTAGGACTACCCCTCACTCAAAAAAAAAGTGAAACTAGCTTAGTCTGAAATTCGTAACTTCCAAACCGAAAGGAATTTAGATACGAAATTTGAAACGTAAAACTTTTACATAATGACCAAGAGGGTCGTTATAGTAAGTATTTTTCTATGGAATTTTCATGTTATTATCCATCCAAACTCCATTCCCATAGTCCTAAATATGCTTTCAACCACCAAAACTATATTCCATACATGTTCACTTAACCATAGTCTACTATACATAAACCCTAACCTACTTCGATGCCGAGCTTCTGCATGCGGAAAGAATTAATCCATGTTACTTGATCCCCACAAACAAATTTGATTGAGAAACCGCAAGTAGGAGATGGAAATTGAGTCTCTTGAGAGCCTTGCCTATTTTTTTTAGTAATTTTTAGCTTAGACATCCCTAGGGCATTTTTAGGAGGAGGTTATATTAGATTAAAGGCTAGGGAAAAAGGTTTAAAGCCTAATTGGGCTACTGCATAAGCATCGGTATAGTGGCCCAGAGCTTACTATAACGATCTCACTGTAGCGGCCCTTAGGTAGTAAGCCTAGACCCTTTTTGTTCTATTCCTAAAATTTTTGCAACACGCACAACAAATTATCCCGACTCAACCTTGACTCAATATAACATTTGGATTCAAGTATTTTTTATTGTGAAAATTTCACTAATGACGAAATAGGCCATTACAAGCAGACGAAGTAAGATACCTACTAAATTTGAAGAAGTTGGTCGGCCCCTGATGGACGCTCAACTGACACCTACATAGTTGACTGAATAGGGAGGGAAAAATACCCCTGAGAACTCTAACCCCTAGAGAATGAACCACTGTAGTAACCCCCTTTTCAGACCATTTTCACAGCCATCTTCACATACCCCTTCTACTTTACTCCTTCTACACTCTTAACTAATTTGACTACCTTTTGAAAAGACATATCGAAAGATAACATCTCTAGAGATGATATCTAATGGACGTCTTCAACTCCTTAACAAATCAAAAACTCCTCTCTTACTTAAAATGCAACAACTTTAAATAATATCGGGAGAGTGAATGAAATCGGGACTTATATGTCGTAACTGTAGAATTTCCCTGATCAATGCTAGTAAACTTATCCCATCTCCTATCCCTCTATGTGCGAGGGACATACTTCTCTAAAAAGATAGAATAACATTAGGTCCATGTCACTGGAGGCGACCCAGCTACCCTACACTCTATATAGGCCCTCCACCATAATTTAGCATCACCTTATAGTTAAAAAATGATAAACTCAACTCCATACCGCTCCAATACTCCTATCCTATAGAATCTCTCATGACAATCAATAATGAACTCATACGCATCCTCAAAATTAGAATCATAGAAAACCAAAGGCTTTATTTTGACAAACTTATAAAACAAATCGTGCTCATCTCTAGTTATCACCAGCCCTAGCTCCTATCTCGGGAAGATACCCATCTCCAAAGACTTATTGATATCGCCCAAAATATACCTCCAGAAAAGTATAATGTGGTCACTGTATCAAATATAGAATCCAACTAGGTTGGGGTTGATCCTACAGGGAATAGGATGCAATTATGTAGAATTCTAGTCTGAGTAATTGGCAAGTAAGTAAAACTAGGGGGGGTTGTGAATAAGTAGTAACAGTAACGATTGCTAGTTTACGGATTTGTAAACAATATGAGAAATACACTAGGACTGTGATCCCCAATGATTCCTTAACTCCACCGATTACTTGTGCTAGCAAAAACTATCTCGCTGTGTTGCATGCAAAATCTAATAAGATATGTTCATCTAAAAGTATCTCGACCTTGGTTAGACAAATTTCACTCTTCTCCTCTCAGTCTCCGAGTGTCGCACTACTAACCCTTGTCTTGGATCTCAGATAACTATTCCTATTACGGCTCAAGTCATTAGATGAAGGTTGATAGCTTCAAATCTCTGTTGTTATTCATTGTTCCCAATCTCTACCTCTCTCTCGAACAAGTCTAGAATACAGGTGAGGTTCTAACATTTGCAACCGTTAGAAGATCAATTCTAATATAGGTAATAACAATACATGCATTCCCAACGGTTCAGAATTGCTTTGCATTTAACCCATTTGATTAATTCCTCATGATTCACACAACCCTAGTTGATGGGTTTAGCTACTCATGATTGCAAGAACACAAGAAGAATTCAATAATGAAAACATAATTGTAAACTCACAATAAGACAAAAAACTCTGAAATCTCAATATGAATAAAACCCTAGAATCGATGTTCCAAGATTACAAAATCAATAATATGTTTATGAACTCAGAAACAATGGAAAATATCTCTCAAAACAATGTACTGACCAACCCTGAACATGGGAAAATAAAAGGGTATTTATAGATACAAGATGAATACTATCCTAAAAAAAATAGGAAAACAGATTCGGTAATTTTCCACGGTACCGTGACTTGGTGTCGTGGAACCAAGTCACTTCACGTGGGTCCTGTCATGGAAATTAGTCTTCCTTAACTAGATACGGGAGTCGACCTATAGCACAGACCCACGCCACGTAGGTTGACTTACGTGACGTGGGTCCTATCGTGGGTCATTCTTCTGGTGCAGGACCTGGTTCTTTCATCTTCAAATACTCCATTTTCGAGCATGATTCTTCCTTGTTGATCATTTTGCCTCCAAAAACCTATTCACCTGCAATATAGAATAGAAAACACATCACACCAACCAAACATACCCAAGTTATTGCATAATTTCCGTGTTTTAAGCATCGAAAGTGTCATGTGATCATGACTCATCAACACCATCAACTTAGAACGTTTGCATGTCCTCAGGTGAACAAAACTAAATAAACATAATCGATGCTTAACTAAGAAAAACCTAAGAGACCTACGGCAATCGACTTATTGCTTTTGGCATCAAAACTTCTCTGACCCCTCCTATTTGTAAATAAAAACCACGGTGTGTATACATGTAGCATATTATCATGACACAGAAGGGACCTAGTGATGGCATCAGATTATGAACAAACTATTAAGCATATATGGAAATGACATTATCTGAACAAATAGCAGCTAACAATGCAACCCAGGTACTCTCACAACAAAGAAGTCCCATACACTTACAGTATACTAATGAATATCAAAGTAGGGACTAGGTCAAAACACTCTCTCTCACAAAGAAGTTCAAACAGTGTGCATGAAATACCATAGGCTTGCCGTTATTTTCTATGCCTTAGTTTTTCGGACAGTTGGACTAGAATCACTATAGGACTTTTATCAGCTTGTAACGTAGGCTTGGGGATGGGTATGGTACATATGGATATGGTGACTCAACCCTCATTGACACTACACTATTTTTTGTTCCACTTCCAACCATTCTCATTTCATTCTCCCTTAATCTTCTTAATTTATTTTCAGATTTTGGGTGTGATTTTCTTCATACATTCAAAACATAATTTTATTTTATTTTATTTTATTTTTCTCTTTTTTTTTCTTTTTACAATTTCTATTTGTTTCACTCATTTTTTTTAATTTTTTTTCATACCCAAATCTATTCTCTTTTTCTTTTGCTAACTCGTTCTTCATACCCAAGTCAAACTACGCACCCCTATGATAGCCACACTCAACTTAGGAGATTTGCCTAATTTGAGGTACATAATGTCCAAGGAGTGACCAGGGTCAAGACAAGTTCATTTTAAGTCAAAAAGTGAATAGGCTAATGAAAGAAATAGGTCAATTAAGGCTCAAACTCGGGATCAAAGGATACTTAATTCAATTGGTCGAGCATTTAGGATAAAAGTGGACTTATTCAAAAATGACCTATGATCCTTTACTAACCACAGCCCTATAACCTAGGCAAGACTAACCAGGCAAGTTCTGGATTGCACACACAAATTGAACTAGGTAATGACCTCATACACACATAGCACAGGGTTACCCTATCAACCACTACCTATCCAGTTCATGCATTGCTAGCTACAGTCATTCTGCATATAATACTAATGTCATAACAAGATCCAAGAACTGTCACAGACTAACATACTACCCACACAATTTAAAACAAAATTTTCATGAGGGGTGTCCTTTAAACAATCAAAAAGCATCATGTTGAAAAACTTGTTCACAACTGGACTGCACTAAGGTTCCCCTAATTTTCTCCTAATTAAATAAGAAAACACATAATAATATAAATAAAAACCTAAACATGCTGATTCTACTATGATAGCACACTAGGGAGAAAAGAAAATGCGGCAACAAAAACCCCTAAGTGGTGGTATACCCCCACCTCCAACTAAATAATGGTGCACTGCCCCTAGTGCACAGCTATCAATAGAGTAAGTGTAAAGGAGTAAAGACAGACCTGCAGCACCCTAGGCGCCGAATGTGGGCCTATCCATAGCAGTATCATCTGCATGCTCTCAGGGCTTGCTGCTAGGTGCATCCTACATAGTGGGTACCTGACTAAAGGATGCATCTCGTGCCCTCTGCTCCTGAGTAATCTGACTGGCATGGTACTCTACTCTAGAGGCCTTAATCGCTCTCCAGAAATCACCCTCGAACTTGTCACCACTATTAATCTGATCCTTCGAACTACGTGGCCGCTTGCCTCTATCAATAGGAGGCTCCTCTTTAGCAAACAAATCCACCTCAAAAGTTGGCCTTGTCGGGGACAGAACGGGCATAGGTGGAATGACAGGAGTGTTGCTCGGTGCCAAAGATCTAACCCTCCTCTCTCAATACAGCCACCTCCTGTGTCAATCCTGCCATATAAGGAATCTGTGCCGAACTCATCCGGGTAGCCATCCGTGTCTCAAAACTATCAATCTGCCCATGCAGCTCTCTCATAAATCTATCCATAGTTGCAGTCATCCGGGCCTCCACTCTAGCTTCTGAAGCCTCTACTGTGGTCTGAACCCATGGCTTAAGTTGGGATACCAACTTAGCCATCTGGGCTTCTGTGTGAGCCTGCTTCTCAAATATCTGTGTTTGCCTATCAACCAACTGCTGCAGAAAGTCCCTCAAAACTGAGACCATACCAAAGGGGGCGGTGGTGTTGTAGTGTCTCTTACCTCATTGTCAATCACCAGGCCTGTACCCTCAGCAGGTACATAAATAGTCTCAAGTACAATCACCGGTGTTGGAGTACTAACCGACTCCTTTCTATTTCTAGGCCCTTTAAAAAGGGCTGCTCCTGATGACACGGAAGGTTGAGACCTCTGCGGAAAAACTGGGTGAGCTCCCCACTGTTGCATCAACCCTATATCAGCAATGCGGGTAACCTCAATATGATGATCTACTGCAGGCGTCATGAACACACCAGCACTAACACATAAGCCCTAAATCAGATAGGGGAAAGGGATGCTGGTAAAATCTCTAAAGGCGCGCTCATTAATTTCCCTAATGATATAGTGGGCGATATTTATGCCATATCCGGCAATAATGCTTGCTACCAGAATAGCCCGATCAATAGTAAGTGAATTATCAACATTTGTGGGACCCAGATGGTGCCTCACAACAAACCACCAAAATCGTCCAATAAAGTGAAGCGAGGACTTCTTAAGGTCCAGCTTCCCAAATACCCAACCATCATCCACACCATCCTCCGCTAAATATCCTGCAATCTATTGTAGTAACTCCAACAGCTGATCGGCGTCCCTCATTTTAGCCCTATTTCTCACAGTCTCCATACGGTGATCAAATTTTATCGTGTTAGCTGGAAATGGACGTTCAGCACCAGAAAAAACCTGTGGATAGTCTGCTCAGAGATGTCTACTCTGGTATCTCAAACCAAAGTGTGAGTCAATGGTGGTTGGTCCCGATATCGCTACTCATTTGGTGTGATCAATTCAATAGAAGCAGCATAGGAAGCATAAAACTCACAGACCAACTCTGGGCTATAGTGACCAGAAGGCTCCATCATCCACCCGAATCCATAATGATCAAATACTGCCTTAATCTTGGATAGTGCCTTTAACTCATATAGCCGATACCAGGGCTCCTCAGGGATACTTCGTCTACACACACCCTGCTCAGTAAGTTTGGCATCCCTGTCATAAATGACCCTCATACCCTGAACACACCATCACTTGTTTTCCCGTCCAACCGCAGTTGTGGTTCGCTATGTAGCCACCTATTTCTGTGAGGAAGTCATGGAGTTTTGACCACCAGTGCTAGAAATAGATGTTGTCGCCTCAACCGCAGAATCATTTGGACCTTCAGTATTTTTCTTAGACCCAGATGCATCAACCTCAGTAATATTTGTACCCTCAGAATTTTCCTCAGACCCAGATACATCAACCTCCTGTTCATTACCAGTTGCTGAAGCATCCTCCCCCTCTTTAGACTAGGGGGAGGAATCGGAAGACTGAACAGGAGCAACTAATTTGGCAGGTTTCGAAGGCTGTGAAGTAGGCTGATGTGCAGCCCGAGCAGTAGCTTGTGCCCTAGTTTGTAGCCTCGTGGCATGAGGTACCAGTGCAGAATCATCAGTAGCAAGCTCGTATACTTCTTCGGACCCATTTTTATTTGACCCCGAAGGTTCATCGCGTAACCTAGTCATAAATTTAGGGTTTTTAGTGTGGATTCTCGATAAAGAACCCATGTATCCAGATTTGGGGTTTAATTTGGGTGGCATATTAGAATAATTGATTCAAGTATGGTTTAGTTTTGGGTCGGGTTGGGGCAGATTTGGGTTTTAAAAATTTAGGATTTTGGGGGTTTAGGATTTGGGGCTAAATGGTGGTTAGGATTTGATGAATTTCGGATTTGGTATGTGGGAATTTGATGAATTTTGGATTTGGTTTGTGAGAATTTGGTGAATTTTTGAAAATAGGGTTTATGTTAGGATTTGGATTTGAAAAGGTTTAATTTGGATTTGAGGTCGGGTTTATATTGTACTGAAATAAATAGAGCTAGGTTGGGTTGGATCTCAGGTTTAAATGAGTCTCTGATTTTCAAGGTACCAACCCACATGACGTGGGTTGACCTATGTCATGTGGGTCCCTGGCGTAGGTCGAGTTTAGCAGGTATAAATTTTCTCTGATTTCCACGGCACCAACCCACGTGATGTGGGTTGACCTACTTCACGTAGGTCCTTGGCATGGGTCGGGTTCTGCAGGTGTAAAATTTACTCTGACTTCTATGGTACCAACCCACGTTACGTGGATGAACTTAAGTCACATGAATCAGTGTCATGGGTTGTACTAAACATATTCAGTTCAATATTGTAAATTCCAGCTAACTTATCCTTCAATGATCAGATCACAACCAAATCAGAACTTGGGTTGCCTCCCAAGCAGCGCCTGATTTAACGTCGCGACACAACATAGCTAAATTGGATACTCAGGCTTCACCAACCAGCCCATGGGTTGCCTCCCATGAAGCGCCTGATTTAACGTCGCAACACGACATGGCTAACTTGACTAATCCGACTTCATCAAGACTCAGCTCCTCACATGTTCTGATTTCTTTCGTGATTCCCATATAGTGCTTTACACGCTGCCCATTCACCTTGAATAGAACATTATCATCACCTTTTAGCTCAATTTCTCCATGCGAGAACACCCTAAAAACAGTGAATGGTCCAGACCATTTAGACCATAGTTTTCCAACAAAAAAGGCAAAACCTAAAGTTAGAGAGCAGCACCAAATCTCCCGGGTGAAACTCTTGTCGCTCAATCCTCCGATCATGATATAGTTTCATCTTCTCTTTATACAGTGCTGAACTTTTATAAGCTCGGAGATGAAATTCATCTATCTCATTCATCTGGTCTAACCTCAATTTAGCCGCTTCACTCCAGTTTAGATTTAACCTCTTCAATGTCCATAATGCCTTATATTAAAGTTCGACAGGCAAATGGCAGGATTTTCCAAACACTAACTAATATGGTGAGGCACCAATCGATGTTTTGAATGCAGTTTGATATGCCCATAGTGCATCATCCAATTTTCTTGCCCAATCAGTCCTATTGGCATTCACTGTCTTTGCCAAAATAGACTTAATCTCCTGATTTGACACTTCAACTTGCCCGCTCTTCTGAGGATGGTAAGGTGTTGCAACCTTATGTTTGACACCATATTTTTCAAGTAAGGTTTTGAATAGCCGATTGCAGAAATGGGATCCCCCATCACTAATGATAACTTAGGGTGTACCAAATCGTGAAAATATGTTCTTTTTCAAGAATGTCGTGACACTTCTTCCTTCATTATTGGGAATGGCAATCACCTCTACCCACTTAGAAACATAGTCAATAGCTACCAAAATGTATTTCATCCCATGTGAGCAAAGGGCCCATAAAATCAATTCCCCATACATCAAACAATTCGTGCTCAAGTATAGTTATCATAGGTAGTTCGTGTTTGTGTGAGATATTCCCTTGTCTTTGGCATTGGTCACAGGCCCGAGCATAGTCATGAGCATCTTTATAGATGGTGGGCCAATAATACCCATATTGTAAGATCTTGTGACCAGTTCGCGTACCGCCAGGATGACCCCCAACTGGAGATGAATGACATGCTTCTAAAATACTCATCATTTCAGCCTCTGGGATACACCTTCGAATCATACCATCTGTAAATACCCTAAACAGGTAAGGCTCATTCCAGAAGAATTTTCTCACCTCATGCATGAATCTTCTCCGTTGCTGGTACAACATATTTTCTGGGACTACATCATTTGCCAGAAAGTTGGCAAAATCTGCAAACCATGGGATTAAGTCTTGTGATGTTGCTAACACTTGCTCATTTGGAAAAGTATCAGCAATATCGAGATCATCCCTTAATTTGAGAATGGCTTCCTCCTCAAGGCGTGATAGGTGGTGTGAAACCTGATTCTCACTCCTCTTTTGATCCTTGAACTCAAAATCAAATTCTTGTAGTAGAAATACCCATCGAATCAGCCTTAGGTTGGCTTCCTTCTTTGACATAAGATATCTAAGTGTGTTGTGGTCTGTATGTACAATCACCTTTGTACCAATCAAGTACGATTGAAATTTTTCTAAAGCAAAAACCACCACTAACAGCTTTTGCTCAGTCACAGTGTAATTCTTCTGGGCTGGATTAAGTGCCTTGCTAGCGTAGTAAATAAGATGTAGAATCTTTTCATATCTTTGGCCAAGGACTGCACCCAAAGCTACTCCACTAGCATCACACATAACCTCAAATGGCATCGTTTAGTCTGGTGTGACAATGATAGGAGCTGAAATCAACTTCTCTTTTAGACATTCTAACGCTTTTAGGCACTCTTCATTCAACATGATGTAACACCCCGTACCTTCCCAACCCTATGTGATAACTTTGAACAATGGTTACTTAGGTGTCGAGATGCCATGAGTATGTAATTTGTAATGTTAGTGATGAGAAAATTGAAAATTGGCCTCGTACATGTGATTAGCCCTTCGTCGAAGGTGTTTTGTGATTTTTGTGGAGCATTTGTGGGGTTAAAAATGAGGCTTGGAGGGCCTCTAAACAAAGGATATTAAAGTTAATAAGTAAGTTAAAGAATAGAACTTGAAGTATCTAACCAAACCCGCGAAGAAAAGTCGAAAAATGAAATTTTCAAAAAAATTGGAGTGGGGCATGCCAGAGGGCGTGCCATGCCACTCCGGGCTAAAATTTTTAGTCCAGAGGCAGCAATATGGTGCGCCCAAGGGCGTTCCAGGGTGGTTTTGCCCATTTTTCGAAAGTTGGAATTTTTCTAAGTCCCAAGGGTGCCGGGGACGTACCAGGTCGATTTTTGCCACGTTTCTTTTACAACCATGAGCATATACATGGAATGAGTGAATTATTATAATGGTATGATGAAATTACTCGAGAACGAATTTGGCATCAAAATGACGATTTTACCCTTGTAGTCAAAATAAGCCATACGTGGCTAGAATTGCTTGTTTTTGGAATTGAGGCTACGAGAATGAATTACATGAGTGGGAATATTGTAGTAACGTGTATAAAATGAATTAAGCATTAGAAATTATTAATATTATTGGGTTAAGTAAATTGGGCTCAAAAGAGGCCCAAAATGAGGCAAAAGACATGGGCCAAGAATGGGTCAAATGACCCATTCTTCCTTTGACTAATTAATAATTGAGCAAGGTGGATAAATAGGACTTCAAGGATCTATAAAAGGGGCACAAAAATCAGATTTTAACCCACAAAATACACATGCTTTTCTATCTTTTTTTCTAGAATTCTCAAGAAAGCTTCTTTGGCTCTCAAAACCCTAAGGCACTTCTTGGAGCAAGATCATCAATTTTCAAGCTTAGGTAAGTGATTATTCTTATGGATTAATATATTATATGCATGGGATATTATTTAAATCATGTTGGTTATGCTTGGAAGTGTTGAATATGGCACTTTGTGTTTTTGTAAAAGATGTGTCATCTATGGAATTTAAACTTGAAATATGACTTGTGGTTTTGATGAAAGAGCATGGTATGGATGAAATATCAACATGTATGGTGTGATTATGTTATTAAACTTGTTATTTTGTTATAAGTGTAAATTATGGGATTTTGGCCGATTTGTTGTTGTGAGGTATATTGAAGTAAATTGATGGAATAATTGTGATGTGGTGGTGATGGAGAAGTGTAAAGTATGAACTTGGTGTGACATGATATTGGTTATCATGTATTGGTTAATGTATGGAATATTTTGGGATTATTGGTATGATGATTTCATCAATGGTATTGTCAAGGGGGAAATGTCATGTTAAATCCAAACATGTAACTTATTGTCGTTATATGCCATTGTAAGGTAGTTGGTGGTTAATGTTGGTTCCGTTATGTACTTTTGTTGTAGAGTGAAACATAAGAAAGGAGTGGGACTATTGTATGCACACTTAAGATTGTAGAATCGTATTGAGAATACAAGGTACGTAAGGTTCCTTTTTCCATATCCTTCTGCAACATGTTGTTCACATTGACATTGGACTTGTTTCAATTTCGAGAGGCTTGAAGTATATCAATTCAGGTTAACGTATATTGTTATTCATATGTTCCCTATTCTTAGATGAATGATGATTCACTTACCTTTTATTCATTGATGGAAGTTCCAAAGATGTCATAATGTTGTAATTTCTAAAAGAACCATCTCAAAGAGAGTAGGATGTAAGAGAATCTATTTATTATTGAGAAGCATTTTTTCAATCATGTCATGTTCCAAAGTCCTATAGTATGATTATTATCCTTGTACCAATCTTTCATAAATAAAAGTACCAATCTCATAAAGGTAATAAGAGAGGTGATGTGCAAGTTAGTATAATTAGTCCTCATAAATGAAGATGTCAATCTCATGAAGTATAGGAGTAAAGTGAGATATGTATATAAGTGTATGCTTTAATGTCATGATCTTTAACGTGTCATTCTCATAACCAAGTAAAGAGAAAAAGCAATGTAAAGAAGTAATGCGCATGGTTACTATACGTTTCAGAGAGTATGGATCACATTCTAGAGGGTATAAGGTCAATATGGAATAATCCCCATATTATGTTATGTGTTTTAGTGTAACCCACTAAAGGTGGAGGCCCGATATTATATACTATCATGATTCTTAATGTATTAATCTCTCATAAGTTGATATATCAATCTCTCCCATGTATGTTAACCCACCATAGAGTGGATGTATATTCTCCCACCACAGAGTGGATGTATGTTAACCCACCATGAGAGTGGATGTATGTTAACCCACCATGAGAGTGGATGTATGTTAACCCACCAAGAGAGTTGATGTACGTTAACCCACCATAGAGTGGATGTATGCTAACCCACCATGAGAGTGGATGTAGGTTAAACCACCAATAGAGTGGATGTACGTTATATTATTAACCCCCTAATAGAGTAGATGTATGTTATATTGTTACCCCACCACTAGAGTGGATGTATGTGGATGAATTTTATTCTTTTACAACCTACTAACCAAGTAGATGAACAAAAGTGGTAATGAACATAGAAGCAAGAAAGAATCTCTTGGGTATAGAAGAATCTATTGGAGGCAAGTCTCTTGGGTGAAGGTAATTTCCCTTGAAGGAGAGTAGTTATAAAAGATATTATATAAAATGATGGTTTATACACATTGACTATTCTCTCATATTTTATTCTATTGACATTCTCATGTATGATGCTATTTCTTATGAGCCTTACATACTCAGTACATTCTTCGTACTGACCCCCTCGGGGGACTTACCTTACATGTTGCAGATGCAGGCATTAGTAGACCTCCTCCGTAGACTGCGGATCATTTGCAGAGTTTTGGTGAGCTCCAGTTGGTTCGGAGCCTCCTGAATCATAGTTGTATATTTGTTTTGGTGTTATAAATGTTGTATAAAGCGGGGACTTGTCCCGTCTTGAAGTTGGTCTTGTAGATGCATTTGTTAGAGGCTTTGTAGACATATGTGGGTATATGGATGTAAGAGACAAATGTCCGTTTTGACTTGATGGCCCCAACGGCCAAGTTTCATAAATATATATGTATAGCACATGTTCCATGTTCATGTTTTCCGCATAGTTGCATAAGGTTTAATAAGATTCATACGAGGATATGCATACGACAGTTCATGAGCAAAGATTATTTCTCTCGGGCCATATCGTCTTCGGGTGCCAGTCCGGCTCGAATGGGATTTTAGGTCGTGATACATGAACTTCACCTCTTTCTCCAAAAGTTTGCATAATGGATGTGCAATCTTAGAGAAATCCTTGATGAATCTTCTATAAAATTCGGCACCACCTAAAAAAATTTGAATCCCTTTCACAGAAATAGGTAGGGGTAATTTTTCAATCACCTCAATCTTTGCTTTGTCTACTTCGATACCCTTCTTTGAGATTCGATGTCCCAATACAATACCTTCTTTAACCATAAAGTGACATTTCTCCCAATTTAGCACTAAGTTTCACTCTTCACATCTTTGTAACACATTAGACAGATGGGCTGGACAGTCATCAAAAGAATCACCCACTACAGAAAAATCATCCATGAATACCTTAATAGTGTCTTCCACCGTGTCAGAGAAAATAGACATCATGCAACGCTGAAAAATGGTTGGTGCATTGCACAACCCAAACGGCATCCTTTTGAACGTGAAAGTCCCATATGGGTAGGTGAACGTGGTCTTCTCTTGGTCCTTGGGAGTAATGAAATTCTGATTATATCCTGAATAACCATCAAGAAAGCAATACGACCCCTTCCAGCAAGAAGGTCTAACATCTGGTCCATCAAAGGCATGGGAAAGTGATCCTTTTCGGTCCAAGAATTCAACTTTCGATAGTCCATGCAAAATTTCCATCTGGTGACTGGCCTCATTGTGATTAACTCATTCTTGTCATTTGGAACCACAGTGATTCCTGTCTTTTTTGGCACACACTGTACTAGGCTTACCCACTTGCTATCAGCAATGGGGTAAACTACTCCTGCATCTAACCACTTAATAATTTCTTTCTTCACAACTCCCTGCATAGGTGGGTTCATATGATGTTGATGCTCATTGCTTGGTATACACTCAGGAACAAGCTGGATTTTATGAGTGCAAATTCCGGGTGGAATCCCTATAATATCAGCAATGGACCAACCAATGACCCTCTTAAATTTCTTCAATACCAAAACCAGAGCTTCTACCTGCCATCCTGCTAACTCAGCAGAAATAATTACAAGCAAGGTGTTATTGGCTCCCAAAAATGCTTAGCGAAGGTGAGAATGAATAGCCTTAAACTCCAAGACTAGAGGCTCCTCAACAGAAGGGAGAGCCGGTGGGGTCACCCTATTCCTCAAATCGAGATCAAGTTTCTTTGGAGTAAAAGTGTATGATCTCCTACCAGCAAGTGCTCCAACCATCTCATCGTAATCCTCAATACCATCACTGTCAAAATTCATAATCACAACCGCAAGATCTTCTACCCCCAACCTTTCTTCAATTAGAAAGACTATGTCACTCTCCTCAAGCGCATCAATTACAGAAATCACTTGATATCTTTTGGTTGCTTCATGGAATGACAAACATTGAAATTAACATGTTCATCATTTAACCTGAATTTCATCTGCCCAATTTTTATGTCAACTAACGCACGGCCACTAGCAAGGAATGGTCTCCCGGGGATGATAGGAACCTCAAAATCAACATCACAATCTAGAATCACAAAGTCAGCTGGAAAGATGAAAGATGCAACTTTCACCAAAACATCATACAGAATTCCCATCGACTTTTTCACAGTTCTATTTACCATAAGAAGCCTCATAGAAGTAGGTTTTGGTGCTCCCAACCCCAACTGCTTGAAAATGGCTAGCGGCATTAAGTTAATGCTAGCACCCAAATCACACAGTGTCTTTTCAAAGTTGTACGACCCGATAGTAAAAGGAATTGTGAAAGCTCCTGGATCCTCCTTCTTTTCTACTAGGGAACGCGAAGCAACTGCACTACATTGATGCAAATTATCTGCCGGCTCAAAACTGGCAGTTCTCTTCTTCGTCACCAAGTCTTTCATGAACTTTGCATAACCGGGCATCTTCTCTAATGCCTCAACAAGAGGAGGTCGTGTGAAAGTTTACAATATTTATGGAACCTCCTTCTCCTTTCTCTTTTCAGATTCCACTTCCTTATTAATACTGTGGGGTTTGTGAGCTACATTGTTGTTCGCTGCTAAATTTTTTGGCTCCATCTCAATCTCTTTATCACCCACCATTGGCTCATCTTTCTTATTATTATCCACAGAAATATATGGGTTAGTCGTGTTCTTTTTGCTTTTTATAGTAATGGCTAAATAATGACCATCATTTTTAGGATTTTAGATGGTGTTACTTGGAAGAGTGCCTAATTGATGTTGGTTCAATGCCACCGATATCTGCCCGAACTGTTGCTCCAACTGTTTTATGGCAGTTGAGTGAGATTCAACTTTTTGACTTATTCCCGAAAGGTCCGCCCTAATTTCCTTCAAGCAATTTTCTTGGTTTTCTGATCCTTTAACCAATTTGGTAAGGAGGGTTTCCAATCATGAATTTCCATAGTCACTATCATTATTCCGTGGTGGAACATAAGCACCGCTCTTCTCCTTGTAATGCTCTTTTTGTCTCCAGTCTCTATCACGATCTCGTTCTCTGTCTCTATAGCTTGACCTGTTGTAATTGTCTTCAAAATAGTTTCGACCTTGATTCCCTTGCCTCGAGTTCCAAGATTTTTGATTATACCCTTGGCTCAAAAATCCTCCACTTCTCGATCCAAGTACTTAGCTTCCTCATCAGATTCATAATCGTCATGCTTAGGTGTTTTTCCTTGTGGACCTACGGCATGCACATTCTTAGCATCTCTGGCCACAATCTATTTAGCTAACAAACCAATTTATGTCCTCAGCTGTGCGACCTCTTAAGCTACAGACCCATCCAACCCTCGTTGTGCTACTGATGCTCCAATAGTGTATGTACCATCAGGTGTATCTGCCTCTCGAGTATGCCATCCTCGGTTGGTCTTAGTGATATGATCTAAAATTTCTGAAGCTTGTTCCCACCTCAGACTCATAAATGCTCCGCCAGTGATAGTATCTGCTACAGCCTTAGTATTTGCGTTTAAAGCCCTATAGAAGATTTCAAGTAAACTCCTGCCACTAATTCTATGATTTGGAACATTCTGCAGCTTTTTCTTAAACCTTATCCATGTATCGTAAAGCGCTTCAGAATGTAGTTGTCTGAAGTTGTAAATCTCATCCTTCAACTATAGCATCTTGGAGGGTGGAAGAAAATCTCTCCAGAAATTGATTTCTCAACTCTTGCCAAGTAGTAATGGAGCCTCGTGGTAATTTAGGCAACCACAAAGTTGCTTCTCCTATTAAAGAGAACGAAAACAATCTTAACCGAATAGCCTCTTGGTCCACTCCAGGAAAATTATATGAAGTACAGACCCCCATAAAGTTCATCACATGCATGTTCGGATCATCCGTCGAAAGTCCAGCGAATACGCCTTTCAAGTTAAGCAGGTGGATCAGGGCACTTGTAATGTTGAACTTAGTGCCCTGAGGTAATTCTGGTGGGATAATGGCGCCAGTCTCTACCGGCTCGAAATAAGACACATCCTCTTCTTCTGGATCATCAAAAATTGGCACATGTGATCTTTGAGGTGTTTGGTATGCCCTCAGTCTTCTTTGTCTTTCTTTAGCATAAGCCAGACGTTGTGCTACTTCTTGCATAGCCCGATTATCTCTATCTGCTTGTCGAAGAGCAGCTTGCCTAGCTTGCTCTTCCCATGTCAATCAAGCGGTAGTTAGGTCTATTGTTTAATGACCAACTGGCTGAATTGGTTGGTTATAAATGTCTCCCACGGCTGCGGGATCCTAAGCTCTGTCGGTGTTCACCATTCTTCTATTAGCTCTCAGTGTTCTTTCTATCTTAGGATCAAGTGGAATCAGGGGATTGCCTTGACTCATTGTATTGGTCATACACCGGTGTGTGCCCATAAAAGGATAGAAAAATAAAACCAATCAACTCTAACATGCAAACTACTAAACTTTCGTAACCATAAATTCCCCAGCAACGGCGCCAAAATTTGATATCGCCCAAAATATACCTCTAGAAAAGTATAATGTGGTCGATGTATCAAATATAGAACCCAACTAGGTTGGGATCGATCCCACAGGTAATAGGACCAAATTATGTAGAATTCTAGTCTAAGTAATTGGCAAGTAAGTAAAACTAGGGGGGTTTTGTGAACAAGTGGTAACAGTAATGACTGCTGGTTTTTAAATTTGTAAGCAATATGAGAAATACACT
This sequence comes from Capsicum rhomboideum, assembly GCA_031232105.1. Classification (NCBI taxonomy): domain Eukaryota; kingdom Viridiplantae; phylum Streptophyta; class Magnoliopsida; order Solanales; family Solanaceae; genus Capsicum; species Capsicum rhomboideum. The sequence goes on along the minus strand of CP124711.1, from coordinate 97,679,632 downwards.
AGGAATGTGATCCCTAATGATTCCTTAACTCCACCAGTTACTTGTACTGGTAAAAACTATCCCGCTGGGTTGCATGCAAAATCTAATAAGATATGTTCATCTAAACATCTCTCGACCTTGGTTAGAAAAATTTCACTCATCTCCTCTCGGTCTCCGAGTGTCACACTACTAACCCTTGTCCTGGATCTCAGATAAGTATTACTGTTATAGATCAAGTCATTAGATGAAGGTTGATAGCTTCAAATCTTTATTGTTATTCCTTGTTCCTAATCTCTACCTCTCTCTCGAGCAAGTCTAGAATACAGGCGAGTTTCTAAAGTTTACAACTGTTAGAAGATCAATTATAATGTAGGTAATAACAATACATGCATTCCCAACAGTTCAGAATTGCTTTGCAATTAACCCATTTCGTTAATTCCTCATGGTTCACACAACCCTAGTTGATGGGTTTAGCTACTCATGATTGCAAGAACACAAGAAGAATTCAATAATGAAAACATAATTGTAAACTCACAATAAGAAGAAAACTCTGAAATCTCAATATGAATAAAACCCTAGAATCGATGTTCCAAGATTACAAAATCAATAATATGTTTATGAACTCAGAAACAATGGAAAATATCTCTCAAAACAATGTACTGACCAACCCTGAACATGGGAAAATAAAAGGGTATCTATAGATACAAGATGAATCCTATCCTAAACAAAATAGGAAAACAGATTCGGTAATATTCCACGGTACCGTGACTTGGTGTCGTGGAACCAAGTCACTTCACGTGGGTCCTGTCATGGAAATTAGTCTTCCTTAACTTGATACGGGAGTCGACCTATAGCACAGACCCACGCCACGTAGGTTGACTCACGTGATGTGGGTCCTGCCGCAGGTCACTCTTCTGGTGCAGGACCTGGTTCTTTCATCTTCAAAAACTCTGTTTTCGAGTATGATTCTTCCTTGTTGATTATTTTGCCTCCAAAAATCTATTCTCCTGCAATATAGAACAGAAAACACATCACACCAACCAAACATACCCAAGTTACTGCATAATTTTTGTGTTTTAAGCATTGAAAGTGTCGTGTGATCATGACTCATCACTCATCCATTCAAGGATCTACAGCAGTAGCATGATGCACTCCCAGATACTGTCCAGTGAAAATTTCTGGTGCATCCCCGATCTGCTCTAATCTACTTAGAAAAATCAACACCTATTGAATCATATCTGCCAAAACCAGAATCAGCGCTGCGTCTCCCTAATTGGAGTTGCCTCCACTTTTACGGCTGTCCCAGCAAAGTCCTCTAATAGGTGAGGAAACTCCGACTGATCCCTAATCTACTTAGTTTCCTGAGCTCTTCACCTGACGGGTGTTGCTCTCCATTCTCTACCTCTTCCTCCTTCTCACACTTGCCCTTTACCCAAACTGAGGCTCCATCGGCTGGTTCAGGTGTTTTTTCCCTTACTTCTATTGCTCGTTCTCTCAACATTTGTGAGTTAAAGAGTGAAAGAGGTCAGATACCAATCTGGATTACTAGATGCCAATTGGAGTCAAGTAATAGTACGAAAGAAAGAAAAATATGAGCTTCCTATTGTCCTATAGCCTCTAGAAGAAAAGTACAAATGTCTCCATACTGTTCCGTAAGACTCTATAAGACATGTCCTTGTACGATGAGATCAACAAACCTAGGGTTCTGATACCAACTTTGTCACGACCCAAATGACCATGAGTGTCACCCACACTAACCCTCCGGTGTTAGAACCATCTAACCCAAGTCTTTAACCCATTTAATTAATCAATTAAGAAAGAAAAATACCAAATCTCAAATAAATTAAAAAAGAAATACGGAGGAGCCTACCTATTACATCCCTAGAATCTAAAAGTCATTGTACAAGGACACTAACAAAGCCAGTCTAATATTATCTCAAAAATCACTAATAAAATGAAACATCATTGTCTAAAAGAAAGACAATATGAACTACAAAGATCCGTAGCAGCCTAAGATGCAAATAGCTCACTCTCAGATTGATCAGTTGCACGTTCTAGAGGTAAGGTTGCTTCAGAGTCTCTAAAACATAGTCTGCACTCAAAAAATGAAGAGTACATGGTCGTATCAGTACAAACCACTAGGTATTGGTAGACATCATTGGCCGACTCAATTTAGTAATAAGTATAAATCATAAATCAAATAAAACGTAGACATGAGCATCAACACATAATAGATAGTTTACTCAATCAAACAATCATTTCAAATTAGACTAAGCAATGTTAGTGAAACAAGTCATATAAGCCACCAATGATTAGCAAAATTAATCACAAAATCCACAATCTCAGCAATCACATCAAAACATGGATCTATGTCCACCTCAATCTCAAATTTGTATTCCTTTTGACTTTCATTATTATCACGATTATGTCAACTAACTCACACCTCAACCACTAATCTGTACAGACATACTAAAGGGTCTTATTTTTGTCTAACTCATCATGACATGTAGGGGACGCACCAGGGTCCATGTACACCTGCATGGCACCCGACCCATAATAATAATAATAATAATAATAATAGACCAGTGTGATACCCGATCCATCAACTAATATAATACCAGTATGGTACCCGATCCAAAATAATTATATTAATTTATATTTTCACTTTTACTATCTCTCATGATAATATCACAAGTGCACCCAATTTTACAAGTACACTTCACAATCATATATCAAATTTAACAGTTCAACAATCAACAACTATTCATTCAAGCATTGACAAACCAATAATCATCAACCACAAGTATGTCTGAAGACCAATCAACATGTCATTTAATTGAGAAATGTGCATGTGACTATATTAAGTCTAAATCAATTTAAACCATAACCTACATCAAATGAAGAAACTAAAATTGAAGCTAATTGCCAAGAGCCTTGCCCTTCCTCAATGCTTCAAAATGCTCAAAATCTAAAACAATCATAATACAAGAGTGATTGATCATTTACTCTTCAATTTTAAGCCATAGGGATTCACCCTACTAGGTTTACCCTTATTAATAGAATATAACTTTAGCCAAGGGTTTTTCAATCATCCAATTGCCCTTAATTCCCATAGTTTATGTTCAAGTGCAACAATTCTATGCTATGAAGTGTTATTTTACACCCTAGAAGCAATTTTAGATAATTTTACATCTAACCTAGCCTTTTCCCTAAAATTTCATAAACCTAGGGTTTTTAGCCTACAAATCCATTCTAATAATATCCCTAATAATTCTAGGATAATAGAAGATTACAATGCAAAAATATGGATGGAATCACTTACCACAATATAGAAATTACCTAAGCCTTGTAGGAAATCACCTCATAGTTATCTAGAATGAAACTTTTGAGTTTATGAAATAAAACTTATAAAAAACTTACTTAATATGAGTTAATCTGCGTGTCATCCACTGCAGTAGCATATTTCTTGCTATAGAGGCACCACTGTGGTAGAATTGGGCTCGCTACAGTGGCCTATCTCTACTTTACTACTATCACTACTGTGGGACATCGACAGCTACAGCAGTCTCGCTAGAGCGGGAATCCCACTACTGTAATGCACCTGAAACAATATCTCAGGGAAGGACTAAATCCTCCCCTATTTCACAACACAAATCAAGAGACTACCCTAACATGACACCTACTTAAATCAAATGCTACGACTTTATTTTAAGTCCCAAAACTTCCTACAGGAAACTATGCCCCTTGACCATCCCCTAATAAACACAACACCACCAAAAACTACATCATGAATCACAAATCACCACTAAAGCACACCATAAATGATTTTTTTTTGAAATTACCCTACCTTGAGATTTTGTCAACTCTCTTATTAGGAAAACTTTAATAGGATACTTACGCTCTAAACAATGTTATAATAATGGAATGAGTAATTACAATTAACATCATAAAATCACTAGGGAGATTGTAATGGTGGAATTTTTAGTTAGAACCCTAGGTTCATGAAAAGTGTGGGAAAACTTATGGGTAGATGTAATATCATCTAGAATGACTTCTAGGGTGTAAATTAACACTTCCTAGCATGAAATTATTATTCATAAATAGGAATTATGGTAATTGGGAACCTTGAGTTTAATAAATATGAGATCTTTAGTATAAAATTTCCTAAATGATGGTAATTGGAGTAGAAACTCCACGAATTAAGATAATGTGAATATTGTGGAACTAGTAGATGGTTAATTGACCCCACCTTGGATAACGTTATAGATCGTGAACAAAGGTAGAATTAGTGGGTTTGAATTACCAAAACTTTTATTTGAAGAGTAAATGATTAATTACTCTTATAATTATTTATCTTTTACCGTGAACATTCTGAGGCATTGTGAAAAGCAAAAAGCTTCTATAGTTTAGATTGCTTGTTCCAGATTCTTTAATTAAGGTAGGTTATGGTTTATGAGTAGTAGATTTTGATTATAAAATCGTATATATTGTGTAGAATTGATAGGAGAAAGTATGATTAGGCCTTTGGGCATAGTGTTTTCGATAGATAATACTAAGGATAACATAGAAAGACTGCACGTGTGATATCTATGTATATGTATGGTGATTATTATGTGTTATTAATGTGAATATGACTATTATGAGTAGTGATGGAAATATTATGTGCTAATGTAATTATAAACTCATACTAATAATATTATAGGTTGGAAGGAATTCTGGATTCATAAACCTATTTTATCTATGCTTAATGGAGCATTTACCTTGAGATGATTTATTCTTATGATCTAGCTATGAAATGTGAAATCATTTCATAACATAGATGTCCTAAGAGAGACACATGAATAAATGTTAAAGTTTGATTTATAGTAAAAGGTACATAAGCTAAGGATGGTGTTTCACATTGAATGTTGACAAACTGTCTGATAAATGGCTAATGAAGTGGTGTTCATGAATGTGATAATAATATTAATGATGGATCCTCACACCTAGAAACTGTATTTAATAATCCTTGGTGTAGTAATGATTGTTGCGTAATTGAGAGGAACTTATGGGTTTTTACATAGAGTTAGACTTAATTTAGTCTATTGTATATTTTTTGAAATGATAAGCATGTTGGTTGGTATTCAACCATAAATTGTAGTTGCATATCTGTTTGGCTAGAAAATGCTTATATAAATAAGTTGTATAATTGTTTGAAGCTTGTCTTTAAATAACTTATGATTTGAAGTATACTTGTTATATTTTATGTACTTATTATACTATCCTGAGAGATAGATGATTATGAGAAACCTACTGAGATATGTTTAAAGAGGTTGAGAATATGCATACTATTCTATTATTGAGTTGCTCGAGTCTGATGTGATCTTACAGATTATGTTATGGAGCGGGTACTACACTGGTACGCTACATGAATATACATACTATTTTGTTATTACGTTGCTCAAATCCGATGTTAGCTTATGGAAGAGTGGTGATGTTATGGAGCAAATACCATGTTAGTACAGTACATGGACCCTAGTTTATCCTTTATAGGTCATGACTAGTTAGGCATAAATAAGACCTTTTAGCATGTGTGTACAGATAAGTGACTATTGAGAGTCTTGATATAATTAATTGAGATTGATGATATCAAGAGGTTGTACAACTGTGAAATCCATGTGAACAAGATCCATGCTTTATGATGAGATTACTTATAATTATAGGGTTTCATGATGACTTGATATGTCTGATTGGATGACTTTTATGTCTTTTATTATTGACATTGATATGTCTGATTCGATGCGATTAGATGACTTATATATCTTTTGTTGCTGACATTGATATGTCTGATTGGATGATTTATTGATGTCACCCAAATTACACCTAGTAATTGAAGTATAAAGCGATCATTGTTCAAATATAGAATCCAACTGAGGATGGGGTTGATCTTATTAGGAATATGGTTTGGACCTCGGTCAATGTATTTATTTTAGCTTTTAGTCGGTTATTTCTTAAAGGGCGATTTTGTAACAAGTAATAGTTTAAACAGTAAGTAACCAAGTAACAGAGTATTAATTAATGTTATATGTAATCAATAACAAAAGTTGACTAGGATTTTGCTCCCCATGATTTCATAACTTAGTAAGCGTGTCGTACTAGCAATATGTCCTTGTGCTTAGCATGCAAAATTGGTAAGTTAAGTTCACTTAAATGGTTCGTCCCCTAGATAGATAAATATCACTATGCAACTTGATCCATCTATGAGTGTTTGCTTTACTAACCCTTACCTTTGATCCCAGATTAGCTATTCCTGGACAAAGTAAAGCTATTAGATGAGGGTTAATAGCCTCAAATCTCCGTTGTTAATCCTTTTTCCCATTCATTACCCCTTTGGTTCAGCAAGTAAGAAGAAGGTGAGTTCTAATATTAGCCACCGTTAAAAAGTAATCAATACGAAGGTAAGAACAATACATGCATAAACACCATTCAAGATTCACTAAGTACTTTGCCTACTTTGTTAATTTATCATGGTTCCCAAAATCCTAGTTGTGATTTAGAAACTCATGCTTTGAGAATCACAATTAAAAGTTATAGGCAACATCATAATTATAAACTTACAAGATTGAGTAGATAAAATTTGGACACTTGAATTATCAAAGGAAATTAAATAAACAAGAATGAATATGTGAATAATTCTCCAAAACCCAAGAACAAAACAATGTATATGTTTCTAAGGCTTCAAAAAGCATAGTAATGTATAAAAACTAATAGAAAACCTAGGAAAGGTATTTATAGACAAAAAAACCTATACTAAACATAATTGGATTACAGGCTAGGTAGTGCCTACGAGTAGTAAGGTGACTTGTAAGGTAAGTCATGGCTAGTTCTGTGTTCTTCTTCAGCTTTACTGTTATGGCTCAGTACGACTCATTGGTTTAGCCTATGAGTCGTATAATAACTTGTATAAATTGGGACTTGATTTGCATCTTTTTAGTATTTTTGCGTAAGACTTCTTAGAATGAGTCACCATGACTCATGCCTTCTCATCACAACTCATAGCTTCCTTCTGTGATGACTAACTTCAATTTTCAACCTTCTGATATTTCTTCCCGCGATCTATTAGGATGAGTCAAGAGGACTCGTATGTTGACTCCATGAGTCGTTCAGTCCATCCGTGTTTACTGGACTAACTTTAAATCTTTCAGCTTCTCTACTTCACGTTCTCTCAGAATAAATCAAGAGGACTCATTGCCTGACTTCACGACTAATAAGTATCAGTCTTGGTTTGCACTTAAATTTTAGTCTTCAGGACTTTAGTCTTGATCCTCAGAATGAGCAAGCGTACAACTCATTCTATGTCCCTATGAGTCGTACCTTGTCCCTATGAGTCAATACTCAGCCATTTTAGCTTTGTTTCATTTTTCACTTTTGATACCTATTTTCCTATAACAACTCACAAACACATATCAAATCTACCAAAAATTACTTAAGAACGTACAAGAATCCCATGTTTTAGGCATAGAAAGTACCATAAAACCATGTCACATCACTTATACCTCTTTTATTATTGACATTGATATGTCTGATTGGATGACTTATATGTCTTTAATTACTGACATTGATATGTCTATTTGGTGACATTGCCTTGATTTCTTGAATTGAGGTATCCGATTATTTGATTACTACTACCATTGTGCACTATTTGATTTCATATGCTATTGAATAACTATAATTACATAGATGTGCCTTTGATTTCTTAGTCAAGATGCTAATTGTATCCTTGTTTTCTGAGATAAGGTATGTACTGTGGTGCCTTATTGCTAGGTTGAATTGGGCAGTGGTAATAAATCCATAATATTGGATAGGTGACTTGAGAGTAATATTTTATGATAATTAAACTATAGAGTGAAGATAATGGATATGCATAACCTTAATGACGCTAAGTGTCAGTACCTGTGTTAGTGGTTGTTGTTTATTGCAAGTGAAACAGAGTACTTAGTAATACTTACTGGTGTTTAATCAAAATTAGAAAGATAATCTAAAACCTTATGACTTGTTGAGATAACATAATAAGTGGTGTGAAATATGAATAAAAGGTTGTTGCATGAGAATTATCTGTTGATTTTGTTGATTCATATATGGTATTGCATGAACTAATCTTGGTCGAAGGATGATGCCTACCAATATATGTTGTGTACTGTTACGACTATTGCTATACTTTTTTTGGGTGTAGGTGTGTTGCGGGTTGATTGAAGTTTCATGATTGCTATAGTGAGTATCGATCACCAACTTCTGCATATCTTGCTCCTCAGGTGGAAGTTGTGTCTTTTATTTTTATCGTCACAACTCTGGATTAGAAGCTCTTGTGAGTGTTGTAGTTTGTTAATTTAAAAACTTGTAAGGATTTTTTAGATTAATTATATGATTATGAATCCTCATTGAAATGCTTATTATAGTAATGTGTTTTTCAAGAAATTTTGCTTAAAAATGATTGGGTAGTAAGGGGTTCTCCTTTTGGGATAGAGCTCAAAATCATGTGAAAGTCATGGGTCTAGGGTTTTAACACAAAAATTTCTGTTCAAAATCATGTCAAAATTCATAAAGTAAACTTTTAAGCATTCATGCGGTAGTTTCATAAAATACGAGAAAATTTCATAAACTATGAGATGGATTCATAAACAAGAAATAGGGATAAATATTGAAAATTAAACACTCTCATGGAGGATTTCATCAAGAGTTTAAAAGAAAGATCATAATGACTTAGGGTGTAACAAGAAGGTCATTCCATTTTCATAGACGTTCATAAAATTTGGTAGAAAATCCATAGAAATCACATAGAATGAGAATTTTTATGAGGAAAAAATATTTGAGTAGAGAATTAATGAAGTTTCATAATGAGTCAAAAGAACTCAAGGTATAAGGGTTTTACTCTAACCCTAGTTCAATCATGAGAGTAATTCGAAGACATAAGACTACATTCATGAAGAATGAAGAGATGAGAGATAGCCATAAAAACCTTAGAAGATGCTAGAACTTTGGAGGAGAAACCTGAGAGATTGCTTGTCTTGCTTCTAGAGCTTAGTTTTCTTGAAACCCTTATGGTTTGAGTTGGAGAGGGAGGAGAAGAATAACATGTAATGTTCTAAGTACTTCCATTTTCTAAAAAAGTGTTTTAAAATACGTATCAAGAGTATCTAAAATTCCTAGGATAGAAATACCCTTAATTTGATGAAGTGTAAAAATTCCCGCATTTTTTTGGCGTACCGCTTCGCGGTCCTTGTATATGGGCTCTTAGCAGTAGGAAAATTTTCCAGATGCTTTATTTTCTTATTTTGGTGGCTCCCCTTTGCCTTGGTGCTTTGTGGGCTTCATAGTGTGGGTGCTTAGCGGTAGCTTTAGTGATGCCATAAGTGATTTTGTCCCTTTTTACCCCCATAGCTTGGCTATATACCTTTGAATTTGATCCAAGATGAATTTGAAACTTATATTCTAACTTGGGAACTCTAATACATGTATAAGATAATTCAAAGTCTTAGCATGAATTATGAGGTGTTAAAACAATAATTTGTTATCAGAGCCTAGGTTCATATGTCCTAAGCAATCTATGAATTTGTGTAGTATGGTTCCTTTTATTGGTATATTGTTGACAACATCCATTAGAGGGAGGCTACACTAATATTTTTAAGAAAGTTACTGTAATAACCCTCCATGTCATTTTCTTTTTTGTGTGTGTGCTTTCTATGTTTTGAGCTTTCCAATATCATTCCTAAGTCATTAATGATTTGTTGGGATCAATGGTTTGTTTCCTTGGTAGCTCATTTGGGTTTTAAGCTTATTTTTCTGTTTTGGAGCTTTTGAAGTTGAGAAATTGGTCTTTGGCCAAAACTTCTACTAAATGGGCCCAGATGAGAATTCTGATAGTTTACCTAGCTATAAAACGTGGATTTTAGGCTAAGAGAACCCTTGTTTTGAGTCTCGAGGCTTCTGGGCTCATTTTGAGTTATTGGATAAAATTTGATTAAAATAGAAAGAGTGGGCGTGGGACCTACTATTCATTGAAACGACCTTGGTTGGGAATTTCATCACTTTTGTTGAGTCCAGATTGTTGTTTTTGATGGGGTTACATATTTTTGTTTGTGTGCATGGGGTTCCAAACAAATCCTGAACACCCGGTCAAAGTTTTTAAACTTAGAAAAAATGCTAGTGCTTGTCATCTAGTGCAACCACATTAGCGACCCTTTTTGTCACCTAAGCAGAGTCGCTTAAACGGTTGTTGATGGTGTCAGCTTCCATCACTCAAGTGGTATCCCTTATGCTTTAGCGGCTAGGGTGTCGTTTTAGCGTGAGCTGGCCATCATTGTAGGACCGCCTTAGCGATTGATTTTCACTTAAGCAAAGTTTCTTTAGCGATAAATTTGGCCTCTTAAGCGGCCACTGCTATATGTTTATGTATATTTTTCCTCCGACCCAAAATTATTTCCAAAGTTTGAAAGCACCATTGTTGCACCATGGAAGCTTGGAAAACCTTGAGGAAACATATTTTGGAGCTGGGACTAGGTGTTTTCTCAATCCATGATCACTTTTCCAGCGTTAATTCATAAGTTCCCGGTCTAAACTCTGATTGAATCCTTGGTTTCAAATTCTTGTTTTCCCCTTCTTTGTGTACTAATTTGGACCTCGATTTAAGCTCGGATCGCGATCAAATTATGAGCATGTGATCCTAGAGCTGTGAGGGACGTAATGACGGATTCAATTTCCAAATTCCATAGAGGGATCCTGTGGGCCTACTTTTGACCTAATTTTTGGTCCGGAGTTTATTATTGTAATATGGGTATCGTTTTACTTGTGTTAATGTGTAAATTGCCTTTTTTATAGCACAATGGATTTTCTGAGGTCGTAGTGAGAGGACGAGCAGCTAGTGGATGGTTTAAGGCTGCAGTTCGGCTCTGAGGTAGGCTACAGTCTACTTTCTTCTAGACTTTTTTCTATGATGTTGTGTATGGTATAGATTTCACGCAGGGTGGGGGTTTACAGGATAGGTATAAGGTTTCTTTATCATTTTTGTTGTTCTTGGCCTTTGTTAGCAGCCTTAGACTAGAATTATGCTTTGGAATCCTTATTTTAGGTAGTTGTTTCCCCTTTTAGCATGGCTTAGTATGTGTAGTATCCTTGGAGTTAGAAATAGAAGCCTTAGTTTAGTTTCGGGTAGTTGGTCACCTTAGAATGGGTTCCTTAGAATATTATAGTTAGCATAGCAACTACATAAAGTAGCTATCGTAGAATAGTACCGTTTTTATAGTGCGTGGACCTTATATTTCTTCAGTATTGTGTGATCCACCTGGTATGGGTCATTGTCTTGCTTATTCACCATTTTACGCCTACAACTTAAGCAATTCAACAGTATCTTTCACAAATCATATTCCCCTCCTTTCTAACTCTTTATAAAATCAGTTGTGATCATTCCACACTCATCAAAATAACACAAAAGGGATCTATGTATGACATCATGATATTGATAGATAACTACGCATACACAAATGACAAACGCCTAACAATCAGCAATTGACATGATGAACCTAGTGCCCTCACCATAAAGAAGTCCCGCACTCACACATATGTTCATTCAAAAATGAGGACTTAACTAACGCGCTCGCACTTACAAGAAGTTCAAACAATTCATGTACAATACCATAGGCTTTCCCTTATTATCTATAACTCTATTTACGGACAGTCAGATTAGGATCACTATAGGACTTTACTCAGTTTGTAATGTAGGCTTGGGTACGGTTATGGTATATTTTGGGAATAGTGACTCAACCCTCCTTGGCACTACAATTTTCTTCTTCTTCTTCTTCCAATCCTTTTTATCCCTTTTCTTTTATTCATTTTTGACTATGGGTGTGGCTTTCGACTTTTTCTTCTCATCATTTTTTTCTTTTCTTTTTGATTGTTTTTTTTCTTTTTCTTTTTCCTTTTTACCACAATGCTATCTTTTGAAGACTAATCTATTTTCATACCCAACTTTTTCTTTTCATTTTTCCTACGATAATCATCCTCAACTTAACTGATTTGCCTAAGTTGAGGTGCACAATGTCCAAGGAGGGACCAGGGCCAAAATTAAGGTCAAAGTAAAATTAAGAAGGTGATTAGGTTAATCAATAAAAAGGTCAATTTATGCTCAAACAAGGATCAAGGGATAAATGCATTCATTGGACAGTCGTTTAGGATAGAGTGGACTATAAATCAATAATGGCCTATGATCCTTCCCCAATCAACTATCCTACAACATTAGTATGACTAACCGAGCAAGTTCTAGATTGCACAAATACGTAAGAACTAGACGAGTATATCTCTCACACACATGGCACATGGTTTCACTATCAATCACTTACTATAAGATCCATATCCTAGCTTAAGCACAGATTAACACACAAACATATATAATGTCATGCAAAGATCTATAGAAGTCATTTATCAAAGTACAAAAAACATGCAACATAAAAATTTGGAGGGGTCTCCCATTTTGATTTTAAAAAATAATGCCATTCAAATCTACTAAGACTGTACTCAGTTTCTGATATTTTCTCTACTATACCAAACAAAAAGCATGAAACAAAAATAACTCCTAAACATGTCAGTTCTACTTTAATAGAACACCCGGGGGAAAAGAAACACGATAACAAATAAACCCAGATTCAAAATATAGACTCATAAATGCACTCCCCCAATCAAAAAAAGTATATTATCCCTAATGCAATAGAAAAATATAATACTAGTGGTAGGGACAAACCTATAGCACCCTACACGATATGGTGGATCAATGTGGGCTGCAGGTGCAACCCAAAAATCAGCAGCTGTGGTGCCATAGGTGTCCGACTCACTCACAGCAACCTCAGTAGCAATAGTGGCACTAATAGTGGATGATGTACTCAATGGTGAAGACTTCTAGAAATATGGACATCCGCATTCGCAGGTGTCAAACTAGCAAATGCTCTTATCTGTCTCTGCTCCTAATCAATCTTGACCAAATAATAATCAGTACGGGAGTCCTTATTGGCCTTTTGAATATCTCTAAGCTCATCGGCTTTATTTAACTCAGCCTCAGCCCTCTCTCTTTTACCACTTGCCTTTATAAAGGCTATTTAGTAAGGAAATCAAATATCAGTAGTTCCTCCTCTGGATCCTCCTTAACAACTTAAAGTATAGGCGGCGGTGGTATCACAACAATTTGTTGTGATGACAACTCCCTCACCTCTGCTCGTAATGACTCGAGCTCCTTATACCACTTATTCAATTTTGGTGCCTTAAGTACTGCTAGTTGCTCGTCTATCCTCTACTCAAAATCATCTAAACAACCATACAAGGCCCTTGCAGTTCTCTCAAGCTCCTGTGTAACCCATGGTTTTACTTGCTTCCTTAACACCTAACTTTCAAGGTAGTGTTGGCCTTCTGTTTTTCCTTATAAACTAGCCATCAACACATATAAGCTATATACTCATGAGAAACTATTACTAGCCTAATAATCAAAGGCGAGGAGAGGATGAGGCTGGTGTAGCAACTAATAGAGTGGATGAAAAAGTCAGTACTACAGTCAGGGTAGTAGTAGCAGCTTCAAAAGTGCTAGTCTTAGGGACAGTACCCTCAGCCTATAAATCAGAAGCAGCTACCTCAACCTCAATAATACCCAGTGTCTCAATCTGTGGACCCCTCTATAACAACTCCACAAGTATAGATGCATCAAATAAAATAAAAGTTTGAGTCTTAACCTTGGACATGGGATTTTTGTCATCTCAAATCAGCTCGATGCCCGTGATCTTATTCACCTCAATAAAGTGGTCCATATTAGGCAACTCAGGCATCCCAGACTCTTAGCACAGATGGGAAACCAAACATGAGAGAATGCTTGTTCTATCTAGCACAACATATTCCAAAATCTCCTCAATGATGTATCATGGTATGTTCATTTTGAACCCCTCCGTGATGCTAGCAATTAGTGTAGTGCGATCCGAAGTCACAGTATTGTCATTGTTGGTCGGCCTAAATGATGTCTCACTATCAACCACTAGGATTTTGTATTGAAATTCATAGACACCTTCTTGATTAAGGACTCAGTACCTGCTAACCATTCTATGTCATACATCTTCATGGCAATGATTTGAGCTAATCGGGTGTAATGCATTCGCTTATCATCCGCACTCAACTTTTTTATTTTTACCTTCTTTAATTCTCCAGCCCTATAGTCATACTCTGAAGTGTTTATTGGAGCCTTATACTCAGCACCATATAGGAAGTGTGAGATCATGCACTCAGATATATCAACATATATGCCCTGAACTAGGAAAGCAAGCAGTGCAGGGTGTTTCTTCCAATCTTAATCCAGCATAGTTTGATTTTTCATTGTTGCTACATATGCCTCATAAAACTCTCGGACCATCTCGAGGCTATATCTACCCAAAGGCTCACCCATCTAGTTGAATCTATACCTATTGAATGACTTCTTAATCTTGGGCACATCTTTGATCCTAGCACTCACTAATCGAGGCTCCTTGTAAAAAATCTGCTTGGGGTTTCCTCTTTCATTCAGAGCTAAATCCCTATCATAAATCTCTCACATACCCTGAACTATCAATCTTTAAACCTACTGCTCATTCTTTGTAGTCTTATGGAATTTAGAGGTGGAGGAGTAGCAGCTGAATTCTCGGTCTAAATATTTTTAGCATTGGAGTACTTAGTTCCGGACTCGCTCCCATCTTCTTTCTCTACTTTACTACCATCTTTGTCACTAAAGGATTCCCCTCACTCTTTATACTGGGGAGTGACAACTAGAACTGGAGCAAGTACCAAAGCTTGAGTGACATTAACATTCTTTGTCCTTGGCCTAGTGATACGATGCTCCAGCTAGTTCTCTTCAATTGGGTACACCTCCTCAAATACACTTGACTCTTTGGATCTACTTGACCCATCCATCAACTCACATGTTTGAGGCTCCTCTTATTGTTTTTTCTTAGAGGGGGTGTTGGTCTTACCCTTCTTTCTATTGCTCTTTAGAGTCATGGTACCTGTAGGAGCAAACATTAGTCCCAAAAGATCCAGGAAAGAAACACAAGAATTTTGCTTTGGAATATTAGTACGAGTTAAGTGATGAGTCGTTACTTATGGATACGACTCATACCCTAACTTGTGAAGTCAAACTCCTAATACTGTCAAAATAGCCTCACTCAGTACTAGTCAACCAATGAGTTGTTAGGTGACTCTACGAATCATTAGTTGACTCATACTTAAAAGTTCCTAAAACTATAAATTTTCACTCTCAGGAGCAGTGTTCACGACTGATGCCATGACTCATTACTAGAAGATACGATTTGTGACGTCATTCGTGAGTCCTGCTCTGGATTATTTTCTTAAGCAGAACAAGTTTCCACACTTCTTAAGTTCATGCCACCATACCACTCAATTTTAAACATCAATTTATGATTATTGTAATTGTGAAGATCACAAATTCCTCTCGTTTGACTATTAAAACATGTAGGGTTACTCAGACTTCACCCATGTTCAATCAATTAAGCAGAATCATTGGGAGTTGGGTGGTTTTTAAAAAAAAAAATTTTGGTCTCTTATTACTTAATTACAATAAAATAATGAACAATGGGATAAATTCCTAAGTCTGTACACAAAAGAGAATAAAGAAAAAAGCAAAACAATCTACCCAGCCCAATTTAGAAAATTCGAGCCCAACCCTCTCTTATTACATGTATATATTGTGTAGGGTTTCCTATTTCCAACCTTATATTTTTTTTCTGAAACCCTCCAACACCTAAACTATGTTGTAGCCGTGGAACAACCAAGGTCTCCACCTTGTTTTGCTTTGATCATCAACACTCTATCCCTCTTTATCTTCGATACTGTTAGATCAGCTTTCAAGAGTAAGCTACTCCATTATTCCTTATATCTGTAGCTCCTTTGTCCTCTTTATCTTTGTTATAAGGTGGATGGGCTAAGGTCATTATGTCTTACAGAGGGATCTCATTTATTGGTTTTGTGCTTTGTCACTTGGTGAGTATCAACCACTTATCTCTATCCTTTCTTACTATATTCTCTAATCTTCTCACTTGTATAGGTGGAGCTAGAATGGAGTGTATAGGAAACTCGACTCCACCACCACCTTGTAGTGAAAAGCATGGAATCTAGGTTCCACACCTTCGATCTGACAAAAGACCCTCCCATTTTGCTGAGTCCTTTTTGTGGGCTGAAGTAGTATATGCTAGATAGCATTTCACTCATTTTATTTCCCTTGTGGCTCCTATAAATATTTCCTTTGTGAAAAATAGTATGCTTTAGCCTTTGCAACCCTATCATCCCTTGCTTGGTGATACTCTCAAATATGGGCATTTAAGTTTATCACGGTTAATTATTCGTCTTCCTTCGGATTCCATGCTTTGAAAATCTAAGTAGATACAACTTCCTTTATCAATTGCTATGTTTTCCAGATAATCTGCTAACTGGTTCCCTTTTCTCATAATGTGTCGAAATTGGTACTATTTATTTACCAGTAATTGTTGTATTTCTGCTACTGCCTATGCAATGCTCTAAGGACAAGTCCATTCCCCATCTAGTAACTTTTTTAACAACAATGAATCTGTTTGGAAGATTACTAAAATATGTTGTGTGTGATTGCATTATTGCATGCTTCCATTAATGCTTTTGCCTCTCTTGTGTGTTTGTAGTGTCATCCATTCTAGTTCCTTCTGCACATAGTAAGTCACCATTAGCATTTCTTACACAGAATGAATAAGAGCTCAGACCAGGATTGCCTCTTGCTACCCCATTCGTTTTGTATTTGACCCAACCTTCAAGAGGGAATTCCCACAATACTTTAATCACCTTAATCGTGGGGGAAAATTCCTCCAATTCTTTCAGCGTACCTGACCAACTACCAGGAAAATTTATGCTTAGTTTTCTAACCTTTAGTAACATGTGCATATTTCTGGCCACATTATCTATGATCCGCTGAGTAGACATGTTTTCCCTTCATGTTTGCTAAAATTTCTCCTTTTCCATGATTCCCAAACTATAATACTTGGTAACGCTTTATTGTATGGTTTCATGCCTTTCTTGACTTAAGCTCACCACTATAGCATGATCACTTTCCTTAAATATTTCCCTTCAATATTTAGACCTGCAAAAGAAGAAAAGTAGGACCAATTCCTGTCAGCAATAGGGGATCTTAGGCGATTATCCAAGGCAGGCAAATTAATTTGAGCTTCATTTCTGAGGCAATTATGGGTCGTATTGCCTGCCAACTCAATGTATATAAAATACCCAAAGCAACACTGTCAAGACACACATAAACAAGAGCAATTTAGCTACCTGCTTTTACAAGTTTTAATGTTCCAAAAAAATTCACAAAAATAGAGCAACTCACATGGTATGCACACACAAACAGTTCCCCTCTCAAAATTAACCTAGGGTTCTTGCTAATAAGCACATAAGGTAGGAACCCATAGATGAGAATCAAAATCACTAATCAAAGCCAAATGAATAGAATTTACTTACTTTGATTCAGATTTAGATATTTGAGAAGATGAGAACTTGAATTCACAGTGAAGCTTGTACCACAAAGTCAAAAAATGAAGAGTAGAAGCAGAGCGAATCACAATTTTAGCAGTGCTTGATAGTGTTTTCGGAGTGATTAATAGGGAATTTGAATTGTTGGTTATGAAGGGAGTGTTTTGGGGTTGAAACGTAAGAGGAATAAGGGTATTCACGTGTGGATTTGGGATAAAAGAGTAAGGGGATGAAGTCACGGATTGGGTCAGTTTTATTTAAAGAATTTTGACTCTTTGACTGGCATGGACCATGACCTGGTCCCATGAGTAATTGGCAGTCACCATGACTCATTGTATGACTCTACAAGAGAATAAATTAGAAAACTTACCTGGGACTTTATGAGTACAAGGTACGAATTGTTACATGGTTCCACAATTCATTCCTTGACTCATAAGTTGTTGGAAATAGCTTTTACTTTGGTCCAGTTCCCACAAGAAATAGGATGACTCGTGGTGACAACATACGGGTCATTCTAAGACTCGTTGATCTTGGGAATCCATATTATATCTTGGGTTGAGAACGAATTTGATTATATTCTCATGTATTATGATTAAATGATTCTCGTGAACTAATATATTTGATTAGCTTTTGTGTAGGATGGAATTGCTGAAGGATCGATCATAAGTGAAGACAATGGGGCTAAGCTTGAAGATGGATGCTACAGGCTGTGTCACGACCCAAACGGTCATGATTGGCACCGGCCCTAAAACTATGGCAGAAGAACCATTAACCCAGCCCTCACTTACCAAGTCCAATAGTCATCAATTTACTTTCGCCTTATCACTATAAAGTTACTAACCCAGTTATTCACTAAGAAAAATAAAACTTGCAATCGTAAACAATCATTAACTAGAATAGAGTGCGGAAATCCTTTATTTATTATATCCCCAGGGCCTGAAGTCACCGTACAAGAATGACTAAGAATATCCAAGACTATAACTAAGACTTTATCCAAAAATACTAAAGGAACAAACCAAGTGTCTTAGTCACGAAACAAGGGAAATAAATGAAAATCAGATGACTCAATGGTTGTTTGATCATAGTGCTCACCCTTGAATCGAAGTTCGAAACTGCTTGCTAAAGTCGAGGTCTCGTCTCAAACACTGGAACACAATCTGCACTCAACAAAAAGAAGAGCACAGGTAGCATCAGAACATCAACAAGTACTAGTAGGAATTATAGGCCGACTTAACACAACGCCATACAAATAAGCAAACCATATAAATGCAACAATGATCATCAAAGAACTTATAACCAAAGACAAACAAACATATTTATGACACTTCACTTTAGAGGGGATTCAAGCTTATATTTATGTACATTTTACACTTAGTCAATTTCATCAATAAGTGGCATCACAACATATATATATATATATATATATATATATAAATGAACATCCAATGCACATGATGAATGTATGTATGCAAGATGTGCGCATCATCTCTTCCTCTCCTCAATACCATTAACATCTGTTATTGCACAATGATCTCAATATCATTACCTACAAATATCAACTCATCATCATCAATATCATCGCCAGCATGATTTCAATATCATGATCAATCTCATCAACTCATCTTCTCAATATCAATACCATTATCATCAACACGTATGAATATGCAAATGCAGTCAATAATAACAAGTAGTGCCAAAAGCAATCATAAATATTCAACTTAATCACAAATACTCCACTTACATATAATCACAGAATCAAGTAAGTCTGAATACTATAATTAAACTGTAACCTACCTCGATTCGTTGCTCGAAATCATCCTTAGGCCACAATCTTGCCTTTTCTGTCTCTTTCACTTTATTATTGATCTATAACAACAAGTTTACATATCCAATTCAATCATTTCATCCTTTATAACCACCAGGGATCAATAATTAACAACTTTATTCATAACTTTTCCCTAGTTCATCATCTTAGGATTTTCAACCCTTCTACTTTATTTAGTATGAACAACTATAATTCTACTCCAAATAGTGTTTTCTAAAATCCTAAAATTACTACTAACTGATTTTATATGCATTCCCATCAATTTATACTAAGTTCATAAATTATGGCTCAACCCCAATTTCTACCATGAACGAGATTCTAGCGATTCTTAATGATTCTAAGAATTAATTCAAGTTTAGAAAGTAAGGAACTTACCTCCAAAGATGAAAACTCCCAAAATTTTGTAGAAAATCACCTCTCTTAGAGTTCTCTCACGTTTTTCAGAAAATAGGGAATGAAAACATTTTTGAAGTTGAAAAACTGTAAAAACTGCATTTTACCACTGCGTCGGTAAAGTTATCGCTACAGCAGATTGCAATATTCTTGAGGCTCCCATTGCAGTTGTACTTTGTCCACTGCAGCGGTCCTTTTTTTGTTACAGTGGTATCGAGGTAGAATCTCGGGGCCTCTCCTCAAATGGGTCTATTTTACAACACACCCCTGGTAATACGACATCACAAACCAACCCTTTCACAGTAAACTCTATAACTTGAGTTCTATATCCCCATTTTATGTGCCAAAGTTACTACATCTTTCTAAACTCGTCCTCTATCTATAAATTAAGTCACACTCCTCAACCAATGCTCACATTAATACCATATTTCCTTAGACGAGTACACTCTCAAATTCGCCTAATACTAGAACCACCCTAAATTTCTTAAAAATTATCTAAGGGAAAATTTAGTGAAGGGTCAACTTATTATTTCAGTGTAATGATGATTTGGGTCGTTATATTAGATACCAATTTATCACTCATTCAGCACTGAAAAACAACTAGCCCAAAAATAACACAACTAAAGTAAGAGTATATACCTAAGTCTGTGAACAAGTGAGGGTACTGCTTGCGCATATCCGCCTTTATCTCCTAAGTTAACCTTTTAACTAGACGGTTCCTCCATTGAACCTTTATAGAAGGAATGACTCTGGTTCTTAATTTTCTCACATCTCGATCCAATATAGCAATTGGTTCCTCTTCGTAAGATAGTTCCTTATCAAACAACTCGGGGTCCCAATGTATGATGTAATCCCTATCTCCGTAGTACTTTTTTAACATAGATACGTGAAATACTGGGTGAAACCCAGACATACGAGGAGGCCAAGTCAGCTTATAAGCTACTGACCCTATTCCTTTCAAAACCTCAAAGGGTTTGATATACCTCAGTGTCACGACCCGACCTCCCATTCGGGCAGGACTGGCACCCGAAGTCGATCTGGCCCGAGAGAACCAATCTTTGCTTATGAACACTCGTATGCCTCTCCTCGTATGGACCTTATAATACCTCATGCAATTATGCGGAAGTCATGGATATGGAAACATATTCCATATGTATATATATATCAAACTTGGTCGTTGGGGCCATCAAACCAAAATCAGCATACATATCTTACATTCTGTTCCCACATAAGTCTACAAAAGCCTCTACAGATACATAGCTATGACAAACCTAGAGTCGGGACAACACCCCGCTCTATACTCATATACAATACCAAAATACATGTACATATCAACTCAGAAAGCCCCGAACCAACTGGAGCTCACCAAAAGTCTGCAAAAGATTTGTAACCTACAGTGGAGGTCTACTAGTACCTGCGCCTGCAGCAAGTAAGGTAAGCCCCCAGGAGGGGTCATTATGGATAATGTACTGAGTATGTAAGGCCATATGAAACTGTCATAAATACATCAATAGAATCAAAATGTAAGAGGATAATCAATGTGAATAACCCATCGATTTGCATATGTGGAACCATGTAGCTTACATAAATTAAGTTCTTCTCTTTATGGTTTATGCCTCATCGCTCATATCATAACGTACCCGGGCCCCAACTGATCAGTGGGTCTTAACATAACATAACGTTATGTTGGGATCGGCTCGAGCTAGGACTTTGCCTCTAGAGCTGCCACCCATAAATAAATATCTATTGGGATCTGCTCGAGCTAGGCTTATGCCTCTAGAGCTGCCACCCATACCAACATATCAGGTTTGGCTCGAGCTAGGTTACTACCCCTAGAGCTTCCCCCTGTCAGGATCGGTCCGAGCTAGGCTTATGCCTCTAGTACTGCCCCCTGATCCACCAATCTCGAGATCGGCTTGAGCTAGGCTTCTTGCCCCCAAAAGCTACCACCCATACTTGATCATTGACCACCAACAGATATGAATTATTAGATTTATTACTTTTGAGAGATTGAGTCATCCACTTATGAGAGATTGATACAATCAGGTATGAGAGATTAACGTAGATATACATAGCCACAACATTATTGGAAGCTCAAGAACACAACATGATTGGGACTTTTGAAGCATGTCCATAATTATGAAACTCATGAACAACCATGATTAGTGAATGAATAATATGTGACTTAACAATAGATAACGTTATTGAAACCATTAGACACAAGTCAATGAACAAGAGGTATGTGTATAACCACTATTGGCACTTTGGAACATAACCTTTTTGGGATTTTGGAGCATTGACCAACGATTATGAGACATACAATTCCCAATTGATCAATGAGTAGGAAATATGTGATAATAACCATTGCTAACCGGATATAGAATACCTTAGCACATTTCGGGATGGTACAAATGTAATGTCAATGTGAATACTATTTGCCGCAAAAAGATACGGACAGTAACCTTACATACCTGGTCTTCTCAATACCAATACACAATCTTAAATGCGCATACAATAGTCCCGCTCCTTCCTTATGTTTCACTCTACAACACAAATACATAACGGAGCTAACATTAACCACCAACTACTTTACAAATGCATATAACATCAATGAGTTACATGTTTGCCTTTAAACATGCCATTTCCCCTTGAAAAACAATTGAAGAAATTATTATTCCAAAAATCCCACAATATTCCCAACATTGACCAATACACGATATTCAATACATTTCACCACAACACTTCTCCTTTACCCTTTCTTATCCACACCACATCACAAATAATCCATCAACTTACCTTAATACACCTCATAACACATATCGGCCAAAATCACACAATTTACACTTATAGGAAAATAACAAGTTTAATAACAAAATAACACCATACATGTTCATATTTTATCCATACCATGCTCTTTCATCAAAGGCACAAGTCATATTTTAAGCTTGAACCTCATGGATCACAAATCTCATACAAAAACACCAAGTACCATGTCCAACATTTCCAAGCACAACCAACATGATACACATACTCTTTCATTCATATAATATATTAATCCATGAGAATAAAACTTACCAAGGCTTGAGAAATGATGATTTTGCTCCAAAAGTTATCTTTGAGTCTTTAGGGTTTGGAGAAAATGTCTTGGATATTTGTTTTAAGGCATGAGACTTTGTAATCAATAAAAATAAGATTTTATGACCTTTATATAGGCCCTCAAGTCCATCCTTATCCACTTCTTTAGCATTGATTGTTATTTCTAGAAGGTCTTTGAAAGAATGGGTCATTTGACCCATTTTGGGCCATGTGTTCTTTTCATTTTTGGGTCCTTTTTGGGCCCAATTCACTTAACCCAGTAAAATTAATAATTTTTCATGTTTAAATCATCTCATACGTGTTACAACAATATTCCCACTCATGCTATTCGTATCCGTAGCCTCAATCCCAAAAACAAGTGATTCTAGCCACGTATGGCCTATTTTGACCATAAGGGTAAAACCGTTATTTTGACGCCAAATTCGTTCTCGAGTAATTTTATCACACCAATATAATACTTTACTCATTTCATGTATATGCTCATGGTTGTAGAAGAAACGGGGCAAAAATCGGCTCGGTACGACCCCGGATACCCTTGGGACTTAGAAATTT
This sequence comes from Capsicum rhomboideum, assembly GCA_031232105.1. Lineage (NCBI taxonomy): Eukaryota > Viridiplantae > Streptophyta > Magnoliopsida > Solanales > Solanaceae > Capsicum > Capsicum rhomboideum. The sequence goes on along the minus strand of CP124711.1, from coordinate 97,656,243 downwards.
CCAACTTTCAAAAAAGTGGAAAAACCAGCGTGGCACGCCCTTGGGAGCGCCAACTTGCTGCCTCTGGACTAAACATTTTAGCCCAGAGCGGCATGGCACGCCCTCTGGCCTGCCCTACACTTAGATTTTTCGAAAATTCCATTTTTCGACTTTTCTTCGCGGGTTTGGTTAGATATTTCAAGTCCCATTCTTTAACTTACTTCTTAACCTTAATATACTTTGTTTAGAGGTCCTATTAGCCTCTTTTTAAACCCCACAATTGCGCCACAAAAATCACAAAACACCCCTTATGAAGGGCTAACCACATGCACGAGGCCAAATTTCAATTTCCTCGTCATTAACATTACCAACTACATACTTATAGGTCTCGACACCTACGTAACCATTATTAAAATGTCGTCAAGTAGGGTTGGGAAGGTACGGGGTGTTACACTCAAACTCAATTTGCCCTTCTTTCCAAAATGCATTACACCCATCATGGGTGACACTTTCAAGAGTACCTTCTCTTTATGATCAAATTTTACATCCCTCACCTTATTATACACGTACTCTTTCTGTAGGCTCTGAGCTGTTAGGATTTGTTCTTGTATAAACCTTACCTTCTCCATCAAATCCTTGATAATATCACTACCCCAAGGCCTCACCAATGTGTCAAACCATCTAATTGAGACCTACATCTTCTACCATATAATGTTTCAAAAAGAGCCATATCAATACTGTAGTGGTAGCTATTATTGTAGGAAAATTCACACAAAGGTAAATTTTGGTCCTATTGACCACTGAAGTCCATAACACAAGCCCAAAGCATATCCTCAGAATAGTTCATTCCGACTGCCCGTCGTTCTGAGGATGGAAAGTTGTACTTAGGTCTAATCCAGAACCCAACTTTGAGTGAAAATTCTCCCAAAAATTGGGGGTAATTACTATTTTAATGCTTAGCTACCATTAAAAAGACATCTATAAATCTTATATGAACCTGGAAAGAGGAACATTAGGTTAGAACGAAGAACGTAAGGAAAGGATTCTTGTCTTTAAGAGGAATTAAAGATAGGATTTGCATTTAGGATAGGAATATACCTAATTCACCCCATTTGGTTACAAGATGGGAAGAAACATAAATGTGTTTGAATTAGACCCTTTAATCTCTGCTCAATAATATAGTTGTGAGGCTAGTTTGAATAGACAATTAGAGACTTGAATGACCACAATCATGATATTAACCCCGTGAATCAACAACCAAGATGGATAACTTAACCAACAAGAAGTTATTGCTATACATGATTATAAATTAAGCCTTGACCCTAGAATTCTCCTTGATATTGTTTACAACCCAATTTACTAACGTTATTACTTTTACTACTTATTTTATAATCAACCAACAACTTGTTTTTTATGCTCGCACATGTCTAATTTTAGAGTATTACATAGATTGGGTTGTTTTGTAAGTACCAAGTCCATGTGGGATCGACATCCAACTCGCAAGAGCCATTTTATTACTTATACAACCATGTACACTTGTGTGTGTATTTAGACGCAATAAGATTTAGGCGCCATTGCTTGGGACTTGAAAAATTAGCAAATTTATAATTTTTATCTATTATTTTAATTGATAAGTTCTAAAAAGATGGTCTTAGTCACTAATCTTACAAGTACAGGTTTACAATTATAACAAGCTGGCAAGGGAAAGGGATTTGATTGAACAACATCCTGAACCTAAATGATACTTGCATCAATTGAGGAGAGAAGAAATATTTCTCCATCCCATACCATAAATTCAGAAGGATCAACAAGATAAGGTTGTTCCTGAAGTAATAGCTCAGAGACCAGTTTGCAAAGTGGCAATCCCACTTGCAACTAATGTTACCTTCAGTATCTGCAGGCCAAAACCAAAAGGTAGATCTGAATTGAAGCAAAACATGGTGCAGTTATTGTACACTAGCGGGCAGTTTACAGGCCTGTCATAGAAGGATCCATAATAATATTTGCAAAAATTTCTGGAGATCAGTGATATTTTTATTCCTGTAGGAGTCTCTACAGATTATGTGAGGTTGCTCACACTTTTTGCATTCTCACTGTTAGGAGAAGTGAAGAGATGGTTGAAATAAGAATCTTCAAATTTGATCACTACTTGGAACGACTTTGCTAGGAAGTTCCTAATCCGATTCCTCCTATCTGGCAAAACTGTAAGGTTAAGTAGTGAAATTTTTCTGTTTTAAACAAAATCCAAATGAAAATTTGTATCATGCATGGGAGAGATTCAAGTCTCTCTTTAGAAATTAATTGCACCACCAACAGACGAATGAGGTATTAGCCTACCCTTTTGTTGAAAGTCTTGACCATAACACAAAGATTTTGCTAGTTTCAGCTGTAGGTGATCAAGCTTTGGAGAAAACCTATAATGAGCTATATACTCTCCTCAACCATATTGCACAAGGTAATCCTGATTGGCATAGTGATGCAACTAGGGGTTCGGTAAAGAAGCCTATAAGTATATTAGAGGTGGATAGTATCACAACATTGGCGGCATAGTTGGCTTCTTTCTAGAACCAAATGATGACTCAGTTCAACAAGTTGAGTATGGATCTGCCTCAGGACCCAGTAAATATAGTTCAACAAGTGCAAAATTGGTGTAAAATTTATGGATGCAGTGGTCATTCTACAGATTTATATGGAGGAAATTTGGAGTCGATGAACTTTGAAGGTAATGCACAAAGAGGAAATCAAAATTATGGGAATGCCTACAATTATAACTAGCAGAATCAGCCCAACTTTGTATAGGGTTGCAACCAAGGGAAAAATTAGTAGTTTTAACAATAGGCTCAGGGAGGCAATGCTAAGCAACATAGAAGAGATGCTAAAAAAATCATGGCCAACTAAGAGCAAATGGCTATAGAAAATAAAGAATCAGTAACTTGCTCAAAATAATTTGGAAAAGCAAATAGGCCAGTTAGCTAAGGCTGAGAATATAAGACCTCAAGGGGGTTTGCATAGTAACACAGATCCAAATCCAAGGCAAATTATGGCAATCACCTTGAGAAGAGGGAAAGAATTGGATGAAGTACCCACAAAAAAGAAAAATCATGAGGTACAAGCAGAGCTGAGTAGACCAAGCCCAATTGCACAACATGTTCTAGAGAAAGAGCTACAATGAATAGTGTGAAGCTGGCTGAAAAAGTAGTGAAGAGAATGCCACCACCATTCCCTCAAAGACTCCAAAAAATTAAAGAGGATACATGTTATAAGAAGTTTTTTGACATCTTCAAGGAAATACACATAAATCTTTCTATACTTGATGTTTTATAGGGAATGCCTAAATATGCTAAGCATCTAAAGGATGTGGTAAAAAATAAGAAGAAGCTTGCAGATGTGGAGACTGTGGCACTCACTGAGGAGTGCAGTTCAAGGGTAATGAGCAAACTTCCTAAGAAGCTCAAAGACCCAGAGAGTTTCACCCTCCCCATACAAATTGATGACAGTGAGTTAATGCAGGCCTTGTTACTTGGGGCTAAGTATAAATTTGATGCTTCTATCTGTGTTAGATACTCTTGGATTAGGGAAACCAAGGTCATCTAAAATAGTTTTACAGCTTACTGATAGATATAGAGTGGATTCAGAAAGGATCATAGAGGTCGTACCCATCAAGGTTGGTAAGTTTGTAATCCATACTAATTTTATTATTCTTAATTATGAAGCATATGGAAAGGTGCCAATCATATTGGGACATCCATTCTTAGCCACTAGGGAGCTTTGGTTGATGTAAGGGAAGGCAACTTGAAGATGCAGGTGAATGATGATGAGGTCACTTTTAGAGTGTACAAAGCCCTCAACACACCATCATACTACCAAGATTTATAGATGATCACAGTGGTGCAAGAAGGTAAGTGTGGGTGGACCAGTGTGAGCTTAAAACTGTACAGCCTATAAAACTTACTATTGAATGGCCTAAGGTGCAAATAGATAAAGTACACAAGCTGCAATGGGAACCCAAGCTTGTGGTACAAAAATTTAAAAGTGATCCTGGAAGGGATTTGAAGACAAAAATGAGGTATATCTTGATGGTGGCCCCTATGGAGTTAAGAAAAGAAGAAAGTGGAGCCCGAGAGGGAAGAAAAGGTTGAGAGAGTCTTGAATTTTATTGTGACCAGCGTCGTACGGAGATGTTAAATCCAGCACTATTTGGGAGGCAACCCAAGTTGTATTTGAGGTATTTCATTCTTGTTTTTGTTTTTATAGTGTCAACTTTGTTTTGCTTTGGTTTGGTTGTTTTACAGTTTGGGGAAGTTTGAGTACCCAAAAGTGAAGTGATAGAGCATGGAAAACCATAAGTTTGGGGTCACGTACCCCATTAATGGAAATAGTGGAAAATGACATGCTACTAGCTAGACCTAGAGGCCCCAAGGAGTATTCCTAACCCATGTACTTAATGTATTCTTTGAGTACATAGCATCTTTTCAAGTTTGGGGTGAGAATCTTCAAATTTGTATAGGGTAAAGTGCACTATAGGAGTCTTTTGTATCTTTCTTTTCAAAGAAGTTCCAAAATACAAATAGATTTTCTTTTGATTTTTAGTTTAGAATAGTTTTTGTGGTTTTTAGTGTGTTTTTTTTCAGTTCGTTAGTAGAAGAACACTTCACCAACCCCTTGGTTTTTATTTTTGGTTCTTTTATGAGGGGGAGCCTTTTGATCCGACTATCCTTTTTCATTCTTTAGAAGTAAATTTAAAAAAATTTAGTCATAGTTAGGGTGGGGTCTTTTCCTGATGATGGATGGATGACGACCGTCTTGAGAGAAGATTAGTCATTAGGTTTAAGTAGAACCCTTCACTAATTGAATGCTAGATGCTCTTGTTAGGTGCTACATATGACTGACTGACGCAGGTTGGTTTAGAATTAAAAGCATGTTATGAACATTGAATGGCTACATTTGAGACACCTAAGTTCTTTTATTTGACTCTTGTATGATTTTGGCTTAAAGTTGAATTATTGTTGGTTGCTTGATTGAGCGTCTGTATAGATCCATCTTGATTTGAATATGTGCCATGAGTGTTAGGTATTTAATGATATTTCATGTGTTCATATTGATGTCTAGAACTTGCCCGGTGTGTTTGCAAAGCGAAATGATGAGCATTGAGTTTAGGAGATGATATAGGCATTTTTTTTATTAGCCATGTTTTTATCCTCTATTTTACCTACCCTAAAAGATGATCCTAGTTAGCTCCATTGAGTCTTTAGCCTATTCTTTGGTAACCATATATGAAGTTTAATCATTTTCTTTCAATTGACCTTCCATTTGATCCAAAACTCATAAGTTCTTTGATTGAAAAATAAAAGTTTTAACGAGTGAGAATTGAAGAAAGGGAAATAGTGGAGTTAGGAAGCTTGCGGAAAATACTAAGGGTGCAAGTGAAAATTCATATGTTATTGGTTGGGAGTAGAAAAAGATAACAAAAGAATTAAAAAAGTGTGAGTGAATACTCCTTACTAGTGTATGTGAAATTTCTTTAAGAAAGGGGAAAACAAAGAAACTTTTTGGGTGAGAAGAGTAGAGGAAGAATGCAAGTTGATTGAAGAAGGTGCTTAATGAAAATTGTAATGTATTAAACCACTCAGGGAAGATAGTCACCATTACCGACAAGAATATTTCCTACCTGTCCCTTAGCCTACATTACAAATCAGAAAGTCCTACTTGATCTTAAATTTTGATGCTCTTATATTAGTGGAGTGGTACACTAAGGGCAAGCTTATGGTTCATCGTATGTTGCATGTGAAATTCTTTGGGAGAGTGAGTGTAATTTCATTCTTTGACTCATTCTTCTGATGAATTGTATATTTGTTAGTAAAAATGGGTAACTCTCTTGTTGTGAGGGCACATGGTTGATGAAAGATAGATGACGTATTGGATTTCTTGGTTGGGTAATTTGCATGAGTTTGCTAATATCATAGAGTCTATTTTTGAGGCTAGGAGGTCTCAAAATGGTTATTCATGAGTTTTAAAGTGTTGGATAAAGTGTGCTTGATAAGACCTTGTCATCTATGTTAGTCATTGTAACCTTAGCTTGAGTAATCTTGTTCAATTAGTGACATTAGAGCTTTCCTTGTAGTATGGGACATAAGAGAGTTGTTTGAAGATGAACAAGGCTTTAAGTGTGGGGTGGTGATCTTGGGCGTATTTATACGTCCAAGAGTCATTTATTATCCATATTATAGCTTGGTTTGAGAATCAATGGGATTATTTTCTCATTTATTATGCTAAAAAAATGTTCGTGAACTAATGTATGTGATTAGCTTTTGTGTAGGATGGAATTGCTAAAGGATCAAGCTTAAGTGAATACAATGGAGTTAAGCTTGAAGATGGATGCTATGGATTGGATTATGTGACACTCCATAAGCTAAAGAATCTGCATTTGAAGTCAACTACATACTATAAATAAGATGTGATACATTTAAAACCATGACAAGGAGCTAAGGATCAATTTTGAGAGAGATGGGACTGCCAAAACAGTGGCTATCCATGTTCATAATATGCCATAGAGTCAAGGAGTAAAAGAGACAAAGTTGGAGTGAATTGAGGCTGTTGGGGAGTGCACTGCCACGATAGAGGCATGGCACGCTGTCTAGCTTCTGCGATATTAGTGGTCCACGGAGCTTAATCTCCATTTTGATAAGGTGGCACAGAGGTGGTTAGTTCGGGCAACAAATTACAACCTATTATAAATATAACACTTAGGTTAATTCCTAAGTATAATGGATGACTTTGGGGTTGCAAATACATTGAAGGAGGCTTCACATAGGGTTCTTATTCTTCTTTTTTTCATTACTTAATTTGCATATGAACTACATTAATTTTGTAATTGCGAATTAGATTATGAGTGGCTAAAAACCATCTTCTAGGGTTGAGGCTGCAAAACATGATTGTATAACTTGGCTTTAAGTTGGTTAATGTTATTTATCATGTTTAGTTGTTCTTACATTCTTGTTATTACTATTTTAATGTTGAGCTACCATTAAAATACATCTATAAATCGTACATGATTGCGAATTAAGCCTTGACCCTGGAATTCTCCTTGATATTGTTTACGACCCAATTTACTAACGTCATTACTTTTACTACTTATTTTATATTAAAAAACAAACAACTCTTTTGTTACACTCGCACTTGTCTAATAGTAGAGTAGCACTTGGATTGGATTTTTTGCTAAGTACTAAGTCCCTGTGGGCTCTCAAGTGCTACTTTATTACTTGTACGACTGCATACACTTACGCGTGCATTTGGATGCAACACTCATGAGAACACTTTACTGCAGAGTAAAAAATTGGGTCAATAAGGACGGTTAGCCCTACGACTCAAACCACAGAGTTACGGTTCGAGGGAACCAACCATACGTTTGACTTTGCCTTTTATTTTCTAAGTCCCAGTAGCTACGCTTGGAGGCCATGAGTCATTCCCTGATGATATGACTCATTTTGTGATTCATGGTCCCATGTTTTCCAGATTTTCCTAACTCTTTTGCCCTATTCCAAGCATACATGCACACTTTAGCAAATATTACCCCTACAGTACAATCAAAATAAAGGGAAATAAAGTACAAAAGCTTGGGTTGCCTTCCAAGTAGCGCTTGATTTAATGTCGAGGCACGATATGGTTATCTTGATTACTCATACTTCACCAAGATACTCCATGGGTTGCCTCCCATGAAGCGCATGATTTAATGTCGCGGCATGACTCAAGTCCCTTGGTTAATCAAACTTCACCAAGGGCCCAAACACCTATTACCTTTATTTCTCCATTAGTTCCCAAGTATACCTTCACACACTGACCATTTACCTTGAACCATTTACCTCATGGTTATCAAGTTAAATTGCACCATATGAGAACACATTTACCACTCGAAATGGCCCTATCTACTTAGACTTCAACTTTTCAAGAAATAAGTAAAGTCTTGAAATAACAGCAAGACTAAATCACCCAGAGTAAACTCTCTTTTCTATTTTCTGGTCGTAATACATATTCATCTTCTCTTTGTAAAAAGTTGAACTCTCATAAGATTTTAGTCGAAACTCATCCAACTTATTCAATTGATCAAGCCTCAAGTTAGAGGCATCACCCCAATTCAAGCCTCAAGTCCAGTGTGCCCATAAAGTATCATCCAACTTCCTAGACCAATCTGTTCTATTCGCATTCACAATCTTCGTAAGGATTGTATTCATCTCTTAATTGGAGACCTCAACCTGAACACTAGATTGCAGATGATAAGGTGTTGACACATTATGATTTACTCTATACTTCTCAAGTAAGGATTAACACAACCGATTACAAAAATAAGAGCCTCCATCACTAATGATTGCCCTTGGGGTACCAAACCTGAAAAAGATATTGTGCTTTAAGAATGTTGTGACATTATTTCCTTCGATATTGGGAAGCAAAACCTCCTCCACAAACTTAGACACATAGTCAACAACTACAAGTATGTATTTTATCCAATTGGAGCTCCCAAAAAGATCCATAAAATCAATACCCCAAACATCAAATAACTCAATCACAAGAATGGCAGAAAGAGAGGAAGTTCATACTTTCTTGATATACCCTATTTCCTTTTGCATTGGCCACATGACTTCGCATAATAATGAGCATATTGATGAATGGTTGGAAAATAGTACCCACATTGCAAAATATTGTGGGTTGTCTGGATGGCACTATGATGCCCCCCCAACAGGGGATGAGTGACATGTCTTTAATATGCTCATCATCTCGACCTCGGAACACATCTATGAATCATACCAAATACAAAACAAGTATGGCTCATCCCCAAAAAAAATTTGTACATCAGACATAAACTTCTTTCTTTGCTAGAAAAACAAGTTTGAAGGCACCACATCACTTACCAAATAATTAGCAAAATCGGTGAACTATGGAATCAAGTCTTGTGATGCAGATTTGATCATCCATAAAAATATCATCAATGTCGATCTCATCTTTCAATTTCAGCATTTCTTCTTCTTCAAGTCTTGACAAGTGATCAGCCACTTGGTTTTCAGTACCCTTTCGGTCCTTGACCTCAAAGTCAAACTCTTGTAACAGAAGTATCCATCGAATCAATCTAGGCTTTGCATCTTTCTTCACCATAATGTTCCTAAGAGTTGTGTGGTCAATGTGCATAATCACCTTAGTGCCAACCAAGTAAGATCCAAACTTCTCAAAAGCAAAAACCACAGCAAGTAACTCTTATTCTGTCACAGTATAATTTTTTTTGAATTGTATTAAGTGCCTTGCTAGCATAATAGATAGGATGGAGAATATTTTCATGCCTTTGACCTAGGACTTCTCTTAGCACCACCCTGCTAGCATCGCATATAATTTTAAAAGGCATAGACCAGTCGGGTGAAACAATGAAAAGAGCTGATATGAACTTTTCCTTAAGGCACTCAAATGCGGAAATATTCTATCGGTGTTATTTAACAACTTAAAATATTCTTATATAAACTTCATTGATCTAAATAAAATAATGTATGCATATCTAAGAATTTATCAACTTAACAGATAAAGATTCTAATTAAATGATAGAATTATACATATCTTAAAATTTTCGAGAATCAACATCGGCCCCGTGCGTAGCACGAAAATAGCCAACTAGTAATAGGATAAGAAGTGGGAGTGGAGCTGCTCAAGCAGACTCCACTCCGTTGACATGCCTGCTTATAGCAGGGGTCAACTTCAGAAAATTTTGTATTTCCTTCCGTTTTAATTTATTTGTCTTACTAAATTATATTTAAAATATTATAAATGAAAATAATTAACAATTTAAACTATTCTACTATATATTTGACAATTACTATGTAAAAAGTAATATAAAGCACAATAATTAACAACTTCAAATATTTTTAAAAACATAAAAAAAATTGATTGACTCTCAAAATTCTATCGGTGTTATATTAACAACTTAAAATATTCTTATATAAATTTCATTGATCTAAATAAAATAATGTATACATATCTAAGAATTTATCAACTAAACAGATAAAGATTCTAATTAAATGATAAAATTATACATATCTTAAAATTTTTGAGTATCAACATCGAGCCCATACTGCTACGCACATAGCCAACTAATATATTTAATTATCTTATTATATAAGAGAGAGTTTGGTCAACAAACATACACCTCTCCGTCAATATGTGTGCTTGTTGACTGGGGTTAGTTTGGTTATTTTCCGTGCTAATGTGAATACATTTGTTTTTATTGGACTATGTAAAATCTTTTGCTGAAATTCTGGTCCCTCGTGAATTTCTGACGCTACTGCTAAGTATTTTTTTTTGCCCATCAATTATCATTGCAACTCATGATAATGTTTTGGGGGTTGGGAAGGAAAGTCTCAACAGTGAGATAACATGATGTTAAAATCAATTTCTTAAGGCAAAAAATTGTGTTTACTCGGTTTGAAATATTTTATAATCAAACTTCAAAATAGAAAGTTATTTAAATTTGATTAATTTGTAGATTGAACAACAAAAAATATTTTTGAAGAGTTATACAAATTCAAAACGAAAGGTTGCAACTCCAGAAATAAAGACATGAAATTCTAATTTTTATATCAACTACTCTTTTCATATCAATTACGATATATTAGTTAAAGTCATTTAGTAGGTAGTTTGGAGGTGAGTTATGTAGGTATTAAATTCAGCATAAGTAATATTACATTTTGATAGCCAGTTAGAAGGTAAGTTATTTATGTATAAAATTAATCCGGTGTTTGGTTTCCAATTTGAAAATCTAAATAACTAATACATGTATAAGTTAGGGGGGAATTTATATATTATTTTCAAGATAGAATGTGAAATAAGTAATATATGAATAACTAATTCTTGCATAAGATAATGCATAAATTCCTTCCTAACTAATTCTTGCATTACTAATACTTGCTATCAAACGACCCATTAGTATTTTGAAAAATTTAGATAACATATTTAGCAAGCTATAATATATGTATTTAGGTCGTGCACAACACCGAGTTTTAAAATCATTTAATCAACATCAGTTAAAATTTAGAGTGAAGTGTTAAAAACACATCTAATCTATCCCCTTTTTTTGAGTTTCACACCTAAACTAATGGAAGTGTGAAAAACACACCTAAGCTATCACTTTTAGTTTGAGAAACACACTTAAACTATAACTTATAGTTTGAGAAACACACCTAAACTATTACTTATTAGTTTGAGAAACATACCTAAAAGTTGACAAGACCAAATATTTGCTTACAAACTCTTTAGGTGTGTCTAGCCATTAAAAATCAGTCCACATAGTATATTTTTATTCTTTTTTACTAACACATAATTTTTTTTCATTTTTTAAACATTTTATTCATTTTGAGGTGTGTTTCTCAAACTAATGAGTGATAGTTTAGGTGTGTTTCTCAAATCCTCAATAGTTTAGGTATGAAACTCAAAAAAAGAGGATAGTTTAGGTGTGTTTTTGACACTTCACTCTAAAATTTATCAATGTTAATAATATTTATAAGGTATTTATTTTTATATTTAGTGAGATGACTTACTATTGCAGAAATATATAGAACGTAACTTATTTTAAATTAAAATTTTAAAATCGTTAAATCAATATCACTTAAAAGATATAAATTTATGAACAAATATTGGGCACATGCACAGCACGGGCTTAGCCCAATAGTTACTCTATAGAATAAAAGGGTAGGAAGCACACAGGTCTTGGACGACATGTGTGCTTCTTGGAAATGACTTTAAATTAATGGGCAATTATGCCATTTTAGCTTGTCATTTTATAGTTGTCTGTTGTAATTGTCTTGTACTAAATGTTATTTTAGATGTACCCTTGTTGTACATCTCTTCTTTATCCTTTCTTAGTTCTTACATATGGACCCCACCTCCACCTTTTATTTTAAGTATACTACTTACTATTGCAGGCATATTGTGGGCTCTAGATAAATTTGTTATATCCTGTTTTTTAATCTGTTATACACATATATTATATATTTAAAAATTATGTAAAAAGTATTACAAATTATAATAATTAATAACTTAAAATATCAAGAAAACAATTAAAAAAATTATTTAACTCTAAAATTTTCATCTGCATCACAGAAATTGGGACAAAGGAGTAACATATATTACTTGAAATTACGTAAAAAGTGCTATAAATTACAATAATTAAGAACTTAAGTATCTAAAAAAGTTATAAAAAACTTGGTTGACTCTCAAAATTGGGTAAACTACATAAATAGCCTCCATAGTGGGGTGGCTTTGCTTTTTCGCCCGCCCCCCCCCCCCCCATAACAAAAGTCCTACAAAACTAATCTTCCTTCTTTTTTATGTATGGAACAAATACATATTTGCCCCTCTATCTATCAAATAGTTTCAAACAACTCTCCATGCTCATTTATCTTTCAACTTCAATTTTTTTTCTTTTTTTTTTTTTATTCTCTTTTTTAAAAAAAAAATACTCAACCTTTACTTTTTTCCTTTTTTTCTTTTCTCCTTTCAACTTCTATTTTTTTTCTCTTTTTAATTTTTTTTTGGTTTTTAATTTTTTTGTCTCAACCTTTATTTTTCTTTTATTTTTTATTTTGTCTTTTTTTTTTCTCAACCTTTTTTTTTTTTCATTTTCTTCTCTCAACTTCTATTTTTTTTCTTTTTTTCTTTTTCATTTTCTTTGATTTTTTTTAAATTTATCAGCCTTTATTTTTTTATTTTTTTTATTTTCTTTTCTTCGATTCCTTCCAAACAACAAGTCACGCCCCATAGGCAAGAGTTGGCACTATCACATTGTGTCTTGATTTATGAGATGTTCTATTACTCTTGCCTTAGAGGCAAGACTTAACCTAAGGACATTCAAACAACAAGTTACGTCCCATGGGCAAGAGTTGACACTACCACATTATGTTTTGACTTATGAAATGCTACATAACTCTTGCCTTAGAGGCAAGTGTGATCATATAAATTTTAAATATATTAGTCCAAATAAATATGGTGGATTAATATAATTGGATTTATTATTTAAGTCCAATAAATATGGATTTAATTAAAGCCCAAAATTCATCGGGCTAGTCCATTAATTTGAGCTACAAATAATGAGCCCACTTGGTTAAGCCCAATATGTCATCTTATTCTAGAGGCCCAATTTGGCGCCACGTGTCAAATGACGTGGCATGCCAAGTCAAGTAAAGGAGCCAATAGGACTGTGCCACATGTCAAAATAATGCAGCAAGCCTAGTGAAATCAAAGGCCCATAAAAATACGACATGTCACTTAAATCTGATTGGCCAAAAGAAGCCCATCTTCACCATGACTCTTTCCTTCCTACAACTATAAATAGGGGTCTCATAATTCAGAAAAAGGGAACCATCAACTCTAACAAGAAGCAAGAGAGAGTTCGTGGATTAAACGCCGCAGATTTCTCTATAAGCCCCAAGTTCAAGCTTTTAAGCATCAAGTTCATCAAGATACAAGATCAAGACCATCAGATTCAAGATCAAGCTCAAAAGCTCTTGAATTCAAGTACAAGTCAAGATCAAGTTCATCAAGATTCAAGATCAACACCACCAGATTCAAGATCAAGTTCAAAAGCACTTGAATTCAAATACAAGTCAAGATCAAATCCATCAAGTTCAACAACATTCAAGATCAAGCTCGAAGTTCCTTGAATTTATATTTGAAAAGACGAATCAGAAGATTCATAGAGATTGTAACACTCACTATTTGAAATCAAATAAAATGATTGTTGCAATATTTTTCTGTCCCAATTATTATTTTCTCGACTCGAATTTTATTGTCTACAGCAAGACATAGTCCAATGACTTTCAAACAACAAGTTATGCCCCATGGGCAAGAGTTGGCACTACCATATCGTGTCTTGATTTATGATATGCTCTATAACTTCTGCCTTATAGGCAAGACTTAGACCAAGGGCTTTCAAACAACACGTTACGCCCCATAGGCAAGAGTTGACACTACCATATTGTGTTTTTATTTAAGAGATGTTCTATAACTCTTGCCTTAGAGGCAAGACTTAGCCCAAGGACTTTCAAACAACAAGTTATGCCCCATGGGCAAGAGTTGACACTACCACATTGATTCTTGATTTATGAGATGCTCTATAACTTTGCCTTAGAGGCAAGACTTAGCCCAAGCACTTTCAAACAACAAGTTATGCCCCATGGGCAGGAGTTGATACTACCACGTTGTGTCTTGATTTAAGAAATGCTCTATAACTCTTGCCTTAGAGGCAAGACTTAGCCCAAGGACTTTAAAATAACAAGTTACGCCCCATGGGCAAGAGTTGTCACTACCACAATATGTTTTGACTTATGAAATGCTCTATAACTCTTGTCTTAGAGGCAAGACTTAGCCCAATGATTTTCAAATAACAATTTATGCCCCATGAGCAAGAGTTGGCACTACCATATTGTGTCTTGATTTATGAGATGTTCTATAACTCTTGCCTTAGAGGTAAGACTTAGACCAAGTGCTTTCAAACAACAAGTTACGCCCAATGGGCAAGAGTTAACACTACTATATTGTGTTTTTATTTATGAGATGTTCTATAACTCCTGCCTTAGAGGCAAGACTTAGCCCAAGGAATTTCAAACAACAAGCCCATGGACAAGAGTTGAAACTACCACATTGAGTCTTGATTTATGAGATGCTCTATAACTTTGCCTTAGAGGCAACATTTAGCCCAAGGACTTTCAAACAACAAGTTATGCCCCATGGGCAAAAGTTGACACTACCACGTTATGTCTTGATTTATGAGATGCTCTATAACGCTTGCCTTAGAGGCAAAACTTAGCCCAAGGTCTTTTAAACAACAAGTTACGCCCCATGGGCACGAGTTGACACTACCACATTATGTTTTGACTTATGAAATGCTCTATAACTCTTGCCTTAGAGGCAAAACTTAGCCCAATGGCTTTCAAACAACAAGTTATGCCCCATGAGCAAGTGCTGGCACTACCACATTGTGTCTTGATATATGCGATGATCTATAACTCTTGCCTTAGAGGAAAAACTTAGACCAAGTGCTTTCAAACAACAAGTTACGCCCAATGGGCAAGGGTTGACACTACCATATTGTGTTTTAATTTATGAGATATTCTATAACTCCTGTCTTAGAGGCAAGACTTAGCCCAAGAACTTTCAAACAACAAGTTATGCCCCACGGGCAAACGTTGACACTACCACATTGAGTCTTGATTTATGAGATGCTCTATAACTTTGCCTTAGAGGCACGACTTAGCCCAAAGACTTTCAAACAACAAGTTATGCCCAATGGGCAGGAGTTGATACTACCACGTTGTGTCTTGATTTATGAGATGCTCTATAACTCTTATCTTAGAGGCAAGACTTAGCCCAAGGACTTTAAAACAAGTTACGCCCCATGGGTAAGAGTTAACACTACTACATTTTGTCTTGATTTATGAGATGCTCTATAACTCTTGCCTTAGAGGCAAGACTTAATCCAAGGACTTTCAAACAGCAAGTTATTCTCCATGGGCAAGATTTGATACTATCACATTGTGTCTTGATTTATAAGATGTTCTATAACTCTATCCTTAGAGGCGAGACTTATCCCAAGGATTTTAAACAACAAGTTACGTCCCATGGGCAAGAGTTGAAACTACCACATTGTGTCTTGATTTATGAAATGTTCTATAACTCTTCCCTTAAAGGCAAGACTTAGCCCAAAGACTTTTAAAAAAACAAGTTATACGCCCCCATGGGCAAAAGTTAGCACTACCACATTGTGTCTTTGATTTATGAGATGCTCTATATGTCTTGCCTCTAAAACTAGACTTAGCCCAAGAATCTCCCAAAAAAATAAATTAGTCCCCATGGGCAAGAGTTAACACTATTTCATTATGTTACTTTGTAAGATACTCTATAACTCTTACCCTAGAGGCAAGACTTAGTTCAAGGATTTACAAACAAGAAGTTAATGTTCTATAACTCTTTCCTTAGAGGCAAGACTTATCCCAAAAGACTTTCAAACGGAAAGTCACGCCCTTAAGTTTGTTTTGATGTCAAAGAAAGAAGATTCTTTTTGTGGATTATTCAATTTTCTGTTCATTAGCAAAATATAATAGAAGCTGAGAAAAAAGAAAAAAGTGAAGGAAAAAAATAAAGATTGAGAAAAAAAAAAAAGAAGAAAGAAATTAAGGTTAAGAAAATAGAAAAAAAGAGAAGAATAAAAGTTGAGAAAAAAATGAGAAGAAAAAATAAAATAAAAATAAAGTTTGAGAAAAATTAAAAAAATGAGAAAAGAAAAAAACAAAAAATAAAATAGATAAAGGTTGAGACAATGAATTAAAAAAAGAGAAATGAAAAATAAATAATGTTTGAGAAAAAAAAAGAAAAAATAACGTTTGAGACAAATGAATTAAAATAAGAAAAAAAAAAAAAGTTGAGAGACAAATGAGCATGAAAAGAGTAAAAACATTTGAGGTGTAGAGGGACAAAAATGTAGTTGTTGTATATATAAAAATGAAAGAAGACTATTCTTTAAAGACTTTTCTTATGGGGGACAAAAATAAAAAGTCACCCATTATGAGGGACATTTCATGTAATTTCCTGCTCAAAATTTCATATGGACGATATAAATTGGGACAAAGGAAATAACATATTATATATAAAAATTATGTAAAAAGTACGACAAATTATAATAATTAATAAATATATAAAAAATTTAATTGATTTTTGAAATTTCATCTGTGTTGCATAATTAGGGATGAAAAAATAGTATATATTCGGCCCGTGCTGGCACAGGTTCTTTATCTAGTTCTCCTATATTAGAAGTGGGAGTGGAGCTGCTGATGCAGACACCACTCCGTCGTCATGTCTGCTTGCAGACTTGGGGCTACTTATGGAATTTCATAAATATATTCTTTCTAACTATTGTATTTAAGTACTTTGATGTCTGTATTATTTTTCCTTTGGACAAGAAAACCAAATTAACATTTATTTATTCTTTTTTAATCCCGAACTAACTTCATATTGTGGGAAGAATTGGACCCCACTTGAAGTTTGCATCCACGCGCACAACTAGAAGCTATCTTGATAATTTTATGATTTCTCTCCACAAATTGTGGGGCCCACTTTGTAAATCTAACTCACGCGCTACATCTGCAATTATTTTGTGACTACCAAGTTTCTAAGACAAAGGCCCCACTAAGCTTTTCATTTCCATTTATTCTGTTTTTAATAAATATTAATTTTTCTTGGAATAATAAATTTACACTTGTTATTTGTAATATATATTTTCATATTGGTTATAAATATTGTTGTTGCTCTTCATAATATTTTTACAACGTTAAGATAAGTATTACACTACTATTTAAAAGGAAAAAGGCATTTTTAATAATTTATATCCTAAATTTTGCCGTAGGACCGTGGTATGACCACCAGTCTAAAAACCAATTGGGAATTATTCCCTCAAAAACTTTGGTACAGATTTTAATGAACCAAGTATGTTTTTGTCTGGCATTATTATAATAAAGCACTTTAGAAAATGCTTGGACATAGTCCCAAAAAGTAACATTCATAGAAATGTCATTGACAATAATTTGTCGTTCTTTCCCCAATCTTCAACAGATATAATCCGTTTAATAATTATTTTGGAATATCCATGTTCCTTTTGTCCAACAGGAAAGTGAGAAATCTCTGCATATTCCGTTTGAGTTAAAATAGTTTCATAGTATGAGCGAGTCTTATATGATTCGCCGGGAAAATATAATCCCTGTATTAAATACCTTTCAAAAATTTGCCAAGGTAAATGACTCCGCAATATCTCAGAGTTTTCAAGGATGAATATCATCTCTTTTTTCGGTACCTTTTCATAAGGTCGGAGAACATCGTCTCTTTCCTTTGTGACTGAAGCAAACGAATTTGTTTGCTGTTGAGAGGCTAAATATGCCTTCATTTGCTCATAGAGCGGGTGTCCTTCTGGAATATCATTCAGATGGATTGAGGTTCCAGATGAACTCTCTTGTGTAATTTTGGCGTTTATCAACGTCTTTTTTCCCAGTTGTATGACTGGTGAGTTTGAAGATGATGCTTCTTGACTATAAGTCCTGGTTTGAGAAAAGGGCAATCTCCCTCTTCCTCTGCCTCGACCTCTTTCGCGGCCTCGGCCTCGGGTAACATGAGTCCAAGAGGACTCAGCCATCCTGTAAATATTCACGAGATAAAAAGTCAGGCAGGGAATTATCAATTCCTTTTTTATATTTTATTTCAAAGTCGAATGGAGCCAATTGGGCTTGCCATCGAGCAAATATTAATTTGGAAGCATCATGTTTAAAATCTTTATTAAACATATACTGTACTGATTGAGCATCAGTTTGAATCAGAAATTTTTGATTATATAAATCATCCTGAAATTTCAAAACACATTTAACAATAGTAAGCATTTCATGGGCCACAGTAGCATATTTCTTCTGGGCTTCGGTCCATTTACCTGAGTGATATCGTATCAGATATTCACATTTATCAGTGGGATTAATTTGTTTTAGTATTCCACCAAAACCAATATTAGACGCATCGGTCTCAACAATTTTTTGCCAACCAGGGTTAGCAAGAGTTAAAACTGGTAAAGCTTTAACCCGTTTTTTAACATTTTGAACTATAGCCGTGAGTTCATTATTCCATGGTTCTTTATGATGCTTTTTCAATCGATCATATAATGGGGCAACATCCCTGGACAAATTCTTATAAAATAGTGCAATATAATTAAGGCTTCCCAAAAATCTTTGAAGCTGAGTTCGATCAGTGATAATATCAGGAAATTTATCAGCAAATATAATTGCGCGTTGAATAGGAGTAATTTTTCCTTGACAGATAGTATGTCCTAAAAATCGGACATTAGTTTGAAAAAGACTCATTTTGGGTTTAGAAATCACCAAACCATTTTGAATAATAATTTTCTTGAAACTATCAAGATGTTTTACATGTAGATCCAAAGTTTTGGAAAATATTAAGATGTCATCAATATAGACAATTATAAAATCCATATAAGGATTAAAAATGTCATTCATTATTTTCTGAAATTCAGAAGGTGCATTTTTTAATCCAAAAGGCATAACATTCCATTCGTATTGTCCAAATGGGACATTGAAAGCAGTGCGATAAGTATGTTCTTTCAAAACTTGAATTTGCCAATATCCTGACTTTAAGTCAAATTTAGAAAATAGATTTGCATCATAAAGTCTTGATAAAAGATCTTTTTTATTCGGAATCGGCTACCGAATCCATTTTAAAACTTTATTAAGAGGTTTGTAGTTAATAACTAGTCTAGGAATACCTCTTTCTTTTTCAGCGGCATTATTGACATAAAAGGCAGTGCAAGACCATGGGGACTTGGAAGGTTTAATTAAACCCTTTTGCAACAAATTATCAATTTCTTTTTTACAATAATCTACTAACTCTGTATTCATTTGACAGGGTCGAGATTTTGTGTCACGCCCCGAATCCCATCAGGACGAGATTGGCACCTGAAGCCGATATGGCCCGAGAGAACCAATCTTTGCTCATAATCCTTCACATGCATGTCCTTGTATGAATCTTATTTTTCTTTATGCAACTATGTAGAAATCATAAACATGGAAACGTATGCCATAAATATATATATAAAACTTGGCCGTTAGGGCCATTAAACCAAGACTCCATGAGTCATCTTCTATACATATACATGCACCCACATATGTCTACAAAAGCCTCTAACAGATGCATTGACCATGCCAACTGAAAGTCGGGACCAGTTCCCGCTTTATACAATATATACAATATTTACAACATCAAAACAATGTACACTATGACTCGGAAAGCCCCGAACCAAGTGGAGCTCACCAAAACTCTGCAAATGATCCCCCAGTCTACAGATGAGGTCTACTTATGCCTGCACCTGCACATGTAAGGTAAGTCCCCCGAGGGGGTCAGTACGAGAATGTACTGAATATGTAAGGCTAGAGAAATTACATCATACATGAGAATGTCAATGAAATAAATAGGATAATGTCAATGAAATAAATAAAAGAGATTATTTAATATGGGTAAACCATCGTTCTAACTGGAAACTTGCATACTACTTCGTTATGAACAATTTCGGACATTCATTTTATATCCTTACCAATCATAGAATATCTTTCATACGTATTTACACTCAAGAGATTCTTTCCAGCTTCTATGTTCATTATCACTATGGTTCTACTACTTGGTGAGTAAATTTCAAAAGAATAACATTCATTCATACACATCCACTCTCTTGGTGGATGAATAATATAACCTACAACCACTCTATGGTAGGGGTATCATACATCCACTCTACTTGCTTCTCTACCTTAGCTTACTTCACTCAATAACGTATTAATCATATACTGCCCGGGCCCAACTGATCAGTGGGAAATAACATAGAGAACCGTCATGCAGGTGTACATGTCACCCCATGGATGATATATAGTGAACCGTCATGCTGATGTACATGTCACCCCATGGATGATATATAGAGAACCGTCATGCAGGTGTACATTGCACCCCATGGATGATATAATAGAGAACCGTCATGCAGGTGTTCATTGCACCCCATGGATGATATAATAGAGAACCGTCATGCAGGTGTTCATTGCACCCCATGGATGATATAATAGAGAACCGTCATGCAGGTGTACATGTCACCCTATGGATGATATATAGTGAACCGTCATGCAGATGTACATGTCACCCCATGGATGATATAATAGAGAACCGTCATGCAGGTGTTCATTGCACCCCATGGATGATATAATAGAGAACCGTCATGCAGGTGTTCATTGCACCCCATGGATGATATAATAGAGAACCTCAACTCTTACTAGATTGGTACAACCTAATCATAACCTTACTAGACTTTAGAACATTACATTCTCGGAACTTGGAGTTAGAATATATACACACTTGTATGACCTATCGAGGATCACAATGCTATTGGAAACACATATGTATATTCTATGCCTTGTTTCTCTACTCCCAAGAGATTAACCCCTTTACTACTTCTTATAAGGTCTTCTATAACAAGAACTAACATAGCACAATATAGGGATGTTTTATATTAACCCCTTTCCTACTTTTTATAAGGTCTTCTATAACAAGAACTAACATAGCACAATATAGGGATATTTTATATTAAACTTCTACCCCTTCAGAATGTGATCCATACTTAATGAAACATATAACAACCACACGCATTACTCCTTTACAATCTTATGCCCTTCACTAGGTTATGAGAATATACACATTTCACTCCACTTCTTCACTTCATGAGATCACTAGCACACATCTTCTTATGAGAGAGATACATACTTTATCTATTGAGAATTTACATACTAAGGATCAAGACACTATTTGAAACACACCTATATCTATTACCTCACTTCTCTACGTCATGAGATTGATACCTTAACTTATGAGGGAGGGTTAAATTAGCTCACATCCTACTTCCTTCATTGTTTTTATAAGACTTCTACCTATGAAAGATGGGTACAAGAACAACAATCATCAAACTATGAGACTTTGGGATCATGACATATTTTGGACATGCTAAGCAAGCATTAATAGATTCTCGTTATACCTTACTCTCTCTTGAGATCGTCCTTTTAAGACTCACGACATTCTGACATCTTTGGGATTTCAGTCAATGAATAGCCAATGGATATGAGATAAGTAAATCATAGTTCATCTAAGAATAGGGCATATATGGATAACAATATATCAACCTGAATTGAGATACTTCACAACCTTTAGAAATAGAACAATCCAATAGGTTACATATGAAGAATAATATACGTCAACCTGAATTGATGTGCTTTATGCCTTTCGGAAGTGAAACATGATCAACGTCAATAGGAACAATATGATGTAGAAGGACACGGAAAGAGTAACCTTACATACCTGCACTTCCAAGTATGAATACACGAATCTATGTATGAATACAATGGTCCAGCTCCTTCTTTACTTCTTAGTCTACAATACAAGGTCATACCGAACTTACATTAGCAACTAGTCCCTATATAAGCGTACAAGACGACAATGAACTATGTGGCTACCATATAATGTCATGTCACCCCTTCCCAATACAATCCACTGCATTTCCATACCAACAACATCATGACATTACACACATTGACCAAAAGATCACACATCGATAGCATTTCACACCACACTTACCCTTTACGCTTTTCCCTTTATCATTTCATCGTAATTATACCTTTAACAACATATAAACAACCATACATACTTAACATAGTCCAAAACACCTCCATACGACACTTCAAAGTCATTAGAATGACATTACAAGTTGATAATTACATCCCAAAAGGGTATCGGGGCTTTCGGGGATCAAAGGAATACGAAAGCAACCAAAACACATTTATGGACTGACCTGCGCAGCCACCTGCGCACGCAGATGGCCATTGGCAGTAGCCAGTGCCATCTGCGTTGGCATCTGCGCCCGCAGATGCCCTCGTCTGCGGGGCGGATGCCCCGTTTTGGTCCGAAATGGCTTCGTTTTGGGTCTTTTAATGCCATGAATGGTCCATGATCATAACCAACTTCATTTTAACATATTTTTGATAATTTAACATGCCAACCACCAGCCATGATTTCACAACACACATAACATCACCAAAACGACACTTTACGGCCAACATGCCACCAAAGCCATAACCAATTTATCAATGGAATTTCCAAACACTATACATAAGTATAAAACAAGTCAAGAGTATAATCACATCTCATATATCAATATTGAATCCATCAAGTTCATTTCCATCAATATCACAAACCCATGTTCAAGTTTTCAAGCCATAAATCATCCTCCGATTTAGCAAACACAAATTGTTTTGCACATAGGGAACTTCTCCCTCTTCACCAACATAACCAACATGATATGAGTAGTCTCTCATGCACATAATATATTAAATCATAAGTATGAACACTTACCAAAGTGTGCAAGATGATGCCTTTGGCCAAAAGATGAAAGCCTAGAGTTTGAGTTGAGAGCAAAAATGTTGGAGAAATTTCTAGAAATGGCATGGGTGTCCAAATGAGAGAAAAATCTGATTTTCTCTCTTATATAGGCCCCCAAGTCTTTCTTATCCTTTTATCAACATTAATTATTATGTTGAATGGGTCAAATGGGTCATAAATGAAAGAATGGGTCAAAATCTTGTGTTGGGCCATGTCTTCTCCTTATTTTTGGGTTCTATTTAAGGCCCAATGACACAAGCCCAACATTTTAAAAGCAAAAATCCTCCAAGTTCTCATGTTTCTTTATTTCCATAAATGCTATAGGAATTAATCCGACTCCGAAACTTACGGGGTGTTACATTCTTCCCCCCTTAGGAACATTCGTCCTCGAATGGTATCAACGTCGTCTTATGCGTAACAATGTATCTCTATACATATGCTCATATAGATATTCACATAGTCTTTCTCCACTCCCATTTGCTTGTTCCTCTGTATGAAGACGTATAGCCATGGTTACGTTCACTTGGGTTCCCAAAACCATTTCTATAACTGTGTTAACTTGGTAAGCCTATCAAGTATAACCCATGTGGCATCACATCTCTGTCTAACTGATAGAATTTCTATATAATCTATAACCTTCTGATCCCAAA
Organism: Capsicum rhomboideum; assembly: GCA_031232105.1. Lineage (NCBI taxonomy): Eukaryota > Viridiplantae > Streptophyta > Magnoliopsida > Solanales > Solanaceae > Capsicum > Capsicum rhomboideum. The sequence continues at coordinate 97,632,580 of CP124711.1, read as the reverse complement.
CACTTTACCTTCACTGGTTATCACTTCTAATTCCGCATTATTCTTTTCATGTAATCTCATCAATAAGTCGCTTCCAAAGCATGGGACATATTGATTACTCCCCACTAAATAGTATATCGTGAATGATGTGCTTTACCATAATGCATTTCTTTAGCTCATATATATATCCAATACGTAAAATCTGCTTGACACTTCAATCCGTTGCCTATGATTAATGCACACTCTTGAAGTGTCATCCCTCGTCGATACAATTTACGTTGGGACACCCTACGGGTGTAGACTAGTATCTTTCACATTAGTAACTTTAATTTTGGTATCCTTCACTCTGGCTAACGACATATGTACCCTTCTATTCAAGAAAATTCTTCGTGGAAAGTGAAAATGTAATTTCTTTACTCAGCAATCTATTGTGGCCTAACAAAAAGCCGATCCAGTCATACCATGCATTAAGATCTATCATATCCATCTCAGTAAAATTAGTCACTGTAACGTGGTCACAACATGTACTATACAATTGTGACATACCCTTTTTGCTAGAATAAATTCACCAACTGGTGGAAAGTAATCGATGGAGTAGCATGTGATAAGGTAAAGCTTGGAACAATCAATACATATGCATCATGTGAAAATATGGTAAGGTACCTGTACCGTCATCAGGAGATGTTTCCTTATTCTGCCGACCCACGACTCCTCTCATATCTCTACCACGGCCAATTGGCTGAACGCCTCTCCCTGGAAAAGGAACAGATGCTGATGATACCGCGGCTGATCCTGTAGGTCGTACTACACCACTCGCATTCCTTTGTGGGCATTCTCTTATTAAGTGCCCCTCTATGCCACACCAATAACAACTAGTAGTTCCCCGCCGGCATTCACCTGAATGAAATCGTCTACAATACGGACAAAGCTGGCGAGAAGATCCTGTCATCTATGAACCTGAACTACGATCCCCGCTACTTTGCCCGGCCTGATTTAAACCTCTAGACCCTCGAAAGTGAGAGGAAGTGCCTGCTGTAGAGTGAGACAATGATGGTCTAGGTGGGCTTGGAAAAACCCAAGGCCTAACCCCACCTTGGGATGTCATGAACTGTCCCATGGGTCGAGCCCGTTTTGACGGCCCTGTCTCAGATTCTTTTATCCTTTCCCTTTGCCTTTGATCCTCCATCTTTTGCGCGAAGGCTTGTATTCTGGCTATGTCCATGTCTTTATTTAATGCAGCAATAGTACAATCCCTTACCAAGTATGGCTCCAATCTGTCTATATATCGATGAACTCTATCGGCCATGGTAGCTACCACATTTGGAGCATATCTAGCCAAAGAGTTAAACCGGAGACTGTACTCCCTGACGCTCATATTTCCTTGACGAAGATGTAAAAACTGATCCGCTCGAGCCTCGCGGACCTCGTATGGAAGATAATAATCAAGGAATGCCACCTTGAATTCCTCCCAACTAGCTGGATTTGCACCGATACCTCTGGATCGTTTCCAATCTTCGTACCATAATATAGCCTCTCCTTTTAGTCTATAAACTGCAAGCTCTACTGTTTCTATACCAGTTACATGCATAACATCGAAAGCCCTTTGAATTTGATCTATAAAGTCTTGCGGATCTTCATTAAGATCGGACCCGGTAAAAGTGGGAGGATCCAGTTTCAAGAAATCTTTTGTTCTCCGACTAGCTATCCTAGCCGCACCATCAGCACGTGTCACTGGGCCCACTCGTCCTTGACTCTGGGCAACAACTATCTGAGTCAACATTTGCACCGCATTTTTCAAGTCCTGTAACTCCTGCCTAGTAACATGAACAGATGAATCTGGGGATACTTCCCTCCTTTGTGGTCTCCCTGGAGAAATGGGAGGAGAAGGTGCCCGTGCTGTAAACTCCATTTCAACCCCATAATGACTATCTGGGTTAGGTGGTGATTTACTAGTTCCTTCTCCCGCTTGCATATTTGCCTGCCTATCCTTGCCCATACCTTGTCTTGTATTCGACATTTTACTATATCAAAGAGAACCAATTATAATGGTCAGATATAATCTCACCTATGACAATGGCTCTATTGCACGATCTAGAATGAAGAAATGAAACAACTCCTAAATGTCCCGTAGCCTCCTACTTATAAATGTGGCACGCAACACATCGATAAGTAAGACTCTACTCAGACACGGCTTTGTAGACACCCTTAGAACGAACTGCTCTGATACCACTTTTGTCACGCCCCGAATCCCATCGGGACGTGATTGGCACCTGAAGCCGATATGGCCCGAGAGAACCAATCTTTGCTCATAATCCTTCACATGCATGTCCTTGTATGAATCTTATTTTTCTTTATGCAACTATGTAGAAATCATAAACATGGAAACGTATGCCATAAATATATATATAAAACTTGGCCGTTAGGGCCATTAAACCAAGACTCCATGAGTCATCTTCTATACATATACATGCACCCACATATGTCTACAAAAGCCTCTAACAGATGCATTGACCATGCCAACTGAAAGTCGGGACCAGTTCCCGCTTTATACAATATATACAATATTTACAACATCAAAACAATGTACACTATGACTCGGAAAGCCCCGAACCAAGTGGAGCTCACCAAAACTCTGCAAATGATCCCCCAGTCTACAGATGAGGTCTACTTATGCCTGCACCTGCACATGTAAGGTAAGTCCCCCGAGGGGGTCAGTACGAGAATGTACTGAATATGTAAGGCTAGAGAAATTACATCATACATGAGAATGTCAATGAAATAAATAGGATAATGTCAATGAAATAAATAAAAGAGATTATTTAATATGGGTAAACCATCGTTCTAACTGGAAACTTGCATACTACTTCGTTATGAACAATTTCGGACATTCATTTTATATCCTTACCAATCATAGAATATCTTTCATACGTATTTACACTCAAGAGATTCTTTCCAGCTTCTATGTTCATTATCACTATGGTTCTACTACTTGGTGAGTAAATTTCAAAAGAATAACATTCATTCATACACATCCACTCTCTTGGTGGATGAATAATATAACCTACAACCACTCTATGGTAGGGGTATCATACATCCACTCTACTTGCTTCTCTACCTTAGCTTACTTCACTCAATAACGTATTAATCATATACTGCCCGGGCCCAACTGATCAGTGGGAAATAACATAGAGAACCGTCATGCAGGTGTACATGTCACCCCATGGATGATATATAGTGAACCGTCATGCTGATGTACATGTCACCCCATGGATGATATATAGAGAACCGTCATGCAGGTGTACATTGCACCCCATGGATGATATAATAGAGAACCGTCATGCAGGTGTTCATTGCACCCCATGGATGATATAATAGAGAACCGTCATGCAGGTGTTCATTGCACCCCATGGATGATATAATAGAGAACCGTCATGCAGGTGTACATGTCACCCTATGGATGATATATAGTGAACCGTCATGCAGATGTACATGTCACCCCATGGATGATATAATAGAGAACCGTCATGCAGGTGTTCATTGCACCCCATGGATGATATAATAGAGAACCGTCATGCAGGTGTTCATTGCACCCCATGGATGATATAATAGAGAACCTCAACTCTTACTAGATTGGTACAACCTAATCATAACCTTACTAGACTTTAGAACATTACATTCTCGGAACTTGGAGTTAGAATATATACACACTTGTATGACCTATCGAGGATCACAATGCTATTGGAAACACATATGTATATTCTATGCCTTGTTTCTCTACTCCCAAGAGATTAACCCCTTTACTACTTCTTATAAGGTCTTCTATAACAAGAACTAACATAGCACAATATAGGGATGTTTTATATTAACCCCTTTCCTACTTTTTATAAGGTCTTCTATAACAAGAACTAACATAGCACAATATAGGGATATTTTATATTAAACTTCTACCCCTTCAGAATGTGATCCATACTTAATGAAACATATAACAACCACACGCATTACTCCTTTACAATCTTATGCCCTTCACTAGGTTATGAGAATATACACATTTCACTCCACTTCTTCACTTCATGAGATCACTAGCACACATCTTCTTATGAGAGAGATACATACTTTATCTATTGAGAATTTACATACTAAGGATCAAGACACTATTTGAAACACACCTATATCTATTACCTCACTTCTCTACGTCATGAGATTGATACCTTAACTTATGAGGGAGGGTTAAATTAGCTCACATCCTACTTTCTTCATTGTTTTTATAAGACTTCTACCTATGAAAGATGGGTACAAGAACAACAATCATCAAACTATGAGACTTTGGGATTATGACATATTTTGGACATGCTAAGCAAGCATTAATAGATTCTCGTTATACCTTACTCTCTCTTGAGATCGTCCTTTTAGGACTCACGACATTCTGACATCTTTGGGATTTCAGTCAATGAATAGCCAATGGATATGAGATAAGTAAATCATAGTTCATCTAAGAATAGGGCATATATGGATAACAATATATCAACCTGAATTGAGATACTTCACAACCTTTAGAAATAGAACAATCCAATAGGTTACATATGAAGAATAATATACGTCAACCTGAATTGATGTGCTTTATGCCTTTCGGAAGTGAAACATGATCAACGTCAATAGGAACAATATGATGTAGAAGGACACGGAAAGAGTAACCTTACATACCTGCACTTCCAAGTATGAATACACGAATCTATGTATGAATACAATGGTCCAGCTCCTTCTTTACTTCTTAGTCTACAATACAAGGTCATACCGAACTTACATTAGCAACTAGTCCCTATATAAGCGTACAAGACGACAATGAACTATGTGGCCACCATATAATGTCATGTCACCCCTTCCCAATACAATCCACTGTATTTCCATACCAATAACATCATGACATTACACACATTGACCAAAAGATCACACATCGATAGCATTTCACACCACACTTACCCTTTACGCTTTTCCCTTTATCATTTCATCGTAATTATACCTTTAACAACATATAAACAACCATACATACTTAACATAGTCCAAAACACCTCCATACGACACTTCAAAGTCATTAGAATGACATTACAAGTTGATAATTACATCCCAAAAGGGTATCGGGGCTTTCGGGGATCAAAGGAATACGAAAGCAACCAAAACACATTTATGGACTGACCTGCGCAGCCACCTATGCACGCAGATGGCCATTGGCAGTAGCCAGTGCCATCTGCGTTGGCATCTGCGGGCGCAGATGCCCTCGTCTGCGGGGCGGATGCCCGTTTTGGTCCGAAATGGCTTCGTTTTGGGTCTTTTAATGCCATGAATGGTCCATGATCATAACCAACTTCATTTTAACATATTTTTGATAATTTAACATGCCAACCACCAGCCATGATTTCACAACACACATAACATCACCAAAACGACACTTTACGGCCAACATGCCACCAAAGCCATAACCAATTTATCAATGGAATTTCCAAACACTATACATAAGTATAAAACAAGTCAAGAGTATAATCACATCTCATATATCAATATTGAATCCATCAAGTTCATTTCCATCAATATCACAAACCCATGTTCAAGTTTTCAAGCCATAAATCATCCTCCGATTTAGCAAACACAAATTGTTTTGCACATAGGGAACTTCTCCCTCTTCACCAACATAACCAACATGATATGAGTAGTCTCTCATGCACATAATATATTAAATCATAAGTATGAACACTTACCAAAGTGTGCAAGATGATGCCTTTGGCCAAAAGATGAAAGCCTAGAGTTTGAGTTGAGAGCAAAAATGTTGGAGAAATTTCTAGAAATGGCATGGGTGTCCAAATGAGAGAAAAATCTGATTTTCTCTCTTATATAGGCCCCCAAGTCTTTCTTATCCTTTTATCAACATTAATTATTATGTTAAATGGGTCAAATGGGTCATAAATGAAAGAATGGGTCAAAATCTTGTGTTGGGCCATGTCTTCTCCTTATTTTTGGGTTCTATTTAAGGCCCAATGACTCAAGCCCAACATTTTAAAAGCAAAAATCCTCCAAGTTCTCATGTTTCTTTATTTCCATAAATGCTATAGGAATTAATCCGACTCCGAAACTTACGAGGTGTTACATTTTGTAGGAATATTATCCTCAGAAAAGTTGTCTTCATATGGAAGAGTAATCACATGCTTTTTCCTGCTCCAGAAAGCACTGGGATGGTCAGCACAAATATCAACAGCGAATTGTTCAGAGATTAATTTTATTTTTTCCTGAACTTTAGAAGTTTTCAAAATAGTTTCGATATGTAAACTAAATATTTCTAGTTGAAGAGAATCAACATGCTTTTGTTTTATATCAATTAAAGCATTTATATCTCTAGAAATAGGCTCAGTAATAAAGTCATAGCTAATTGGTTTATTAGCATATGTAGCACTGAATCCTTGTGCATCTATATGAGTGTATGGATAAATAGTATTGATAAAAGGAGTTCCCAGTATAATTGGAGGGTTAAGCTGATTCTTAACTAAAAAGAAGAAATGAGGAATACAAACTTTATTCTGGCAAATATGCGCATTTGGCAATTTATATGCGATATCTAAAGCATGTCCTGATGCGGACTTAACCATGTGAGTGGTTTTATGAAAATATTTTGAAGGTATTAATCCTTCTTGAATGCAGCTTACATCGGCACCACTATCAATCATAGCAATATTAGAGATAGTATATTGATTATTGATTAGTATGGTACATTTTATATACCATTTGTGAGCAGTGACAATTTGCATCAATCCTAGAAAAACATCCTTTTTTGGAAAAGGTGTTTCAATCTCATCGGATAGTTGGGGATCATCGTCCCCTATTGGTAGAGCAATTGAAGGATCATCGATTTTTCGTTTTCCATGAGGATCATGGATCGAATTTACTTCTTCTATTTGAGTAATTCGATGATCAGATATCATCTGATTCTGTTTGAGAATTCTGATTTCATTTTTCAAATTCTCAATTTCAATTTTTAAATCGTCAAGAGAGGATTCTCGAGAAGGGGCCTGTTTATGTAACAGTCTTCTCTGAACTTCAGTAATTGTATACGGACTGAGGTTTTTAATGTCCGTATTACTATTATTTGGTTTGGTTGGTTTTAAACCAGAGTTCGAAGTAGAGGCGAAGCTTCCTACTACTGAAAGATTAATAATCTTTTCTCGTAAGTTACTATCAGTAACTTCTTTAAGCAATTCTATGACATTGTCAGAAGAAATCGTTTGGACATTCAAATCTTGAAATTGTGACTGCAATTGATAAAACAGATTGTTATCACAAACACAGTTATTCCCTGGGCAGGTAGTACAACCAATATTATCGGAAGTTTCGTGATTCTCGTTATCAGAAAAATCAACTAATTCTTCTTCTTCAGTTTCACTATCTGAAGGAGGATTGTCATAATCATCATCGGATCCTGACGTATATAGCATAGTATATATCTTGTCACGAAGCTCAATATCCTCTAAGGCTTTTATTTTTTCTAATTTACAATTTGAAGCAATATGTCCATAATTTCCACAACGATAGCACTTAACTTTTGCTAAATCGTGTTTGGATCTATTTTTGGTAAATCTGGTGGATTTTTGATGAGCTCTTTTGGCTGCATGTTCTTCCCTATATTTTGGAGATCTATATCTAGATCTTCTATGCTTTCTTCTATACTCCTTAGAAGGAATGTATTCCTTATTTGGATAGCGAGGTTTTCCCTTACTGCTAGAAGGCTGAGGCATGCCAAATTGGGCACAGAAATCTCCTAATTGGGTTTTTTCTTTCAGCTTTTCTAGTTTAAGCTGATGACTTAATTTTAAGTCATTACACAAATTCAATCCTTCTTGTGTACAAATAGATATAATAGAACCATAAGTGTGGTTTCCATAGGGAATAGTACTGCCATTACCACGAAGGGTTCTTCTAATTCGTTCTGCGAATAAAGGGGGAAGGCCATCCACAAATTTGGCTTTCCAATGGTCAGTATGATCGTCTGATGGTAATTCTAAGACTCTGCTTAGGAAGGTGTCTTTATACCATCGGAATTCTCCTAAATGTTTACATCTTAAACCATTTAAGAGGGTTCGAACAGACTCATAATTATTGGTAAATCTACCACCAAAATGTTCGAGAATAGTCATAACCAAGGTATAGACGGCATCTTCTCGTCCAGCTTCTAACGTATGACCTAAATTATCAGTGCCTGGTTCCATATTAACCATATCAATGATAGTTTGTTTATCAACAGAGGTGAGGAAATTGTCCCACCAGCCTCGAAGTTGCCCGATAAATCCTGCAACAATCATCTTACAAATGGTTTTATCAGAATTTTTTGGAGTACCATCGGAATTCTTGGTAGCTCTGCAAATAGTTGCATACATCATCATCCGATGAATTTGCATAGACATTTGTCTATCAGTAAGACCATCGATATTCCATTCATAAATGGCATTCCCTTCAAATGAAGTACTTTGTAAATTCCAATCTCGTTCTTCTATTAGAACGTCTTGGGGAGTTGGTCTAGGATAATAAGCGGTTTGCATAACTGGTTTTCGAGCAAACCGGGGTTGCATATTTTTATATCTTAATTTATTGAATTCGGAAGCAATTTGTTCCTTTAGGTCAGGAGTATGTTCTAAATCTTCCGCAAATTGAGCAGATAAATCTAATGGCTTGATATTTAAATCGGCAAACTTATTTTCTAAAAGAGTTTCTAGAGCATCATGGGATTGAATATGAAAATCCGTGATCTCTGCCGGGCGTTTAATGGAGCTGGTAACAATTTTAGGAATTGTTGAAGGGACTGGAGATTGGGAAGAACTTCCAATGTCAGAAGTTTTATCCTTGGATCCTTTATCTTTTCCCTTTAGCTCATCGAGCTTGGAACAAACCTTATCAAGTTTAACTTGATTGATAAAACGAACCGAAGTAGTTAAATCATCAAGTTTTTTATCGAGAGAAACAATATGTTCTCCTAGGACCTTTACATAGAGACCTAAATAATTATTTTGGGAAATTAATTTATTAATTTCAGCAATAGTGACAGTACCAACGTCATTATCAATGAATTGTTGAAAAGCATTAAAGGTAATGCCAGTATTGTTTGGCATAACAAAAGGAGACTGTGGAGGAAACTGAGAATTGATCAGCTTTCCACTAGCGTCTTTATAAGAACGTTCAAGAACCTTTACATATAAAGGTAAATAAGTGGCCATAAACCAGGGTACAAAAGTCATAATCTTATTATGTAAAGTACAGGTTTCATAGAACTCTTGAGAAATATTATTCTGGTCTATTGGACCATAATTGGAGAAAAACCATTCTCGAAATTTAGACCATTTTGATCCAAAAAATTCTTTTTGAATATGTTTTCTTGCCAGTGAACCTGGACTAAAATCAATAAGGTGTGGAATCATTAAATAGTATTAGGGTTAAAATCCATTTCGGATGCAGAAGGAATATCCTTATCAGAACTATCATCACAACCTTGTACTATATTAGTACGGGGGTCTATTTTTATTTTAGACGTACTAGAGGTTGAAGGAATAGTATGTAAAGAAGCAAGTTTATTTATTCTAGCAGGACCATATGTTGGTTCTACTGGAGCAATCAAAGATGGTGTAGATGATAATCTGCTACTACCAGAAAAAGACTGACGGTTATATACCGAAGTCTTATCTTCAAATTGAATACAGATCTGACCATCCGGGGTCTGAGTTATATGAGAAAAATCTTCATTAGTAACTCTATCAGCTAATTGATGCTGAGGAATTATAGAATTCAAAACCCAAGTATTGGGAAAATTAATTTCTTCCCACCGAATAGGTCGGCGAGTAGTAATTTTTATTTTAAAAAATTTGTTTCAAACAAAATAGTTTGATCAGCAGTATCAGGCAATTTACATCTAGGGTTCAAAGATGTCAATAATTTATAATAAATGCGATAGGATAAACATATAAGTTCAGATCCTGGAGCATAATTATAACCATGAGTTTTAACATTTAATGTTAATGCATCTAATATGTTTACATCAGATAAAGACAGCTGTAAATTAGGCTGTGTGTTAAAATATACAGGGCCGTAGGCTACTGTTGATTCTATCGATCCCATAAGACTTTGTCGGAAATTTAGATTTCTGGCATCACGCAGTGCTGCTAGAAATGTTTCCGGTAACCCTTTAAGGGTCAAAGGCTTGAATGCGATCTGAATCATGCCTATATGCATAAAATTATATTTATGCTTATACACATCAATATCTCTTTTGTTTAACAAACGAATCGTTTGTTCAGAAGAGTTAAGAGCAAGAGATTTTTCAGTTGTTTTTATCAACTGGGCTGATGAAATCCTGTCAAAGAAACCATAATCATAAATTTTCTTTATTTTTATTTCTGGAATAGTCCAGCGATTTAATAAATCGAGATTTTGAGGTACTTCGACCTCTTCCAGTCTATCATTCATATCCATGATGAAATTATCTATGTTGACGACAGTTTCTTTACTGTAAATTAACCTTAAAATACATGGCTCTGATACCAAGTTGGCAGGATCTCTAAGACGGGTGGTAATCCGCGCGGTCAGACAGATCTAGCTAAAATAGCATCTTTATACTTTGTATAAAAATTGAAATATAACAGATTTTAAATATATCACTTAACTGTATGGGAGGCAGTTGAGCCTATTAGTCTGACATGGGACCTGTCACTTTGTTGTTGCTCTTCATAATATTTTTACAACGTTAAGATAAGTATTACACTACTATTTAAAAGGAAAAAGGCATTTTTAATAATTTATATCCTAAAAAATTACGTAAATTTTAATAAATTATAACAATAAATACTTTTAAAATATTTTAAAAACATAAAATAAAATTTTTTTTTGAGTGACTCTCAAAATTTCACTTATATCGCATAAATTTGAATGAAAAAATTACTTCTTCCGTCTCAATTTATATGAGTTAGTTTAACTTGATAAGAAATTTAAAAAGGAAGAAATACTTTTGAAACTTGTAGTTAGTCTAAAATAAGTCATACATGCATGTTTGTGTGACTATAAATCATTTCATTAAGGATAAAAAATTAGTATTTTAAAGTTAAATTATTACTGCTAGATATAGAAATGTGTCATTCTTTTTAGAACTGACTAAAAAAAAAAGTGAGCTATTTAAATTGAGACAGAGAGAGTAATATATATTGGGTCCATGCCAGCACGAGTTCTTGTACCTAGTTACTCTATATAATAAGAGGTCGTTTGGTAGAGCGTATTAACAAAAATAATGCATGCATTAATCTTGTGTACTACTAGTACTATGTTTGGTACATTTTTTTAGCCAATGTATAACCAATGCTTGCATTAGTTATACACTCTATTGTGTATTGAGGTGTGTATTACTAATACTTCAAAATCAATGGTATTAGTAACGCAATGTATTCCAATGCATGCATTAGCATGATTAAAGACACAATTAACCCTTAAAACCTTTTCCACATCCTTTCCACCATATTTGTGGAGAGTATTTTTATAAAAAAAATATTTTTGTAAGAAAAGTATGCAATGCAAGTCATTTTTAATACACCAAAGCAAATACTGCATAAAAATAATCTCAGTATAATTAATGCAAACATAACTAATACTCCCTCTGTCCCAATTTATATGACATACTTTCCTTTTTAGTCAGTCCAAAAAAGAATGACACATTTCTATATTTGGTAACAATTTAACTTTAAAATACCCACTTTATCCTTAATGAAATGATTTACAACCACACAAATATCTATAACTCATTTTAGACCACAAGTTTCAAAAGTCTTCCTTTATTTCTTAAACTCCGTACCAAGTCAAAGTACATCACATAAATTGGAACGGAGGGAGTACTAATATTACTAATGTAAGCATTATTAATATATTATATTTTACTTTATTCTTATCCACCCTACCAAACGATTCCTAAGAGTCCAGGAAGCACACTGATAATGGACAACATGTGTGCTTCTTGGAATTGTTGCTCAACTAAAGAATATTTTAGGTATTTTGTAATTTTTTGTGCTTCAAGGAGCTGTATCTAAATGCTTTGTGAGTGTACATTTTTCTAACTGGATAATAAAGTCAGGCTAGATTTGATTTATCACACTCAGATGTACTTTGGCTTTCTATCTACGTAGGCCCCACTTGCTTTTTCCATTGTCTTTTTCTTTCTAATTTCCTATTCATTTGTTTCAACTCTTTAATATACGTGGTCCCCACCTTTTAATTTCAGCATCATTTTATTTCTTTTTTTTTTTTGTTTCAGTTTCACACTTTATGTATATAAGTATGTTAATAATTCAATTTTATTTGTCTCAACTCTTTTTTAGTATGTTATGTATTAGAGTAATGTAAAAGTAATATAAATTATAATAATTAATAATTAAAATATTAAAGAAATTTATATAACTCTTGAAATTATATTTATACAACATAAATTGGGATAAAAGGAGTTACATATATTATATAAAAATTACGTTCAAAATATTATGAATCACAATAATAAATAACTTAAAATATATAAAATATTTCTTTGACGCTCAAAATTTTATTTGTGCACATAAATTTGGACAAAAAATATGACATATATTATGTGAAGATTATGTTAAAAAATATTATAAATTATAATATTTAATAATTTAAAATATTTAAAAATAAAAAATATATTTAGTTGACTCCAAATTTTATTTGTATCGCATAAACTAAAAAAAATAAAATAACATATATTGAGCCCGTGCTGGCACGAGGTCCTGTATATAAGTGGCTAGAAGCAGGCACCTCTTCGCCCTGCTGCTTCTAGCCAGGGGTATTCTTGCCTTCTTGGTGTTTCATATAATTTTCGTTCTTTAACAAGGTTGTGCCTCACTGCTTTATAAATGTACCTTTGCATTAGTGGCCATTAAAACCCACCATATGTTGCTTTTACCTCCTTGTGTCAGCCGAAATAGTTGACTTTCTTGGGCCCATCATCTTTTCCTTCTTTTTTTTTTAAAGTTTCCTTTTTGGTTCACTTTGCATTTACTTTGGTTTTCTTTAGCATATATGGACCCCATCCCTTAATTTTGAATGATACCCTACAACTTTTTTTTATATAATTTATGTTATAAAATATAGATTGTGGATGTCCATTACTTCAAGAATTTACTCCTACTCAATTATTTTCCTCTATTATGAAGATAACCTCCATTATTCATGATCATTATTGTTGTAACTTTATACCTCCATAACCTTTTCCATTATTTTAGTGGTTAATGTCATGTTTATGACAATCTTTTGTATGTCTCTACGTAACACTATAAACAAAGACATAATGGTTCATATTATATACACTTTGATATTTAAAAGAATAAGAAATCTCTCTTCTCTTCATCTCTCATTTCTTGTCTACTTTACTGATTATATTATTCTCTTTTAGCTTAGTTTTAAAACGCGTTATTAGCACGAAGCTCTCTTCCTAATTCTAAGTGTACAAACAAGGTATGATTGTTTCTAATATACCAGACAGATGAGGTATGCACAACCTGTAACTTATATACTATAACTAGTGAAATTGTCCGTGCTTCGCGCGGTCCTCCTTAGCTGCATCAATCAATTTACAATCATATGATATTTTATAATTTTATTGAAATATATAATATCCTTAATTGTTGAAGAAATTAAAGAAATGACTTGTTGATTTATGTTAAGAAATTAGTGGAATAGTATAAATCTGTAATTAAATTTCATCTTCGTGAGAAAATGGAACCAAACTCATAACATCCAATAGCTTTCTCAAATTTCTCATATTATCGTCTATTTCTATTCACAGACAAAAAAAGTAACTCCAAAAATATTATGCTGATACTTTTTCAAGAAATAACTTGTTAAAGTTTAAAATCTTCTAAGTCAATACTAAAAATTATCATGCCACTTGACATTCAACCATCAAACAATTGAAAGAGTACTAAACTCTTAGCTATTCATGTTTATAGAAGACTTTATAGTTTTTCTATAAGTAACAATAGCGCTTACACATTTTTTTTTTTGATCATTAAATTTTTCTTCTTTTCTATTTACCACAAGCTTTTGGTCCTTTTAATTTTCTATACATTTTGTGATTTATGTTTGATTGATGACAGAGGCGAAGCCAGAATTTGAAGTTTGGGGGTTCTAAATTTTAAGACATGACAACGACCTCAAGCTTATATATAATACGACAAATTAACGAACGAGTAACGATACTTTGATATATATTCAAAAAAGAAATGGACCACTTAAACACTATATAAGTAAAACATTATCATTCCAATTGTCTCGACGACTTATCATGTTTTGAAAACGATCAATGATCGCATTATTAGGTGCTTCATCCTCTATATAACAAACTAAACAATTATAAAAAATTCATGACTGTTTTTGCTTTGCAAGTCATTTTTAATAAATTATATAGATTGATATAAAAAGGCAATGCAGAACAACCTCGAATCAAAGATTAACCATCAATTTTTAACCATATTATACACATATTATGATAGGCAAATAAATTGAAAAAAGAAGAGGAGAAAGACGAAAAAAGTTTTTTCTACGTAGCAATCACAAGGTTGGGACTCCGACAGTGATTGAACAAGCCGCAAAGACTTTTATATTTTTCGAAAAAGAAGAAGATCGAATAGATTTTTTAGATCCCTGTAAAAACTGATTTGAGTTTTGTTTGAGAAAGAAATGGAGAGTGTTTTTTTTTCTTTAAGAGTGAAACTTTTTTTAAAAAACTTTTTCTAATTCGTAATTTTATATTTTTATTTCTTTTTAACGATTTTTCTTTTTGGAAATCTGGTTTTTTAATTATTAATCATATGTGTTTTTAAAAAAAGAAATTAAAAATCTGCATATATAGGAGAGAAAGAGGGAAACTTGTACTTGAGAGAAAAGGAAAACCTGATCCAGGATTATTTAGGGAAAAAGGGTGAAAAAATTCAATGGATATAGCTGGATTCGAACCCACAATCTAGGGACGAAAAGATTTTAAATCCCGCTTCCTTACCACTGCGCCATTAGACTACTTTAGTGTGGTGGGTTCACGAGTTTATATTTATACATATTTACTGAATTTTTTAATATACATATAGGTTCTACGTAAAAGCTACTGGGTTCGGCTGAACCCCCATGTAGTACTGTAGCTCCGCCTCTGGTTGATGATTGTTGAGTGCAATGATGAAGTCAATTATTTACAAATATAAGACAAATCATCATTTTTTGTTAAGAAATTTGTTTTTTTGTTTCTATTTCAAATTTTAAGCTTCAAAACAGCTTCACAAATCTTATATATTTTCAACACACCTAATCGGAAAAAAATGTTCTTTATAAAATAAATTAAATTAAAATAAAATAAGAAGTATAATTATTTTTTAAAATAAATTTAAAGAGCATATAATTACCTTATTGAGGTAGACACCATCCAACATATCAAACTCCTTGACGTAGATGGCATAACACAAATTACTAAAATTTAGCATATGTTAAGTAAGATTAGTAATGAAATTCAAAAGCGTAAAGTTTTCAATGTAAATGTTGCATACCTTTCACGATAAAGAAACATACGGGTTCATTTGAATATGCTGCAGGGAAGATGAAACACACAAATAGGTTCAACCATGATACAATATCCAATAACACATAAATCTCACAAGATAAATTGTGATTATGCATATAATAAAAACTAAAATACATGACTATACAAAGTAAAGATTAACATTATTCTTCCTTTGAATTCTCTATCTGCTTGTACATACACATAAATCTCACAAGATAAATTGTGATTATGCATAATAAAAACTAAAATACATGACTATACAAAGTAAAGATTAACATTATTCTTCCTTTGAATTCTCTATCTTCTTGTACATATACCTAATCTTATCCCAATCTAACACAAAATAATTGAAAACAAATTAAAAATTTATTTAAACAACTACAAGTACTTTACCATACTGAATATAGAGAGAACCAATTTCGAAACTGTATAAAAAAAAACTTGAAAAACGCTTAAACCTTTACTTGAACAAACAGAAGAACAAAAAAATAAATAACTGCTACTTAACTTTATATTGCACTTCTTGCTTTTCCTTAGATAGCCGCACAACTCTCTTACTTACTTTTGTCCAAAAACTCTCCATTTTTATCCTCAGACGCAATCTTTTCCTTCTTCAATACATCACAATCCAACATCTCAATGTTCTCTAAAATTTCAAACCAAGAAAACATTAAAATGTACAATGTTTGGGATGACCACCCCTTTTGAGCGTGAAGTCACATAAATATGACATTTGAGGAGAAACTACTGTAATACAATGGAAGAAGATAAAAAGCTAAGACATTAATATGTATTAATTGCTCAACTTAATTGGACATTAAAATGGTTGTTAAATGTTGAACTATAAACCAAAAAAAAAACAAAAAAAAAACGGATGAAACAAGGAGGCAAATACATGAATATGAATTAAATGTTCAGTTTAACGAAAGAATAAAAATGTTTGTGGCTTTTTAACTAATTAATGTAGCACATAAATTATAAATTAATAAATGAATAAGAAAGAGGAAAATTGAAAAGAATAATGAAAAAAGTTCAAAAAAAGGAGAAGCATGCCACATCAGCATGTTTATAACCCTCCTTTATATATATACTATAATTATGGCTAGTATTTGTTCATGTTCCTACTGTTTCATCATCTTTACCTTTTGTGTTAGTTAAGTGATACAGGAGGGAGGTTAAAAGATTAACATACCAGACAATTTTTCTAAGGGCATGTTTGGAAAGCCACTTTGGTAATTAGATTTGGTGTATTTGAGAGTAATTACACTGTCTGACATGTTTGGTTGGCCAGGTAGTTACTTAGTCAACAGGTAATTGGGTGTAACTGGCAGGGGGTAATTACAGCTGGTAATTACATGGTGTAATTACAAGCTGATTACTTTTTAATTTCTTCCTTTTATTTCTTTTTTATTTTTTTTGTTTTAATTTATTTTTAGTTTCTATTATTTTAAATTCTTTTTATTTTTATTATTCTAATATTTTCTTAAAAAATATTTTTTATTTTATATTATTTATATTTTATTTTCTTTCTCATTTTCCAACCTTCATTTCTTGAGATTTCATGCAGTTTTTCGTATTATCTAATTTTTATTTATTTTATGTTTATTTTTTCATTTAGCATAATTTAGTTAGTATTTTAATTTTTAAATTAAGAAGAATTCATTGTCGAATAAGGTTATAGACTTAGGTTTTCTTTTTCTTTTGAATCATATTTATGCACGTGATGTTGAAATTTGACATAAGAGTATTATTTATTTTTTTGAATTTTGAACTTATGTTATATTTTTAGTTCTAATTTATTTATTTTATACTAGCATTGACTTGATATTGCACATTGCAAGCCATTTATTTTTTAGTTAGAATTGATAGATTATCTTTTTGTTAAATCTTTAAATAATTTTATGACTTTATATTTATAATATTAATCTTTTTGTCAAACATGCATTTCATGATGTTCTTAAAAATCAAGAACTTAAAGTTTTTATGATTAATTTAATTAAAATAAACTAGTTTGAAAAATATAAATCAATTATTTTTTATAAGAACATATGTTTATTAATTAATATATTTCGAAAGACTCTCTCTCTCTCTCTCTCTCTCTCTCTCTCTATATATATATATATATATATATATATATATATATATATATAATATTTAATTTAATATCATTTGTAAAGACCCTTATTTGTCTAATATAAATTTTTAGTTTTTGATAATTAACTTTTATTTTAAAAATTTGATATAACCATGTAATTACATTGTGGCAAACAAACAAGTCATCGTAATTACTTGGCTATATAATTACTAGGCTGATATTTATTACCCTAGTAATTACACTAATTCTAATTATCAGATGGCTTTCCAAACAGACCATAAATGTTTTCCAATTATTGGACAACGCAACAGTGGACTCACTATCCATTTATGAATGACATATGAAACTGTATCAGGTTATTATTTAATTGATGATAATATTCTCATAAAATTTTAAATGTATGTTTGCTTTGAATAATATGATGTGGTCATATATAAAGGATATTCTTTGGAACAGAATTGATTCATTGAATACGAAAAACTAAGTTATTATTTGGATGGTTTCTGTACAGACGTATTGGATCTCTTTATTTCATCAGTGGTTGAAGATGAGTTCTAGTGTATCTGGCCTATTATGTTATTGGTTGAGGATAAGATGAAATTTAAGTACTATCAACTAAATAAAGGGTAAAATATCGGGTTAAAATTTAGGTGGTACCATGATGATAAGATATTGGGTTTAAGTCCCATTGAATTATGGCCTCACATGCATTTTATGGGTAAGACGTTGCAAGTCCCAAATGCAATATATTGATATAATGAGGACTAACTCAAAATAATATACTTTTGATGGAAAGTCATGAAATCCGCCACATTGATTTACTCCATTCTTTGATGTGAATGTGGTAGCAGTGCATAAATGCATAATAAGTCTGAAAGAAGACAAGTGATTTTGTATATGTGGGCATGAAGGAACAAAATTATAATAATAATCATTATGGTAAAAATGAAGAACATTATGAATTTTTAAAATGATCTTTCAAAAGTGAAGGTTATATTTACCATCAATTTGGTATAAAAGGTATATATTGGGCACGCGATTATCATATGACCTAATTTGATAAATATTAAAGTTTTCCATCAAAAGAATATAAAGTGGCGGTACATTTAATCTTTCAAAATGATGTTGAGGTGGGTCATATAATATGATAAATATCAAGACATGACATTGAGACTATAATAAAATTTATGAAGCATGTTGTTGTAGTCTATTCCTTGAAGAGAACATGACTTGTGATAAGCATTGTAAATGCTCACCTATTCTTGGAAGTAAACATGTCAAGATGTGATAAAACTCATGGATAAAGACGTGCTTATGTATGGTTGGATAAATATCAAAGCTCACCTCTACGGGAGGTTTGAGAGAAATAAAGAATTTTGATTTGGTATAAAAAGGTCATTGATGTTGTAGTATGTTTTATCATGATCTCAAAAGGGTAAAAGTAAGAAATGATTCTTGCCTATAAAAGTTTTGGCCATGACCAAAATGAATATTATGGTGTCATCGAATGAATTTGTCATTGATAGCGTAAATATGATACGCCTAAAGGGCTTTGTCAAATGTTATAAAAATAAATTATTAAAGGCAAAAGTAAAGCAAGAAAGAGGTCTTGCATATAATGATTTTAACCATAAAGACAATAACTTTCTCCCTAAAAGGAGATGGTCACCATACAAATTAAATGGTGTTTTGGAATATGTGGTAGTACACAAGTCTTTGATAGCATCGAAAAAGTTAATGTATTACTACTCGAAGGAATAAAATTATTCATGATATTGGAATTGCAGTAAGTCTCCAAAAGAAACTTTTTAAGTTTCAAGGAAATTGAAAAAAAAATTATTATTATATTGAGATTGTAAATTATGGAAAGATGTTATAAATATTTATGTGAAAGACTACCCGGTTTCCTCCTGTTTACGACATGGTGATGGAATCACATGCGGTAGTAAACTAAAATTTTACAAGAAAAAATATAAGTTGGCTGACCTGTTGACCATTCCGGTTCAAATGTGATGTAAAAATAATTGAGAATTCATGTGGTTTTGCATTGAAGAAATAAAAAAAAATTCTTCAAGAATTCTCTTATGTTGCTTGTTCTCACGATAAAATATTATACTGGCTAAGGTTGGGGTTGTATTTCCTGAATTTTTGAAACGTATAATAAGGTGAATATGAGCCCATTTACCTGTCATGTGGACCGTTTACTATGAAATGAGATGCATCTATGGTTGGTTACATGCACTTTGCTATCAACTTGCAATTTGATTTTTGCATGGTTGTTTGTTCAAATTGTTAAATTAAGAGCATGGTTCCAAACTATAAAAGTTGATAATGCTGGTTGGTTTAGCAGAAATTGTGTGCCTCCAATTATAGCTGAACCATTGATTATGAGAACAAATCTCCCAAAAAGAAAAAAATTAGTATGAGAAGTGTTTATTTAAAATATAGCAACATTTGTATGCATCAAGCCAATAAGGCTCCCCTATATGATTAGTTCAAGGTCAGGAATCAAATTATTACCATTTAAAATATTTGAATGTGCGTTATATGATTTAATTGCTCCACCACGCACAAGGATGGGTCCCCAAAATGAGTTGGGGGTAAATGTTAGATTTTCTAACATTAGGGAGAGATGTGAATAACAACTAAAAAAAAGTGAAACTTGAATTTCAAGAGATAATTCATTTGCAAAATGTTGTAAATTATTGCCAGATTTATTTACTGACCATATGTTACAATTCAGCTGTAAATGCTCCAATGAAAAGTCCTTGAAGGACAGAGTCTATGGCATGCCGAAAGTGTGATAGAACAATAGATTCCAAATAGAAAAAAAAAACTCCTTGAAGAAGGAGAGGAGCAAATGATAAAGATGGTCATGATAATGAAGCAGGCACTATGACATAACTCTTCATAAAACCTTGGCAAAGGTTCAGGTACTTGAAAATGATGAAAAAAATTGAAGAGATCTCGATAAGTTATATCATATTGGAATCGATATCAAATAACCATCGATGTTATTTTTGATATAATGTAGCGCTCACCATTATAAATGGTAACGAGGGTCTTGAATTTAAATCTATCAAATAGTATGGACAGATAAAATACACAATTCAAGTATATTTTATTTCACTTGAAAAGTAATGGTATGGACTTAGTCTATAGATTAAGGTATAATGTCAGTGGGTACAGATGGGTTATTGTGTGAAAAATAAAATTGTAAGATATATAGTACGGTTTGTGCCTTGGGGCATATAGTTTTTTTCGTAAAATTCCTGACATTATTTTTAGGAGATGTGTTCTCCTATGGTGGATGCAATGAGATTTTTTTCAGTCTAGCAATACTGAAAAATTTAAATACGTATAATGAATGGTTGTCATGTCTAGTTAGACGGTAAGTGCTATATGAAAACTAGTTAGACGGTAAATGTTATATGGAAATCCTTGAAGGATTTAAAAATGTTTTAAAGCGATTCCATTGAATAGTACCCCAATGGTTGTAATATCGCCCAACATTAATTTTGATCTCATGAAAATGCTTAGTGCAATTGGTGCACTTATGTATCTTGCTATTTATATACATGAGAAAATATATTTTTGTTAATATGCAGGAAACTCACAATTTCACTTTTATGTGGATTTGAATGAAATCAAATATTGATTGAATTTATTATTTCTAACCAATATTGTCAAGGGATTATTGATTATGAAAGTACAGGAAAATTATTTGATTTGTATGAAGTTTGATCTCAAGAAAGTAATTCATTTGCACATGGAAACATTGTCATATTATGTTATTATCATGCAAACGAAAGTGTCCGCAACTTGGACATTGCTGCGAACAAGTTGCTTGCGACGACAAGGTGACGAATAAAGTGATTGTCAAAAATGTATTTGGATGAGCTCAAAGACTCAACATATCCAAGAAACAAGAAAATGATATAGCAGGATGAGTTCAAGATCATGATTTGTTCACAAAGACACTGTCAATATCGACATTTGAAAAGCTGTCATACAAGATTGGAAGACATCATTACAAGAATTATGTGATGTTTTGATCAGGAGGAGTATAATACGCGTTGTACTCTTTTTTCCTTGACCGAGGTTTTGTCCCATTGGATTTTCCAGGCAAGGTCTTTAATGAGACAGCAAATAATGCGTGTTAAAGATATGTGTACTGTTTTTCCTTCACTAGGATTTTTTCCCACAAGATTTTTCCTAGTAAGGATTTAATGAGACATATTATCTATGGACATCCAAGGGGGGGAGGGGGGGCGGGGGTATAAAATATTAGTGTGTGGATGTCCACTACTCTAAGAATTTACTCCCACTCCATTAATTCCCTCTATTATGAAAATAACCTCCACCATTCATGACCATTATTGTTGTAACCTTACACCTCCATAACCTCCTCCATTATCTTCATGGTTGATGTCATGTTTGTGACAACATTTTGTATGTCTCTATGTAACACTATAAATAGAGGCATAATGGTTCGTATTGTATACACTTTGCTATTTGAAAGAATAAGAAATCTCTCCTCTCTTCATCTCTCATTTCTTGTCTACTTTATTGATTATATTGTTCTCTTTTAGCTTAGTTTTAAAACAATTTATACATTATGTGCTTTTTTTTGAAATTCTCCATTGTTATTTATTTTTTAAATTTATTATATATTTAAAAATTATGTAAAAAATACAATAAACCATAATAATAATAATAATAATAATAATAATAATAATAACTTAAAGTATCGAAAAAAATTATTCAATCTCAAAATTCCATTTATTCCATATAAATTGAGACAAAGGGAGTAACATATGTTACATAAATATTACGTTATATAAATCATAATAATTAATATTTGACTCTTGAAATTTCATCTGTAATACATAAATTGTAGCAAAGAACGTAATATATATTTAAAAGTTATGTAAAAAATATTATAAATCACAAGAATTAATAACTTAAAATATCTAAAATAAATATATAAACAAATTGTTAGACTCTCGAAATCCATTTGCGCCATGTAAATTGAGACAAAAGGAGTAACATATATTATGTAAAAGTTACGTAAAAAGGTACTATAAATCATAATAATTAACAACTTAAAATATGTAAAATATATATAAAAATAATGATTGACTCCAAAGTTTATCTGTCACATAAATTAGAACAGAATGAGTAATACATATTAGACCCGTGCTGGCACAGGGCTCAGTATCTAGTACTATATAGAAGTGTGGCCTAGCAAGCAGGTCTTTGTCGTCGTGCCTGCTTGCAATCGGGGGCATTTTCGGTATTGTATTATTTGTTTGCTTCAAAAAGATTGTAACATGCAGCTTCATATATGTTTGTTAGACATGAAAACCAACTAACAATTACACAGTGACCCATGTATCCCCTGAGGATTTATGCGGCAAAATTTTGGGGGCTAAGTTACTTTATTATGTCGGCTGAGGCTTCCGTTTATTTAATATATAATATTTGTATATATACTTCCTCCATTTCATTTTATTTAGTCCTATTACTAAAAAATAATTATTTCAATTTACTTATTTAGTTTATGAAATCAAGATAAGTTTATCACTTTCTTTCAATACTAGCTCTATCATTAAATCACTATATAAAGTATTAGTAGTTAAATTTAAATTTCAAAATATAATTAATAATATTATTTTAATAAACTAGATTCTTAATAATTTTTTTTCTTTAAGGGAGCGTCAAGTCAACATGAGTCCAACTAAAATGAAATGAAGGAAATAGTACTAATTAATGTCGGTAGTACATCCCCTAAAAATTTAACACTAAGTTTTTCAAAAAATGGATTCCGTTCGACTCTTAACTAGACATTACTATTAATACTAGATTAGAGTACGTGTGTTGCACGTGTATCAAGCGTTAATTAAGAATAAGCGTACATAAAAAAGATTTCAGTTGTGTGTACATTATTTTATTAAGTACAATAAATTTTAAAAAGATGACGTAAAATTTTGAAGATAAAAATGTGTAGTTGATTAAAGAGGAATTTAGTCATTATACTTATTACCTAATTGGAAAAACGCTTTGTTTTGAAGAAGAGTTATTTTTTTTATTGTCAGGATGTACATTTTTATTAAAAATTAGGTGAATTTAGATAATTCAAAATATTTAACATGCTGGGTGTGTGTGGTTTCTGATAAGAATAGAGTCATTCATGTATTTAAGAATACATAAATATATAATATACTTTATCACTTAATTAACTTTTTATTCTCTTCAATAAATTGTGCTTTATTTAAGAACCTAAATTTGATTTTAAGAATATTAATACTAATACTAAGAATCAAATGTGACAAAACTACTACCATGTAATAAGTCTGGGTCAAAATCCGAAAAGGCCCATTAATTTAAAAGACAAAGATAAACCACAGAGTAAAATGAACAATACATTATTTGTACTTGTCTGAATTCCAGAAGCTTCATTTGCTTCTGAAGAACATGTTCTTTGTGTTCTCCGTATACTTTGTCTGCTACTCTAGCATTGCTTTATTTGGCTTAATTTTGATTTCTCTATACAAAGCTTATTCTTAGCTTCGTGTGAAAAATGATGTTCAAAAATAAAAGATGGGTGTTTAAATAAGCATGTTGGTTTAGGATACGTGCGTTGCACGTGTATCAAGGTTAATTAAGAATAAAGATATATAAAAAATAAATTATTATATATACGTAATTTTATTAAGTGTAGAGATGTTAAAAATATAACGTACACTTCGAAAGATAAAAAAGTGTAGTTAATTAAAGAGGAACATGATAAATCACCGCCACACTAATAAATAAGGAGCAAAATTAGATATAGCCAAAAATATATTTTTCGTTAAATTTATACTATTTAGTCTTTTTCTATAAGTTGAAATGGTATGAATTAATGACAACCAGAATTTATACACTCTAAATAGTATTTAGTCATTATATTTATTTTCAATAGTATTTAGTCATTATATTTATTTTCTAATTCTAAAAGCATTTTATTTTTAATGGAGAGCTAAATAAATTATTGATGTATTAAATTAATACGATATTTGGTTTACAGTTTAAATATCCTCATAAGTTACTCATGTATAACTTATTTCACCTTATACGCGGTATAAAATAGATTTTCTCATAACTAATTTATGTATTACTAATACTTGCATAACTTTATTCAACTACCAAGTAAGTGTCATTGAGGTTATGCTTGATTAATTTAACAATATTTTAGACGTTGCACATATATATGTTCAAATTAGAACCACAAAGTCAAATATCTCCATTACATTTTAAAAATGGGAAAACAAAATAAATCCCAACAGTTTGGAGTTTAATTACAGAAAATTCTGATATTTTGCATAATTATTGAAAATCTCGATTTTGGGTCTGTGAAAATACATAATTAGCTCCCGATACATCCAAAGAAGATACATTTTTTCCTTTGTAAATATATATAATTAGCTCCCGATACATTTTTTTCGATTTTGGGTCTGTCGAGATACATAATACATCCAATGAAGATATATTTTTTTTTAATTTTTGGGTCTATCGAGATACATAATACATCCAATGAAGATACATTTTTTCTTTGTAAAGATAAATAATTAGCTCTCGATAATTTTTTTTTGATTTTGAGTCTGTTAAGATACATAATTAGCTCCTAATACATCCAACGAAGATATATAATTAGTTGAGATTTTTGTAATTACTTTGTAAGGGTGGGGATTTGAGTAAATATGATAAGTTAAAGTGTATGTTTATGTTATTTTTCCTTTAAATTTTTTACCCGAAGTCAAAACTGTCGACAACAAAGCCACTATATAAATTTATATGGCATTGTTGTAATTTTGAGATTTTCTATTATGCCATATAAATTAAGACGGGACGGGATAAACATAAGATAGACAAAAGTTTTTTTTTTTGTTAAAGTATACAAATAGAAATATAAATCAAAACAAAATACAAGGAACCAAATATGACCCAAAGCAAATAAAAGTAAAGGGTCGGACCCGATTCAGACCATTAAAAAAATATCCATGACATCACTTTACTTTTGGAAAGTGCCAGAAAGCTTTCTCTTCTTGAACTCTTCTTCGGAGTCTCTGTTTCTCTGTCTTCAAGGTTTTGTTGAGTTCAAAGTTTTCTATTTTATTTATCACTTCTCTTACATTCAATTAAAGCTTACTTTTAGAGAGAAAGAGGTGTGATTTTAGTGAGTTAACATATCAATTTTAGAGACCCATATGTAAAAAAGTGTGTTTTCTGTGTTATACCAAAAATTGAAAAGATTGATGTTTGAATAAGCATATTAGTTTGGGGCTTTTGGCTGGAGAAAAGGTGAAGAAGCTAGTTGTTTTAGAATTTTTCGAAATGGGGTTTTTGGTGGTGATGGATAATTACTATAGCTTCGCATATAATCTGGGTCAGGTATGCTTAATCTTATCAATTTTGAACGTCTTGATGTTTGCATGTCAGTTCAGATACATGAATTTGAGTTATTGAATTGAAGTAGGTGGCATGCAAGAGATTTATGTGCATATCCATGGACCTACTGAAAGTAATCTTCTCTACCTCTTTTTTCTTTGTCTTTCTGTTAAAGTTTTTAGCATTTTGAGATTTTCCTTTAAGAGGTTCTTTATTGTTTCTGATTCTTGGTTGAATTCATTTGAGTTGTTTATGGTTGTTGTTTGTTCTTATTTGGTGTTTTCTTTTGATGGGGTTATGGTTTTTGATCAAAATTCTTTAAAGGGTATGAGGAAAAGAATGAAAATTAATTTGAGTAGTAGTTAATGTATACCCCAGAATCCAAATACTTTTAATCTTTTGCCTCTGTTTGCACTTTATTTTGGAAAGTGGATTAGGAAATTATTGTTACAGTTAGTTATTAGCCATTAAAATTCACATGTATAGTTTGCTAAAAGGAACTGTAAATTAAAAGCATGATATAATAGCACTTGCGATTTAACTTAATTAGAATAAGAAATGATTTTGACAGATTTTAGTTCGTTAATGGTGGATTTTTTGGCTATTAGCGTTGGCTTATCTGTTAGCCACTCAGTTCAAAACAATGAAAAAAGCCAGCGGTAGTTCTAAACTGAAATTGGCACAGTACCATAAAGTGACCACCCTTGCTCAATATAAGGATAATAAGTATATCTAGCTCGTTTATTGATCTTGAAGTTGTCGTCATTTGTTTTCTTCAGTAGTAACATAAAAAAAAGTAAATACCAGAACTTTTCTCTTTTTCATGTTCTGCAAATATAAGTACAATGAGATTCTTCAACTGGCTTTACAAGAAGAATTATTTTTATCAAAGAAGGGTCCATAAAGACTAAGAATGCCATTTTGTGCAATTATCTGTTTTTATTTCTATGTTGTGCAGCAACATGAAAATCATCCAAATCACCTTTGGACCCATTATATAGGAGTCTCCAAAGCTCTAACACTGCTTTATTTCAAAATGTCATAAAGAAAGAGAAAACGAAAAATACTAAGGGGAAGTGGAGGAAGATAAGTCATTAGTAGGTATATCTGTTGTAAATGTCTTCTGTCAATGTGTTCTATCTGTTGGCTAACGAGACTGTTGATGACATAATTTGGTATGTTCACTTTTCACTAATAGAGCTTTGGGATTTACTCAACTCTGAATTGTACCAAATGTAGATGTTATGGTGTAATGGTTACTTTTACGTCTCTTGTATAAGGGTGTCGTTAGAGCAAGCTGGACAACTTCGGATAGGTCTCTGCGTACTGAATTCTCTATCTGCTGAATACTGGAGATACAAAACTGGCACCCTAAGCTAACAAAGCTACAAATGTATGTGCAGATTGTTGATGAGTTAGTCATTTAGAGAAGTTAAATTCTTGAATCATTTGGTATAGAGAGGACACGGTAAAAACCATGCTTGAACGATGTAACAGAGGTCGGGACTTGGAGAAAAGAAGCTCTATATTCCTTGTATTGTCTCTTTCTTCCTCAATGAATAGTTGAAGTCAACTGGAAGCACACACCAAATTTGGATGTTTTTGTTAATATGAATAAGGTATGGGTTTTTTATCGAGAAACTTCACAAAATTTTTGACACATGTAACAATTCTAGTTCCTTCGTTCCATGAAATATAATATTCGAAGTTGATCCGAATGTATAAAGTGCTCTGCTATTGATTATTTCTTAAAAACTTGTGCTTAATTTGTAAAATTGAAGAACATAATAGAAATAGAACATAATAGGAACAGAACATAATTGTTGAAATGATGCAACGAAATATCTCTTTATGAGTCTTGCCACATTTATGCTACTTTAAAAAAAGAACAAATGTCATTACTTTGTCACAATAGCTCAATCTAATTTAGCTGTGTATCTCCTGAACCTGTGAACACGAATATTTGAGTTGAGTCAGTAATAATATATTAGGAGTAGTAAAATTTTTTTTGTATCACGTAATTTCATGTGTTGTATCTTACCTAATATCTCTTTGTAGACGATGTTTTTGGTGTATGCTCCTTTTTTTGCTTTGGCTGCTCCGTCATTACCAAAATCTTTGTTGTTGATGTTGATATTCCTCTTGAGAGTGCAACGTATAACTGTCATGTGAAAAAACATGTTGTGGCAAGTACAATCCAACAGTTGGTATTGTCTGTCCCTGTGCTTTGTTTATCGTAATCGAAAAGCATAGACGCACTGGAATTATTTTCTAATGAATTTGAACGGGTAACCTTCATTTTCGGGAGGTGATAGCTGGGTTCGTGGGATAAACACATGCTTGAAAGCATTTTGCCTGATCATTATTTCTGCATGTATGACATTCTTGTCAAAACCTCTACATATCATTCTTGTGCCATTACATGAGCCATTGGAAGCATCCAAATTTCTTAGTAACATGATAGGCACATTTTTTTTCAAAACCAATCTGCAAACCAAGAAAATGTTGTTAGAATGATACTGTGAAGAATTTAATAATAAGTTTCCAACCAAATACACTAAAATAAAGATTATGTAAGTAATAGAACTACAAGTATATGTTTGGTGAGTTTTTTTCTTTATAAGTAACGTATAAAGAATGGTTAGTAATAGTTGATCTACTTCATTTGCCATTTAGGTGTTGTTTCTTTGTAATTACCTACTTCATTTCATTGCCAAGCATAACCTTCTATAGAAAACTCCATCCTAGTAGATCTGTTTGGATAAAATTTGAGTGGTGACCTCTTGGATGCACCAATGTGTGTTCTGCAGATAATTATAATGTGGCCGTTCATCCATCTTGAGGTTAATTTATTTGTCGGTGCTAATTTTGTATCAGTGAAAGTATGATTTAAGGTACGGGTAAACTGTCATTCTTTGGTTCATGCTTCTTTGCAAGTGTACTTTTTTATTAATTAGTTATAAATTGTCCATCTGTTCCTTTCTGCAGATAAGTGTAGGTTTGCTTACTTCCGAGCCTGCTTCTTCACTGTCTCTCTTCATAAATATCCAAAATCTAAACACAGGATTTAAAAGCAGTCTTTGGTTGGTCACGCAGAAAAGTGTAGCTTACTTTCATAATTAACAGTAAGAATCTCTCTGTGTAATCCATTCTATGAACCATACAGACGTTTATGTTCACAGAATTTTCAATAACTAATGTAACGTTGTACATCCTATAAAACTCATTTGATATTTAGGATTCAAGTATTAAAAATGATTAATAGGAATAGTCACTTTAATTTATTCGTAGTTTGTATAGTATATTTTTTTCCGCTTAAACCAGAAAATTGGGAAAATACGTGATTGGTGTCACCAAATAGAAAAGTTTATTATTCATAAATATGTAAGGACATACCTGTGTGGAGACAGACCATTTGGTGTGAGAGTATTTAAGTAAGTAGTAATTGTTGGTATCATCTTCTGCAGAGTCGAAACTTACTTTCACCAGGAAATCTGAAAATTAACATCTCATTTAATTGATCAACGTATTCATTTCTGCTAGCTAATATAGCCCGTTCTGTCATATATTTTGCAGAAGTTGCATTTTTATCCAACGATGGGAATATTTGCTCTACTAAAGTATCTTCACTAGTACCACCACTCATATTTTCAATAACTAGTTGTGTCGGTACCTATACGTAGTAAGAATTCACTGAATGATGGATCTGTTCCCGCCCTCATATTTCTTGTTAATTTAATCATTTCCATTCGATTCCATAAGTATGACTTTACCAAACATGTATTTACCATTTCAGCCCTGGTAGATTTTGGAATTACTGGAAGTACCTGACGAAAATCACCTCCGAAAACCATTACTTTCCCCCCAAAGGGTTCATTAATGTCCAGTATATCTCTCAAGCTTCTATCAACCATTTTAATCGTCCTACGGCTGGCCATAGGAGCTTCGTCCCAGATAATTAGCTTTGCTTTTTTAATCAATTTAGCAACACCACTTTATTTTGACATACATATGACTGTTGTATCAGTTGTCTGAAGTGGTATCTCAAATTTGGAATGAGCCATACGACCTCCTGATAAAAGAGCTATTGCTACACCACTTATAGCCATTGCTAATGCTATCACGCCTTTCGATCTGATATTTGCAAGTAATGCACGATATATGTATGTTTTTTCGGTCCCTCCAGGTCCATCGACAAAGAATTATCCCAATTTGTCAGACTCGACCCTTTCTAATATAACCTTGAACGCTTGCTCTTGATTAGGATTTAGCTTTGTTTGTGCATCTAAATCTTCTATAGGTACTATTATAGAATTCTCTTCCCGTATTTCTCTGCATTCTAATATAGTTCCCTCATTCAACCTTTGTTCAAGTTTAGGAATGTCATAATTTTCAATTCTCTTACCCATGCTCTCTAAGAAATTATTTATGTTTTTCAATGTGCATTGAAGTTGAGTAGTAGGAGAATTGTCATGTATTCTCTTAAAATCTTCCGACATGTCATCATAATATGTATCCCAGAGCATTCCAACATACGCCGGATTACAATGAACCAAAATTATTGCAAATAAATTTCTCAAAGCCGATGGCATTTTGAAGATTACCGCCTCACGTAAGCATTCAAAAATGTTGTTATTTGATTCCAGTAATCCTCTTTCTTTTGCAGCTTCTTTGAATGTTTCACACGTCTTTTCATTAACAGATAGCGAGTATTCAAATGAAGTTGGTCCTGGTACGTGATTCAATAACAATCTCAAATAATACCTTTATCCTTCTCCTGGGTTAGCTGTGACATTAAAGTAAAAAGACTAAATAAATCAAATTTAAACATATAAAAACATTAAGAGTGGTTGTATTGGATGCCTTACCAACAACAATTCGACCAATAACTGATCTTGATTTTCTTGGTGTCCAAATCTTACTCTGAGAGTTCCAAACATAATACTCTGGAAATTTCCTATATAGGTATTCCCGCGCTTCGATATCTGTCGAACACCTTTGAAAATATTCTGTGAGCATGGTATGCAAGGCGTATTCCCACGCAACAACGTTTTTCAAATTTTTGTTGCTCCAATAGCACACTACAATGTGAAAATCCTCATTAGGAATAATAATATCTGACAAAGAAATATACTTAAATATGGATATCAAGGCTTATGATCCTTCCACTTTATAAACACTTTGTGGCAAATGCCATTTAAGACATTGTATTGATTTTATGTTTAGTGCTTAGAAAATCTCTGATTTTTCATTGCCCTTATGTTTTTGATAGATAAATTGCTTGTGTTTCAGAGTTTTGGTAATCATCGGAGGGACCTCATAACTGCGGAGCTTGCACTGCAGTTTGTTTCCATTTTAAGTGCCATATGTGGCAAGCTAACAAAAGGGTGAACCGACAGAAGGGTATTAATTTTTATTTTACACAACTGGTACAAAACTGCATTGTTGGATGTGAGCGACTGCACCTTGTTTTTTAGGTATGTCTCTCTTCTTGTTCTTGTTCTTTTTCTTTTTCTTCTTGTATTTCTTCTTCTTTCTTTTCGTAACTTCACTGCTGGGAGGGCGTCGATTTTATTCTTCTTTATTTCATGGATGAGTTTCAGCACTATCTTTGTTTTGCTAGGTTGTTTGTTGGCAAGGGATGGTAAAAACATTTCTCTTTGTGACTGTCGATTTATATTTTTTTATGTAAAATTGTTAGTCCTATGGAGGTGTATCTTCCTATTTAGCTTTAGTTCTGTTATCTGTAAGTCCACAGAAGATTCATAAACTTTCATCAAAGAAAAGGGTTAAAAAGTACTAATCTAGAGTAAAACATAAAGAATTAATGTAATTAATTTCACTTTAAGCCCTTTTGACTTTAATTTAATGCTAAATAACCTTTTCTTTATCATGTTTTTTCTTTTTCAAAAATAAATCAAACAAAAGAGTAGTAAGAGAGAAATATGAAACCTTTAAAGTCCAACAGTAAAATTTACAAATATAGACACCTCAGAAAATGGATCTACAAAATCTCATAAAATATTGAATCGAATTTGTAAACAACAATAAATGCAGAAAAATAAATTTAAATGACACAAAAAGAAACGAATAGGTTATATATATACAACTTACCTGATTGTTTATTTGGGAGATGAAGTTGAAGGTTAATGATGGGAGGCTGCATTTCACTGAGGTTGAATTCATAAATTCTCCATAGTGCTTCTGGTGCAGTCACCCAACGTGCATCTTGAAAGCTGCGAATTTCATCGACGACTTTTTCCCCATCATCTGATTCGATATAAACGACTCACATATCATGAACTTTATATATGTACTTGTAGAGATACTTTATTGCTTTTATCCCTGAACAAGACTCTACGTTGATGTGGCAGTTATATCTAGTCAGTAAATAAGGATTATATGGAATGCCCCATTGATTGTTCATTTTCATGCCTCGTACCTTTTCCCTCTTTCCATCATTTCGCTTCTTATAAATAGGATATCCATCCTTTCCTTGTATTGCTTTATTACTAAATGGCCGAGGATAGTGATTTTTGCGTTGTCCATCTTTCATGCACGAATTTGCTGGACAATTCTTTCCACATGGACCATGCATCATATGCTTGACAACCAAATCATTCAAGATTGGAAATTCTTCTTTATCAGGAAGTTAAGCGGAAATAAACTTGTCATAATCGTCTGGTGATGTTATCTTGTATCCTTGTTCAAGTATTAATAAAAGGTGTATGTGTGGTAGCCCTCTTTTTTGAAATTCAACCACAAAAACATGTGCTGCAACAGGACCAAATATATTTTTCTTGAATATCTGATCCTTTAAATCTTGTAGCTTTGCTCTAAAGAATCTAGTCACCAAGTCAGGTCTGTCTTGAGGAAGTTGTCCTTCCACCAAATTTTCTTTGATCTCCACCCAATCGGGATTATATGTCATTGTGATAAATAAATCTTGCTTTTCAAAACACTGAACCAAAGACATTGCATCCATATATCTTCAAAGCATGTCCCTAGGACCTCCAACGAATGATGCAGGAAGTATTACTCTCTGACCTACTTTAGCTCCTCTAGTTTCTCCCGCGAGGATACTGTCAAATATACCTTGCAATATTTTCCTTCTAAGATTTGATTGCTCTAGCCTAAAATATTTAAGCCGTGTTGTTTCTAGCTTGATGTACATGTCGATGATAAATTGTTGGAACAATCGCCCGCACAATAATATTATCGTGTCTTTTCCATCACGTATACAAGAGACAAAACGTTTACCTCGCCGTCGTACACCTATGAAATTTTTTTAAAAATATTGATATGAGAATTTTAATTACCAAAATCTAAGAGCCGGTGTAATTTTGTTTCAAAACTATACCTTGTTGTTCATTGTCAAACACCTCCTTAGGGATGCAAATATCGAAATATTCTGATTGAGGCCTGCAACTTCGGTCCCATGTGAACCTTTTTTTGTTTTATGTTGTTTTCGTATTCCTTGGTGCCAACCTGATTCACCATTTGGAAAAAGTAGAGGATACTGTAGTGGGTCATAACAACCATAATAATGATTAACTCTATGCATATTGCCTGAGTGCTCATGAACAATAATCTCTCAATCAAATGGTACATTGGGGTTTTTGCCGTCTATCCAAATAGCAACAACTTGATATACTGATGGTTTGTTGTAGACACGTTGATCTAGTTTAGCATTTGAAGCAATTCGAGTTTCTAAATTCTGAAAAGTTGAATGATCCTTTAGTTGGCGAAAGAATTGTGCATAAGAATTGGCATCCATTATCTGTCTAATTATTGCCACAACTTCTTCGGATAAATTGGCTTCTTTGAGTTTTGAAATCCTATTGCATACCTCATTTTCTGTGTCAAAAAAGTACAATTGAAAATAACATGTAGTATCATCACATGGGAATAATGAAGGTAGATCATGATATATTTGACCCTGTGCTCTAAAGGTATAAACTCTTTGTCGTGAAGATGCAGATCATTGTCGAGTTGAACACAAAAAGATGTAAATCCAAATATGCTGTTATATGCTCTAATGTGTTTGCGAAATTCTTGTGCTACTTCTGATTCTGAGAAAAATAAGTCATAGAGCTGAGCTGGAACTACAGTATTTGCAAGCTTAATTGATCCACCGTCACAGCAGAATGTCGACGTTTCATGTTCAAACTTCATAGCCCGACAATGTATGCATTTAGGAACATTTTCCCACCTGTGAACAGATGATATTAATGGTCTGTAGGCAATTTCACCTAAATTTATGGAGTCAAATGTTAGAAAACTTAATGAATAATAAATGTAGCACAAATAGAATGGATGTATCTATAATTAATAAGTTAGTACTGCATTACCTTCAATATCATATCGTTCGGATAGAGCTTTCAAGAACAAATTTATTCTGCATTTTTTATTGGTTCTTTTTCTTCAATATCAACATCTTCTGTGGATTAAACCCTTTTGTTTGCTGCAAATAGAAACAAACACTATATGTGTCAGTTCTTAGACTTAAAATGTGTGAAAAGATGATCTTCCATAAAATCACAGAAGATGGAAGTTTGAACCCGTAGCTAATACCCTACTGATTGTATAAACCATTGGGGTATAAGAATGGGCTTGGTTATTTATACAGCTATATAACTGACACGACTTAACATGTACCATAGACTTTTTTGTTCAAAAAGGTTTATTAACCATCAAATTGACCTGAGATTTACACGAATAATTTTTGTGTATTAGGTGGCAGATTTTGGATTGGCTAAGCTTACTTCTGATAACAATACTCATGTATTAATTCGTGTTATGGAAACATTCGGGTGAGTCATGCATAACTACTTCTTTTTTCGAAGTAATTGTATAAAACTTCTATTCAACAATCATAAGCAATTATGTATTTTATTCCTTCCCGCAGCCAGAGTGTTTTAACATACTTCAGATGTATACAAATTTGGCTACATGATAAGTGTATAAGCAAGTAAATTACTTTGTAACACAGTGCAGGTATTTAGCTTTTAAATATGCATCAAGTGGCAAGTTAACAGAGAAATCAGATGTGTTCTCATATGGAGTCATGTTGTGTTGAACATGTCATGTGGAAAGGAAGGTGAGCAAATAAAAATATGGCCACAATAAGGATCTGCAATAAATCGTGTCTCAGACGTATGATTCATAAATGGACATAATAAAAAGCATTCCTAGTTAATATAGAGATATTGAATTGCATTTAACAGGATTTGACATAGTAAAAAATATCAATAATCAACAGTAGGTACAAAGAGATCAATTTTTCATCTGGAAATGATTGAAGAGAGTGGGCTTTGGAGTTGTGCATCTTATGTTCTAAAGTGAATTATGTAGGTTATCTATTGATGAATGAAATTGTTGTGTTCTTGTGGAAATCAGATTGCTGCAGATAAGTGAATATTGGTAAGCAGAAAGCATCTGAAGAGATAGAAACTAAACTGATGGTCAGTAGATCCGTGCAAAAGCTACAATCTGCTTTTGCCATCTGTATATATTAGCCAAGATACAAAGTTGCTTAGCTATTCTCAAAGATACCATCTGTATTGTATCCAGATTTTTCACATATATTCAGGTAAGTCATTCTAATTCGATTATCTTTATTGTCTCGTACTTTATATTTTACTAGCTTAGAAAGGAAGAGGCCTCTATAAACTAACTGCAATTAGATAAATAAATCGTTCTAAGGAAACAATGTGACCATTTTTTTTTTTGGTGAGGGAAAAAAGTAAATATAAATTTTGAGCTAGTACCTGAATTTTCTAGATCAGCAGCACTGTTGATTCCAGCAGTTAAATTTATTGTGTTTCCAGCAATATATTTGTTAAACCTTCGAAGGGCTTGAGAAACTTTACGTTGATCTGTATTGAGAAAATAATAAAATTCTTTATTATAGTGGCAGACAATAGATTAAAGTATAATGCGTTAATTAATTCTATATCTACCTTGTGCCATGTGTGTATTGAATAATATCCCGCGACATACAATAAGTGATTAATAACATATATTGTAATTAAATAAAAGCAAATATTGTATAATCAGATCAAATTAAAAGCACACATTTAGCAAAGGTTAATAATCAATATTAGTTGATATGCCAGCAAAAGTTGCTTATATTGTTTAAAATAATGAAAACCTAAAAAATCAATAACTATCTAGAATCTAAAACTATTTGAGCTTAACCTAAAAAAATAACCATCTAGACTAGACGCAAAAAATGATGTGATCTTTTGTCATAGAGAATAAAGCATCACAAATCCTTTTCAAGTTTGACCCTTTTAGTGGCTATTGGATCTTCAGTATCATCTTCGATGGCTTTATTTTTTTGGCTCTTCTTGATTGTAGTTTCTGACTCTATTTCTTCATCTTCTACGTCAACTACAATAGGCTTTTTAACTTCTTGTACTTCTTCTGCAATGAAGCATCTTGCAGCTCAATCTCCGACATTTTTTGCGTCAAGTCTAATAAGAAATGTGCATTCTTTGCCCGTACTTAGCACCAACTTACAATAAAATGAGGATTCTTCTTTCTGTATCAAAAAAGAGAATACATAAGTTAGAAAAATAAATTATAGACGGTAAAGGGAACTGTGATACGAAATCAAACAAAAACATATCATGTGTATGTATGATAAATGGTATAGTAGAGGATAATATGACCTCTTCTGATATTGATTGTCTATACGATGTAACATCGCAACCAATCAAGTATTTTGCAGCTTCAAACAATGTAAGAGTACAACTGTCAGTCCCAATACAATTATCAGCACAACTATCAGTCTCAGTACAATTATCTGTACAACTGTCAGTCTCCGTACAATTATCAGTCTTAGTTAAATCGTCCAGTTTTAGAAGATATCTATAAAAAAAAAATATTAGATAGGAAACGATTAGCCCATGTAACTTTTTTTAAATTGCTGAAAAGTAGTCTGCAACTTTCTCTGTGTATTACCTTTCCTCATAACCATTTTTATCTGTGAGGCAGCGAGGATATTTTGAATCACTACGCTCCACTTTTTTTATAGCAATTGGGGCAAGATGCATAGTACGGGTCATCTTGATTTATTATCCTTTTGATTGTTGCGTTG
The DNA here is from genome assembly GCA_031232105.1 of Capsicum rhomboideum. Classification (NCBI taxonomy): domain Eukaryota; kingdom Viridiplantae; phylum Streptophyta; class Magnoliopsida; order Solanales; family Solanaceae; genus Capsicum; species Capsicum rhomboideum. The sequence goes on along the minus strand of CP124711.1, from coordinate 97,595,350 downwards.
AATTTATAATATTTAAACTACAAATAGAAATATAGAAGAGTTTAGGATTAATATTTTTGGAACACATAAATTTTATGAAGTAATTGAAGAACAGTACCTCATTATGGTCGAATGAAACATCTGCGATATCCCCAATTGTCAATGTTTTAACTGTTTTAATTTGTAAACTTGGTAGAAGAGTAATATCTGGGTGTTTTTTCTTCTCCAATAAAGACCTGCAGGATCTTTATTTAGTACACTATGATAACTATATTTTAGTGTTCATTAATAAGAATATGTGAATATATATTACCATTCTTCTAGAGATGCTGCCTTTTTAAAAGTGGAATTTATCCACATAGTAGTGATAGATGTCGAATCTAGCCCAAAATTTCCTTCACCAATAACAATTTAAAAAGTTAGTGCCAAGAAAAGGCATAGAACTTACTATAAACACAACAAATTTTAAGAAAATACCTTGGTATAGTGTAGTCTTAACATCAGAGAATGCTATTATGAGATTTTAAACAGACAACTTTTGGGGCAATTCATCTTCTCTGTCTGATGATTCACCCCATAAAGTTATAGTTTTCCGATCACACCTAAATTTTGCAGTCAAACAAATAAGATTAAATGCAAAAATTTATATTGTAGTAGGCAGACAGGAGAAACAAAAAGTAGAAAATTTTGGAAGAAAAGTCTTGTTCCCTTCATGATTTTTACTAACAAAAAAAGTTGGACTTACTTCTCATTCATAAGTACTATCTCTCTTCGCTTTTTCTCTCCTGTGAAGAGCTTAGAACTCATAAAGATTCCAAATATATCTATAAAAATAGTAAGGATACATGGTTAAGTAAATAGCGGTAAGTAAATAGGACTAAACTATTCAGTTTACATGAAATATTGGATTATTTGAATAAAGCTAGAATTACCCAAAGTTATTCCCGCCGTTTGCAATCTTTCATCTTCGTACAAAACGAAATTTTTCAAAAAAGCAACTGTAAAAAAGGGACTCTTGCATTCTTGCACTATGATGGTGTCGATGAATTCAATCTCGATTTCCTTGTTGGCTGACAAGAAATTAGGATTGACAGGAGTAATGCGACTGTTCATTATATAACAAAAATTGCCTTGGTGTTACAATGTTGCCCATTTTTTGATCGAATCATTGAAAAGTATAGCACCAAGTTTTGTGCCCTAAAATATGGTGGAGGTATTAACTTTAGTGGATGAAACATAAATTGAAAACATAAAAATTAAAAACGAAGAAAGAAGAATGTTTATCTCTTCATCAACTAACTTCAGAAGCTTTTGAGTGCCACTTGTTGCTTTATTATACTCTTTTATTGCCCCACATCCTATCACCAAGACTTTTATTATGGACATACGATTGAACGACTTCAATGTGCTAATTGCAACAACTTCGGTAATGGCGTCCATTGCAATAGTAGCCAAAAAAATTGAGTTAGAATAGCAAAAACGCATAGATTTAGAAGAAATAAAATTGATGAGTTGAGTAGGTAATTGTACCTGAATATGTGAGTCCTTTTGGTATATTAATTAGGAGGAAGAACGTTAGTTATTAATACACGCAACAAATAATACAAATTCAATCAAGTAAGAACATAAACTCAACTAACAACACAAATTAGATCAATTAAGAATATAACCTAAACTGCTGCCATAACAATTAATATTGTGTTCAAATCATTAATGAACAATCAACAATACAGAAAAAATGGGAGATTTTATGACAGATAAGTTAAAGTGAATTGAGGAAGAGAACCTGGAGAAGAGAAACTATTGGCGAAAAAACGTATGTTGTCGATGGTAAAATATGGAATTAGCATTACTTTTATAGAAGATGGTAAAAGTTACGTAGAATCCTATTTTACATGAAAAATGGTTATTTCTTTGTCGGTTTTTTGGATTTTTTGGACCCTATTTTGCATGGAAAAGGTTAGTTAAAACCTATGCAAGATGGGAAAGGTATTTTTGGCAAAAAGCCTAAGCTTGTGACATTGGAAGAAGGAAATATTTATATTTTTGAATTTTGTGGGTTTCAGGTGGAAAAAGTATCCTATTTTTGTGAGGAAAGGTTTTTATTTTTGTAATATAGTCAATATTTAATATCACTAAAATAATATGGAAAAGGTGAAAAGACGATTTTGTCTAAAGCAAAGCCTTTTAATGAAGGACAAAAAGTTCAAACAACATTTCTAAGGCCATTCACACTTTTAATATATTATAGATTACAGATATAGATAGATATAGATTAGTATGAAATTAAATATGGAAACAACAAAATTGTAGTGTTGATTTTCCACAAAAATTTGAATTGATTATTTTCAGAAGCTAGAAAAAAGTAGTTTATCCACACCTCCTCAGATTGAGTCCGGCCATAGAGGGTTTTATATATGATGAGTTTGGCCATGTGGCTAAGGATTGCCCTCTATGTATGTTTGAACCTACTCAGCGGGGATCTCAGCTTCAGCTTTGCCCTACTCCGATTTTTGTAGTGAGAGGTGGTTCACACAATGGTAGAGGTGGTGCTAGAGGAACTCAAGGTAGAGGTAGGGGAGCTTGTGGTAGTGGACGTGAGGTTGCTCAGTTTGGGAGCGGACGTGATCAGTGTTATGCTATACCTGGGAGACTCGACGTAGAGGCCTCTGATGCAGTTATTACAGGTATCGTCCCGGTTTGCTATAGATCTGCTTCCGTGTTATTTGACCCTATGTCTACCTTCTCCTATGTGTCTTCATATTTTGCTTCTGGTTTTGACGCTGCATGTTAGCCTCTTGCTATGCCTCTTCATGTATCTACCCCATAAAAGATTCTTTAGTAGTGGATCGGGTGTATCGATCTTGTGAGATTACCTTTGCGGGGCGTGAGACTTAGGTAGACTTGATTCTCCTAGATATGGTAGACTTTGATGTTATTCTGGGTATGGATTGGTTAGCTCCCTATCTTGCTATTTTGGATTGTTATGCCAAGACCGTGACCTTAGCTACGCCCGGTGTGCCAAGAATAGCTTGGAAGGGTATGCATAATTTGGGTCCGAAGGGAGTTATATCTTTTCTACATGCTCATCACATGGTAGAAAGGGGGTGTTTGTCTTATTTTTCTCATGTTCTTGATACTAGTGTTGCCTCACCGCCTCTTATGGATTCTGTTCGGATTGTTTATGAGTTCATAGATGTGTTTCCTACGGATTTTCCTGATATGCCTCCGGATCATGATATCACTTTTGCTATTGATGTGGAGCCGAGCACCAAGCCCATTTCCATTCCCCCTATAGGATGACCCCAACTGAGTTGAAGGAATTGAAGGAGCAATTATCCTGAACAAGTATCCTCTTCCTCGCATTGATGATTTATTTGACCAGCTTTTCAAACTCGATATAGTCATTATGAGTTTTTGGCCATGTCTTTTGGGTTGACCAATGCCCCAACAACATTCATGGAGTTGAGGAACCGGGTATTTCAATCGTATCTCGACTCCTTTGTGATTATATTTATAGATGATATCTTGGTTTATTCCAAGAATGAGACCGATCATGTAAGACACTTGAGGACTGTAATTTAGAGATTGCGTGATGAGAAGTTGTATGATAAGTTCTCCAAGTTTGAGTTTTGGTTGGATTCTATCTCTTTTTAGGTCATGTAGTGACTAAGGATGGTATTATGGTTGATTCGGCCAAGATAGCAGCGATTCGTGATTGGGCTAGACCTACTTCTCCTATCGAGATTTGGAGTTTTATTGGTTTGGCTGGTTATTATTGGCAGTTTGTAGAGGGTTTCTCGTCTATCGCAACTCCTTTGACTAAGTTGACTCAGAAGAAGGTTGTATTTCAGTAGTCGGATTCTCGTGAGGCGAGCTTTCAAAAGCTCAAGGAGTTGTTGACTTTGGCTCCTATCTTGACTTTGCCCAAGAAGGGCGTGGGTTTTACCATATTTTGTGATGCTTCTGGTATGGGTTTAGGTGTAGTGTTGATGCAGGAGGTTAAGGTGATTGCTTATGCTTCTCGTCAGTTGAAGCCTCATTAGAAGAATTATCCTACCCATGATTTGGAGTTGGCCGCAGTTGTGTTTGTGTTGAAGTTGTGGAGGCATTACTTGTATGAAGTCCGTTGTGAGATTTTCTCAGATCATCGTAGCGTTCAGTACTTCTTCACCCAGTGAGATCTTAATATGAGATAGTGATGTTGGTTTGAGTTGCTTAAGGATTATGATCTCACTATTCTTTATCATCCGGGTAAGGCTAATGTGGTTATGGATGCCTTGAGCCGGAAGACGACTAGTATGGGGAGTTTAGCTCATCTCTTGACTTAAGAGTGACCTTTAGCCTGAGAGGTTCAATCTTTAGCTAATCGGATTGTTAGGCTTGATATTTCGACACCCGAATGTGTTTTAGCCTTTATTGATGCTAGATTTTCTTTGTTGGAGTAGATTAGAGCTCACCAGTTTAATGATGAGAGCTTGAGGGTGATTCGAGATAAGGTGTTGGGTGGCGAGGCTAAGACTACATCTCTTGATTTAGATGGTATTTTGAGGATTAGTGGCTGAGTTTGTGTGCCGAGAGTTGGTGGATGGGTGAGATTGATTTTGGAGGAGGCACATTGTTCTAGATATTCCATCCATCCGGGGGTGACCAAGATGTATTGTGATTTGAAGCAGTATTATTGGTGGGGTGATATGAAGAAGGATATAGTGGACTTCGTAGCACGTTGCTTGTGTTGTCAGCAGGTGAAGGTCGAACATCAGAGACCTGGTGGTTTGCTTCAGAAATTACCTATTCCTGAGTGGAAGTGGGAGCGGGTCACTATGGATTTCGTGAGTGGGTTGCCTCATACTTCTTACGGGTCTGACAACATTTGGGTCATCATGGATTGATTAATCAAATCGGCCCATTTCATTCCTATTCAGGTCTCCTTCGGTGTCGAGAGGTTGGCTCGTATCTATGTTTGAGAGATAGTTTGTGTCTATTATTTCTAATAGAGGCTCAGTTTTCACTTCTATATTTTGGAGGACGTTTCAGGAGGAGCTAGGTACCCAGGTTGATCTTAGCACAACTTTCCACCCTAAGACAGACGGATAGTCAGAGCGGACCATTCAGGTTTTGGAGGATATGCTCCGCGTGTGTGTTATGGACTTCGAAGGTCAGTGAGAGCAACATTTAGCCTTAGTGAAGTTTGCTTATAATAATAACTACCATTCAAGTATTGAGATGACACCTTTTGAGGCATTATTGGTAGGCTTTGTCGCTCTCCGATTGGTTGGTTTGAGGCTTTCGAGGATAGACCCCGTGGTATCGAATTACTTCGTAAGTATTTGGATAGAGTTTGAGTGATTTAGGATAGGCTTCGGGCATCCCAGGCTTGGCAAAAGAGTTATACCGACCGTAAACTTCGTGTCTTGAAGTTCGGGATTGGTGATCAGGTCTTTCTTCGTGTGTCATCTATGAAGGGTGTGATGAGGTTCGAAAAGAGGGGCAAGCTTAGCCTGAGGTACATTAAACCTTGTGAGATTCTTCGGACAGTTGGGGAGGTTGCTTATGTGTTGGCCTTACTTCCAGATTTTTTCAGTCTTTCATTCAGTTTTTCATGTATCCATGCTGCGACGCTACATTCCTAATAAGTTTCACTTACTTCATTGGGATTCATTTCAGTTGGATGAGAGGTTGACCTTTGTTGAGAAGCCAGTCTCCATTCTAGCCAGGGTTGTTAGAAGGTTGCATTCTAGAGATATTCCTGTAGTTAAGGTTCAGTGGAGACACCATTCCATTGAGGAGGCTACTTGGGAGGTCGATTCTGATATGTGTAGTAGTTACCCCCAACTTTTCACCGACTTAGGTATTTTTTTATTTTTTCATTCGAGGACGAACTAGAGTCTTAGTGGTGGATACTGTAAGGACTTGATTTGTGAAGTCTTACTTTTCATGTGTTTTGACTATTTTGCTCTTCCTCGTAGTTGCTACATGTTGATTTTGGGGTGTGGAGTTGGTTGGCATTGTTTTTTATGTGATCGAGAATGATTTGGGTGAGTTTGTGGTTTTTAGAGACTTTGAAAACTATATATTTGACTTCGGTCAACATTCGATGTTCTGAGTATCGGTTGGTGATTTGGACAGTTCCATTAGATTGAAAACATCAAATTTGGGTTAGTAGCGGGGTTGGTTCAGGTTTGGGACCTTTATTTTTCATTTTGACCTTTCATTTGAAAAAAAATGCCTAAAAGGGGTTTCGGGGGCTAATTTGTTGAAAACGATCCTTTTTTGAAAATCTGACATTGCCATTGAGTTCGAAACGTCGAAAATAGCCTAATAACATATATTTTTTATTTTTGTGGGGTCTCAAACGAATCCCGAGGATCTGTTCGGAGACATTTCAACTTGCTAAAAACTCAGCAATAGCTGATATCTGGTGCATCATTCCCTTCATCATGATCATGTGGACATATATCGCTATCGCGGGCCTTGATGATAGTCTTCATCGTGATAGCGTGGTGGTGGTACTGCGATCGCAATGGATTAATCAGTGGACCAGGTCGGGTTGACTCATCGCGATCGCGAGGCCTAACTACGCGACCACAATGACCAACTTAGTGGCCGGTCAACGTTGACCCTCGTGATCGTGAGGTGGGGTCTGCGATCGTGAGGTACTGTTCACAGAACAGTATAAATACCTGATTTTCGCGTATTTCTTTTTTTTTTTTTAACCTCTAAGCTTTGGGAAAGACAATTTTTGAGGGTTTCTTCATCGTGTTTTATATGGGTAACCTCGCATTGATTATATCTTCAAAAGTATCTTTTAATCATGATTTTGAAATGGAATTTTGAGGTTTTTATCGGTAAAGCTTAAAAATGGTTTTTCTTCGATTTGGACCTCCTTTTTGACTCGTTTTCACATGAGTTTTCAACTGTAGACTCCAATAACCTTGGGGAATGAGTTTCTAAAAAAAATTTTCAATTTTATCCCTCTCATTTTTGAACTCATTTTTCGAGTTCATTTTGGACCCGTCTTAAATATGGTCAACATTGGTATTGTTGACTTTCTTTTTACGCGTAGATGCTATATTTGAATGTTTTAGTTGATTTCGAGGTCGTTCAAAAGGGAAAAGCACCGTGTTGAAGGACTTTAGGCTCAAATTTTATCGTTTTGAGGTTGGTTATTGCTTAACTTCCTTCAGATTGAGCTGGGTAGTTAATAAATAAGTGAAACATGCTATGGGTTGGGGAGAACAACTATGGGAATGGTATTTTGAGATTATTATCACTATTGTATGCCCATGTGGGGGCTTATATTCTTGTTTCTATTGATTGGTGATGTTATATATTGCGGGTTGCTCGAGTAGGGGCTTTATTTGACATCATTGGCCTTATTTGTGCATTTAAATGCCTTTATTTTAGATATGATGCTTGTACGGGGGCTTGAATTATTATTATAGGCCTTATTGAGCGTTGGTTGCCTTTATCATGGTAGAAATGTCCGAGTTAGGGGTTGATATGATATTAATGATGTCCTACATGCATATTTATTCCGATGGTGCCTAATTAGAGTTGATATCATGAATTGTGGACATATTGAGTTGATTTCTGGGCTCACTTATATACATATTGAATGGATTGGATATCTTCATACTGACTTTATTGTGAGCATTACATCCTCATTCCATACATATACATTTATGAGATATTGGTACCATTGAGGAATACTATTTTTGAAAAAAAAGAAGACATTTTTATAAAACCCTTCTCTGTGAACACGAGCCGGAGAGATGGATTGAGATTTGAGATATAGTATATGGGTTGAGAACCCCCATGGGTCCTATCTTGGGAGCTGCGAGCTCGGTAGGTGTATACAGAAAGTCACGCAATGAGTTTCACTATTCATCCCATCATCATTGCATTGCATTGCATATGCATCTTGCATGGTTCTTTTGCTTGTCTTGACGTATATTTAGTTTCCGTATACTTTTCGTGTATATCTGTGCTATTTCAAATCAGTATTTTTATTAGAACTGTTAGTGGAGACGGTGTGAGCTACCGTTTGAGAATTTTTCTGCTTGTAGGTGACGTGCTCATAATGTTATTTTACTTGTATTATTTTCTACTTTGCTAGTTGGCCTATGATATCTACTGAGTACAAGTGGACCGTACTCACTCCTACTGTGCCCTTTTAGTGCAGATTCTAGTTTGAGTACTCGTGGTGGCTGATTGTGCTTTTCAAAGACTTTGATCGAGGTACTGGGTTGCTCTAGGGACCAGAGTTGACTTCCGGACCTCCCCTTACCTTTATTATGTCTTTAATTGTTTTCGAGACAAACATTGTACCTTTTCTGTATTCGGATGATGTATTAGATGCCCTACACTTACGACACCACATTTTGGGATTTTATGTTATTTCTTTCAGATTTTCGCTTTAGTTATGTTTGTGTTGGCCTGACTTCGTTCTAGAATTTTCACCTTATTATCATTGTTCTTGCTGAGAATTTCTTTCCCTTTTGAGTGATTGACTTACTTATCAAGGCTGGGCCCCAATAAGTGTTATCATGATCTAGTTTTTCGGTTGTGACATTATTCTACTCTCCAGAAGCACTTATTTTCTTTAATAAGCTTGGCCAAACACTTTAATTTTTTAAAATAAGCACTTTTGAAAAAAAAAAAGTTTGGCCAAACAGACTATAGTCGTTTTTCATTGTTATAATGAAAATATAGCCTCTTGAAAGATACATATGAAAATTCCAAATTATGTGTGAAACCCCTAATAGGAGCATGTGAGTCATGAATTAGTTAAGGAAAAAATGCAAATAGTATTTTTTTCGTCTCAATTTATGTGACATTGTTTGGCATGACACGAAATTTAACAAAAGAAAGGGCGTTTTTTGATTTGTGATCTAAAGCAAGCCATATATATATGTGTGACTACACATTATTTTAATGTTCGTACTCTATGAATCCCCATGAAAACTCTAACATTCAGTTATTGTGGGATAATGAACAAATACTAAAACCATGTGGACAAGGTGCTTGATGAGAAAAAACTCAAAGTAATAAATCTGATCTAATGAAGCATCAATCAGTGACAGATTAAAGATTTTCATTTAAGCGACACAAAATATTCAAAATAAACTCACAAAGAAGCTAAGAAAATTTTATATCTACTTAAAATAGTTTTGACCTTGCTGATCAACTTTTGTGTTGAGATGTCAGGTTTTAATTCTTATCATTTTACTGAATACCTTCTAATAGTTCAATGTTACGGTCTTTGGAAGAAAGGATTTGCATGCCTTACTGCACAATTAAATTTACAAAAAATTTCATGGTCGTTACAATGCCCCCCCCCCCCCCCCCCATACACACACTCAAAATTAGATCACACATAATCATGAATAAATTCAAGTCTATATACATGCATAGTGTAAAGATTTTACACTATTAGAAACCACTTTTACCGTTTAGATTAGGTAATTTGTATTTAACCTTTTTAGTCGTGTGATCACTAATATTTAATTATCTTACAGATGATCTGCTAGACTAAAAATTCATCAGTATTTATAAGTTAAAACTCTTAATTCAACAGTTTCAACTATATATTCTTCCTGAGAGGTCACTAATTAATTATAGCTTATCCATATCCAATTGTTGGAAGAAGGATTTATAAAGACTTATATTATCTAATTAGTGAGCATCTTATGGCAAAATTCGATCATGCTGCTAATAACATATGTTTTGCCATCAAGAACTTTCAGATAAAATTGAGTTTGTTTATAATATTAGTATTTGTGTTTGTCAGATAATTAAAAACAATATATGTTAGTACCTATGACCTCCTACCTAGCTAGGTGCCAATAACTTTATTCACCAAAACCTTAACAAATTTGAAGAAATCATATATCATATATTTTGTTTTGCCTCTGTGCTAAAATCGTGAGACTCAATGTATTTTGTATCTTTTATTTTAGTTGGTTTTTCTTTGTTTTATTTTCATATATTTTTATATATACAAAGTAAATTAAAAAAAAACAACAGATTTCACCAAGATAAGATAAAAATGATAGCCCATAAATCTAAAAATGAGAACTGCCATTAGAATTTACTGAACTTAATTATAAGAGTAAATTACCCTTCAAGAGAGAGCTACAAATACTTTTGTTTAAACTATTATACTGAAACAACATGATGGTATCATGCAATCTCATCGAAAGTTTCAATAGCCAACTCTACTTCTCTTCATGTTTCTTAATTCTCCAAATTTTGAACAAAATGCAACATTTTTTCATACTGCAAAAAGAACGACATAAAGTCAATAATCTATAGAATTTAGGGTATATACACTAATCTATAGAATTTAGGGTATATACACTAACAATATAAAGTTGACATGTATTTTCAACTCGACATTCTCCTTGCACAAATTCTCAAAATAGCAAATAGAGCAAATTCCTTTCTTCAATATTTCTCAGAGTATTTTGTCCTCCATTAATAACATTTCTTTTCCCACCTAAGTTTTTCATTTTCATTCTCTGCTCCCTAAGAATTCTAAGCACCATAAAAACTTCATAAGCCTATAGAATAAATAACAATTTATATGTTACATACACACACACGCAAAAAAGATTTAGCACTGACAACTTTAAATGTTTACACTTTTAGCCTCTTTAAAATATTTATTGAATACGATGTGTTAGATTTGACGGAAACAGTGGGAAAACAGTGTTTAACTATCTTTTTTCTAAATGAGGGAAGAGATACAAAATGGGAAATCGAACATTCACTAACAGGGTGAAGTTCTGGTAGTCAACCAAGTGAGCTACTAAGATTTTTCAAAAATGTTTACCCATAAATATTACAGTAAGAAAGTTCCATCAAATATTAAATAATCAATTCAAAAATAGACACCAAAAAGACAAAAAAAAGAAGAAGCAAAAATTGTACCCAAAAAAGTTGCAAGAAACAAATTGAAAATAAAAACTATAAAAATTATACCTCTAAATGTGAGTTACCGATAATTTTCATTTTCCTCATAGATCACGTCAAATATGATGGATGAAGTTCGGTAAAATTTAACGGAGAATTTAACTTTTGACAAATTTAAAGGATGGAAACTATTTAATGCATACTAGAACTATTTTTATTTGCCGGAGAATTTAACTTTTGACAAATTTAAAGGATGAAATAGTGCATACTTAAACTTTTTCTAATTTTTAATTTTTAATTTTTAATACATTTTACCCATCCACCCCAGGAGGATCAATAGTATTCCCACTTACCCTCTAGCGTGATTCGAATCCTCAACCTACAAATTTATTGGTGGAGATACTTAATCATTTGAGCAAGCCTCACTTTTCATTAAACTATTTTGAACCTACCTCAGGACTATTTTTGTCATCTTATCTTGAGTCAAAAAATGAGCATAGCTAGAAAGAAAAAAGAGGGACTGCCATTTTATTAAAATTAGAGAAAAGTGAGGATGATAGAGATCGATTTTCAAAGGATTTCATCTCAACTATTTTCTATTGGGATTTTAGGCATAATACATAAATAGATTCTCAAACTTGGCCTTAACTTGTAAGTAAGTACTCCAATTTTGGGCATGCACATCTACACATCAATTCATCATCACTGTGTCAATTGAACACTTCAACTTAAAAAATGGTCATCTAGATACCTCTAAAGTTTATGTGTCACATCAGTATTGGGTGTCCACGAGGCACAGTGAGGACGAATTGGAGTGTTTAGTTGCTAGTTGAGATCAAGTTGATGTGTCTATGTAACAACTCAAAACGTCGTTACGTCGAAAGATTGTTCTGGGAAATTTTACGACGGATAAAACTTTCTTACCGGACCTAACAGAAATTAATTCATGGGGAAAAGCGAAACCCAACATAATTGGCTCGAGAATTGAAAGAAATTGGGCCAACCTGCTGCTTACCGCTGCAGCGGTTGATGCAGTGGCCAACCCAAATTTCTTTAAAACCCTCTTTTATTCCAACCTCCTTAGGTCGTCTTTTTCCACCAAAAACACCTAGGGTAAACCCCACACCTAGAGCTATGAGGTTTCAAAGGCCACACTTCATAAGGACAATTTTGAGGCACACCCAGGGAGAACTCAATGCGGGGATGATAACCCCCAAAATACAAAAAGACAAAACAAACACAGAAACTAAAGAAACGATAGAGTTTAAATACGAAAAGATAAAGGATAGAAATAAAGATAGATAGATAGACACAAGAAGATAAGAAAAAAGACAACCGAAGGATATATCAAATCCAACGATCTTCCTTAAGATTACCAACAATCACCTAAAGGGTCGTAACCCCTCAAAACAAAAACTACTTGGCTACTCAAGTGATTTTGACAAAGGGGTAAACCAAAAGAACAATGGTAATTAGGGTTTAGGGTTAGGGTCATAACCCCTCAAAACAAAAACTACTTGGCTACTCAAGTGATTTTGACAAAGGGGTAAACCAAAAGAACAATGGTAATTAGTCAACCACATATGTAAGCCCACATTGGCTCTACATTTCAACAAGCACAAAACCCCTTTTAGTTCAAGAATCACATAATAATTCCCATAGCTAAGTGCAGTATCATAAATAAGGTCATCCCAAGTTAAAACTCCACTCAATGCACTAGCTACCTTCAAAACCTCTTTGTTGGAGTTCTTTCCCTTATATAACTTTGGTCCATCAAATGAATTTTAAATCCTTAAGAAAGACTTTCCATTGTAGGGAAGGAGGCCAACAACCTCAACCAAATTTCGCTTATCGTTTTGACCAAGCACCAAGTTGGGTGTATAAAAAACACCACACTCCAAATGGTCATGGGGGTCAAATGGAAGAATTACCCATGAACATGGGTCGATGCAATACCCATTTTCCCCAAGGGTGCCACTATCACCAAAAGGCATACTCTCTATACTACTATAGGCAATATCAAAAGCAAAGAGAGAGCAGAGAAAGGTGTCACGCAAATTAACTTCGACTAAGGTGTCCTCATGCATATACTCACTATTAGATTCAAGATCATCACCATGAGTATTCTAAAAAATGGAAGCACACAAAGAAGAAGCAGAAGCAATTTTTAAACAAATAACACCTTCTTTTTCAAGGGAAGAATCCTCAAGTAGATACAAACCACCACCAACATCAAGGTGATCAAGACTCAAGTTACCACAAGAATCAAGCAATTCATCCTCATATTCATCAAACAAGGGTAGGGTATCATACAAAGTATCACAACCTAAATCATTTCATAAGAACAATCACTAGTTGGATTTCTCAAATATTCAAGCAAGTCAAATTTATCATCACCCGATTGATCATTCATTTTCAAAAGTGAGATATCACTATAAAAAATGGGATAGTTAGCACAATCTTCACTCAATCCTAAATTTTTAATGAATTTAAAGAAATAGGATAACATGTGAATCTTAAGCATACCACCCTTCCCTTTAAGTACACCAAAATGCACATCAGTAGGTGTCAAGCAAGGAGTGATCTCACTATTTTCAAACAAGACATCTTTCTTTGAGAGAGAATCAACAACCAAAGGTAAGGAGTTGAAGCATGCAAGTTCACTCTTAAAAAGATACATGTCATCTTTCATATCATCTTCATTCACATGATATCTAAGAGCTAAACTAATAATAGGATCTTCACACATGACATGCTCAAAGAATCATTTCCATTCATATGATCAACTCTATCAACATCACCACTAACTTGAGACTCATCAATCACACCACAAACATGCTCAAGTAGTGGATTAGACTCACAAGTAAGTTGATCAATACACGTACCTTCACTAGTTATAGGCAATTCATATGCCAACATAGACTCACCTTGGTTCTCACAATGGTCAACTAGTATGTGAATACTTTTATCACATGGCAATGGAACCTCATTCAAGCTACAAGTGCCAACACTAGGTGGACACAAATTGATCTTACAAGAAAAGTCAATTCAATCATCTATAGGATTAACTACTGTTTGCAAACTCACAATAAGAACTTGATCATCATGCAACATATTGCTATCAAGAGTGTCACAAAGGGAAGACTCATTATGCTCTACATTAGACAATCCACCATTTACACTTACTTGGCTACTAGCCAAATCATAACATCTTAAGTTTAAAGAAGTACAAGAGTTAACATTGTTATCTTGAAGCTTGTTTGGATATTCATTCAAGTTGGACACTCCCATTTTTATGGACCTCAAATGGTTGCTTATTGACCCAAGTTTGTTATCCATAGCATTAAACTTCTCATTCATATCTTGCTTCATACTCATGATAGCCGCCATTAGGGATTCCATGTTAATCTCTCCCGAAGAACCTTGAGTATCATATCCCAGAACCATTGTACCTAGCAAGAAGAAACACTAAACAAAAACAACAATCAAGTTAGAGTTAAGAAATTAACCTCACAATCTCTTGGAGTACACACCTTTGTTTGCCTCACAATTGGATCGACTAGTGTTGAAGATTGCTTATACTTTGGTGGTACACAAGGTGTAGATTGCTACTCTTGATCTGAATAGATTCCTGTCTTAAGAAAGACGAAAGACTCGATTATAAACAAAAAAACTTGAATCTAGAAGTTAACTACGAAATAAAACTAGAAAATCATATAAAGAAAATGAACTAAGAAAGAAAAATGGACTCAAAAACTAATCAATCAACTAAGTAAGGACAATTACCCATTGATAATTGGTTTAGGAATCAAGAAATGAAATAAGGAATCAAGAAATGAAACTAAGAAGATGGAACCTGAGCAAAATGAGTTTCAGAACTGTTGAGGTGTGTTTGAGTGACCTGCCCACGTAGGTGGTGACATGCCCTCGCAGGTGGAGGCGCAGGTCAAACCATGTCATCTGCGTTGGCCCATCTGCGGTTGCAGGTACCATCTGCGCGCTTAAATGGAGGGCGCAGGTACCCTAGCAGATCAGCTGGACACTCTAAATTTTCAGCTTTTTGTGGGCCCTCTTGGATTCCCTTTCTAGAATATTTCCTTTTTCTTTTGGATATTCCTTTGTACTAACACCCAAACACTTTTCTCTTTCTTCCTTTTTGGATCTAACACACCTTTTTGAATATTCCTCTTCAACAAGATATGAATTTCATGAAGAACACCAAGAACATGGATGAACTTTAAAATTTCATATCTTGTTCGTTTTAGCTCGGAATTCAATAAAATTTGAAATCTAGGCTCTCTTTGATATGAGGAACAATCCCCAATACTGTTTAACCCTCAAATCCAAGCCAAAATTTTCAGATTTTCAAACCCATTTGAAACTTCTTCAAGCTCCAAACTCAAAAATGGTGGATTCTCCAAAAACCTGTCCACTCAACTCCAAATTTTAGATCTAGTGCCCTTTCGATATGGGGAATACTTTCTAGTACACCTTACCCTTCAATTCCAATCCAAATTTAGTAGATCTAAGAACCCACTTCCCTTTTCTCAAGAACTTCAAGCTCAACAATAGGGTTTTCTTCAAATCTACTCAAATCAAACCCAAATTTTCAGATTCTGACTCAAATAACACTAGAGGAAAACAAATCTAGTGTAGAAACTGCAAGAAAACTCAAAAACACAAAAATATTTTTTTGGGATTTTCTCAAAAATGATTCTTTTTGATTTTCTAGATAACAAAACCCAAGATTGAATTCGTGGGAACGATCAAGCTCAACTCTGATACCAAATGATAACCCCTAAAATATGAAAACACAAAACAAACACGAAAACTAAAGAAATGATAGAGTTGAAATACGAAAAGATAAAGGATAGAGATAAAGATAGATAGATAGACACAAGAAGATAAGAGATAGGACAACCGAAGGATATATCAAATCCAACGACCTTCCTTAAGATTACCAACAAGCACCTAACTCTTACGATAACCTTAAGGAAATCGTAACGCACTTACAACCACCGTTTCTAAACAAAAGTCAACACAAGATTTTCCAAGCTCTCTCAAGAGTCATAATTTCAATATTCATCAAAAACTAAGGAAATGAAATGGATAAGGAACCTATTTATAGTATTTGCCTTTGCACAAATAATCTATTACAAAAATAGTCCAAAAGTGGCTATTTCAAAAATAACTCACAAGGGCTCTCTTTATTCCTTATGCCATGCTTCCCTTGGTTCCAAGCTATCATCCATATGTGGTATTGCTCGAGTTTGAGCTCAACAAGGGTCCTTTAAACATGTCCTTGTGGCCTTAATATCTTCATGGCTTGAATTCCTTAGTGTTGTCTTTGAAATATAGGCCAAGAAAGGTTGACGCCAATTTGACTTGTATCAGGGGAGATGCTTCGCACGTGTGGGACAACTTCCTCCTCTCAATAGCAGTGTAATTCAGCTACGAGGTAGGTTATAGTTAAATTATAATAGACTTGGGCTAGATGCATGTAATAGTGATAGTAATATCAGGAGTTTTCATGCCTTAGGACTTCGGTCACGGTGTTTGGATGGACAGAAATGATGATAATCGATTTAAGCTTAAATATTGTGGTAAATTGTTGTTGAACTCTGTTGGTGTGGTATTCATGGATAGAAAATCCATAGACTTGCATTGGGAAAGGGTAAGGAAATGTAAGTGCGAAATAAGGAATAATTAGTTAAACTACTTAAGTTCAAGCGTCATCACAGTTAAATTAAGTAGACAGGATGACTGAAGGGCAGTCTAACATTAAGGTACGTGAAAGGGTAAATAGTTTGATAAATGTCGATAAAAACCAAGGATAAAGGTATCAAGGTCAAATATTAGTATTTCGAGTGGAGGTGCTAGTAAAGGGCACGAGAAAGACTCAAACACATGAGTATGCATCAGAAAAAAGTGGTTGGTATTGTCGTCCAATAGCATCCTTATGAATTAATTGAAGGTATGTGTGTATATATATATCTATATATATGTATAAACAAATCTCAAGCCGACCGGAATAGAGGGTAGAAGTGTTGAGAGTGATTTGATGCTGTGAGGGTCGGTACATGTATCGAGATAGATTGGTGCCTCTATCGTGATATGAAAATTGAATATTCGTAATTATTTTTGGGCACTACTGTCACGATCTAAACCCACTGTGAGTGGAACCCACACTAAACTCCCGGTGGAAGAACCAACCAAAACCATAAGTCAATCAACACTTAGCCCAAAAATAGGTACTTAAACCTATTTCCATTAAATAAGAGCAATTTCCAATAACATAACGAAATAATGCGGAAAAATAATCTCCTAGGAACTGAAAATCTTTGTACCAAAACTCTATCAAATATCAAAAGAGGAGATGTATCCCCAAAAACTAATGAAATGTCTGAGTTCGAAACAAAAGGACCAGAAAATAGTAGAAGAATCCATGGTAGCCCAAAAGATGCAGCTCACCCTTGAGTTCGAATGTGATCCAAGTTACAACTGAGGTCTCATAACAGTCGCTGGAATAAGCTCAACACTTAACAAAAAGAAGAGCTATCTCATCGGCCAACCCAAAATGAGAAATATGGACACATAACCAAAATATAGTACAATAAGACAACCATAATCCCTATCATACAGCTATCTTTCAAGTTCATAATACTTAACCTTGTAACAAGTACAACATTATGTTTAGTCAAAAGAGTCAATAAGGATAACCAGTCAAATCAACTAGGGCCAACATTAAGACTCCAAGTTAACCACCATGACGCAACCATCATATAATCCATGTACAATTCATACAAGTAATAGACAATATAGATCCATGTCATACCATGCAAACAACCCAGACCACTCAAGGATTCTTAATAACAACAACAATAGCAATAACATGCATCCCACTTTACACAAGTAACTAATGAAATTGAAAGTACATAATCCCCGATTCACTCAAGGAACCATCACACTCACCTGTACCTTGTACATATATGCTAAGGGTCTTATGTGTGAGCCCACTAGTCATGACTTACAGGGGATGAGTCCTTGTCCATGTACCAAATCCCAGACATCAAGTGCCTGCCAACCTTATATCACCAATCCCATGGAGATGTCCAAATATCGGTACATTCTACAATAATGACAGATATCACAACAATCACAACCACAATGATAACAGAAAAACACTTGTAAAATCCAACAAATTTTCATACAGGTTCATTGCATGCGATTAACACTTAGGATATCAAACAATCATTCACTAACCAATACTTAGAGTTAGTTATCATATACATATAAAACAAATTGGGTTTCAACTACATTAAAACCATCACCTACCTCAATCCAAGCTTGCACCACTTAATTAAGCCTGAGCCTTGCCTTTTCGTTTAATTTCTGCTTGGTCATGGTCTAAAAACATGAACATAATAATAATCAACAAAATGACCTACCATGTCAAGGATTACAACCTAATCCCTAACCCCCAAGGCCAAATTCATGATTATTCCCCCCGTTCTAGGTTTTTTCTACCACAATTCACCTTAAACCTACCAATTTCATGATTACATTAGTAAATTATTAACATGCAAGAGTAAATTAAAGATTAATTACTAAAACCCTAAGGTTTTACATCAATTTTACCCTCTTGCATTAGAAAATTTGCTAAGTCAAGCATAAACCCTCCCCAAAACCCGTAAACTAGTGATTCTAAGGTTAATTAACCTAAAACTAGTTAATGGGTATTAAATACTTATCTTTACGATGAAAATCATTGTAAAACTGATGAAAATAGCCTAAATTGCCAAATACCTTCCCCCAAAATGAGTTTAGAATAATAAACCCTTTTTAGGGAAATTTCTACATTTACAGTGATTTATCCCGCTGTAACGACATCACCCGCTATAGCAGGATTGACCAGTGTTAACTTCTGCCATAGCAGGAATTTTTTTTCTATAGAGATATGCCACCCGCTATAATGGGAGTGGCGAGGTAGAATCTCAGAAATCCTCTCAGTTTTGCCATTTTCACAACACACCCTCAAGCCATGATATCCCGGACTAACCTCTTTATGTCAAGTTCGATATCTGGAGTTCTACTCACCCGAATTTACTTTCGAAAGAGCCTAAGGATTCCTGATCGAGTTAGCTAACATAAAATAAAGCTAAACTTTAATATATTTACCCAATTTATTCCCGTATTGCCCTAGACCATACCTCACTCCAATTTCATTTAAAACTAGCCTAGCCTATAATTTTTAACTTTCATTTCGGGGAAAAACTTAACGCAAAATTTTGTACAACTGACTCACCCGTTACAACAGAGAAGGATCATTACAATAGATACCGATTTACCCCGAATGATCAAAGCAAGAAAATAAGCCAAGTCAAGAAGAGAAAAAAAAGTACTTGTATCTTTAAACAAGTGAGGGTACTTGTCCCGTATGTCCCTCTTGGTTTCCCAAGTAGCTTCCTCTATCGAACAATGCTTCTATTGTAACTTCACTGATCAAATTTCCTTTGTCCTCAATTTTCAGACGTTCCGATCAAGAATAGCAACCGGCTCCTTCTCGTAAGTAAGGTCTTTATTTAACAAAATTGAATCCCACTTAATAATGTAATCCCCATTCCCATGATACCTCTTAAGCATGGATTCATGGAACACTGGATGGACCCCTGACAAGCTTGGCGGTAATGCCAATCTATATGCTACTAGAACCATATCCTCAAGAACCGCAAATGGAGAGATATACCGAGGGCTAAACTTGCCCTTCTTGCCAAATCTTATGACTCCTTTCATAGGAGACACTTTCAACAAAACTCATTCACCAACCTTGAATGATATGTCCCTTACCTTACGGTATGTATAATCTTTTTCCCTGCTCTGGGTTGCCAGTAATTTAGCTTGGATGAACCTCACCTTTTCCTGAGCTTCCTTTACCAAGTCAGTTCCCAAAGGCTTAACATCACCAGTCTCAAACCACCCTATGGGCGATCTACACCGCCTCCCATAGAGTGCCTCGAATGGGGCTATATCAATGCTAGAGTGAAAGTTATTGTTGTATGAAAATTCACACAATGATAAGAACTTGTACCAATGGCCCCTAAAATCGGTCACACATGCTCTCAACATGTTCTCAAGCACCTGAATCATCCTCTCCGACTACCCGTCCATCTGAGGATGAAGGCTGTGCTAAAAAAAAGTTGGGTGCCCAACTCTTCATGCAACCTATCCCAAAATTTAGAAGTGTAGATCATATTTTTATCTAAAATGATAGAATGTGGCACCCCATGCAACCTCACTATCTCCTTAACGTAGATCTTGGCTAACTGCTTAGAGTTGTAGTCCACTCTAATTGGAATGAAGTGAGCTAATTTTGTTAGCCTATCCACTATGACCCAAATCGAGTCATGCTTTCCCAAGGTCTTAGGAATACCTACCACGAGGTTCATAGCTATCCGTTCCCACTTTCACTTGGGAATGGGCATCCTCTGAAGCAAACTTGCATGCCTTTGATGTTCATACTTTAACTGCTGACAGTTATGACATTTGGATACAAACTCTACTATGTCTCTTTTCATCCCAGGCCACCAATAAAGTTGTCTCAAGTCACGGTACATCTTGGTTGCACTTGGATGAATCAAATATCACAAACCATGAGCTTTAGCAAGCATATTTTGAATCAAATAACCAATCTGGGTAACACATATTGATAACGCTCAAATACACCCCAGAATAGAATGTAGGCATTCGTTAGCAATATAATTACCCAACTTGGAGTCGGGGTCGAATCCACGAGGAATGAATGCGGTAGCTTTCACCTCTAAGTTTTATAAGCAACTAATGCTAACACGTGATGCTATGAAAATAATATAGAAAAGTAAGTGGGGGGAGTTTTATCATGTATTGATTTGTAACTGTTTAAACTTTTATAATTTGAGACACACAACTTCAAGATTAGAGACAAGGAATTAAAACCAAGAGTATAACAAGACTTGGGGTTATGCCATCATAAGAGTGAAATTGTGTATGAGTGCAGTGAATACTTGACTATAGTTAGCTAAGGGCTATGGGTAGGTTAGATTACAGGTGCTTAGTGTTGATTTTTCAATCAAACACCAAGGTTTCACAATTGGGTTCTTTCGAACACCTCAAATGTGCAGCTTATACAACCAATCCACGACCTCAATTGACATCCTTACGTCTAAGAGATGCTATTAAATGACACACGTCAAGTTATTGTTCAAGCCCAATCCTCACTCTTATCTCCTTTGTCAAGGATGATAAGGGTTCTATAGTTAGTTAGAGTGTGCAACCTCTAACTTGAATGATAACATGGAATGAGATTAAAACACATGACAATTCTCTAAACAATAATCAAATAAACAAGACCCATACACTTGTCACACCTTATTTAAGCATAACCCCAAGTAGAGAAATTAGCTACTCATAGAAGAAGATAGAAGATAATTACCCAAGTTCTCTTCCCAAACTTCCATGGAATTCAATTGCTTACAAGAATTTTTTTCGAAATCAATGCAAGAATGTAGGAATATAGCTTGTCTCTCTTTAGGGTTCACTCCTCTTTTCTCTCTCTCTCTCTCTAAGAATTCCCCAAAAGATCCCTTTAGAACTGGAAAAATTACATTTTATAATCAAAAATTTGTGTCCAGACAAATAACAGAAATGCCACTGCACTAGCCATCTGCTAGCGCAGGTTCCAGTGCAGATGGATGACCTGCGCGCGCAGGAGGCTAGCGCAGATGACACTGCCTCTCGCTGCTCAACTCCTCAGTCGGCCATCTGCGTGCGCATCTCCTGACCTGCGTGCGCAGGAGGCTAGCGCAGATGGCTCTGCATTGTGCTGCTCCGCTCCTTAGTTAGCTGCCTGCGTGCGTATCTCCTGACCTGCGTGCGCAGGTCGTTGTTAGTCTCCCAAAGGGTTAAATCAAGCATCCTTTCTTCAATTTATTTGAACTCCCATTGACTTGCATGATTAGCTCGGGCTCGAATTCAACCATTACCTGCATATAAGAGCCATATAACATGAGAATTTATATCAAATCAATGCGAATTTCAAGATAACCCAAGCTCAAAGGTATTAAGAATTGGGTAAAATGTCTAACTTATCACATAACCACCCTTTAAACCATAATTCTCCACACATGTCAAGTGTGGCATCTGAAGCCTCACCACACACCACTTTGTTATGGAGTTTGTTCAATTTCTCATCCTTAAATTGTTTGGCCTTGATTTCATCAAGGAATATTGACTTTACCTCAACACTAGCCAACACTCCACCCTTTTTTGAAATACCAAACTGTATAAACTGCGATGCTAGATCTTGAACTCCCTAGCCAAGGATCGCCTTGACACCTTCAAATAGGCCAAACTGCCCATACTTACCGCTTTCCGTCTCAATGCATCTGCCACCATATTGGCCTTGCCCGGATGATACTGGATGGTCATATCATAATCCTTCAACAATTTAATCCATCTCCTCTGTCTCAAATTTAGATCCCTTTGTGTGAACACATGCTGCAGGCTACAATGTTCTATGAATACCTCACACTTGACACCATAAAAGCAGTGTCTCTAAATCTTAAGTACAAACACCACTACCGCCAACTCCAAGTCATGAGTTGGGTAATTCCTTTAATGAGGCTTCAACTACCTTGAAGCATAAGCAATGACATTCCTGTCCTGCATCAACACAACACCCAAACCCAAAAGTGAAGCATCACAAAATACAACAAAATCCTTACCTTCAACCGGTAATGAAAGAATAAAAGTTGTAGTAGTCAAAAGTGTCTTGAGCTTTTGGAAGGTCTTCTCACACTTATCCAACCATACAAATGGCGCCTCCTTCTAGGTCAACTTAGTCAAGTGAGTAGTAATAGAAGCAAAATTCTTGACAAACCTGCGATAGTAACCAGTAAGACCCACAAAGATCCTAACCTCAGTCATAGAGCTAGGCCAAACCTAACTCTTAACCACCTCAATCTTCGGGGGATCTACCATCACCCCTTTATACGAAACCACATTCCCTAAAAAGGCAACTGAAGACAACTTAAACTCATATTTTGAGAACTTTGCATACAACTGCTTCTCCTTCAAAATTCCCAAGACAATGCGAAATGGCCGCCTGTATGCTCCTCCTTGCTCTTGGAGTAAACCAATATTTCATCAATAAAAACTATCATAAAAGAATCAAAGAAAGACTTAAAAATAACACTCATCAAGCTTATAAAGGTCGTCAGCGCATTGGTCAGCCTAAATGATATCACTAGGAACTCATAATGCCCATATCGAGTCCTAAAAGCTGTCCTAGTTATATCCTTTAGCCAAATTTTTAGCTGATGGTAACCCAACCTCAAGTCAATCTTAGAGAATATCGAAGTACCCTATAACTGGTCAAACAGATCATCTATACGAGGCAAAGGGTACTTATTCCTGATGGTAACCTTGTTTAACTGCCTGTAATCAATGCACATCCTCATGCTACCATCTTTCTTTTTAACGAACAACACTAAATCACCCCAAGGTGAAGCACTGGGATAAATAAATCCCTTATCAAGAAATTCCTATAACTAATTTTTGAGTTCCCTTAATTCCCTCGGAGCCATGTGATACAGAGGAATAGAAATTGAACGAGTGCCCGGCTCTAAATCAATACAAAAATCAATATCCCTATCCGAAGGCATACCAGGAAAATCCATAGGAAATACCTCCTGAAACTCAGAAACCACAGGAACAGACTCAATAGAAGGGAACTCTGCACTAACTTCCCAAAGATGAGCCAGGAAGGCTGAACACCCCTTCCCCACTAGCTTTCTAGCTTAAACAAAAGATATGATTTTCATCAGCTTAGACTTATACACTCCCTCCCACTCTAGTTTACTTATACTCGGCATTTCTAGAGTCACTGTCTTAGCATTGTAGTTCAAGATAACATGATATGGAGACAACCAAGTCATACCTAAAATAATGTCAAAATCCAGCATGTACAAAATAATCAAATCTACACAGGTATGAAAAACCATAGACAACACAGAGAAAGCACGATAAACATGGGTCACCACGATAGAATCTCCAACCAGAGTAGAAATATACATAGGAGATTCAAGAATATCACAAATCAATTTCAGGCCTAAAGTAAATCTAATAGATACATAAGAGTAAGTGGAACCCAGAGCAAATAAAATAGAAGCCATCCGATCACAAACGAGAATAATACCTATAATAACAGCATCATACGCCTCAGGCTTGGTCTTGCCTGGAAAGGCATAACAATGAGATCTATTATAAAGCTGGGTAACCTCTCTAGCTAGCTGCACTCTACCCTTCCCTGCATTACCATTACCTCTGTTTCCACAACAATCTCCCTGATTATTACCCCATCTACCCAGTGGACGACCCTTATTGCTGCCACTTCCACCTCTACCTGCTGGAACCACAACCTTGGTCTACTGCTATGCCACATTCTTTGGCATGAAGTCTTATACTTGTGTACTAATAACGTGAGTGTCCTAAATGATTTTCATGGTAAAAGATACACAGTGACAGTGTACAATTTCGACTGTAATTAATAGCCGCCCTTTTTCCTACTGCCCGTGGTCTTTTATCATACATTTATACCTAATTTCATTTGTCTCTTGTTTTACATATGGTTACTTTATGCCTTACATATTTAGTAAATTCTTTGGTACTGATGTCCCTCATGGGGAATACTGTGTTTCATGCCACAAGTTCAGGTATTCCAGCTAGTAGATCTCTCCAATAGAAGCACTAGATACTCAGCAGCTTTTGGTGAGCTCCAGATTGATTCGGGGCTTTGCTGAGTCTTCAAAATATATTTTGTTATTGTATTAAAGTAAAGGGTATGGTGGGGTATTGTCCCGACTTAAGCTATGTTGTCTTTCTTTTAGAGGCTTTGTAGACTAATGTCAAAGTAAAGCGTAGTGGTATCTTGTTTCTGTTAATTGAAGCCACAACGACTAAGTCACATACATTTGTTTTGGCCCTATTTATGCTGGTATTTTATCAAAGTATCCTACCTATACTTGTCAAAGCTTCATAATTGCCAAAGTTGCATATACAATAAGCACAAGTCATAAGTTGGTTCTCTCGGGCCTTTAGGGCATTGGGTGCCTATTTGTCTCAATAGGATTTGAGTCGTGATAATATATTTATTTTATCCGGGTTTTTCACATATATTTTAGGAGTCTTTTTCAAGTACATCAGGAAAAAGATATCTACCATCATATTAATTCTCCTAATATCTGTTACCATATATTTAGGAGTCCTTAAGTTTAGATGGTATTATAATTATAATTACACCTTTTGTCAAGACCCAATTAACCAGATAGCGAGGACACCTATTCTTATCCACCTAGATAGGAGAACCCTTAGCACCCATGTATAAACATTCAAAAGTTATAAAAGAAAACATTAAACCTTTATTTGTTACAGTAAAATCGGCTACAAATCTTCAATACAAAATGGAATTACTCTATCCCAAAGATCTAGTCTAGACAGGTACAAAATCTACTACAAGAATATCCAAAATATAATGACAGCTTCCACAGGAGAGGCAAAAGATGAAGGCCGTTGGAGATTTCTGCCGCATCAAGCAAGAAATACCAACTGATCCTGAAACTAGACTATACCCCTGAAAAAGGTTATAGTAAGAGAGTATCAGTACAACCATATATACTGGTAAGCATCATCGGCCGACCCAAATTATATCACATAGGAAAAACATAAATATCTAAAGTAAAACATTCACTTAACAATTCGTCAGCCAAAATATCTTCCATACCTCCCTTCTTTACCTCCCTAATACACACTCTCATTGTTGGAACCTCACTTAACTCTTAATAATTACACTAATCCACAAGTCCACCACTACACAATATTCAACTCTAAGCATAACTTCTCAGCCCTCCGCCACCTCTAGTTATTCCATTTATACTCATTTTATTATAACTCAACTACAATAACCACAACAGGTTCCAACCCTTTAGTATTCATTGAGTTAAAATCAACAATGTCATACTTTCAAAATACCTACCAATTAAGGGCCACACATGCATCATAAGAACACACAACTCATCAGTTATAAATAGATACGTTCATGTAACACTTAGATTGTACACTTTGACTTAGTCTTTCTCGACAATACCTAATAATTAGGACAAATATTATTCAATACAAAATCCAACAAAACAACACCATGTCTAACAACAAGAACCAAGTCAATACCGAGATTAAAAGCCATAAACAAGTTAAAACCATTACCAACAGCAATAAGCTCAGCTTTACCACCATTACTCTTTTCAATAGACTTCAATAATTAATTACACAATACAATTATGTCAATAGCTTGGACAACTCATGGATCTAAATAAAAACAAAAAATTCAACTGATTCACTCAAGGAACCTGTAATGACCCTTTCCATTATTACAGGTAAGTCTAAAATATAAAAATTTGGGCTATGGTTTTCCCTCGAACTGAGAGATAGAAATTTTAGGCGAGGCTCGTCTTGGATAAAATTCGAGTAAGGTATGGTGTAAGGAAATTCAAGAATGGATTAGGTAATTGTGAAAATATTTAACATATTTTTATGTTAGCTAAGACGATAAGGAATCCATAAAATCTTTCAAAAGTGAATTAGGGTAAGTAGAACTCCCGATATCAAACTTAAAGTAAAAGGGTTAGTTTGAAATGTCATGGTTTGAGGGTGCATTACGAAAAAGGCAAAACTAGGAGTAATCCCAAATTTCTGCCGCGCCACACCTGCTATAGCGGGTGGTAGGCTGCTATGACTATGCCGCTATAGTAGAATAATTCCTGCTATAGCGGGAGTCAAAGTCGGTCAATCCCACCATAACAGGTGGATTCTGCTCTAGTGGGATAAAGATGCTATAGTGGGATATACACAGATTTATGCAGAAAAATACCCCAAAATATTTCATTATTTCAAAACTCATATTGGGAAGGGCTAAAGCAATTTTGGGCAAATTTCACTCAGTTTTCATTCAAACTCTTCGTAAAGGTAAGTGATTCCTTTCGTTAACTCGTAGTTTGATAGTCAACTACTAGAATCACTAGTTTACGGGGTTTTGGGGATGATTTGACTTAACCTAGCTAACTTTCTAGTGCAAATAAGTAAATTGGGTAGAAAACCCTTGGGTTTTGCTAAAGATTGCTAATTTACTTTTGTATGTTGATAATTCACTATTGTAACCATGAAATTGATAGGATTAAGGTGGAATTATGGTAGAAAAACCCTAGAATAGGGAGAATGATCATGAAGTTGGCCTTGGGGTTTCGAGATTAGGTTATAATCCTTGATATTGTAGGTCATTTGGTTGATTATGTGTTATATACATATTTTTAGACCACAATCAAGCCGAGGTTGCAAGAAAGGGCAAAGCTTAAGTTCGTAAGAGCATTTCGGGCTTGGATTGAGGTAAGTGATAGTTTAATATAGTTGAAACACAAATTGTTTTATATGTGCATGATAAATGTTCCTTTGTACTGCTTGTTATAATGTATGTTCAAGGCAAAAAAATGACTATTTGCTATCCTAAGTGTTAATCACATACGTACAATGAACTTATATGAAAAGCTAGTTGGTTTTTACAAGTGTTGTTTCTGTTATCATTATAGTTGTGATTATTATGATATCTATCATTATTATGGGATGTACCGGTAATTAGACATCTTCACGGGATTAGTTGATATAAGGTTGACAGACACTTGATGTTTGAGATTTTGGTACATGGACAAGAACTCATCCCCTGCAGGTCATGGCTAGTGGTAGACCATAAGACCCTTAGCATGTATGTATAAGGTACAAGTTAGTGTGATGGTTCCTTGAGTGAACCAGGGATTATATGTTTACTTATTATATTGGCTCCTTGAGTGAACCGGTTTTATATGTTTACTTGCTATATTTGGTTTCTTGATGTAAACCAAGATTCATGGTTATTGCCATAATTGTTGTTGGAATAGATCCTTGAGTGGCTCGGGTTTAATTGCAAGGTTGGTATAACACTATGTTGTCTATTTACTTATGTAATTGAGACATGTTTGGTACAGTTAAATTAGTCATGGTTCTTGACTTGGAGTCTTGTTGGTAGTTATGGTCTTGACTTGACTTGTTGTCCATATTTACTTGTATTGACTGAATTTTATGATGTTATTGTATGAGGTTAAGTGCTATAAACTTGAGGTAGGGATACATGGTAGGTGTTCATGGATGTTGTTACTTTACTAAGTTATGGTTACTTGTTCCTATGTCTCATTTTGGGTTGGTCGATGACCTTACCAGTACACTGTTGTTTCTTGTGTACTGATACTACACGTGCTCTTCTTTTTGTTAATTGCAGAGCATTTTGTGGAGACTATTTCAATACCTCAACTGTAGAGTGGATAGCATTCAAACTTAAGGGTAAGCTACATCTTTCGGGATTCCATGAGTTCTTTATGTAGTTTATGGTTCATTGTTTCAGACTTAGACATTTTCAGTTATTTTGGGTTGAACCCGTTTATTTACATTTGTAGTGTTTTGGAATAATGACTTTCAGATTCTAGGGCACTGTTAGGTGTTTGGTTATTTCTACAGAATTATCAATTAGATTGTTGACGACATTATTTAATTAATGCAAAATAGCTAGTTTGCCTTATTTTGGCTAGGTGTTGGGTTTCCAAATTTTAGTGTTAGATGGTTTTCCCACTGGGAGTTAGTTTGGGTGCAAAACATGGCGGGTTGGGTCGTGACAAAGTTTGTATCAGACCCCTAGGTTTATTGATCTCATTGTACAAAAATAGGTATAGTAGAGTCTAGTGGAATGGTACAGAGACGTCTGCATTTTTTCGAAAGGCTATAGGACTTTAGGAAACTATAATTTCTTTCTTTTTTCATGCTATAACTTGATTCCAATTGGTATCTGGTGATCCAAATTGATATCTGATTCTCTTCATTCTTTTGTCCATAAATGGTGAATAGTAGAGCAGATAGAACCAGAGCTGCAACCCCCAAACCAGCAGCTCCAGCTGTGGAACTGGTGATGTCGCCCAAATTACACCTCCAAGAAAGTATAAAGTGGTCATTGAATCAAATATAAAGCCCAACAAGGTTGGGGTCAATCCCACAGAGAATAGGCCAAAATTTAATCAACTATGTTTATCTGAGTAACTGGCAAATAAGTAAATAAGTAAAAAAGGGGTTTTTATAAAGTAAACTAGTAGTCGTTTGCTGAGGTTGAAATCAAGATGAGAAAAGAACTAGGATTGTGTTACCCAATAACTTCATAACTTCATCGGTTGTACGTACTTGGTGTTCTTTTTAGGTATCCAGCAAGTTGAATCGATAGGCTAAGTATCATCTAACCGACTTTGTTACACCCCTTATAGATGACTATCCTCAAGCACAAAGGTTAATGCGTCATGAGTGTTGCTATGTTTCCCCCTATCAATGATCCCAATATAGCCTTTCTCGTATCACAGCTCAAGGCTGATTAAATGAAGATAACTTCGAGTCTTGTTGAATTACTAGTCCTATCCTACTACCCTTGCTATAGTACAGGGTAGATACAGGATGAGTCCCAATGCGTGCACTTATCAGAAAGCAATCAATTCAGAAGAAACAACAATACTTGCCCTAATACCCTTCGAGACACACCTTGTACTTCGAACTCTACTTCGTTAATCCGCTATGGTTCCCACAATCCTAGCTTTGGGGTTTAGTTACTCATAATTGTATGAACAAAATAAGAATTCATAGATGAAAACATAAATTGAAACATACAAGAATGAATAAGCTTCGTAAATCTCAACTTTAATTAAAACCCTAAAAGTGATGTTTGTTCTTCAAAGAACAATAATATGTCTTGAAAGTAATCAAAGAACGTCCACTAAAACAAAAGACCTGTAATGGGTATTTATAGACATTAGAAAAACTATCCTAAACAAAATAGGAGTACAAGAGTCGACATTGGCTACGATCTAAATGACGGGTCATCTGGTCAGACGACTCATCATCGTCATTTCTTCTTTCACCTTTGTATCTTCTTTTTTTATGCTGGTGATGACTCATTTAGTCACCCTACGAGTCATAGGGTGACTCGTTTCCCCTGAGACTTCACTTGCATCTTCTCATGAATTTTCCTCTTTTGCTCAGAATGACTTGACATGACGACACATCACGTGAACCTACGGGTCGTAGCCTCCAAGCATCCTCTATGTGTCCTTCAGCTTCACCTTTACTGGCGTCATGATGATTACTCACTACGAATAGTCTAGACAAGCTATGATTTGTAGTATCCCAGCCATAGCCACTTTCTTCAAGTTCCCAAATATTTCTGGTCACACAATGACTCAAGCAACGAGTCATACTATAACCCAACGACTCATTGTCCAGTCAACATTTCTGGTATAGAATCCTCTTCATATTTCATAATTCACCTCGTGACCCTTTTGTCCTACAACACTTAACAAACCACATCATATCCAACAAAATGCTCCTTTAAACTTGCAAATATCCCATGTTTTAAGCATCTTAAGTGCCGTAAATCCACGTCATATCAACACCCTCAACTTAGAATGTTTGCATGTACTCAGGCAAACAAACTACCAAAAATATCTAGACGCTTAACCTAGAGCAATATCAGGTTCACTACGACAGTCAATCTTTTTAACACATGCATGCAAACTCTTTTAAAGCGTGTTCAATACCCTCCAGTTTTTTCAAAACACCCAATGCAGTGTATATGCTATATAAGTATTCAAACACAAAAGGATCAGGATATGGTAATACATTGTACCTGGGCAATCTATCACATTGACCAATACACTACCTACACACAAGCAACAACTAGACTACAACCCCTATGTCCTCACAACAAAGAAATCCTGAATCTCTCAGAATATGCATTGAAATCTAACACCAGTACTAAATCAAATCTCTCACTCTTACAAAGAAGTCCGGTTGTGTGCGTTTGATACCATAGGCTTGCCCTTATTTTCTGCGCTTCAACTTTCGGATTGTCGGGTTAGGATCACTATAGGTTTTTCTAGGCTTGTACATTTGGGTACAATGACTTATTCCTCCTTTGAACTACACTATTTTTGGCTCGACTTTTCCTATTCTTCTTTACTTTCCTCCCTTTTCTCCAATTATTCCATTTTCTTGTAGGACCTCGGGTGCGGCTTTGTTTTCAAATAATTTTCTATATATATATATTTTTTTTTTCTTATCGCACCCACGTCTTATTTCTTTCTTTTTACTACTTAAACTTCATACCTATTTTTACGCACCCCTACACAATAGCCACCCTCAACTTAGATGATTTGCCTGAGTTGAGGTACACAGTGTCCAAGTAGGGACCAGGGCCAAAGAAGGTTTATTATAAAATGGGAAGGTGTTATGGGTAGTTTCAAGAAACAGGCTAAGGGTCAAAGTTTAGGTTCAAGGGATGCAATGTTATTTGGTAGGACATTTAGGCTGAAGTGGGCTAATCAAACATGGCCTATGATCCCTTCCTAACCTTTAATCCTATAGTTTTTAGAGAGACTAACCGGGAAAGTTCTAGATCGCACACACACCGACTAGGTAATACATCTCACTCACTCATGGCTCAGGGCTTTTATCTAAGTATCTACCTATTCAGTTCATGCAAGGTCGGTCAGGTTGTCCCATTTACAATCCTAATGCCATATCTAGATGCTACCATCAATTTCAGTACAATCTATTCACACACTACATCACAAAAACATATTTTCAGAGGGGTATCATTTAAATTCAATTCAAAATAGGTAAGCATGCTTGATTAAGCCAGACTGCATCAAGTTCTCTTTTATTACTCTAAGTTACACTACAATGACTAAACATAACACAATAACACATAAGAACATAAAACACCTAAACATGCCCGCTCTAACTATGATAGCACAACCAAGGGAAAAGAAACACGACAACTAAAACCCTCAGCTATGATATACCTCCACCCCCAACTTTGAAATCATGCAATGTCCCCATTGCATGAAATTACATAAAAAAATAAAACCTAAGGTAAAGGGCCATACCTGGGGTGCTCTAGGCACCGATGGAACTCGGGTCAAGTGGTGATGCGGCTGGATCCCCCACAGTAACATCAACAGTAGTGGCCTTGGCTGTGGCCGTGGCACTCACAATCTTATAGGCCCCAATAGTGGTAGGGTCACTCAAAGGAACAGATATGGGGGTCATCTTCGAACCCCCTCCTATAGTCTCACCCTTCAAAATAACACTCGCGGAGGTATCCTCAATAGCTCTCTCCTTCCTTCTTCTCTTTTTTTTTTTAGATCTCTCTCTCCTTGTACCCTGGTCAGACACATCCTCCCTCGACCTCTTCCTAGGCTTAAAACTTCCATCCTCCTCCTTATCGTCATCTAGCTT
The DNA here is from genome assembly GCA_031232105.1 of Capsicum rhomboideum. Lineage (NCBI taxonomy): Eukaryota > Viridiplantae > Streptophyta > Magnoliopsida > Solanales > Solanaceae > Capsicum > Capsicum rhomboideum. The sequence continues at coordinate 97,563,013 of CP124711.1, read as the reverse complement.
AATCTGCGGAATAGTAGAAGTGTAGAATGGGGTGACAAGTGAGGAAATATTAACCTTAATAGATGCCGTGGAAGGCATAGGTGGTTGTGGAGGTGGAGGTGCCAGATCAACTCTATTAGCTAAGGCTTGGAGCGCTTCCCTCAACTCGATCAACTTTGTCCGGATAGAAACCATGTCAGGTGGCTGGAATGCATCAATTCTGGTCATAAACCAACCATCCATACTATCCATCCATGTCTGAAAAAATCGTACATCCGCTCAAATCTCATCATCAACATGGGGCTTTACCCCTACTTCTAAGTTCCAAATTCGGGCATCATGTAAGACTTGATTCCTGAGAATCTCCTCCAACTGAGCCGTTGAAATCAATGTATATCCTTTCAAAACCAATGTCCTAGGCTGTGAACCTATTAAAGCAAAAGAATGTGAAGCACCCACATCGAAAGATGAAGGTATATCACCACTCGGGGCATTCTGACCTACCTCTAGAATCCCCAAACCTCGAATCGAGGCTACTGGGTTGCCCATGTGCTTTACATGGCCAGGTCTGCAGGCTTAGTGGGCTGGAGAAATTTTTCCACTAGTAAAATTTGTGACACCTCCGTATTTTGCATCAGCTGAGTAACCAAACATAGGCACGAAAGGTTGGAGTCGCTCTCCAAGGCTATGTCTCTAATCTCTTGCGCGATAATGTTCGAAATGTTTAGCTTCAACCATTTTACAAATACGGCTACCAGGTAGGCATTAGTCGCACCCAACGTATTATCATTTACTGTGGATGCTATCCAGTGCCTCATAATGGACCACCATGCCTTGGCGGAAAACTTGAGACTCTTCTTTGTAATATATGATCTATTTACCCAAGAGGCATTTATACCAGCCTCAGCAATATATCCCGATAGCCAAGTGAAGTGTATCGTCTTATCCTCAGTGGACAACTATTTACCCTTCTTCAATTTCAAAATTCGGTAATTATACTCCGGAGTCTCTGCAGGTGTTGTAAAATGCTCTCTGAACAAGACCCTAAGAACAGCCTCAACAGAAATATCAACTGCCTTTTCCTGCACCATTATCATGTCCAAGGGGGCTGCTTCTTCATATCTTTGTCCTTTCTAGAGGGAGTCATATTCTTTAGGGTGGCGACATAGTTCACGTAGAACTCTCTCACTAGCTCACTACTATAAAGACGTAGTGGCATTGTTATCCACCCCAACTGGTACCACTGAAAAACCTGAACCACCTCTGGCATCTTTTGTAAAGACTCATTCAGTATGTGTGGTTCCTCTTGGATGCTCCTCTATTGGTTCCCATTATCTTTGAGAGTGACCCAGTCCACATAGTATTGGTGCGATTTTGGAATAAGCCAACGTCGTGGACCAGGCGCCCTCTAACTCCCTTCTGTCAGAGGATCATTGTTTCAAAGTCCCAAATCTATCTCCACAGATTGGCACTCATCATCATCATACTCATTTTTGCCTTGTTGGGTGTCTTCCGTTCCCTTTTCAGATTGGGGAACATTGACGGGAGCGGCTACTACAACAATAGCCATGGAGGTTGTAGCCTCCTTGGACTTTTTCTGGTTCCTAGTATCCCTGGTGGTGACTTGGTCATTGGATTAGCTAATGTCATATTCCTCCTCTGACCTGATCGCACTTGACCCATTTTCTAAGGTACTTGATGGGGCCTTCTCCTTTGAAATTTGTTCTCGGAGAGCCTTGTCGAAAGCATCCTTGGACTTGGGTGCCATGGTACCTATATTTACAAAATATGTTAATTACAGTTCGATTTATGTATAGGTATAATTTTATAAACAAATAACCCAACTTACGATCGTTCCTTCTGATTGTAGGTTGGTCTAGTTAAATTTTACCTATAGTATATCCATCAGATGAACACAACCCACGATCGTGCAATGATGGTACAATCGTACCATCAAATCGTAGGTTGGATCCCTAAAACTAGTAAATCTATGTCACATCATACTATTACATACCACGATCGTATGATGATGTTACGATGGTGGGATGTATTCGTCTGATGAACTCCTGAAGATCATCAACCAATATCCTACAACAATCCAACCTAGATCGTTGGTAGAACTCACGATTGTGGGTTGTGTTGTAGGACTTCAAACACTACCAGATTTGACCACTTAACATTTGTACCCATCATTTGATCCTTTTTTACCCCACTTTTAACTAGAATTTTAAAATACGTAAACACTACCGAGTACTCAGACTTCCCCTACATTTTGAAACTATGCACACCTATTCCCATTCCTCCCCACTTTAATCTACACGACTCATCAAAAAAATTAAAGTAAAAACCCATAAATTTTAGGTTAACAAGCGATGTAAACTTACTGTGTGAAGTGGAAGTGATGGAAAATGGATGAAATAATGAAATCCAACTTGAAATCGAAGGTAATCGTCCTTTTTAACCTTTGAAATATGTAGGGTTTGCTATTTTTGCATAATAAAATGCTTTGAAAATGTAAGAAGAGGCATGGGGATGGTTTTAAGATGTATTTATAGCTTTAGGTTTTAATTTTGGGTCGGGTCACAATTTTAAACACTACTGGGCCTTTCAGACGAAGGGATTGTACGATCGTGGTTTGATTCCACGATCGTACATTTCTTTTGTAAGTTGATGAAAATAGAAAACTTACCTGAGAACATACGACTTTGAAGTACGATCGTGACTAAAGGCTGTATATTTGATGCCTAGTTTTTACTGTTTGCAGGAGTAACATCAGACGATTAAGATGACCATTGTGAATTCATGTTACGATCGTGATACCCAATCGTAGGATGACTCCTTAATTTGTTATCTTGCATAACTCCCATCAGACAATTGAACTCACGATCGTATGTTCAAGTTAGGATCGTGCAATCCCTTTCGTGGGTTCAGTCTGGAGTTTCAGTTCAACATCAATTTTCTTCTATGGTTTCCTGTACCAAAACACACGTTACCCTATAAAATTTAAAGTACAAAACATGGGTTGCCTCCCATGAAGTGCTTGATTTAACATCGCGACACGATGCTATGTCGGTTACTCAGACTTTACCAACAAGCCCATGGGTTGCCTCCCATAAAGCGCCTAATTTAATGTCGCAGTACGACTCAGGTCGGCTTGATTACTCAAGACTAATTTAGTCCACATCACAAATCATTCGGGCCTCCTCTCCTTCGCCCATATAGTGTTTCACCCTTTGGCCATTGACTTTAAATTTCTTTCCATCCTTATTCTTCAATTTAGTTGCGCCATAGGGGAACACTGTGACCACTCTATATGGTCCATTCCATTTCGATCTTAAATTTGATAGAAAAAGCTTCAGCCTTGAATCAAACAATAGTACCATGTCGCCTCCCGCAAATTCTCTTCTCTCAATCTTGCGATCGTGATATAATTTTATCTTCTCCTTGTACAAGGCAGAGCTTTCATACACGCAGAGCTGAATCTCATCCATCTCATTCATATGCTCCAGTCTCAACCTCACTGCATTTTACCATTCTAGATTCAACTGCTTCAATGCCCATAATGCCTTATGTTCAAGTTCGACAGGCAGATGGAAAGCTTTTCCATAAACAAGCTGATATGGAGATGCACCAATTGGTGTCTTGAATGCGGTCTGGTATGCCTATAGTGCATCATCTAATCTCCTTTCCCAATCAGTCCTATTGGCATTTACAGTCTTTGCTAAAATGGACTTGATCTCACGATTTGAGACTTCAACTTGCCCGCTTGTCTGAGGATGGTAAGGTGTTTCCACCTTGTGTTTTACACCATATTTCTCAAGCAGGGCTTTGAACAATCGATTGCAAAAATGGGAACCTCCATCACTAATGAATATCCGAGGTGTTCCAAAATATGAGAATATGTTCTTTTTCAGGAAAACAGTGACACTCTTACCTTCATTATTGGGAAGCGCAATTGCCTCCACCCACTTTGATACATAGTCCACAGCCACCAAGATATACTTTATACCATGAGAACTCGCGAATGGACCCATGAAATTAATACCCCATATATCAAACAATTCGAGCTCAAGGATCACAGTCATTGGGAGTTCATGTCGTCTTGAGATATTTCTTTGCTTTTAGGCCAATAGTAACCACATTGTAAGATCTTGTGCACAGTCCGTGCACCTCCATAATGACCCCCAATTGGAGACGAATGACATTTTTCCAATATACTCATCATCTCAACCTCAGGAGTACACCTTTGAATCAGACCATCTGCACACACCCTAAACAAATAAGGCTCATCCCAAAAGAATTTTCTCACCTCATGCATGCACTTCTTTCTCTGCTGATACGTCATATCTTCTGGAGCTAGATCACTTGCCAAAAAGTTGGCAAAATCTTCAAACCATGGGATTAAGTCTTATGATGCTGCCAACACCTGCTCATCTAGAAAAGTATCATCAATATCAAGGTCATCCCTCAGTTTGAGCATGGCCTCCTCTTCAAGGTGTGATAAATGGTCGGCAACCTGATTCTCTATCCTTTTTCAGTCCTTCACCTCAAAATCAAACTTTTGTAACAGAAGAACCCATCTAATCAACCTTGGCTTCATCGTTCTTTGCCATACAATATCTCAGAGATGCATGATCAGTATGCACATTCACCTTTATGCCAATCAAGTAAGACCAAAATTTGTCGAATGAAAAGACCACCACAAGCAGTTCTTACTCAGTTACCGTATAATTCTTCTGGGCAGAATTAAGTGTTTTTCTAGCATAATAAATAGGATGCAAAATCTTCTCTCGCCTTTGGCCAAGGACTGCACCTAAGGCCACCCCACTAGCATCACATATGACCTCGAATGGTAAGGTTCAATCTGGCGACACAATGATGGGAGCTGAAATTAACTTTTGTTTTAGACACTCGAATGCCTTTAGGCATGCATCATCAAACACAAACTTCACCTTTTTCTCTAAGAGCTTGCACAATGGATTTGCAATCTTAGAAAAATATTTGATGAACCTTCTATAGAATCCTGCATAACCTAAAAAACTACGAATACCTTTAACAAAAATAGGTGGAGCTAACTTTTTAATTATCTCAATCTTTTCTTTATCGACTTCAATCCCACTCTTTGAAATCCGGTGTCCCAACACTATGCCTTCTTTTACCATAAAATGGCACTTTTCCCAATTCAACACTAAATTGCATTCTTCACACCTTTGGAAAATATTAACAAGGTGTGTTAAGAATTCATCGAATAAGTCACCCACAACAGAGAAATCATCCATAAATACCTCAATAAGGTCTTCCACCATGTCGGAGAATATAAACATCATGCAAAATTAAAAAGTGGCCAGTGCATTACATAGACCAAATGGCATCCTCTTGAATGTGAATGTACCGTATGGACAAGTGAAAGTGGTTTTCTCTTGGTCTTCAGGGGCGATGAAAATCTGATTGTACGCCGAATAACCATCAAAAAAATAATACCATCCTCTACTATCAAGTCAGTCTAACATCTGGTCCATAAAAGGCATAGAAAAATGGTCCTTTTCGGTCCAAGAGTTCAGCTTTTAATAATCCATGCAAAATCTCATCCGATAACAGGCTTTATTGGGATCAACTCATTTTTCTCATTTGGAACCGCAGTGATCCTATCCTTTTTTGGCACACATTGGACTGGGCTTACTCACTTGCTATCCGTAATAGGGTAAACCACATCTGTATCTAACTACTTAATGAGGTCTTTCTTCACAACCTCTTGTATGGGTGGATTGAGATGATATTGATGCTTAATGCTAGGTATACAATCCGGCTAAAGCTGGATTTTATGTGTGCAAATTTCGAGTGGAATCTCGATGATATCAGTAATAGTCCAGCCAATGGCATGCTTAAATCTCTACAATACAGAAACCAAGGCCTCAACTTGCCACTCCAATAAGTCTACTGAAATGATAACCGACAATATGTTATTGGCTCCCAAGAAAGCATTATGGAGATAGGAAGAAAGAGCCTTAAGTTTTAAGACGGGAGGCTCCTCTATAGAAGGACTAGCCTATGGGGTCACTCTATTCTTCAGATCAAGATCAAGATTCTTTGGTGCATAAGTGTAGGAACGCCTACTAACAAGTTTTTTTACTGTCTCATCGTACTCATCGATACCATTACTATCAAAGTTTATGATCACGGCTGCAAGTGCTTCAACCCCCAATCTCTTCTCAATAGGAGTGACCAAATCATCCTCGTCGACTGTATCTATCACAGAGATTACATGCATATCTTTTGGTTGCTTCATGGATCGATATACATTGAAAGTAACGTGTTCTTCATTTAGTCTAAACTTCATCTGCCCAGTTTTCATCTCAACCAATGCATGACCGATAGCAAGGAATGGCCTTCCTAAGATAATGGGAACTTTAAAATCGACTTCACAGTCCAAAATCATAAAATTAGCCCAAAAAATAAAAGATGCCACCTTTACCAAAACATCATACAAAATTCCCACAGACTTTTTCACAGTTCGGTCAACCATGAGAAATCTCATAGAAGTTGATTTAGGTGATCCCAATTTGAGCTATTTGTAAATGGCTAGCTGTATCAAGTTAATGCTAGCACTCAAATCACATATAGCCTTTGCAAAATTGTAAGAACTGATAATACAAGGAATCGTGAATGCTCCCGGGTCTTTATTTTTCTCAACAAGGGAATGAGAAACGATTGCACTATAATGATGCAAGTTATCAGCAGTCTCAAAACTGACAGTTCTCTTCTTTGTCACCAAATCTTTCATAAATTTTGCGTAACCTGACATTTGCTCCAAAGCTTCAACAAGAGGGATATTCACCGATAATTTCTTCAACATTGAAATGAACTTTTGATATTTTCCCTCTTTGGATTTCTTCTTCAACATTTATGGAAATGGAGGAGGACGTCATGGAATAGGGTTTAATACTTCAGAGGCCTCTTTCACTTTTCCTTTATCAGACTTAACCTCCTTTTTGGCAACTCAAGGCTGTTGAGCTACTTTGTCTTCAACCACCAAGTTTTCAATTTCATTCTTATTCTCATCATCAAGTACTACAGGCTCATCATCAAGTATTACGAGCATAGGTGAATCAATAGTAGTCTTACAACTTTGAGTAGTTATAGCTAAGCAATGACCATTATTTTTGGGATTTTGGATGGTGTTACTTGGAAGAGTGCCTGGTTGATGCTGATTTAACGCAGTAGACATCTACCCAACTTGATGTTCCAATTGAATAATGACGGTTACATGAGATTCCACCTTTTGGCTTATCCCTGAAATGTCTACTCTAATCTCCTTAAGGCAAATTCAATGATTCTCAAGTATGCCAACCTCAGTTTGTTTTAGTGATCCTATCTAGAATTTTTAATGCATGCTCCCAGTGCAAACTCATAAATACACATCCAGTGATGGTGTCTTATACAACCTTAGTATTTGCATTCAAAGCTCTGTAGAAGATCTCAAGTAGATTTCTACCACTTATCCTATGGTTTGGAACATTCTGCAACTTCTTCTTGAACCTCAGCCATATTTCATAAAATGCCTCTAAATGTAGTTGTCTGAAGTTATAGATCTTATCATTCAATTGCAACATCCTAGAAGGCGAATAGAATCATTCCAGAAACTGATTTCTCAACTCTTGCCAATTGGTAATAGAACCTCGTGGTAATTCAGCCAACTATAAAGTCGCTTCCCCCGTAAGAGAGAATGAAAATAGCCTCAATCAAATTGCCTCTTAACTCACTCCAGGTAGATTGTATGAAGTGCAGATTCTCACAAAATTCATCACATACATGTTTGCATCATCAGTTGGGAGGCCAGCAAACACCCTTTTTAAGTTTAAGAGGTGAATCATAACACTCATAATATCAAACTTAGTTCCTTCAGGCATCTCAGGTGGGATAATGGCACCAGTCTCCACCAGCTCCAAATAGGCTAAATATTCTTCTAGCTCCTCATAGATCAGGGGTTGTTGCACTCTAAGTCTTCTCTATCTTTCCTTAAGTGCAGTAAGATGTTGTGCTGCCTCTTGCATTGCTCGATGGTCTCTGTCAGATTGTCTAGCAGCTGCTTGTCTAGCATTCTCATCAGCTGTCATCCTAGCAGGTATTTGTTCTGCAGTCTCCTAACCAACCGAATTAAGTAGTGGCTGATTATGAATGTCACCCAAAATTGCGGGATCTTGAACTCGTCGTTATTCACCATTCTTGGTTAAGTAGACTCAGGGGGTTACCTAGACTCCAAGTACTGGGCATACACCAGCGTGTGCCCTCAGAAAATTAAAAAAGTAACTGAAGTAACCACAACAAATTAACTCCAACGAGCAAAATCAATCAACTCCGTAACCGTACTCCCCGACAACGGTACCAAAATTTGATGTCTCCCAAATTATACCTCCAAGAAAGTATAAAGCGATCGTTGAATCAAATATAAAATCCAACAAGGTTGGGGTCGATCCCACAGGGAATAAGTTGAAATCTAATCAACTATGTTTGTCTGAGTAACTGCTAAATAAGTTAATAAGCAAAAAGAAGGGTTTAATAAAGTAAACTAGTAATTGTTTGCTGAGGTTGAAATCAATATGAAAAAAGCACTAGGATTCTGTTCCCCAATAACTTCATAACTTCATAGGTTTTCCGTACTTGGTGTTCTTTTCAGGTATCCAGCAAGCAAAATCAAGAAGCTAAGTATCATCTAACCGACTATGTTACGCCCCTTGTAGATGACTATCCTCAAGCACAAAGGTTAATGCATCATGATTGTTTCTATGTTGCCTCCTATCAATGATCCCAATACAGCCTTTCCCGTATTATGGCTCAAGGCTGATTAAATGAAGATAACTATGAGTCTTGTCATTCAATCTCTAGTCCTATCCTACTACCCTTTCTACAATCCAGGGTAGAGATAGGATGATTCCCAATGCGTGCACTCATCAGAAAATAATCAATTTAGAAGAAACAACAACACTTTCCCTAATAACCTTCGAGAAACACCTTGTTCTTCGAACTCTACTTCGTTAATCCGCTATGGTTAACACAACCCTATCTTTGGGGTTTAGTTACTCATAATTGTATGAATAAAATAAGAATTCATAGATGAAAACACAAATTAAAACATACAAGAATGAATAAGCTTCGTAAATCTCATTTGTTCTTCCAAGTACAATAATATGTCTTGAAAGTAATCAAAGAACGTCCACTAAAACAAAAGACCTACAATGGGTATTTATATACATGAGAAAAACTATCCTAAACAAAACAGGAGTACAGGAGTCGGCATTAGCTACGATCCAAATGATGGGTCATCTAGTCAAACTCTGACTCGTCGTTATTTCTTTCTACACCATTGTCTCTTTCTTTTGTACGCTGGTGACGACTTATTTAGTCACTCTACGAGTCGTAAGGTGACTCATTTCCCCTAAGACTTTACTTGTATCTTCTCAGTAATTTTCCTCTTTTGCTCAGAATGACTTGACGTGGCGACTCATCACGAGACCCTATGGGTCGTAGCCTCCAAGCGTCCTCTGTGTTTCCTTCAGCTTCATCTTTACTGGCGTCGTGAAGATTACTCACTATGACTCATCTAGACAAGCTACGAGTCATAGTGTCCCAGCCGTAGCCACTTTCTTCAAGTTTCCAAATCTTTCTAGTCACACAACGACTCGGGCAATGAGTCGTACTATAACCTAATGACTCATTGTCCAGTCATCATTTCTGGTGCAGAATCCTCTTCGTATTTCATAATTTACCCTGTGACCCTGTTGTACTGCAACACTGAACAATCTACATCATATCTAATAAAATGCACCTTTAAATTTGCAAATATCCCATGTTTAAAGCATCTCAAGTGCCGTAAATCCACGATACATCAACCAGCTATTTAATAATGGGGATGCAGAAGGGGTAGTGTCATGACCCGAATTCTAATGGGGTGGACTGGTACCCGAAGCCGATAAGGCCCGAGAGAACCAATATTTACTCATGTCCATTCATATGCATGCCATATGAAACATCACCACCACGTAAGGACATAAAATGCTAATAGCGGAAATCATGGAACAAGTGATACATACAGTCGTGAAACTTGTCCGTTAGGGCCATCAAGTCAAGATGGACATACGTCCCTTACATTCATATACCCACACATGTCTACAAAAGCCTCTAACAGAAGCACATACATAACCAACCTAAATTTGGGATAAGTCCCCGCTTTACACAATATTTACAATACCAAAATAAATGTAAATAATGACTCGGAAAGCCCCGAACCAACTGGATCTCACCAAAGACCTGCAAATGATCCGCAACCTACTGAGGAGGTCTACTAGCACCTGTGCCTGTAGCAAGTAAGGTAAGTCCCACAAGGGACATCAGTACGAAGAATGTACTGAGTATGTAAGGCCATAAGAAACTATATGATACATAAATACTTCAATGGAATCAATATAAGTGAATAACTAATATGGTTAAGTCACCATTCTGTATATGTATGGAAATATGTACATTACGTGGATTAATTTCTTTACTTTTACACTTATTCATTCGTTCATCACTCACTTCTTCGTTCACTTCTCATCCTTCCATTCTTACAATGCCCAGGCCCCAAGTTGATCAGTGGGTAATCAACAGTTTTTGGGATCGACCCATGCTAGGCTTTTCTTTTGCCCCTGGGATACCACCCGTAGTAGCGGGATTGACCCATGATAGGTGTTATTTTCACCCCTTGGATACCACCCGAGATATTGGGATCAACCCATGCTAGGTATTTACACCCCTAGGATACCACCCAAGAATAGAGACTTCATTACCTCACTTCTTAGTCTTTGAAATAGTTCATTCGATGATCAAGTCATTATTGGAACTTTTGAATATAACATTATTGGAATTTTGGATCCATGTCCACAATTAGGTGACACATGAATAAAAATAGATCAAGAATAAGGTATATATGATTAACAATAGATGATGACCTGAAATGAGATGCCTTAGGACATTTCAAAAATGAGTAAGTACAATAACAAGGTGAATACTACATGCTGCAGAAGGATACGGAAAGAGTAACCTTACATACCTTATCTTCCCAAAACGAATATACAATCCTAAATGTGAATACAATAGTCCAACTCCTTCCTTACGGTTCACTCTACAACACAAGTACACAACGGAGCTTACGTTAACAACCAACTACCTTACGAGTGTATAAGACGACAACGAGTGACATGATTGCCCTATAACGTCATTTTACCATTTACAATACAATTCACGGCATCGTCATACCAACAATACTACAACATTCTACTCATTGACCACAACATCATAAACCAATATCATTTCATGCCAACTTTATCCTTTACGCTTCCTCATTAACACCATGTCACAATTATTCCATCAAGTCACCTCAATACATTTCATAACAATATATCAACAACAATCCCACAAATTATATTCATCGAAAAATAACAAGGTAAGGAACCTAATCACACCATACATGTTAGTATCTCATCCACACCATGCACTTTCATTCAAACCTCAAATCTCCTTTCAATTTTAAATCATAAGGATGACACATCTTTTAGTAAAAAGCAAAAATGCCCTATTCAACACCTTGCCAACATAACCATCATGATATATACACCATCTTAAGCATATAATATATCAATCCATGAGAGTATACACTTACCAAAGCTTGCAAAGTGATGATCTTACCAAATAGAATGGTTGCCTTAGGGTTTGTGTTAAAAGAAATATGTTTGGAAATATCTAGAAAGACATGTGTGTTATAATGAATAAAATCATCCTTTTGTACCTTTATATAGTCCTCATGGTCATCCTTATCCACATTTTAATTAATAATTGATTAGTCAAAGGAAGAATGGGTCATTTTGCCCTTTTGGGCCTTGTCTTTAGTTCCAATTTGGGCTTTAAATTGAGCCCAATAACACATATCAACTTAGAACACCTAATTCAATGCATGATCCACTATATATATCATGTTTAAATAATTCCATAAATGTCACGACAATATTCAACTCACGCGATTCATGCTCGTAGCTTTAATCCCAAGAATAAACAATTTTTGGCCACCCATGGCTTAATTGAACATAATTTGATAAAATGCTTGCGACGAAGAATTAACCCCAACTCGGATGATAATATAACTCAAGAGTATCCCTAATATGATGGAATAATAATATCATAACCCAAGAATCCTCTTTATAGACTAATAATCATAGAAGAAATTTGGCCAAAAGCACCCTGGCACGCTCCCGGGCGCCCTTGGGACTTAGCAAAATTTCAGCACCTGAACAGGTGCACATTAGAGTCCTGGAACGCCCCCAGGCAAGACCCTCTTCTTCCTGTGCCACAAAAATTTCAGGCCAAAGCGGCCTGGCAAGCCACCTGCAGCGCCCCACACTTTACTTTTGATTCCGACTTTTCTTTGCGGATTTGGTTGAATCTTTCAAGTCCAAATCTTTACCTTGCCTCTTAACTTTAATATCCTTTGCTTGGATGTCCTTTAAACCTCACTTTTCACCCTTACAAGTGCTCCGCAAATCACAAACACCACCTACTACAAAGGTCTAATCACATTTACTAGCACAATATCAAATGTTCCATCAATAACAATGCAAAATACATACTTATTGCTCTCGAACCTAGAGTAAACATGGTTCAAGGTTGGAGAGTAGGGTAGGGAAGGTACGGGGTGTTACATTCTTCCCCCCTTAGAAACATTCATCCTCGAATGTTAATAACATCGTCTCATGTACAACAAATGCATCTCTATATTAGCATATATGTACATATACACATAATGCTTATAGATACTTACTTGTTACTGCTCCATTTCCGCACTTTGAACTTTTTCTTCTGTATGAAACAAATATGGGTACTTTGATTTCATCATTTCTTCAGTTTCCCATGTGATCTCTTCGACTTGGTGATTTCTCCAAAGAACTTTTACGGAAGGTACGTCTTTCTTTCTTAACCTTTTCACTTGTCTATCCAGAATAGCAATAGGTATTCCTTCATAAGTGAGATCCTCCATAACTTGAACATCGTCAACGGAAGCAATACAAGATGGATTTCCTATGCATTTTCAAAGCATCGAAATATGAAACACTGGATGGACTGAGGAGAGTTCTTGGGGTAATTTCAATTCATATGCAACTTGCCCAAATCTTCTGATACTTTCTATGGACCTATATAACGTGGAATCAACTTTCCTTTATTTCCAAATATCAGTACCTCTTCCATCGATGACACCCTCAAGAATACCCAATCACCTATGGCAAATTCAATCCGTCTTCTCCTAACATCAGTACACGACTTGTGTCGACTTTGGACCGTTTGTAACCACCATTGTATCACCTTAACTTTCTCCATAGCTTGATGAATAAGATAAAAGTAGTTTCATCTGCGTCAAACCATCCCATTGGTGATTCACCCTTTCTTCCATATAACGCTTCATAAGGTGCCTTTTTGATATTCAAATAATAGCTACTATTGGAAGCAAAGTCAACAAGAGGTAAATGGTCGTCCCAACTACTGTTAAAGTCCTATATGCAAGCTCATAACATATTTTGAAGTGTCTATATAGTGCGTTCTGCTTGTCCATCTATCTGCAGATTTTAGCTTTATTTGGAACCCCAAATTCTTCTGAAAAGATTTTTCCAACAGCATGCAGTAACTTGAGCTCCAATGACTAATACAATAGCAATTGGAATCACCTGTAATCATACCATTTATTGACATACAACTTTGCATAGTATTCAGCAGTATAAGTGGTCTTGACAAGTAAAACGTGTACTAAATTGATAAGCCTGTCAACTATCACCCACATGGAATTAAATTGCCGAAATGGATGAGGCAAACTTGTGATGAAACCCATGTTAATCATATCCTTCTTCCAAATTGGAAGATTCCTATATTGCATATAACCTCCAGGTTTCTGATTCTCTACTTTTTACTTGTTGACAATTCAGACAACGAGTTACAATTTCTGCAACGTTCTTTTCATGTAACCTTACCAATACATCTCTTCCAACCCATGGTACCTCTTGGTTTCTCCCGAATGAATAGAATTCCGTAAATTGAGCATGACAGTACTCCCTCTTATGTAAGATCAAATGCGTTTGTCATAGAATCTGCATACCGCTTTTCTTTCATCTTAGCTACAAATGAAGACCCTATCACATTTTACACTATAATTCTTTCATCTAGAGTCCCAAGAAGACGAACTAGCCACCTTAACTATACCTTGCTTTTCCATAAACTAACCCTTAGTGTTTACTATTGCTTTGCGGCTTAATGCATCGATTATCACATTTGCTTTTCTCGGCTGGTATAAAAATATTACTAGCATAACCTTTAGTAATTCTAGCCACATCAATATGAACCCCATACAAATAGTGGCGCTATATCCTTAAAGCAAATATCACGGCTGCTAAATCAAGATCATGTGTGGGAAAGTTTCTTTTATGTGAACGCAATCATCTTGAGGCATACGCTATTAAATTATCATGCTACATCAATACACATCCTAAGCGGACTCCTGAAGCATTACAATATACTGCATACCCTTCTGTGCCTTCGGGAAATACTACTACGGGTATAGACATCAATTCCAATTAAAATTTCTTTTTTTTTTTGTAACACCCCGTACCTCCCTAATCCTACTTGAAGACATTACATAATGTTTACTTAGGTGTCGAGAGCTATAAGCATGTATGTAGTAATGTTAATGATGAGAAAATTGAAACATAAAGAAGGAGCGGAACTATTGTATATGCATCTAAGATTGTATATTCGTATTGAGAATACAAGGTATGTAAGTTTACTCTGTCCGTATCTTTCTGCAACAAATAGTATCCACATTGACATTACACTTGTCCTATACCGAAATATGCTAAGGTATCCTAAATCCGGTTATCAATGGTCATTATCACATAGTTCCTACTCATTGATTAATTGTGAACCACATGTCTCATATTCATGGTTAATGTTCCAAAAGCTCAATAAGGTTATGTTCCAATGTTCCAATAGTGATTATACTGATGTCTCTTATTCATGGATTATTGTCCAAAGGTTCCAATGGTGTTATGGTTCTAATAATGTTATGTCTCTCACTCATTGGTTAATGATCCAAAGCTTTAAGTAAAGTTACAACTATCATTGTATCAATCTCAAAGTAATAAATGAAGTAATGCATTGTGGTCAATGATCAAGTATGTGTGGTAGCTTTGGGGGTAAAATGCCTAGCTCAAGCCAATCCCGAGATTTTTGGATCAGGGGGCATTCCTAGAGGCATAATCCTAGCTCGGACCGATCCTGACAGGGGGAGGCTCTAGGGGTAATAGCCTAGCTCGAGCCGAACTTGAAATGTTGGTTTATGGGTGGCAACTCTAGAGGTAATAACCCAGCTCGAGCCGATCCCTATATATATTAATTCATGGGTGGCAGCTCTAGGGGCATAAGCCTAGCTCGAGCCGATCCCAACGTAACAATATGTTATGTTAAAACCCACTGTTCAGTCGAGGCCCGGGTATCACAGGTCACAGGTCAAGATGAATAATCATAGAAGTAAAGATACAAAGAAAGTAATGAAAGCAATATACATGGTTTCCAAAGTTCAGTATAATGACTTATCCATATTGATCATTCATTTGTATTTGAGTTCATTGACATATTTACTTATCATACAAGTTTCATATGGCCTTACATACTCAGTACATTCTTTGTACTGACCCCTCTTGGGGGATTTACCTTACTTGCTGCAGGCGCAGGTACTAGTAGGCCTCCACAGTAGGTTGCCAGTTGTTGCGGATCATTGATGAGCTCTAGTAAGTTCGGGGCTTCTCCGAGTCACAGTTGCACATATGTTTTGGTGTTGTATATATTGTCTAAAGCGGGGACTTGTCCCGACTTTCAGTTGGTTTTGGTAAATGTCTATATAGAGGCTTTTGTAGAAATGTGTGGGTGTATGAATGTAAGGTGGTATATGACGTTTTGACTTGATGGCCTCAACGGCCAAGTTTCACATATGTATATATATATATATGTCCCATGTTCCATGTTTTTCCGTATTTCGCCTTTCATGTTCTTACGTAATGGTGGTGTTGCCTATGACATGCATATGAATGAATAGAAGCAAAGATTGGTTCTCTCGGGCCATGTCGGCTATGGGTGCCAATCCGTCTCGATGGGATTCGGGGCGTGACAAAAGTGGTATCAGAGCAGGTCGTTCTAAGGGTATCTACAAAGCCGTGTCTGAGTAGAGTCTTACTTATCGATGTGTTGTGCACCACATTTATAAGTAGGAGGCTACGGGACATTTAGGATGTTGTTTCTTTTCTTCATTTCTAGATCGTGCAATAGAGCCAGTGTTGTAAGTTGAATTGTATCTGATCATGGTAATTGTTTTTCTTTGGTATAGTCAAAATGCCAATTACGAGAAGAGGTAGAGGTAAAGGGAAGCAGGTAGATGTGCCTGCTGAAGAAGGAATGAGTAGATTGCCACCTGACCAAGCCAGTCAAGGTGGAGCAAATGCTGAAATTTCATTGCGGTCTTCGTCTACTTTCCCAGCTCCAGAAGAGCCGATTGCTAGAGAAGTACCCGCAGAACCGTTAATGAATTCCACAGATCAGGATCTGAGAAATGCAGTTCATATGCTGACACAGTTAGTGGCAGCACAAAGTCAAGGACGCGCTGGTCCAATGACACATGATGATGATGCGGCTAGAGTGGCGAGTCACAGAACACAGGATTTTCTGAAACTGGACCCTCCTATATTCACTGGGTCAGATCCGAAAGCAGATCCACAGGACTTCGTGGATCAAATTCAGAGGGCCTTGGAAGTTATGCACGTGACGGGGGTAGAAACAGTTGAACTTGCTGCGTATAGATTGAAGGGGGAGGCGATATTGTGGTACGAGGATTGGAAGAAATCCCGTGATATTGGTGAAATCCACCTAATTGGGAAGAATTTAAAACAGCTTTCCTTGATCATTAGTTGCCCTATGAGATCCGTGAGGCACGTGCAGATCAGTTTCTAAATCTCCGTCAAGGAAATCTGAGCGTTAGGGAATATAGTTTGCAATTTAATTCCTTGGCTCGATATGCGCCAAATGTGGTGGCTACGATGACAGATAGAGTCCATCAATACATGGACAGGTTAGAGCCATATCTGGGAAGGGATTGCACCATTGCTGCCTTGAACAAAGACATGGACATATCTAGAATACAAGCCTTCGCCCAAAAAATGAAAGATCAAAGACAGAGACGAAGGGTACATGAATTTGATAGGGGACAGTCCAAAAGGGCTAGACCTATGGGACCACCTATGATGTCCCAAGGAGGATCTAGGACCCGTATGTTTCCTAGACCACCCAGACCATCGTTCTCCTATTCCACAGGGGGTGCTCATTCTCAGTTTCGAGGATCTAGAGGTGGTCCATCGGGGCAGAGTAGCAGAGTTCACAGATCAAAGGCAACAGGTTTTCCTCGTCAGCAGTGTCAGCACTGCGGGGGTATTCATGTAGGTACATACTGAGTGGGGACAAATGCTTGTTTTTGATGCGGCATGACAGGACACATGATGAAAAAGTGTCCCCAGAGGAGCATAGGTGGTATAGCACGACCGTCCGGATCGACTGTTGTGTCATCAGCATTAGTTCCTTTACTAGGCCGAGGTGTGCAGCCTGTTGGCCATGGTAGGGGTTCCAGAGGAGCAGCCAGTACTAGCGGGGTCCAGAATCTCACTTATGCTTTAGTGGACCGACAGAATTCAGAGGCTTCCCCTGATGTTGTCACAGGTACATTATCCATATTCTCATGTAATGTATATGCACTGATTGACTCCGGTTCTACATTTTCCTATGTTACTCCATTGGTTGCTGTGAAATTTGCAAAGACACCATAATTATTAATTAAATCAATTGAAGTGTCTACACCGGTTGGTGAATATATTATTGCAAAAAGAGTATATCGTAACTGTGTGGTAACTGTGTGTGGTCATGATACATGGGCCTATCTCATTGAATTAGACATGGTGGATTTTGATGTGATCATGGGAATGGATTGGTTGGCCTCTTATTATGCCACGGTAGATTGTCGGGCCAAAAAGGTGCAATTCTATTTTCCGCAAGAAAATGTTCTCGAATGGCAGGGTAATGTAGGGGCACCACGAGGAAGATTTATTTCCTATCTGAGAGCTAGGAAAATGATTGCTAAGGGTTACATATGTCATTTAGTATGGGTGAAAGATAATGATGTGGAACCACTAACTCCGCAGTCGGTTCCAGTGGTCAATGAATTTCTAGATGTATTCCCAGAGGATCTTCCAGGCTTACCCCCAGAACGGGACGTAGAATCTGGCATTGATGTGATTTCGGGCACTCAGCCTATTTGTATTCCTCCATATAGAATGGCTCCAGCAGAATTACGTGAATTGAAGAAGCAATTGAAAGATTTGCTGGACAAGGGCTTCATTAGGCCTAGTATGTCTCCGTGGGGTGCACCGGTATTATTTGTACGAAAGAAAGATGGCACGTTGAGAATGTGCATCGAACTATCGACAATTGAATAAGGTAACGATCAAGAACAAATATCCCCTACCTCGAATTGATGATTTGTTTGATCAGTTACAGGGTGCCAAGTGTTTTTCAAAAATTGACTTGAGGTCGGGTTACCATCAAGTGAGAGTTAGAGAAGAAGATGTACCCAAGAAAGTTTTCCGAACACGGTATGGCCATTATGAATTTTTAGTTTTGTCGTTTGGACTAACATATGCACCAGCTGTGTTCATGGTATTGATGAATAGGGTTTTTAAGCCATTCCTGGACGTGTTCGTCACAGTATTTATAGATGACATCCTAGTTTATTTAAGATCACCGGAGGACCATGCTAATCACTTACGGCAGGTGCTACAGATTCTCCGTGAGCGTAAGTTGTATGCAAAGTTCTCCAAATGTGAGTTTTGGTTAAAATCAGTTGCATTCTTGGGTCACATTGTGTCAGATGAAGGGATACAGGTTGATACACAGAAGATTGAAGCAGTGAAAAACTGGCCAAGACCTACGACACCCACAGAGATTCGTAGTTTTCTTGGACTGGTGGGTTATTACAGAAGATTTGTGGAAGGTTTTTCCTCTATTGCTGCACCGTTAACAAAGCTTACACATAAGGCAGTAAAATTTCAGTGGAATGATGCATGCGAGAAAAGTTTCCAACAGTTGAAAGATAAATTAACCTCCACACCAGTTTTAGTACTTCCCGAAGGTACCGAAGGTTATGTAATGTATTGTGATGCTTTCAGGGTTGGCCTCGGATGTGTATTGATGCAACATGGTAATGTCATAGCATATGCCTCACGACAGTTGCGGCCACATAAGAAGAATTATCCCACACATGATCTTGAATTAGCAGCGGTGGTTTTTTCTTTGAAGATATGGCGTCATTATTTATATGGAGTTCATGTTAATATCTACATGGATCACAAGAGTTTACAATATATCTTTAAGCAGAAGGAACTCAATTTGAGGCAACGAAGGTGGTTAGAGCTTTTAAAAGACTATGATATTGATATTCTTTATCATCCAGGCAAAGCAAATGTAGTAGCTGATGCATTGAGCCGCAAGGCAGTAGAAAGTACTAGTGTCCAGTTGGCTGGAAAACAAGAGATAATCAAAGATCTACATCAACTAGCCAGCTTGGGAGTTTGCCTTATAAAATCTCCAAGTGAAGGGGTTATTGTGCAAAATGCAACGGAATCCTCCTTAATGACTGAAGTGAAAGAGAAGCAGTTTGCGGATTCTATGTTATTGCAACTAAAGGAAAATGTACAACAGAATCTGACAAAGGCATTTGATCTTACACAAGAAGGGGTGCTCCAATGCCAAGGTAGATTATGTGTACCAGATGTAGATGAGTTGAGGAAACGAATTATGACAGAGGCACATCATTCGCGCTATTCTATTCATCCGGGTACCACTAAAATGTATCATGATTTAAAGGCAGTGTATTGGTGGGGAAATATGAAAAAGAACATTGCAGAATTTGTTGCGCAATGCCCGAATTGTCAACAAGTGAAAGTAGAACATCAGAATCTGGGAGGCTACATGCAATGTATCAATCTTCCAGTCTGGAAATGGGATAGGATTAATATGGACTTCATTACAGGTTTGCCTCGTACATTAAGGAAATTTGATTCTATATGGGTTATATTGGACATGCTTACCAAGTTAGCGCATTTTCTACCAGTCAAGACCACCTATACAGCTGAGGATTATGCAAAATTGTATGTTAGAGAAATAGTGCGGTTGCATGGTATTCCACTTTCCATTATATCAGATAGAAGAGCACAGTTCACAATGCACTTTTGGAGATCTTTTCAGCAGAGTTTGGGTACACAGGTGAATTTGAGTACGGCTTTCCATCCTCAGACTGATGGACAAGCAGAACGTACTATTTAGACACTTGAAGATATGCTACGAGCTTGTACGTTAGATTTTCAAGGCAGTTGGGATGACCATTTGCCTCTTATTGAATTTTCTTACAACAATAGCTATCATTCAATTAATAAAATGGCACTTTATGAAGCTTTGTACGGAAGGAAATGTAGATCACCAATTGGATGGTTTGAAGTAGGTGAAACTGCTTTACTTGGACTAGATATTGTTCATCAGGATATGGAGAAAGTTAAAGTGATCCAACAACGATTACAAACGGCCCCAAGTCGTCACAAGTCATATGCCGATGTTAGAAGAAGAGGGCTTGAATTCGCCATAGGTGATTGGGTATTTTTAAAGGTGTCACCGATGAAAAGGGTAATGCAGTTCGGAAAGAAAGGGAAATTGAGTCCACGTTACATAGGCCCATATGAAATTATTAGTAGATTTGGGCAAGTTGCGTATGAATTAGCACTACCTCAAGAGCTTTCCTCAGTCCATCCCGTATTTCATGTGTCGATGCTTCGAAAATGCATAGGGGATCCATCCCATATTGTTTCAGTTAAAGATGTTCAAGTTATAGAGGATCTTACTTATGAAGAGGTACCCATTGCTATCCTAGATCGACAAGTAAAGAGATTAAGGAATAAAGACATAAATTCCGTAAAGGTATTATGGCGAAATCAACAAGTAGAGGAGGTCACATGGGAAGCGAAAGAAATGATGAAATCCAAGTATCCCTATCTATTTCAAATGGATGAAATAGTTCAAAGTGCAGG
Organism: Capsicum rhomboideum; assembly: GCA_031232105.1. Lineage (NCBI taxonomy): Eukaryota > Viridiplantae > Streptophyta > Magnoliopsida > Solanales > Solanaceae > Capsicum > Capsicum rhomboideum. The sequence continues at coordinate 97,541,792 of CP124711.1, read as the reverse complement.
AATGGAGTCCTAACAAGTAAGTATTTATGAGCATTAAGTGTTTATGTATATGTTTGCTAATATAGAGATACATTGGTCGTAATTGAAGCAATATTGTTAACATTCGAGGATGAATGTTTCTAAGGGTGGAAGAATGTAACAACCCGTACCTTCCTAACCCTACTTGACGACATTACATAATGTTTACTTAGGTTTCAAGAGCTATAAGCATGTATGTAGTAATGTTAATGATGAGAAAATTGAAATTTGGCCTCGTACATGTGATTAGCCTTCGTAGGAGGTGTTTTGTGATTTTCGTGGAGAATTTTTGGGGTTCAAAATGAGGATAATAGGACCTCTAAACAAATTATATTAAGGGTAAGAAGTAAGTTAAAGAATAGGACTTGAAGTATCTAACCAAATCCGCGAAGAAAAGTCGAAAAATAGAATTTTTTGAAAAACTAAGTGTGGGGTGCGCCAGAGGGCGTGCCATGCCGCCATGGGCTAAAATTTTTAGCCCACAGGAATCAAACTGGCATGCCCAAGGGCGTGCCAGGCTGGTTTTGCCACTTTTTCAAAAGTTGGAAATTTCTTTAGTCCCAAGGGCGCCCGGGGACGTACCGAGCCGATTTTTGCCAAGTTTCTTATACAACCATGAGTATATACATGAAATGAATGAAATATTATATTGGTATAATAAAATTACTCGAGAACAAATTTGGCATCAAAATGACAGTTTTGCCCTTATGGTCAAAATGGGCCCTACGTGGCTAGAATCGCTTGTTTTTGGGATTGAGGCTACGGATATGAATAGTGTGAGTGGGAATATTATTGAAAAATGTATGAGATGATTTAAACACTAGAAATTATTGATTTTATTGGGTTAAGTGAATTGGGCTCAATAAGAGGCCCAAAATGAGAAGAAAACATGGGCCAAAATGGGTCAAAAGACCCATTCTTGCCTTGACCTTCTAGAACACCACATTTAATGGCCAAGGATGGACTTAAGGCTTATAAAAGGGACCAAAAAAAATCTGATTTTTATTCACATGAGACTCTCATTCTTTCTAGACATTTCTCAACCATTTTTCTCTCAAAACCCTAAGAACTCAAAGCCAACTTTTGGAGCAAGATCATCATTTTTCAAGCTTGGGTAAGTGATTATTGTTATGGATTAATATACTATATGCATGGGAGAGTATGTAAATCATGTTGGTTATGCTTGGAAGTGTTGAACATGGTGTCTTGTGTTTTTGGTAAAAGATTTGTGATCCATGGGATTTAAGCTTGAAATATGACTTGTGACTTTAATGAAAGAGCATGGTATGGATAAAATATGAACATGTATGGTGTGATTTTGTTATTAAACTTGTTATTTTTCTATGAGTGTAAATTATGGGATTTTGGCCGATATGTGCTAAGAAGTGTATTAAGGTGAATTGATGGATTATTTGTGATATGGTGTGGATGAGAAAGTGTAAAGGAGAATTGGTGTGGTGAAATGTTATTGATTATCATGTATTGGTCAATGTATGGAATATTGTGGGATTATTGGTATGATAATTTCATCAATGGTATTGTCAAGGGGGAAATGACATTTTAAAGGCAAAAATATAACTCATTGACGTTATATGCATTTGTAAGGTAGTTGGTGATTAATGTCAATTCCTTTATGTATTTGTGTTGTAGAGTGAAACATAAAGAAGGAGCGGGACTATTGTATACGCATCTAAGATTGTATATTTGTATTGAGAATACAAGGTATGTAAGTTTACTCTGTCCGTATCTTTCTGCGGCAAATAGTATCCACATTGACATTATGCTTGTCCTATCCCGAAATGTGCTAAGGTATCCTAAATCCGGTTATCAATGGTCATTATCACATAGTTCCTACTCATTGATCAATTGTGAACCACATGTCTCATATTCATGGTTAATGTTCCAAAAGCTCAATAAGGTTATGTTCCAATGTTCCAATAGTGATTATACTCATGTCTCTTGTTCATGGATTATTGTCCAAAGGTTCCAATGGTGTTATGGTTCTAATAATGTTATGTCTCTCACTCATTGGTTAATGATCCAAAGCTTTAAGTAAAGTTACAACTATCATTGTATCAATCTCAAAGTAATAAATGAAGTAATGCATATGTGGTCAATGATCAAGTATGGGTGGCAGCTTTGGGGGCAAAATGCCTAGCTCAAGCCGATCCCGAGATTGTTGGATCAGGGGGAATTCCTAGAGGCATAATCCTAGCTTGGACCAATCCTAACAGGGGGCAACTCTAGGGGTAATAACCTCTCTCGAGCCGAACCTGAAATGGTAGTTTATGGGTGGCAGCTCTAGAGGTAATAACCTAGCTCGAGCCTATCCCGATATATATTAATTCATGGGTGGCAGCTCTAGGGGCATAATCCTAGCTCGAGCCGATCCCAATATAACTATATGTTATGTTAAAACCCACTGTTCAGTCGGAGCCCGGGTATCACAGGTCACAGGCAAAGATGAATAATCATAGAAGTAAAGATACAAAGAAAGTAATGAAAGCAATATACATGGTTTCCAAAGTTCAGTATAATGACTTATCCATATTGATCATTCATTTGTATTTGATTTCATTGACATATTTACTTATCATACAAGTTTCATATGGCCTTACATACTCAGTACATTCTTTGTACTGACCCCTCTTGGGGGATTTACCTTACTTGCTGCAGGCGCAGGTACTAGTAGGCCTCCACAGTAGGTTGCCAGTTGTTGCGGATCATTGGTGAGCTCTAGTAAGTTCGGGGCTTCTCTGAGTCACAGTTGTACATATGTTTTGGTGTTTTATATATTATCTAAAGCGGGTACTTGTCCCGACTTTCAGTTGGTTTTGGTAAATGTATATGTAGAGGCTTTTGTAGAAATGTGTGGGTGTATGAATGTAAGGTGGTATATGACGTTTTGACTTGATGGCCTCAACGGCCAAGTTTCACATATGTATATATATGTATGTCCCATGTTCCATGTTTTTCCGTTTTTCGCATTTCATGTTCTTACGTAATAGTGGTGTTGCCTATGACATACATATGAATGAATAGAAGTAAAGCTTGGTTCTCTCGGGCCATGTCGGCTATGGGTGCCAATCCATCCCGATGGGATTCGGGGCGTGACATTTTTTTTTTTTTTTTTTTCTCTTGGAAACTCTTCTCACATGCATCGTTCCACTGAAACTTAATTGCCTTGTGTTAGCTTCGTTAAGGGTGCTGAGATAGAATAAAATCCTTCAACCACCAGCCAATCCAAGAAAACTATGAATCTCTGTAAGCGTCGTAGGCCTTATCCAAGTGTTCACTGCTTCTATCTTTGGTGTATCAACCCTTAATCCTTCATCCTACACAGTGTGACCCAAGAATACTACGGATTTTAACCAAACTCACATGTAGAGAACTCTGCATATATCTTACGGTCACGAAAAATCCGTAACACCTGTCGTAAGTGATTAGCATGGTTCTCTTGTGATCTTGAGTAAGCTTAAGTATCATCTATAAACACTGTCACGAACACGCCTAGAAATGGCTTGAACACCTCACTATCAAATCCATAGAAAAAGCTGGTGCATTTGTTAGTCCAAATGACATAACAAAAAAAAATGCATAACGACCACACCGTGTTCAGGAAGCTGTCTTGGGTATATCTTTTTCTCTAACCCTGACTTGATGGTAACTCAATCTCAAGTTAATCTTTGAGAAGCATTTGGAACCCTATAACCTGTAACACCCCATACCTTCCCAACCCTACTTGATGATGTTGAATAATGTTTGCTTAGGTGTAGAGAGATATAAGTATGTATTTGGTAATGCTAATGACGAGAAAAATTGAAATTTGGCCACGTATATGCAATTAGACCTTCTATGAGGTGTTTTGTGATTTCGTGGAGAATTTGTGTAATACCCCGTACACATTCTAACCTCATTTGGTGACTTGGAGTCATGTTTACTTGATGATTAAGATCACTAAGTAAGTATTTTGTAATGTTTTGATAAGGTATTGGATGTTATGCTAGTATTTGCAAAAGAGGGAAAAAAATTCTGCAAGGTGTGAAAACTTGCGCCACTGCCCTGTTTTAGGGGGTGTGGCGCAAGCCTTCAGGTTCAGAGGGCAAGGAAATCTTGCGACACTGCCTTGCTTTGCAATAGTGGCGCAAGTCACAAAGGTTTTGCCTTTTCAGGCTCGTTTTGTAACGCAATTCTACCGCGATTCATGGATGGTTTCTTTTGGTTCTTTGGAGTTCCTTGAGTGTTGTTAAAGATTCAAATACCTCAATACATTCCTACATATTTCTACATGATCAAACCATGAAACACAAGTAATTATCAAAAATGTTCAAGGAAGCCATGGACGACTAGAATTCCTATTTTTGCGATTGAGACGACGAATGAGAATCTCGTAAGAGAATATTGTCGTGACATTATGGAATTATTTAAACATGAGATATATGGTGAATTATACATGAGAGTTGATGGTTTAAATGGATATGTGTTATTGGGCCCAAATGTAGGCCCAAAATGGAATAAAAGACTTGGCCCAAATGGAGTAAATGACCCATTCTTCAAAGACCTTCTAGAAATAGCAATTAACGCTATAAATAATGGATAAGGGTGAATTGAGGGCTTATATAAAGGCCAAAAATCAGATTTTTAACACACAAAAGTCTCATGCCAAGTCTAGAAATTTCCCAAAATCACTTCTCTCAACTCCAAACCCTAAACTTTCTCTTAGAGCAAGATCATCATTTTTCAAGCTTGGGTAAGTGTTTATTATTATGGTTTAACATCTTATATGCATGGGAGATTATGTATGTCAAGTTGGTTATTCTTGGAAATGGTGGACATGGTACTTTGTGTTTTTATATAATATTTGTGATCCATGAGATTCAAGCTTGAATTATGACTTGTGACTTTGATGAAAGAGAATGGTATGGATAAATTATGAACATGTATGGTATGATTATGGTCCTAAACTTTTTATTTTTCCATAAGTGTAAATTATGGGATTTTGGCCAATTTGTTGTTGTGAGGTGTATTGAAGTGAATTGATGAAATAATTGTGATGTTATGATGATGGAAAGTGGAAAGTATGAACTATGTGTGACATGCTATTGGTTATTATGTATTGGTCAATGTATGGACTATTATGGGATTATTGGTATAATAAGTCATAAATGATATTGTGGTCAATGTTGGAAATATTATGGTATTATTGGTATGATAATTCCATAAATGGTATTGTCAAGGAGGAAATGACATGTTAAAGTCAAACATGTGACTTATTGTTATTGTATGTCATTGTATGGTAATTGGTGGTTAATGTTGGTTCCGTTATGTACTTGTGTTGTAGAGTGAAACATAAGGAAGGAGCGGGAATATTGTATACGCGACTAAGATTGTGTATTCGTATTAAGAATACAAGGTATGTAAGGTTACTCTTTCCGTATCCTTCTTCAAGATATTGTTCTTATTGACATTGGGCTTGTTTCAATTTTGAGAGGCTTGAAGTATATCAATTCAGGGTGACGTATATTGTTATTCATATGTGCCCTATTCTTAGATGAATTATGATTCACTTATCTCTTATTCATTGATTAAAGTTCCAAAGATGTCATGACGTTGAAATTCCTAAAAGAACTATCTCAACGAGAGTAATGAGGTAAAGAGAGCTTGTTTAGTTTGTATAGCATTATTCCGATTATGTCTTGTTCCAAAGTCCTATAGTATGATGATTATCCTTGTGCCAATTGTTCATAAGTAAGAGTACCAATCTTATAAGAGTAATAAGAGAGGTGATGTGCAAGTTAGTATAATTATTCCTCATAAGTGAAGTTGTCAATCTCATGAGGTAAAGGAGTGAAGTGAGATGTGCATATAAGTGTGTTCTTAGTTAAGGTGTTAATCTCATGAAGTATAAGAGTAAGGTAAAGCATATTGGTGTGTTCCAATTAGTGTCATGATCTTTAATGTATTAACCTCTCATAAGTTAATATATCAATTTCTCCCACCATAGAGTGGATGTATGTTCTCCCACCATAGAGTGGATATATGTTCTCCCACCATGAGAGTGGATGTAGGTTATGTACGTCAATAGAGTGGATGTACGTTAATAAAGTGGATGTACGCAAGTAGATGAACAATAGTGGTAATGAGCATAGAGGCAAGAAAGAATCTCTTGGGTATAGAAGGATCTATTGGAGACAAGTCTCTTGAGTGAAGGTGATTTCCCTTGAAGGAGAGTAGTTATAAAAGATAGTATATAAAATGATGATTTATACACATTGACTATTCTCTCCTATTTTATTTTATTGACATTCTCATGTATGATGCTATTTCTTATGAGCCTTACATACTCAGTACATTCTTCGTACTGACCCCCTCGGGGGACTTACCTTACATGTTGCAGGTGCAGGCACTAGTAGATTTTTACACAGACAGTAAGTTGACAGTTAGTTGCGGGTCTTTGGTGAGCCCCAGTTGCTTCGGGACTTAGCACAGGTGTACATTTGTTTTGATGTTGTAAAGATAAAGCGGGGACTTGTCCCGACTTTTAGTTCATTTGGTCAATGCATTTGTTAGAGGCTTTTGTAGACGGATGTGGGTGTATAAATGTAAGGGATATGTTGTTCTTGACTTGGTGGCCTCAACGGCCAAGTTTCGCATATGTGTATATATATATCACATGTCCCATGAGTTCCGTTATTAGCATTTTAAAGTCCTTACTTGGTAATGGTGTTTCTTATGACATGCATACGAACGAATAGAAGCAAAGCTTGGTTCTCTCGGGCCTTGTCGGCTACGAGTGCCAATCCGTCTCGATGGGATTCGGGGCGTGACATAACCGATCAAATAAATCATTATTTCTGGGGAGGAGATATTTGTTCTTAACTGTTACTTTATCTAGTTGCCAACAATCAATACACATTCTCAATGTACCATCTTTCTTTCGTACAAATAACACTGGTGCACCCAAGGGGACATATACTAGGCCTCATAAATCCCTTGTCGAACAAGTCTTTTAATCGCTCTTTTTAATTCCCGTAACTCTACTGGGGCCATTCTATACAGAGGAATAGAGATAGGCGGAATGCCTGGAATTACATCAATATCAAACTCTACTTTTTGTTTTAGGAACCACATCCAGGAATTCATTTACTACTGGAACCGCTTGAAGTGTTGGGGGCTTCACATCAGTATCTTTCACTCATACTATGTGACATATGTACCCCTTGTCTTGGTGCTCCCACATTAACCTTCCATGTGGAAAATGAAAATGTAACTTCTTAGTTCGGCAATCTACCGTGGCATAACAAGAAGCCAACCAATCCATACCCATGATAATATCAAAATCTACCATTTCCAGTTTAATAAAATCAACCAGTGTGTCATAACCATAAGAAATTACCCTATAATTATGATATACTCTTATAACTATCATAGATTCACTAACTAGTGTAGACACTTCAAATGGATTAACTAGTAATTTTGGTGTTCTTCCACATTTTGTCGAAACCTACGAAGTAACATATGATAATGTAGAACTCAGGTCAATAAATGCATATACCTTATTTAAAACTATGGATAATGTACCTGTATCTATATCAGGGGAAGCCTCCGAATTTTGTCGATCCTTTAGGGCATAAAGATGATCCTGGGTTCCACTGGAACTAGCTGCTCCTCTAGAACCTCCGCCGCGCCCCGTAGGCTGCGGACCTCTACCTAGAGAAAGCATCGATAGTGGCGATGTGACAGTTGGTCCCATAAGTCGTGCCATACCACTCGTGCTCCTTTGTGGACGCCTTTTCCTTACATATCCCGGCATACCACACCAGTAACAAACATTTGTTCCAACCCGGCATTCACCTGAATGAAACTTCCCCGCAGCGCTGGCACATCTGACGAAAAAACCTCTATTGGCTCATATTTCCCTGTGCTTGATACCCCACTGTCCGCGAATCTTGAACCTTACTTCTTTGCCCAAACTGGTTGCTTCTAAACCCTTGGAATAGAGGGGGAGGATTTACTGTGGAATGGGGAAATGATGGCCTAGGCGGTCTAGGAAAAACTTGAGGCCTAACTTCTTCTTGGGACGCCATAAACTGTCCCATAGGTCTAGCCCTTTTTGACGGCCCTTCTTCCAATCCTTGCATCCTTCTTCTTTGCCTTAGCTCCTCCATCTACGGCGCAAAGGCTTGTATTTGAACTTGTGCAACAACTACACGGGTCAATATTTGTACTGCATTCATTAAGTCCTGCTCAATAGTATTAACGGGCAGTTTTGAAGATACTCCTCTCCTTCTTGGCTCTTCTGTAAATGGAAGGGTAGGAGAAGCCCGCGATACGAACTCATTTCCAGCCCCACCTTGATCAGCTTGCTCAGGTGGTGCTCTACTGGTTCCTTCTCCGACAGTCCATATCTTCTTACCTTTCCCCCAATCTTTTCTTTCCATCGACATTCTATTATCACACAAGAAAACAATTCCCATGGTCAGATATGATTCCACATACAACATTGGCTCTATTGCACGATCTAAGAAAGGAAGAAAAGAAACAACTCCTAATGTCCCGTAGCATCCTACTTATAAATGTGGCACGCAACACATCCATAAGCAAGATTCTACTCAGACATGATTTTGTAGACACCCTTAGGATGACCTTCTCTGATACCACTTTTGTCACGACCCGAATTCCAACAGGGCGGACTGGCACCCGAAGCCGATAAGGTACGAGAGAACCAATCTTTACTCATGTCCATTCATATGCATTCCATAAGAAACATCACCACCACGTAAGTACATAAAATGCTAATAGCGGAAATCATGGAACATGTGATACATACATACGTGAAACTTGGCCGTTAGGGCTATCAAGTCAAGATGGAAAAACGTTTCTTACATTCATACACCCACATATGTCTACAAAAGCCTCTAACAGAAGCACATACATAACCAACCAAAATTCCAGACAAGTCCCCGCTTTACACAATATTTACAATACCAAAATAAATGTACATAACGACTCGAAAAGCCCCGAACCAACTGGAGCTCACCAAAGACCTGCAAATGATCCGCAACCTACTGAGGAGGTCTACTAGCACCTATGCCTGCAACAAGTAAGGTAAGTCCCACAAGGGACGTTAGTACGAAGAATGTACTGAGTATGTAAGGCCATAAGAAACTATATGATACATAAATACTTCAATGGAATCAATATAAGTGAATAACTAATATGGTTAAGTCACCATTCTGTATATGTATGAAATATGTACATTACGTGGATTACTTTCTTTACTTTTATGCTCATTCATTCTTTCATCACTCACTTCTTCGTTCACTTCTCATCCTTCCATTCTTACAATGCCCGGGCCCCAAGCTGATCAGTGGGTAATCAACAGTTTTTGGGATCGACCCATGCTAGGCTTTTCTTTTGCCCCTGGGATACCACCCATAGTAGAGGTATTGACCCATGCTAGGTGTTCTTTTCACCCCTGAGATACCACCCGAGATATTGGGATCAACCCATGCTAGGTATTTTAACCCCTGGGATACCACCCAAGAATAGAGACTTCATTACCTCACTTCTTAGTCTTTGAAATAGTTCATTCGATGATCAAGTCATTATTGGAACTTTTGAATATAACATTATTGGAATTTTGGATCCATGTCCACAATTAGATGACACATGAATAACAATAGATCAAGAATAAGGTATATATGATTAACAATAGATGATAACCTGAAATGAGATGCCTTAGGACATTTCGGAAATGAGTAAGTACAATAACAAGGTGAATACTACATGCTGCAGATGGATACGGAAAGAGTAACCTTACATACCTTATCTTCCCAATACGAATATACAATCCTAAATGTGAATACAATAGTCCATCTCCTTTCTTACGGTTCACTCTACAACACAAGTACACAACGGAGCTTACGTTAACAACCAACTACCTTACGAGTGTATAAGACGACAACGAGTGACATGATTGCCCTATAACGTTATTTCACCCTTTACAATACAATTCACGGAAACTTCATACCAAAAATACTACAACATTCTACTCATTGACCACAACATCATAAACCAATAACATTTCACACCAAGTTTATCCTTTACACTTCCTCATTAACACCATGTCACAATTATTCCATCAAGTCACCTCAATACATTTCATAACAATATATCAACAACAATCCCACAAATTATATTCATCGAAAAATAACAAGGTAAGGAACCTAATCACACCATACATGTTAGTATCTCATCCACACCATGCACTTTCATTCAAACCTCAAATCTCCTTTCAATTTTAAATCACAAGGATGGCACATCTTTTAGCAAAAAGCAAAAGTACCCTATTCAACACCTTGACAACATAACCATTATGATATATACACCATCTTAAGCATATAATATATCAATCCATGAGATTAGACACTTACCAAAGCTTGCAAAGTGATGATCTTACCAAAGAGAATGGTTGCCTTAGGGTTTGTGTTGAGAGAAATATGTTTGAAAATATCTAGAAAGACATGTGTGTTTTAATGAATAAAATCAGCCTTTTTTGCCTTTATATAGTCCTCATGGTCATCCTTATCCACAGTTTAATCAATAATTGATTAGTCAAAGGAAGAATGGGTCATTTTGCCCTTTTGGGCCTTGTCTTTTGTTCCAATTTGGGCTTTAAATTGAGCCCAATAACACATATCAACTTAGCCCACCTAATTCAATGCATGATCCACTATATATATATCATGTTTAAATAATTCCATAAATGTCACGACAATATTCAACTCACGCGATTCATGCTCGTAGCTTTAATCCCAAGAATAAACAATTTTTGGCCACCCATGGCTTAATTGAACATAATTTGATAAAATGCTTGTGACGAAGAATTAACCACAACTCGGATGCTAATATCACTCAAGAGTAGCCCTACTATGATGAAATAATAATATCATAACCCAAAAGTCCTCTTTATAGACTAATAATCATAGAAGAAATTTGGCCAAAAGCACCCCGGCACGCTCCCGGGCGCCCTTGGGACTTAGCAAAATTTCAGCACCTGAAAAGGTGCACATTAGAGGCCTGGCACGCCCCCAGGAATGCCCCTCTTCTGCCTGTGCCACAAAAATTTCAGGCCAAAGCGGCCTGGCACGCCACCTGCAGCGCCCCACACTTAACTTTTGTTTTCGACTTTTCTTTGCAGATTTGGTTGAATCTTTTAAGTCCAAATCTTTACCTTGCCTCTTAACTTTAATATCCTTTGCTTGGATGTCCTTTAAACCTCACTTTTCACCCTTACAAGTGCTCCGCAAATCACAAACACCACCTACTACAAAGGTCTAATCACATTTACTAGCACAATATCAAATGTTCCATCAATAACAATGCAAAATACATACTTATTACTGTCGAACCTAGAGTAAACATGGTTCAAGGTTGACAAGTAGGGTCAGTAAGGTATGGTGGTTACAGGTGGGGGAAGAGATAGAGGGATATCAACACCCACCAGAGGTAGAGCTCGAGAAATAGCTGATCAAGATCATCATAGATCAGTGACACCTCGCCTATCTTAGGATCATTATGAGGAGGTTGAAGAGATAAAGAGGATGTTGTAGAGTAAGAGGATGTGGAGCCAGTTGGGGGTGCAGCTCTTTCCCTAATGTCTTTTGAGATGATTCAATAGGTGCTTTCTTTTCTGAGTGGATTGGATGGTACTGGGGCTACTCCTGCTATGCCTGCTTATCAGTTTCCAGGTTTTCAGCCGACTGCTACAGTTGCTCCTAAAATTGGTGAGGCCTTGGGGACTGAGATTTCCCCTTTCCCGGTGTTAGGTACTGTCATGACTGGGACTGAACATGACATGATGACCAAGTTCCTGAAGATGAAACCTTCTACTTTTGTTGGCTCTGAGACGGAGGATGCATTTGAGTTCTTTGTTGATTGTTATGAAAGGCTGTACAAAATGGGTATTATTGAGTCGTACGGTGTTGAGTTTGTTACTTTCTAGCTGCAAGGTGATACCAAGAAGTGGTAGAGGGCGTATGTGAAGTGTCAGTCACCAGCTTTGCCTCCATTGACATAGGCTCAATTCTATACCCTATTTTTTGGAACAGTATGTACCCCGTACTCTTATTAATTGCAAGAAGGATGAGTTTTTGTCCCTTCAGTAGGGCAATATGTCTATTGCAGCCCATGAGGCCAAGTTTCATACTTTGCCCCATTATGCCACTCAGTTACTTGGTATAGAGGATGAGAGGATCCAGTTGTTTGTGAAAGGCCTGAATACTGACTTACAGGTTTTGACTGCTCATATGACTTCTTCCAGAAAGACCTTTAATGAGGCTACTGATTATGTGAAAAAGGTAGAAGGGGTAAAGCAAATTGGTCAGGCAAAGGTGTTCGCAAAAAAGTTCTGAAATTCGGGTAACTTTAGCGGTTCTTATTCCAGGGGTCATAGCCAGCAGGCCTATCCGTCTCACCCTATTTCATCAACCCTACCAACTTCTATAGGTGGTCAGTCAAGGGTTATTCAGTAACCCTCAGTTACTATAGGCCAAGGGGCTTCTTATTCTTCGACCAACATGCCTTCTCTTGAGCGAGGTTATTATAGTTGTGGTGTTGTAGAGCATTTCTAGAGAAAGTATCCTCAAAGACAGGATGGGTTACAGGTCTAACAGCACGCTAAGGCTGTGGTTCCTGCTAGTAGAGGTGGTGGAGGTAATGGTAATGGTAATGGTAAGGGTCATTCACAGAATGGGTGGGATAATTAGTAGGGTGGTTTACTTTGATCAAAATTTGATGTTAACGACCTCTTTGGAAATTTTGACCACACTGTTGAGTTTGGATCATCAAATTTGGTCTACTAGCATAGTTAAGTTATTTTTATAGAGTTTCAAACTCATTTTGATGGTCAGATCAGAAAGCGTTTATCTTGTTTTTCAGCTGTGGCAACAAAATTTGGGGAAGCGATAAAATATCCTTCACATTCATGATGCCTTAGCCGTGTTCGCGAAGGATGAACTTGGCCCTTTATTGTGTTTGCGACATTGACATCACGTTTGCGACATTGGCATCATATTTGTGATGAGTATTGGCTGTCAAAGAGGGGTCAATGAGTCTTCATATTCATGAATACCTGGTTTCATTCACGATGAACCCATTCTGGTCCGATTGTGTTCGCAATCGGCCTCTCACGTTTGTGAATAAGGATTGCAACATGGCAGCTTTTAAATTCCCTTTTTCAAACCAAAACCTCATTTTCTCTATTCTTGAAGCTTAGACCTCAATTTTGGGAGAATCGAAGTGTGGTTTTCAAGGTTTTACCCTTGGGTAAGTTCCTAAAGCTTAGTTTTATCATTCCCCACTAATTTTCCCATGATTTTAACTTCAAATCTTTGTTTTTCAACCTTGAATTTTGGAGTTTTATCAGTAAAGCGAAAATATGATATTCTGGTGATTCCAAACTCGATTTTAACCCTGTTTTTATAGGATTTTAGATTTAAAATCCCTAAACTATGGGTAACTTGATTTTTTAATAAAACTCATATTTTACCCTTGTGGGTCTGGGGTCACTTTTTGAGTTGAGTTTTGAACCCGAATTTGGAGTGTGTCAATGTGGGTAACATTAGCTTCATTTTCTTATCTAGAACTCATATTTGAATATATTGGACTCGTTCGGAGGCAATTCAAAAGGAAAAATCTTTGATTTGATTCGTGGGTCTTTCTTAAGAAAAGTTGAGACTTATGTGATAAATTGTATAATAGGAGTAATGGGGAATAGGGGTCTCGTATAAGTGAAGTGGCAAGAACTTATGTGGGTACCATTGTTATGTGATGGCTAAAAAAGGCTAATTGACTTGTCGAAATTGTTTTACCTCTACTTGATAGCATGATCCATGTAAATCATGATTAGAGAGTAAATTATTGGATATGCTAGTTGAAGATGATACCTGTTTGATGAGATATGCGGGTTTTTAATTGATATCTATGTTGCCTTATGACATGAGATGCATTGATTAAATTATACTATTGATATGGGATCGGAGTGATACACGTACACATCATACATTGCATCTCATTGGGATCGGAGTGCACGTCAGCACATATACATATATTATTAGGGTCAGAGTGCACACCTAGACACACACACATACACATACACACACATACACACACACACACACACACACCAGGGATCAAAGTGCATGCCGAACATATTATATATATTATTAGGATCAGAGTGCACATAGCATAGTATATGGACCTCGCGAATCCCCATGGGTCTCAAACTAGAAGTGATATACTTGGCAGGGGTATACACACCATATTCATTGCATTCATACATTCTTTCTCTGATTTAAATGAAATAATGTGTATTTGCTGACCTTGGGTTATGACTGATACTTTGAGTATTGTTGTCTGATTTTACGAGTTTGAGCCATTTTTTTACTATGAGATGATTGCTATATAACTGTCGTAGCCTATTATATCTGTTAGATTAGAGTGGCTTTCCTGAGTGTAGGATTATGGTTGTATGTGGATGGTTGGTGTCGGTTTTCTCTCCACCGCTTTGAATTATGGTCGATCGACGATGATGCTGAGTACAAATGGTTATGTACTCACCCTTGCTTTTATTTTTTGCACCTTACATGCAGGTACCGAGCCGGCGATCCCTGAGCATTGATTGTGATTTTGAGTGTTAGCATTTCCGAAGATTCGAAGTAGTTGTTGCTGATCTCAGAGACTACTGAAATCTCCTCTATATTAACTTTATGCCTTTTTTCTGCATGTGAGACATTTGAAACTTTTTCATTGTACTCTATATCAGAGAGTTATACTTGTGATCACTAGACCTTGGAAATTGTTGTTTGACTATGTTTATCTCTATCTATTCGTATTGAGACTTCTTGGGTTTTATTCTGGTTTATTCTCTTTCATTTTTAAATCCTTACTTTTCATATCTTGGGTTGGGATTAGGCATACCTGTCTCAGTGGGAGTGACAGGTGCCATCACAGTCCCAGTTTTGGGTCGTGACAAAAGATTTAATAGGCAATATTAGTTGGTTTATAACTCAAATAAGGAAAAAAACTAATACATAATATTTAGTTGGTTTCAAACTCCTAAATATTAGGAAATAATTAAATTACTATTCTTAAATAGTAAAAAATAGTAAATGATTATATTGTCTATTGTAAAACAACATTTCTAAAGCCCTTCACACTTTAATTATAACTAGTTAAGAGTACATACTTTGTACATGAGCATCACATTTATTAGTAATAAATATAAAAAAATAAATTGTTGTGTGTACGTTATATTATGAAGTACAAGACTATAAAAAAACAACATAAAACTTATAAAAAGTATACTTAAAAATATGAATAAGTATGAATCATATCAATATTAGAAGAAAATTGATGACTTGAGATATAATAAAAGAGGTAAAAACACAATATTTATTAGCAGAAGTATATATTATCATTAAAATCAGAACTCATTCCTACTCAAGTCCGTATAAGGAACATTTATAGCTTATATCACAAATTAAAATCAATTGCAAGTAGGACATTCCGTAGCGGTGGTGATTCACCATACCACAGAGTCAACAAAAGTGAGGTTATTTATTATAAAGTGTTATAAATGTATTTATATTACAGTGAATGTGTACTTCTATGTTTATTAGGAGAAAAGTTAGGAATTCTAACTTTGGGACCAAGTCGGTTTTTCCCTATAAATAAAGGGGTTTTTCCTTCATTGTAAATCATCCCTCATCCCCCAATACAATCTCTCAAGATAAATAAAAAATTACTCTCTCCTCTCTATTCTTCTTGTTCTTATTTCTTATTATTTTATAACACGTTATCAACACGAGTCTCTAACCAATCAAGATATTTATTTCAATCGATTCAATGGTAAGCTCGAGTCTTTGGTGCAGTATGGAATCCATTCACTAATATTATTCTAAGGGGATTATGTGATTATCTCCATATTATTTGTTTTTACTTGAGCTTTGCTGGTAAGATATAATAGTTTAGACTTTGTATATTGAGGCGGTGAAACAACATAGTGATTTAAATCATATATTGGATTATATTGATTATATGCAGAAAATAATGGGATACTGGTGGAATATAATTTATTATCACGTACAATTACGTCCTTCTGTGCATATGAGTAATACTATATACTTAGAATCAAGTATTTCAATTTGTTAAAGAATTACTCTAGCATTCCTGGTAAGAATATAGTAGATTGTGATTAACAGACTTGTTGAGGAATCAATTGGCAGACTTTTATTATATTGTTGCGAGTTTTGTTTCTTTTTTATTTATTGTGTCATTGATTGAGAGTAAGACGATGGATTCAAATCTCATCGCACCAAAAGGGTAAAACATCAGGTTAGAGTTTTGATGCACCATGATAATAAGATGTTGGGTTCAAGTCCCATCGATTTATGCCTAAGACGCCTTTTATGTGGATAAGACGTTGAGTCTGAATCTCAATACACCATATTGATGATGTAATGTTGGCTAAGGCAAAATAATATATTTTTGATGAAAATTCATGAAACATGTCTCATTGAATAAGCTCCATTCCATAAAGTGAATGTGGTAGCAATGCATAATATGTCTGAAAGAAGACAAGTGATTGAATGTAAGAATATAAGCATAGAGGGACAATATGATAATAATCATCAAAAGTGATGATATTTTCACATGGTTATTATGATTATAAGATATGTTAGAGAAAAATTCTCTATAATACATGTATGCCTCAATTTGTTGCTAAAGTAGAAATATCTTAAAAAAGGCAATAAGCTACCATAATTTGATATGCTTAAGGCACGATTATATTCCATTCCTGGTAAATGAGAATTTCGATTGTTATAAATACAAATCTATACCCTGGGGATAAATGTGATTGTATTTTGTAAAACTTATAAATTCGAACATGTTCTTGATTGTGAAGATATCACAACACACCTCCAGAAGAGGTACAATAATTGGAAGATTGAATATGTCCAAGTTATGATGGTAAGAAACATGAATATGAAAAGTTATCGAGCATGATGAGATCGCATGCCATAATAAACTAGGAGTTTATTGATATAAAATTCATGTCATAGTAAAACAGAAGTTTACTAAAGCAAAAGGCACATGTCATGGTAAACTTGGAGTTTACTAGTACAAACAAGTTCATAAGTTGGCATGAATGATTATGACATTCTGAAGATGTGCATTGAGTATTGGACATGTAATGAAGAACTACAAGATTCTTAAAGAATTCTATAAGTTGTTTGTTCACATGATAAGTTGATGAAATCAGCTAAAGTTGGGATTGGATCCCTTTAAATCTGAAAAGTATAAAGGTAAATATGGGCCCGTTCACCCGTCATGTGATCTATTAAGATTCATCAATATTAGATGATCACATGTGTGTTTATTGTCAACCTTTAGTTGACATTCATTAAGTTGCTTGCTCAATATAAATTGAGTTAAGAGCATAATTTTCAGATTGTGTAATCAAGACAGTTCATCTTGATAATGTTGGTTTGGCATTGAAGCCTCCGATAAAAAGTTGAACCATTGCTTATGAGAACAAAGCTTTATGTGTATTGGTTTGAAATATGATATATTTTCATACAATATCACTTGTAGACCAATAAATTATGATTAATTTCTCCCTCTCATTTGATTCAGGGTCAGGAATTAAATCTTTTTCATCTAATAGCTTTTGATATGTGGTATATGATTAATGAATATACCATGCACAAAGATGGACTCTCTAAAATAGATTAAGATGTATGTTAGTTTTCCTAACATAAAGCGAAGATAATAAGCAGCTAAGAAATATGTTGTGAATTATCATCAATATGATTCTCATTCAAAAGATAATTCAAGTCATATGCTAGGAGCATTTGCTGCCCCAAAATTTATTTCATATTTAGCTGAAAATACTCTTATTGAATGTCCTTGAAGGACAAAGTCTACGCCATGCATGAAGCATGGTAGACCAATTGGTTCCAAATGCCATAATCCTTGAAAAGGATAAGGAGCAAATGATCATAATAAGAAGGCAATGTGCTCTTAAAGAGCCTGTGACATAACACTTCATGAAACCTTATGAGAGGTTCAGGTACCTGAAAATAATGAAGTGATGAGATCTCAAAATGTTATGTCACATTGCGAACCGATACAAAATGATATATCATCGATGATATCTTTGATACAATATGGTGCAATATTGTTAAAGATTATGAGAAGCTGACTTCTACGTTTATTTAAGCATGCTGACATAGAAGTATTTATCAAGTGACATGAAAGGATGCATCTTGATAAGCACAAAACTTATTTGATTTGCAGTCCAGACACTAGAAGATGTCACACATGAAATGTTGAATATTATCACTTGACAAAATTTATATAAAAATCCTTGAAGGATTCAAAATGCATGAAGTATATACAAGTTTTTGAAAAAATTATTTATAATCCTCATGTAGATTAAACCAATCAAGGTTGTGTACTATAAACACATTAATGAATACTATTGCAACTCTTTAAGAGTTTTCAAAAGTGATATTATCTTCTGAAAGAAGTTGAAATGAGAAACATGCAGAATTGGATTGGTCATGAAGTACCATATCTTGTACAATTGATGCATTTATACATCTTGCTATAACTATGAGCATGATATAGTTTTACTTCTACATGGAGATAGTGAAATAAGATCACTTCCATATTGCAAATGAAAGCCCTTGTATAAATATGTTTATCCTAACAAATTCTGTCAAGTTTTTGACTATACAAGATATTCATATGATCGTTAGAAGGATTCTATACAAACGTATTATCAATTGTCATGAAGGGTTACTGTCATACCATGTTTACATGATATTCATATTATGCTAAGATGATAGCTATTCATAAAGCAAGTCGAGAATGTGTGTGGCTGAGGTCAATGATATATCTCATTCGAGAAAAATATGATTTGAAATGTGACAAAGTACCCACAATTTTACATGAAGATAATGCAACGTGCATAGCACAACTCAAGGGAGGATTCATAAAAAGAGATAGAATGAAATACATTTAGCCAAAAGCTTTTCTACACTCATGAACTCCAAAAGAATGGTGATGTCAACGTGCTACAGATTCGTTCCAGTTATAATATGATTGCTTCATTCATAAAGTCTCTACCTACTACAACTTTCGAGAAGATGATGCACAAGATTGGAATATGAAGATTTAAGTTCTGTATTGATGTTCCCATCAGAGGGAGTTGATTCGCTCTGTACTCTTTTTCCCTCACAAGGTTTTGTCCCACTGGGTTTTCCTTGTAAGGTTTTTAATGAGACTACTGAAATGCGTATTATTAGAGACATGTACTCTTTTTTCTTCACAAGATTTTTTTCCCAATGGTTTTTTTCCAGTAAGGTTTTAACGAGGTACACTATCTATCAAATAGACATTCAAGGGGGAGTGTTATAAATGTATTTATATTATAGTGAATGTCTACTTCTATGTTTATTAGGAGAAAAGTTAGGAACCCTAACTTTGGGACCAAGTCGGTTTTCCCCTATAAATAAAGGGGTTTTTCCTTCATTGTAAATCATCCTTCATCCCTCAATACAATCTCTCAAGAGAAATAAAGAATTACCCCCTCCTCTCTATTCTTCTTGTTCTTATTTGTTATTGTTTTATAACATAAAGATTCTTTTTTTAAGGTCAACAACCATAAGGATTCTTAATTACTCATATAATAAAATTTTCATATATGTATTTCGTTTAAAAAATCTAAGAAAGTCAAAGTTTAGAATTTTATAAATTAAATAGCCTTCTAGCGGAAAAGATTTATATAAATAATAACAACTTACTTATTTTTAAATTTAAATTCCCAAAAATAGGAGTTTTTTAAAGTAAGAAAATATTAAACAATCAAAATTTTAGTTTATTTCTATCCTTATGGATTCCACACTTAAAAGAATTATGTACTTAAAACAAAATTAAATTACATGCATACCTTAACTTAATGAACAATCACACACATGCATAATTAAATTTTTATAAAGATATTAAGTGATATTTTGAGTAAAATAATATTGCACTTATGTGTCACGTCAATAGAAAAGATTGCATATAAATACAATAAAGTATATATAATATTGCAATTGAAAGAAAAAACACAAGTTATTAAGGTAGATAGGAGAATCCATTATCAATTGATTTTTCTTTAAACAAACAAAAAAAGAAAGCGATAAACCTTTGATTTTTCTTTCTTTTTCTGGTTACTTTATTCAGTGGCAACATGCTTGTTTCTTCCAATTTTTCGATCATAAATTTTCAACTTATGAAAAAATATGAGAAATTATCAAAATGGGAGAATCATATATAATCTTTAAAACTATTAAATAAAAGAAATAAAAAAAGACAGAAAGAATGATGAAAATGAATACAAGAAAACTACTTGAATCAAAATTAATCAAAACAAAATTAGAAGAAAACGTAAAAGTAGAAAAATAAATTTTTGTAATGGAACAATAGTGTCCGATAGTGTAATCTAGTATACCAAATAAAAAAAATATTTACATAATTTGAATTAAATTCATGAACTCTCTTATGAATTGGAATTGTGAAGGAGTTTTGTGTTAGGGATAGTTGTAGACGAAATATATAGTAGTGAATAGAGAGCTTGATTTTCATTCAAATAATGAATCTTACAAATTAATACGATTTTATACTGATTACACTTTATACGTACATAGTATTTTTTTTCTCCTTAATTCTCTTAGTATTAAATATAAAAATCTAATTTTTTTCTATATATTATTTTATCAGGTTCTTCCCATGTATTTTAGGAGTCTTTTTCAAGTACACCAGGAAAAAGATATCTACAGTCATTAGTTCTCCTAATATATCTTACCATATATTTTAGGAGTCCTTAATTTTATATGGTATTATAATTATAATTACACTTTTTGTCATGACCCAACTAACCGGATCGCGAGGGGACCTATTCTAATCCACCTAGATAGGAGAACCCTTAGGACCATATATAAACATTCAGAAGTCATAAAAGAAAACATTAAACCTTTATTTGTTACAGTAAAACCGGTTACAAATCTTCAATACAAAAGTAAAAACTCTATCTCGAAGATCTAGTCTAGATAGGTACAAGAGCTACTACAATAATATCCGAAAATACAATGATTCAGCTTCCACCGTGAGAGGCAAATGATAGAAGCCATTGGAGATCTCTACCTTTATCAAGGAAGAAATACCAACTGATCCTGCAACCAGACTATACCCCAGAAAAGGGTATAGCAAGAGTAGTATCAGTACAACCACCTATACTAGTAAGCATCATCAACCGACTCAAATTAAATCACATAGGCACAACATAAATATCCGAAGTAAAACATGCACTTAATAATTCATTAGCCAAATATCTTCCACACCTCCCTTCTTCACCTCCCTAATATACACTCTCTTTGTTGGAACCTCACTTAACTCTTAACAATTACACTAATCCACAAGTCCACCACCACACAATATTCAATTCTAAGCATCACTTCTTAGAACCTCCATCATCTCTAGTCATTCCATTTCGACTCATTTAATTATAACTCAATAACAATAACCACAACAGATTCCAACCCTTTAGTATTCATTCAGTTAAAATCAACAATTTCATACTTTCGAAATGCTTACCAATTAAGGTCAACATATACATCATAATAGCACACAACTCACCACTTATAAATAGATATGTTCATGTAACACTTAGAGTGCACATCTTTACTTAGTCTTTCTCGATAATACCTAACAATTCAGACAAATATTATTCAATACAAAAATCCAACACGACAACACCATTTCTAACAATAAGAACCAAGTCAATATCAGGATTAACAGCCATAAACAAGTCAAAACCATGACCAACAACAATAAGCTCAGCCTTTCCACCATTACACTTTTCAATAGACTTCAGTAAATAATTATATAATACAATGATGCCAATAGCCCGAACCACTTATGGACCCAAATAACAACAATAATATCAACCGTTTCACTCAAGGAACCTGTAACGACTCTTTCTGTCCTTATAGGTAAGTCTAATATATAAAAATCTGGGCTAAGGTTTCCCTCCAAATTAGGTGTAAGAAATTTTATCTAGATTAGTCTTGGATAAAATTCGAGCGTGGTATGGTCTAGGAATATTCAAGAATGAATTAGGTAATTGTGAAATGATTTAACATATTTTTATGTTATCTAAGACGATAAGAAATCCATGGGATCTTTTGAAAGTGAATTCGGGTAAGTAGAACTCCCGATATCGAACTTGATATAAAGGGGTTAGTTTGGAATGTCATGGTTTGAGAGTGTGTTGCAAAAAAGGAAAAACTGAGAGCAATCTCTAGTTTTTTCCTTACCACACCCGTTATAGCGGGTGGTAGGACGCTATGACTGTGCCGCTATAGCGGAATAATTCCCACTATAGCAGGATTCAAAATCGGTCAATCCCGTCATAGCAGGCGAATTCGGCGGATTCCACTATAGCAAGACCCCCACAGCTGGATAAGGCCGCTATAGTGGGATTTACAAGGATTTATGCAAAAAATACCCCAAAATGTTTCATTATTTCAAAACTTGTTTGTGGAAGGGCTAAGGCAATTTTGGGCGAATTCCACTCAATTTTTGTCCAAACTCTTTGTAAATATAACTGATTCCTTTTGTTAACTCATTGTTCGATTGTCAACTACCAGAATCACTAGTTTTTGGGGTTTTGGGGATGATTTGACTTAACCTAGCTAATTTTTTGGTGCAACTAATTGAATTGGGTAGAAAACCCTTGGGTTTTTGGTTAAAGATTGCTAATTTACTTTTGGATATTGATAAATTACTATTGTAACCATGAAATTTGTAGGACTAATATGGAATTATGGTAGAAAAACCCTAGAATAGGGCAAATGATCATGAATTTGGCCTTAGGGTTTTGGGATTAGGTTATAATCCTTGATATTGTAGGTCATTTGGTTGATTATATGTTATATTTATGTTTTTAGACCATAATCAAGTCGAGGTTGCAAGAAAGGGCAAAACTCAAGTTCGTTAGAGCATTTTGGGCTTGGCTTGAGGTAGGTGATAGTTTAATGTAGTTGAAACCCAACTTGTTTTATGTGTGCATGATAATTGTTCCTTCATATTGCTTATTACAATGCATGTTCAAGGAAAGTGAATGACTATTTGATATCCTAAGTGTTAATCACATATAATTAACTTATATAAAAAGCTTGTTGGGTTTTATAAATATTATTTCTGTTATCATTGTGGTTGTGATTGTTATGGTATCTATCATTATTGTGGGATGTACCAGTAATTAGACATCTTTATGGGATTGATTGATATAAGGTTAGCAGATACTTGATGTCTGGGATTTTGGTACATGGACAAGATCTCATTTCCCGTAGGTCATGGCTAGTGGGCTACCATAAGACCCTTAGCATGTATGTACAAGGTACATGTGAGTGTGATAGTTCCTTGAGTGAACTGCAGATTATGTGTTTACTTGTTATATTGGTTCTTTGAGGGAACTGGATTTATGTGTTTACTTGCTATATTTTCTTTCTTGATATAAATTGAGATTCATGATTATTGTCGTTGTTGTTGTTAGAATGGATCCTTGAATGGCCCAGTTTTAATTTCAAGATTGGCATAACTATATGTTGTCTATTTACTTATGTAATTGAGACATGGTTGATACAGTTGATTTAGTCATGGTTGTTGACTTAGAGTCTTGTTGGTAGTCATGGTCTTGACTTGACTTGTTGTCCATGTTGACTTGTATTAACTGAATTTTATGATGTTATTGAGTAAGGTAAAATGTTATAAACTTTAGGTAGGGCTACATGGTAGGTGTTCATGGTTTTTCTTGCTTTACTAAGTTATGGTTACTTGTTCATATGTCTCACTTTGGGTTGGCCGATGACCCTACTAGTACACTATTATTTCTTGTGTACTGATATAACACATGCTTTATTTTTATTAAGTGCAGAGCAACCGGTCCATGACCCTACTAGAGCGAATATCAGTCGAACTCAAGGGTGAGCTACATCTTCTGAGCTGCAATGAGTTCTTCATTTGTTTTTTGGTCCACTATTTTGGACTTAGAGATTTTAAGTTGTTTTGGGTTGAACCCGTTTATTTACATTTGTAGTATTTTGGTACAATGACTTTCAGATTCTAGGGGATTGTTAGGTATTTGGTTATTTATGCAGAATTATCAATTGGATTGTTGATGACATTATTTAATTAATGCAAATTAGCTAGTTTACCTTATTTTGGCTAAGTGTTGGGTTTGTATGTTTGGGGGTTACACAGTTTACCCATCAGGAGTTAGCATGGGTACCACTAATGACAAGTTTGGGTCATGAAAAAGTTAGTATCAGAGCCCTAGGTTCGTTGATCTTATAGTACCAAAATGGGTCCAGTAGAGTTTTGTAGAATGGTACGGAGACGCCTATATTTTTCTTCGAGAGGCTATAGGACTTTAGGAAACCATCATTTCTTTCTTATTTCATACTATAACTTGATTCTAATTGGTAGCTGGTGATCCAAATTAGTATATGACTCTTTTCATTCTTTTGTCCACAGATGGTAAATACTAGAGCTAAAGGATCCAGAGCCGCAACCCATGCACCAGTATCTCCAGCTGTGTAACCGACTATTTGAGGATGTGGACGCAGAAGAGGGGTAAGAAGGAGAGCAACACCCACCAGGAGTAGTGCTCGAGAAACAGCTGATCAGGCCCGTCAGAGATCAATGACACCTCACTCACCCTAGGATTATTATGAGAAGGTTGAGGAGATGAACGAGGATGTTGTGAAAGAGGAGGAGGTGGCGCCAATTGGGAGTAAAACTCTTTCCCTGATGTATTTTGAGATGATTTAGCAGGTGCTTTATTTTCTGAGTGGTTTGGCCAGTATTGGGGTCACTCTTACGATGCCTATTTATCAGTTTTCAAGTGTTCAACTGACTTCTTCAGTTTTTCTTAGAATGGGTGAGGCATTGGGGACTAAAATTTTCCCTTGCCCGGTGTTATGTTCTGTCATGACTGGGACTGAGAATGACATGATGACCAAGTTCCTAAAGATGAAACCTCCTACTTTTGTTGGCTCTGAGACGGAGGATGCATTTGAGTTCATTATTGATAGTTACAAAAGGCTGCACAAAATGGGTATTATTGAGTAGCACGATGTTGAGTTTGTTACTTTCTAGGTGCAAGGTGATGCCAAGCAGTAGTAGAGGGCGTATGTTGAGTGTCAGTCACCAGCTTTGCCTCCATTGACATGGCCTCAGTTTTATGCCTTTTTTTGGAGAAGTATATATCCCGTACTCTTCGTGATCCTAATAAGGATGAGTTTCTGTCCTTGAGCAGGGAAATATATGTATTACAGCCTATGAGGCCAAGTTTCATGCTTTGTCCCATTATGCTACTCATTTACTTTGCATAGAATATGAGTGGATTTGGTTGTTTATAAAAGGACTGAACACTGACTTGCAAGTTTTAACTGTTCATATGACTTCTGCCGAGGAGAACGTTAATGAGGTTGATGATTATGTGAAAAAGGTAAAAGGGGTAAAGAAAGTTGGTCAGACAAATGTGTTAGCAATGAAGTCCCAAAATGCGGGTAACTTTAGCGGTTCTTATTCCAGGGGTTATAGCCAACAGGCCTTTTCGGCCCACCCCATTCAATCAATACTGCCAACTTTTATAGGTGGTCAGTTGGGGGCTATTCAACAGCCCTCAATTACTAGAGGCCAAGGGGCTTCTTATTCTTCGACCAACATGCCTTCTTTTGAGCGAGGTTGTTATACTGGTGGTACTGTGAGGCATTTCAAGAGAAAGTTTCCTAAAAGAAAGGTTGGGTTACAGGTCCAGTAGTAGGCTAAGGCTGTGGTTCTTGCTGGTAGAGGTGGTGGAGGTAATGGTAACGGTAAGGGTCATCTACAGGATGGGTAAGGTAATCAACAGGGAGGTTGACTTTGGTCAACATTTGATGTTAATGACCTCTTTGGAAATTTTGACCACACGGTTGAGTCTGGAACATCAAATTTGGTCTACTAGCATAGTCAAGTTATTTTTGTGGAGTTTCAAACTCATTTTGAGGGTCGGATCAGAAAGCTTTTATCTTGTTTTTCAGATGTTGTAGCAAAATTTGGTGAAGGCTAAAACATCCTTCATATTCGCAATGCCTTAGCCGCATTCGCGAAGGATGAGCTTGTCCCTTCATTGCGTTCGCAGAACTGGCATCGTGTTTGCGACATTGGCATTGTGTTTTTGATGAGTATTGGCTGTCAAAGAAGGGTCAATGAGTCTTCACATTCGTGAAGACCTGGTTGCATTCACGATGAACCCATTCCAATTCAATTATGTTCACAATTGGTCTCTCACGTTCGTGAAGAAGGATCGCGACATGGCAGCTTTTAAATTCCCTATTTTAAACCCAAAACCCATATTCTCCTTTCTTAAAGCTTAGACCTCGATTTCGAAAGATTTAAATTGTGGTTTTCAAGGTTTTACCCTTGGGTAAGTTCCTAAAGCTTGATTTTATCATTTCTCACTAATTTTCCCATGATTTTAACTTCAAATCTTTATTTTTTAACCTTGTATCTGTTAAATTTGCCTTGGGATTAGACTTGATTTGTGATGTACTTGACTCTCCTGTTTATTTGTCTACTCTAGTTGGAGACTCTGTGGTAGTGACCCATGTGTATCATGCATGTTCTATTTTATTCATGGGTTTCCAGACTTGGGTAGATTTGATAATCTTGGATATGTTTGACTATGATATTATCCTTGGTATGACTTGGCTATCTCCGTATAATGCTGTTTTAAATTGTAATGCTAAGATAGTGACCTTAGATTTGCTCGAAATAGATAAGTTAGAATGGAAAGGTGTGTATAAGCCTAAGCCTGTAAAAATTATATCTTTTATTCAGGCTAAGAAGTTAGTTGGGAGAGGGTGTTCGATTTTTCTAGCACATCTCTGGGATGTTAGTGTATAATCTTCTTCTATTGAGTCAGTCCCTATGGTGTTGAAATTTTAGTAGGTGTTTTCCACAAATTTTCTTGGTATGCCTCCAGATCGGTATATTGACTTTTATATTGATTTGGAGCTGGGAACTCGCCCTATTTCTATTCCTCCCTATCAAATCGCTCCAACTGAGTAGAGAGAACTCAAGACTCAATTGCCAGAGTTACTTGATAAGGGGTTCATTTGTCCTAGTGCTTCTCCATGGGGTGCTCCAGTGTTGTTCGTTAAGAAAAAAAATGGTAGCATGAGAATATATATTGACTACAGACAGTTGAATAAAGTTACCATCAGGAATAAGTATCCCTTGCCCCGAATAGATGATCTTTTTGACCAATTATAGGGTGCTCCAATTTTCCCCAAGATAGACTTGTGGTCGGTTTATCATAGTTAAAGATTCAGCTTGAGGATATACCTAAGATAGCTTTCAGGACTCGATATGGGCATTATAAGTTCTTGGTGATGTCATTCGGGTTGACTAATGCACCGAAAGCTTTCATGAGCTTGATAAACAATATCTTTAGGTCATTCTTGGATTCTTTCATTACTGTCTTTATTGGTGACATTCTGGTTTACTCCAAGAGTAAGAAGGAACATGCAGGTCATCTTTGCATTGTTTCAAGAATTTTGAAGGAGAAGTAGTTGTATGCTAAGTTCTCTAAATGCGAATTCTGGTTGTCTTCTGTTGCCTTTTTAGGGCATGTGGTTTCGGAAAAAGGGGTGATGGTAGATCCCCAAAAGATTGAGGCTGTTAAGAGTTGGGTTCGTCCTAGCTCTATTACTGAGGTTAGAAGTTTTGTGGGTCTTGATCACAGGTTTGTCAAGAACTTTGCATCTATTTCTACGCATTTGACAAGTTTAACCCAAAAAGAGGTGCCATTTGTTTGGTCGAATAAATGTGAGAAGAGCTTCCAAAAGCTCAAGATACTTTTGAGTACAACTCTTATTCTTTCACTGCTAGTTGAATGTAAAGATTTCATTGTATTTTGTTATGCTTCATTCTCTAGTTTGGGTATTGTGTTGATACAAAACATGAATGTAATTGCATATGCATCGAGGCAATTAAACCCGCATGAGAAGAATTACCCAACCCATGACTTGGAGTTGGCTGCAATGATCTTTGCACTTAGATTTGAAGGCACTATCTCTATGGTGTCGAGTGTGAGGTATTCACAGACCATCATAGTTTGCAACATGTTTTCACTCAAAAGGATCTGAATTAGAGGTAGAGATGGTGGATAGAATTATTGAAGGATTATGATGTGACCATCCAATAACATACGGGGTAAGGCCAATGTGGTGGCATCCACATTGAGTTGGGAAACAGTAAGTATGGTTAGTATGGCTTGTTTAGGGGCGTCAAGGCAACCCCTAGCTAGAGAGATTCAGAATCTAGCATCTCAGTCCACATAGTTTGGTATTTCTGAAAGGGGTGGAGTATTGGCTAGCATGGAGGTAAGGTCAATATTTCTTAATCAGATCAAGGCAAGACAGTTTAAAGATAAGAAGTTGAGCTAGCTTCAGAACAAGGTAGTTTGTGGTGAAGCTTCTAATGCCACACTTGATATGTGTAGGGTGTTGATGGTGAGAGGACGTGTGCGTGCCCTAGGTTGGTGATTTGATTCCTAGTTTACTTGTAGAAGCTCATGGTTATCGATACTCTATACATCCGAGTGCAACTAATATGTACCATGACTTGAGACAACTCTATTGGTGGCGTGGGATGAAGAGGGATATAGTTGATTATGTGTCTAAATGCCACAATTTTCATCAAGTAAAGTACGAACATCAAAGTCCTGTGGGGTTACTTCAGAGGATGCCTATTCCCAAGTAGAAGTGGGAGAGGATAATGGTGGACTTTGCAGTTGGTCTTCCTAAGACCTTGGCGCATCATGACTCTATTTGGGTCATAGTAGACAGGCTGACCAAGTCAGCTCAGTTCATCCCAGTTAGAGTGGCTTACAACTCAAAGCAGTTGGCCAAGATTTATGTCAAAAAGATATTGAGGCTACGTGGGGTGCCAATTTCCATCATTTCTAATAGAGGTACGCAATCATCTCTATGTTTTGGGATATGCTACATGAAGAGTTGGACACTAAGTTTGGCTTTAGCACTGCTTTCCATCCTCAGATTGACGGGCAGTCAGAGAGGACTATTCAGGTGCTTGAGGATATATTAAGGGCCTACGTGATTGACTTTGGTGGTTATTGGGATAAATTTTTTCCATTGTGTGAGTTTTCATACATTAATAGCTATCATTCTAGCATTGATATGGCTCTATTCAGAGCTCTCTATGGGAGAAAGTGTAGATCACCCATAGGATGGTTTGAAGTTGGTGATGTGAAGCCTTTGGGCATGGACTTAGTGAAGGAAGCTTAGGAAAAGGTGAGGTTCAGTAAGAGCAAGTTATTGGTAGCCCAAAGTAGGCAAAAGAAATATGCGGATCATAAGGTAAGAGACATGTCATTCAAACTCGGTGAATAGGTTTAGTTGAAAGTATCTCATATGAAGGGAGTTATGCGTTTTGGCAAGAAGGGTAAGCTCAACCCTCGATATATAGGTTTATTTGAGGTTCTTGAGGATATGGGTCTAGTAGTGTATAGGTTGGCATTGCCACTAAGCTTGTTGGGGGCCCATCCAATGTTCCATGTACCCGTGCTTAAGAGATATCATGGGGATGGGAATTACATCATCAAATGGGATTTGTATTTGCTGGATGAGGATCTTTCTTATGAGTAGAAGCCGTTTGCCATTTTTGATCGAGATGTTTGAAAGATGAGGACGAAGGAAATTTGATTGATAAAGGTCCAATGGAAGCATTGTTTAGTCAAGAAAGCTACTTGGGAAACACAGAAGGATATGCAGGACAAGTACCCTCACTTATTTGAGGATACATGTAAATATTCCTCTTTTAACTTGGCTCATTTTCCTTGTTTGATCATTTGAGGATGAACGATGGGTAAATTGGTATCTGTTGTAATGACACTCTCCGTCGTTATGGGTAAGTCTAATGTTTAAAAATTTGGTCTAAGGTTTTCCCCCAAATTGAGAGTTAGAAATTTCAGGCTAGGCTAGTCTTGGATAAAATATGAGTGAGGTATGGTCTAGGGAAATTCGAGAATGGATTGGGTAATTGTGAAAAGATTTAATATATTTTTATGTTATCTAAGATGATAAGGAATCCGTGGGATCTTTCAAAAGTGAATTCGGGTAAGTAGAACTCCCAATATCAAACTTTACGTAAAGGGGCTAGTCCGAAATATCATGGTTTGAGGGTGCATTGAAAAAAAGGAAAAACTGGGAGCTATTATGAGTTTTTTCCTTGCCACATCTACTATATATGGTGGTAGGCTACTATGACTGCACCGCTATAGCAGAATAATTTCCTCTATAGCGGGAGTCAAAGTCGGTAAATTCTGCCATAGCAGGTAGATTTCGCTATAGCGGGATATACGCGGATTTATGTAGAAAAATATCCCAAAATATTTCATTATTTCAAAACTCATTTTAGGAAGTGCTAAGGATCTTTTGTGAGAATTCCACTCAATTTTTATCCAAACTCTTCATAAAAGTAAGTGATTTCTTCCGTTAACTCATAGTTCAATTGCCAACTACTAGAATCACTAGTTTTTGGGGGTTTGGGGGTCATTTGACTTAACCTAGCTAATGTTTTGGACCAACTAAGTGAATTGGGTATAAGAACCTTGGGTTTTGGTTAAAGATTGCTAATTTACGCTTGCGTGTTGATAATTCACTCTTGTAACCATGAAATTAGTAGGATTTAGGTGAAATTATGGTAGAAAACCCTAGAATGGGGATAATGATCATGAATTTGGACTGGGGGTTTCGGGATTAGGTTATAATCCTTGATATTATAGGTCATTTTTTTGATTATATGTTATGTTCATGTTTTTAGACCACAATCAAGTCGAGGTTGCAAGAAAGAGCAAAGCTCAAGTTCGTTAGAGCATTTCCGGCTTGGATTGAGGTAGGTGATGGTTTAATATATTTGAAACCCAACTTGTTTTATGTGTGCATGATAACTGTTCCTTCATACTGCTTGTTACAATGCATGTTCAAGAAAAGTGAATGACTATTTGATATCCTAAGTGTTAATCACATACAATGAACTTATATGAAAAGTTTGTTGGTTTATACAAGTGTTGTTTCTGTTATCATTGTGGTTGTGATTGCTGTGATATCTATTATTATTGTGGGATGTACTGATAATTGGACATCTTCAAGGGATTGGTAGACACTTGATGTCTAGGATTTTGGTACATGGATAAGATCTCATCCCCTGCAGGTCATTGGTAGTGGGCGAATATAATATTTTTAGCATGTATATACAAGGTACAGGTGAGTTTGATGGTTCCTTCAGTGAATCAAGGATTATGTGTTTACTTATTATATTGGTTCATTGAGTGAACTGCGTTTATGTGTTTTCTTGCTATATTTGGTTTCTTGATGTAAATCAATATTCGTGATTATTCCCATAGTTGTTGTTGGAATGGATCCTTGAGTGGTCTAAGCTTAATTTCAAGATTGGCATAACTCTATGTTGTCTATTTACTTATTTAATTGAGACATGGTTGATACAGTTGATTTAGTCGTGGTTGTTGACTTGGAGTCTTGTTGGTAGTCATGGTCTTGACTTGACTTGTTGCCCATGTTGACTTGTATTGAATGACTTTTATGATGTTACTGAATGAGGTTAAGTGTTATAAACTTGAGGTAAGGCTACATAGTGGGTTTTCTTGGTTGTTCTAGCTTTTCTAAGTTAAGGTTATTTGTTTATATGTCTCATTTTAGGTTGGCTGATAACCCTACCAGTACACCATTATTTCTTGTGTACTGATACTACACATGCTTTCTTTTTGTTGAGTGTTGAGCATTTTCTGGAGACTCATTTAAGACCTTAGTTGTAGAGCAGATAGCATTCGAACTCAAGGGTAAGCTACATCTTCCAGACTTCCATGAGTTCTTCATTTAGTTTCTAGTCCATTATTTCGGACTTAGACATTTTCAGTTGTTTTGGGTTGAACCCATTTATTTACACTTGTAGTGATTTGGTACCATGACTTTCAGATTCTAGAGGATTCTTAGGTGTTGATTTATTTATGCAGAATTATCGATCAGATTGTTGATGACATTATTTAGTTAATGCAAAATAACTAGTTTGCCTTATTTTGGCTAAGTGTTGGGTTTGCATGTTTTGGGGGTTAGATGGTTCTCCTACCAAGAGTTAGTATGGGTGCCACTCATGGTGGGTTTAGGTTGTGACATAGCCCAATACATCCATAATAACATAACCCGATTCACTCAAGGAACAGTCAAACTCACCAATACCATGTACACACATGCTAAGGGTCTTATGGTTGCCCACTTGCCATGAGTAGTAGGGGACGAGTTCTGTCCATGTACCATATAATAACCGGCATCTAAGTGCCATAGAATAATATCCAACATCAAAGTTGTCATCCTTATCCCAACCCTGTATTATACCCTCCTTATCCCTCATGGTATTATGCCACCCTTATTCCACTATCCCCTCCCTCTTATCCTCCCTAAATTCCACCTATACAATCTTGATTAACCTTTACCAGTCAATTCTCACAGTAGCAACTCATGTCTCATCAAGTATAATCACAAAGTAAGACAACACAATCATACTTGCACATTAAACAGGCCTTTTACACAACTCATTATATATACTCAACACTTGTAATATCACTCAACAAGTTAATATCTTTAGCATGCATTATACAAGTACCCAAAGAGACAATTAGCATGCATACATGAACTAAATTTAGTTTTCAACTACATTCAATCATCACCTACCTCTTCCCACTCCAAATAACATCCTTTAAAACTTATCTAGGACTTTCAATATCTAAATACAAATCCAATCATTCTAATTCACACTTTAACACATCCAATCTTCCATCTTAACTTTAGGTTATCACCATGATTACTCCACCATCTAATATTCTCACTTAACTTGCACCATGCCACCAAAACAACTCTAAAGCAATATTCATTTAGTTTAACAACAACTTTCGAGCTTATCATTATTATGTTTACCTATAAATTTATTTATCATTAACAATAATACACACCAGGTCTAATAACACTTCAACATAACATACAACCACAATTCTTATTCACACATCTTGAATTACTATTTTTATCCAACAAAACACCATGCAACCCTAAGCATGGAATCTCCCATCAATCTATGTCATGCATACATTTTCTAAATCAGGTCTATACTACTCAATTAAACCTAGCCTACCTGGACACCAAGCAGCTGCTACGGAGGCAAGAATTCAAACTTCTGGCTCTGTTCTAGTGATTCCCATCGTGGAATCTTGGAGGAAACATCAGGTTTCACCCCCTCCATATTTACGTGTTCTCCTTTCTCCCCTTGCTCCAGTGTATTGAGGCAATCCTAAGAGGGTTTTAGAATAAGACACATCTGGTTTTAGAACTGAGGAGGAAAAGAGAACTTAAAAATGTGGGTGGACTGCTTCTTGGCATCCAGCTATAGTAGTCGACAGACTGCTACCATGGAGCCGCTATAGTGGGAAAATTTCCTCTGTAGTGGGATGATGTCTGCCCGCCCCAAAATTCAAATTCTAAAAATTTTCAACTAAGTTTTTTATGCAACTAAATCGAAGATATTTATGAAAATTCTTGTGCCCCGTGCTCTTTGGATGAGGTGACTTTAGTAATGACAGAACGGGTTGTTACAACTTTTATATATATAGAATAATTATAATTACAGAAAGTGATAGTAATGATAAGTTTGGTCTCCTACCAAGTTGAGTCCTCTTTGTACTCCATTTGAGAAAAATAGTAAATGATTGTTTGTGTAACACCCCGTACATGTTTACCTTAGTTTTGAGAGCAAAATAAATAAATAAATAAATAAGTAAATAAAAATAAATAAATAAATAAATAAATAAATTTGGGTGGGGCGCGCCCAGGGGCGTTCCACGCCGCTCTGGGCTAAAATTTTTAGTCCAGAGGTAGCAAGGGGGCGCGCCAGGCAGCGTGCCACGCTGGTTTTGACCACTTTTCAAAGTTGGAATTTTTCTTAAGTCCCAAGGGTGCCCGGGGACGTATTGAGCCGATTTTTGTCACGATTCTTCTACAACCATGAGAATATACATGAAATGAGTGAAATATTATATTGGTATGATAAAATTACTCGAGAACGAATTTCGCGTCAAAATGACGATTTTACCCTTTTGGTCAAAATGGGTCATACGTGGCTAGAATCCCTTGTTTTTGGGATTGAGGCTATGGATATGAATCCCGTGAGTGGAAATATTGTCGTAAAGTGTATGAAATGCAATAAACCTGAGGAATTATTGATTTTATTGGGTCAAGTAAATTGGGCTCAATTTAAAGCCCAAATTGGGATAAAAGACATGGCCCATATGGGAAATTTGACCCATTCATCTTGGCCAAGTAGAGACTTATTATTGTACCAAGTGTGTGAGTAAAAAGAGTCATTAAGGGGCTATAAAAGGTTGAAAAAATCAGATTTCTATCATTTTACCATTCTCATGCTATTCTAGAAATTTCCCAAAGATATTTTTCTTATTTCTCAAGAACCCTAAGCCAACTCTTTGGATAAGATCATCATTTGGAAAGTCGTGGTAAGTGTATATTCTTATGATTTAATATCTTATATGCATGAGAGACTATGTAGATCATATTGGTTATGCTAGAAAGTGTTGGATATGGCACTTGGGGTTATTACAAAAAGATGTGTAATCCTTGTGAATTAAACTTGAAAAAGGACTTGATGTTTTGATGAAAGTGAATGGTGTTGATGATATCTCAACTTGTATGGTGTTGTTATGTCCATAACTTTCTATTTTTCTGCATGTGTAAATTATGGGATTTTGGCCGATTTGTGCTATGAAGTGTATTAAGGTGACTTGATGGATTATTTGTGATATGGTGGGAATAAGAAAGTGTAAAGGAGAAGCTTTGTGGCGAAATGTTATTGGGTTATCATGTGTTGGTCAATGTATGGAATATTGTGGTATTTTTGGTATGCTAATGTCATTAATGGTATTGTAAAGGGGGAAATAATACTATAAGGGACTCATGTAATTCATGGTCATCTTAAATGCTTGGAATGTAACTTGTGGTCAATGTATGGCATGAATGGGTATTGTTGGTATGACAATTCCGTAAATGGTATTGTGAGAAAGGAAATGACATTTTAAAGATAAACATGTAACTCATTGTTGTCATATGCATTTGTAAGGTAGTGGTGGTTAATGTTGGTTCAATTATGTATTTGTGATGTAGAGTGAAACGTAAGGAAGGAGCAGAATTGTTAAGCCATATTGGATTGTGTATTTACATTGGAAAGATAAGGTATGTAAGGTTACTCTGTCCGTTTCTTTCTGCGGCAAATAGTTTTCACATTGACATTACGCATGTTCCATCCCGAAATGTGCTAAGGTATTCCATAACCGGTTATCCATGGTCATTGTCATATATTTCCTACTCATTGATCATTGGTGAATCTCATGTCTCATATTCATGGTTAATGTTCCAAAAGCAATAAGGTTACGTTCCAATGTTTGATATGACTCATGTCCCTTGTTCATGGATTATGGTCCAATGGTTTCATTAGTGTTATGTTTCTAATGCTGTTATGTTTCTCACACTGTTTGTTCACATATCTCTTACCCATTGGTTAATGATCCGAAGCTTCAAGGAAAGTTGTCATAACGTTGAAATCTCTAAGGACCTATCTCAAGAGAATAATAACATAAGAGAATCTATTCAATCTTGGGTGGTATTTTTCCAATCATGCCTTGTTCTAAAGTCCTTCAATATGATGATTATATTTGTACCAATCTTTCATAAGTAAAAGTACCAATCTCATGAGAAGTGAAGAATGAGGTAAAGTGTTTGTGTTTTCAAAAGTATCACGATCCTCAATGTATCAATCTCTCAAATGAAATAAATTAGGTTATACATGTTGTTGGTTGCAAGAATGGAGGAAGATAATAGGGGGTGGACACAATTCCAAAGTTCCAATAATACTATGACTCCAAACTCCGATGATGTATGATCCAAGTTCTAATAATGTCACGACTATCTTTGTACCAATCTCATAAGTTTCATAAGAGAGGTGTGTTTCTCATAAATAGATGTGTTAATCTCTCATAAGTTGAAGTATCAATCTCATAAGAGTAATACGAAGGTGAGGTGAAAGTTAATTAATTATTCCTCATAAGCGAAGATGTCAATCTCATGTAAGTGTGTGCCTCAATTAAGGTCATGAACTCTAATGTGTCACTCTTATAAGTATGGAGAGGAAAAGATGTGCATATGGTTCCTTTATGTTTCTTTGAGTATGAATCACAAACTAAAAGGGTACAAGTTAAGATGGAACAATCTCAATGCTATACATATACACACATATATATAATATCCCATCAAAGGTGGAGGCCCGGTACTATATATATCCCACCAAGATGGAGGCCCGGTACTATATACATATATTATATCCCACTAATGTGGAGGCCCGGTACTATATACATATATTATATCCAACTAATGTGGAGGCCCGGTACTATATACATATATTATATCCCACTAATGTGGAGGCCTGGTACTATATACATATATTATATCCCATCAAAGGTGGAGGCCCGGTACTATATATATCCCACCAAGTTGGAGGCCCGATACTATATACATATATTATATCCCACCAAAGGTGGAGGCTCGAAATTATATACTCACTTATAAGTTGATGATCTATAAGATAGTATGCATCACTAACTAATGGAGTGGATAATAACAAAGACAGTTGTAAAAGAGATGAGACTATATCCCTTGCATGAATACATAAAAAAATTAAAGGTTATAATAATGATGATGATGATGCGACTGAATGACCGAGTAATGAAATAATAGAAGTAATGAACATGATTCCACATATTCAGGGCGAAGGTATATCCATATTGATTATTCTCTTACGCTTATTTTCTTGGAAGTACTTGTGTGCTATTCTAGTTTCATCTGGCCTTACATACTCAGTACTTTATTTGTACTGACCCCTCTTGGGGGACTTACCTTACATGCTGCAGGCACAGGTGTTAGTAGATCTCCGCAGTAGGCAAAGAGATATCCGCAGATTGTTGGTGAGCACTAGTTGCTTCGGGGCTTCCCAAGTCACATGTGTTCATTAGGTTTTGGCATTTTGTACATATTGCATAGACATGATCATGTATCTATTAGAGGCTTTGTAGACATATGTGGGGTATCATGAAAGTAAAAGATGTACGTTCATTTTGACATAATGCCTCCAACGGCCAAGTTTGGTATATATTTATGGCATATGTTTCCATATTCATGTATTCCACATAATTACATGAGATAAAATGATATTCATACGCGAGTATGCATACGAGAGTACATGAGCAAAGATTGGTTCTCTCGGGCCTTATCGGCTCCGGGTGCCAGTCCGGCCTGAATGGGATTTGGGTCGTGACAGTTTGTGTATGGTGGAGTCTTTTCATGAAGGACAAAAAGTTTAAATCATATTTCTAAGGACCTTCACATTTTTAATATAATAGAGAATATATATATACACACACAAACACACACAAAAAAAGAAGATGAATGTCAGTTGTATACTTTGTTATTCTTATTTGACAGGAACAAAAAAGCGTACTTGTAGTCCATAATAATGACCTCCCAAAATTGCTTGGTTTGGTCCATAGCGTCCTACTTTTAGCCAATTTTTGCTACGACTATTTTTAGATCTATTGTTGTGAATATGATATACATCTAGTTGAAATAAGATCGGGTAGTTTAACCAGCAAGTCTTATGTAGTTGGAGGAGAAATAATATGAAGAGCAGAATAAATAGGTCACAAAATTTAACACCTGGACATTAGTGGTTGATATCCTGGAACAAAAGCACATTCAACCTCGTTAAGGAGGTATTGCTGTCTCTCGATCATCCCTTGTTGGAACAGGCTCAACAATAGTGAATCTATCAACAACCCATTTATATTTGTTGATGTATATTGAGTAAGCTTGTGGTTCCCTTACCTTCACATTTCAAATCAAATATGTATGGAAAAGGTTGAACCATTTTTGACACTTAGGTAATGTCGTCACCGTATAAAACTATAAAAACTTGTTGTTCCTGTAGTTGATTAAAGTAGGGAATAGTTTTAATATTTGGATACATGTTACGTGTAATCACAGTAGAGGCTCAGTAAGAGTGAACTTATACTTTCATCTTGTACAATTATTGTTTGGAAGTAAACGGTCTGATCTCTATTTTCTTGAGGTTTGAATTTGTCCACCAGTTGAACTTTGCACGTCCACTCTGTAGTATATGGTGTGATTGCATCGACAATAATTATTTATTCCACTATGTCTGGGAAAGCTGTGTAGATGATAACAAAATTGTATACAAATGATGCTGGAGGAAACAAATACAATTCAAGCAACACGTTTGAATGCAGTCTGGATATTGCAAAACAATCTTAACTAAGTAATATTTAGATTTTAATATTAGTATATGTATTTACAGTCAAATGTCAAAATTTCAGCACACGTCTAATTTAGTAATATGTACCCAATTTGCTAATATTTAGATTCTAATATTGGTTTGAGTATTTATAGTCAGTCAATAACACATATTATATGGTTTGGTTTCTTTTTCTTTTCAAACACTCATTGTTGGATATATGCAAAATTTGCGTAGAATTATAAACAAAAGCAGGGAAAACAAAAAGATAGACCAAAGTAAAATGGATTCAAGGGTATTTGTTCTGAATTTTGGAATTAAACTTATATCAGTATACCTAGTAAAAACACATCTAATCTACAGGGCATCTTGTACAACTCTTATTCAAAAGGCAAGAAAAAGTGAACACACAAAAGTAATATGTAGAAGTACACACTAAGGATCTTAAAAATTCAATACCAAGGGAAAATGTAAATTGAGAAAGTATAAACATCTTTAAAAAGCAATATCAAATGGATTGAAGTAGAAGCTACTTGAATTTTGGGTCAACAAAGATAACTGCTACAATGACCCTCCAGGTTATTTTCTCTATTTCCATACATTTTTGTTTTTTTGTGTCTTCCCAGAGTGGCAACAGGCTATTTCTGACTTATCGGGATTGTCAGTTTGGTTTTTGACAGTTCATTTAGGTTTTAAGCCCATTTCCCTAATTTGGAGCCTCTAAAGTTGAGAAATTGGTATTGGACCAAAACTTCTAGTAAATGGGCTCGAATGAGAATTTTGACAGTT
The DNA here is from genome assembly GCA_031232105.1 of Capsicum rhomboideum. Taxonomy (NCBI): domain Eukaryota; kingdom Viridiplantae; phylum Streptophyta; class Magnoliopsida; order Solanales; family Solanaceae; genus Capsicum; species Capsicum rhomboideum. The sequence continues at coordinate 97,502,366 of CP124711.1, read as the reverse complement.
CCATTAGCTTTGAAATATGGATTTTAGGCTAGGAGGACCCTTGGTCTAGATCCCGAGGCTTTTGGGCTCATTTTGGGCTATTGGGTGGATTTTGGTAAAAATATAATGGTAGGTGTAGGGCCCATTTTTTATCGAAACGACCTCTGATGAAAATTTTGATAGTTTCATTGAGTCTGAAATGTCAAATTTGGTAGGGTAGCATAGTTCGTTTGCAGACACAAGGTTTCAAATAAATCCCGAGCACCCAATCAAAGTCTGATAGAACTTGGATTTTTGCTGGTGCAACAGCACCTGGTGCAGGCCAAGGTTGCTCTAGGCATTCATCGGGAGTTGGCCGCATTCACGAAGGGTTAAGTTTTGAACCCTCATATTCTCGGACCTCCTCTAGCATTCGCAAAGAAGAGCCGGTCTGACCCACTCCAGCTTCTTCTTTGTGTTCGTGAAGGATCCCTCACGTTCACAAAGGTTTAGGATGGTGGGGTCTCACATTCATGATTGGGGACTTGCATTTTCGATGAAGGACCCCTGGTCCTATATAATGCGTCTTCCCCAAACTTCCTTCACTTTCTAAGTCCTATTTTGCCATTAATGGACCTATGAGCTTGGAAAAATGTGGGATATCATAAATTGTAGCTGGGGATGAGTAAAGGACATTGAGGTGATCATTCCCGATTAGTTTCTTCATAAGTTTTTGGCCTAAATGTCCGTTTAATTCTTGATTTTTCATTCTTATTTTCCTTAGCTCTTGAGGATGATTTGAGCACCAATTGAGACTCCATTTGCATCCAATTTTGGAGCATGCATTCCTTGACCTTTGAGGGGCCCCGTGATGGATTCAATTTAGGAATTCCATTAGTAGGCCCCATGGGCCTATTTTTTACACGATTTTTGGCCCAAAGTTTTAAATTGCAATATGGGTCTCGTTTTACTCCAATTAATGTATAGATTATGAAATTGATAGCACCAAAGCATTCAGGGATCAAGGAGTGGAGACAAGAAGTTTGTGGATGGTTTGAGGCTGCGATTCGGCATCGAGGTAGGCTTTGGTATACTTTTCTCTATGAGATTATGTATCGTATTGATTGCATGTTGGGTAGGGATTATAGGATAGGTTTTAGGTTACCTTACCACCATTTATCAACTTGTCCTTCCTTGGTAAACTTTTGTATAAAATAGCATCTTGAAACTTAGTCTAAAATATCTGTCATAGTTGTAGAATTGTGTTAGGATCATATATGTACCTATTGTTACCTTAGGTTGGATTGGTATGATTATTTGTATCTTATTATTGATAATTGGCCTATTTAGGGGAAACTTTAGCATACAATTGAGCCTTAGACAATAATGCCTTCTATAGTTATAGGGTTATGTTAAGCTTGATTATATACCTGTTAGGACCTTAGGTTGACACTGCTAATCCTTAGTGTAGTAGTGGGGTAGTACTTATCCGTTTCGAAGATATTCCTTATTTGAATTCACCTAATAGAATGATTCCTCTTGTTGATCCTGCTTCTGAATTTTTATATATACTTTTATATTCTTATTGTTTTTTATATTACATTGTTGGGCCCAAGGCCTTGGTTGCGATACCATGGACACCAGGTTAGTTCTCTATGCCATAAAAGTGTTGTGGCTTAGTTTATAGACTCTTATGTGCTTACGTTTGCCTTTTTGGATACTGGAGATGGCATACATACATTATCCGTATTCTCACACTTATACTAGTGGTACGATTCCAACCAAACATTTATTTTACTACTATTTTCCAAAAAGGGGGTTTATTCCAACTTTTAACTTTTAAAATTGATTTTTAAATGGGAGTCGTACCACCCTTATCATTGGTTTATGAACTTTCAAAACTAAACATATTACTTTGGAAGCTCAGACTGAGGCATGCTCCAGTCCATTTTTTATTTTCCCACCTATCACTATTTACTTATTTTGGTCAAGAAAGATTCCGATCCTTTCTATACTATTCTACTATTTTAGTCCCAGATTTGATCTCGGGCACTGGACCTTACAGATTTCTACTTATTTTATTCTTGATTCAATTTTGAGCACTTATTATACCCTTACTTCCCTCCGGTACTAGACAGAGTGGATTGGTTATGGATTATGGAAGTCCTGGTTTGGGACCAGGCAGTCTACACAGATATACAGAGTCCTCTATAGGCCGCTTCGTCCTTTGAACCATAGTACTGAAGAAGGATGGTCATCGTAGGCCCTATCTTTGCGAGCTACTCTCCTAGAGGAGGTGTATACACTTGTCTTGGATATGGTACTTGGTTTATCTTGCATTAACTGGTTTTTTCATGACTTTTATTCATTCATATGCATCGTCTATCACTAGTATAATTATTTAGTACTTGTAACTATCGGTCTTATTAGGGGCTAAACAGGTATAGGTTATGTTTGTGGTTTGCTGAGTAATTGCTTGTAACTATCTGTAGTTTATATTCTTGTCTGACATGTTATATTTACTTGCATTATCTTTGGAGCTCAGTCATTTGATGCCTATTGAATACCTCGTGGTTGATACTCATACTATACTTCTGCACCCTGCATATCATAGTACGAGTTCTCATTGCTGATGTCTGCATCGTGCGGAGCTGCCATGGATTAGAGATTTGAGGTGAGCTCCTGACATACGGAGTTGTTCCTGCTCTCCCTCTTTTACTGGACTGATCTTTATTTTGTTTTACAAAGACAGTTTTGTATATATTTGCATTTTGCTTACGTTGTACTCTTATTTGTTAGCAACTCTTGTACCGACCACACCAGTCTTGGGAAATATTTACTTTCTTCTTGTCTTCTTTCTTATTCTTATTTAGTTTTACTTTCGCACTTCTTATTAGTCCATTACTAGATGTTCTGGACTATGTGTTGGCTTACCTACTGGTGGGTTGTTATAGGTGCCATCATGGCCTAAGAAATTAGGTTGTGAGAGTTTGGTATTTGATCGTAGGTTCACTGGTGTTATTGGTACATAAGGAAGTGCCTAGTAGAGTCTTACGGATTGGTACAGAGACTTTTGTATCCTATCTTTAGGAGGCTATAGGTCACTCTTAGGAAATCCAAATGCTTGACTCCTTTTCTTGTGTTCGTACTTCTATAAACTTATGAATAGCTCTTTTGAATCCACTCTTTCTCAGATGGATAGCATAAGGTTGTCGATAGATACGAACGGGACTTCTACACGTGTTGCCAGAGTTTTAGTTTAGAGTTAGACCAGGGAGTTGGAGCTTTGTATCGAGGATCTTTAGTGTCAACCAAATGGTCTGGGGCTAGCCCAGGCTCCGACAGAGTTTGTGACCACCTCAGCTTTTTAGGATATCGTGTTAGGGATTTTGAGTCTTTTCATGGATACTTCACAGCTAGAGGTATTGTCTGGTATATCTAGTGGTTTATAGGATAGAGTGGGGTTTGTAGATACTCAGTAGTGCTTCTTATCAAATTGAGTGGGCCAGACATACTTCTATGTTATATCCTATAGAGCATGAGATAGTGTATAGGTTTATCAGGGGACTAGCATTACCACTCCCTTTAATGTCAGAGCATTTGATATCAGCTGGAACTATTTATCTTTAGGTTGTTGATCAAGCGAAGACTACAGAGAGGGCATGTCTTGAGACATGTAGAGATGGCAGTAAGAGGCCATGTCAGCGGTACAGTGTTAGTGGTATTCCATCAGAAGGTAGGGATACTTCTAGCAGAGGGCAGCATCACTTGCAGCCTATCAAGTCCGCTCAGATAGTGCCTCAGATTATAGATGGCTCTCAGACAGATTGTGGTGGTCTTAGTGGATAGAGTTCTGGTCAGGTATTACGGGGTTCTCAGTTTACGTCTTCAGGCTATGGAGGCCATTCTAGGTCAGCATGTACACTATATTAGAGAGTTCCAAGGGCATGTTATGATTGTGAAGAGGTTATTCATTGTTCTAGAGAGTGTCCCAAGTTTTAGTTGGTCAGCCAATTGGGGTCAGCTCTTGTTTCTCTCCATATTAGAGCTTTAAGGGTTTGTTATGACTGTAGAAAGACTGGTCATTGGTCTGGAGAGTGTCCCCAATATAGGATTATTGAGTGGTCAGTGCTGCTAGACTAGTCTCCTAGGGATGAGTCACCTTCAGTCAAAAGTGGTGCCCTTAGTATTTTTGTTGGTCATTCAGATGCTCAGTTCGGGGTCGGATGAGTTTAGATTCGTACTTTTTCGGGCTGGTAAGGGACCATGGCTTCAGATTCCATCATCATAGGTGCATTTTTAATTTGCAATCTTTTAGTTTCTATTTGAATTGAGTTAGGATTTTCATACCCATCGATGTTCATACGCTTTGATTTTACTATATTGATTGTGTAAGCCTTTGTGTAGATTTATGAATACATGACTAACCCCGTAGATATTTTATTTTAGTAGTGGATTGAGTGGATCAATATTGTGATTGTCTTGGGCATAGCGCTTGGGTAAATCCCCTTTTGTTTGGCATATTGGCCTTGATGTGGTCCTAGAGTGGTACTGGTTGTTTGTCATTTTGCGCCACCTGCACATTATACTATTGTTACTATTAGTAGTGTTTTAGCTTTGATTGATCCTTACTCGATAGACGACTAGACTAGCGTTATCTAGTTAGTATCCTTTTTTTGTGATCCTTTTCCATTTGGCTTAGACAGCTACCTTGGTTGATTGGTTTTCCTTCTTCTATTAGTAAGGTAAGGTGGGGTGTTGAGAGGATTGTGTGAATGAAGGTTTGACCTTTCATGTATATATTGTTATTCTAGTGTTGACAATCTTTTTCTATGGTCCGTTCCTAAGATTGATAAGTCTGAGCTTTATTTTATGAGTTTGGCTAGTTCATCACATAGTAGTGGTCTTGAAATTTGTGTTAGTGTTGAGTCGGGCAATTAGTTCTTTTTGTGGTAACGCTCATGGCTCAGTTGAGTTGAGAGAGGTTTAAATGGGTGTTTTCAGTAGCTTTTCATTTTGAGATTTGTTTGGCTTAGTGTGTCTTCGTGGGATGCTTTTGCTTGGTGTAACAAGACGGTTAGATATTCTTGTGTATTGTTGTTTGTAACCAAAGCGGGTACCTATTGGGAGTGAGTATTTGTTGTCAGGTATTGAATATCTATTTAACCAGGTTTAAGGTACGACTATGTTTTCTAAGTTGCTCGATGTGGCTATCATTAGGACTATTCACAGTCCCAGTAAGTTCTTAGTTATGCCTTGGTATGTGGTGCCCCTCAGCAGATGTGAACTTGGTTATTCATGTCTTTAGCTTATAAGTTTGCTCAATTGTGATTGTGTCTTTAGACTTGGAGTTTTGAGTTGGTTGTATGGGTCTGGACTTGGGATGTCTTCAGCCTGGTCAAGTATTTACTTAATTGTGCTCGTGTTGGTGTGATGGCATTATGATTTGGTCTTAGGACTGGTGAACTTCGATCGAGCTCGATTCAATTGAAGGCTAGTAGGCTTTTGAGGATGAGTTAGTGGTGTTTGGAAAGTGGAGTAAGGAGATGAGTATTAAAAGGATACCTTGAGCGAAATCCCTTGGAAGCATTGTTTAGCTTTGGATGTTACCTGGGGAGCTTTGCATGGGCATGTAGGCCCAGTACCTCATTCTTTTGAGTTTTTGGGCTCTTTCTATCCATTGATTTTCGAGGATGAAAGTCCTTTTAGTAGTGGATATTGTAATAACCCTCCAGGTTATTTTCTCTATTTCCTTGCATTTTCGGCATTTTGTATCTTCCCATAGAAGCTACAGGTCACTTATGACTTACCGGGACCATCGATTTGGTTTTCGGGCAGTTTATTTGGGTTTTAAGACCATTTCCCTGTTTTGGAGCCTCTAAAGTTGAGAAATTGGTCTTGGACCAAAACTTCTAGTAAATGGCCTCAGATAAGAATTTCAATTGTTTCATTAGCTCCAGATATGGATTTTAGGCTATGGATTTTAGGCTAGGAGACCCTTGGTTCAGCTCTCGAGGCTTCCAGGCTCATTTTGGGCTATTGGGTGGATTTTGGTAAGAATGGAACAGTGAGTATGGGGCCCAATTTTTGTCAAAACGACCTATAATAAAAATTTTGATGGTTTCGTTGAGTCTGAAATGCCGAATTTGGTAGAGTAGCATAATTTATTTGCGCGTACAAGGTTCTGAATGAATCCTGAGCACCCGGTTGAAGTCTGTTGGAACTTACCTTTTAGCTGGTACAATAGCACCTGCTACAGGCCAAGGTTGCTCTTCAGGTTCTCGGGGAGTTGGTCGTGTTTGCGAAGGGTCAAGTTATTAACCCTCGCGATCGCGGGTCTCCTCTCGCATTCACGAAGGAGGGCCTAGCTGACCTGATCCAGCTTCTTATTTTGGTTCGCAAAATATCCCTTGTGTTTGCAAAGGGTCAGGCTGGTGGGTCCTGCATTCGCGATTAGGGTCTCGCGTTTGCGATAAAGGACCCCTGGGTCTATATATGGTTGTCTTCCCCGAATTTCCTTCACTTTCTAAGTCCTATTTTGCCATTAATGAACCCATGAGCTTGGAAAAATATGGGATATCATAAATGGAGCTAGGGATGAGTAAAGGATGTTGAGTTGATCATTTCCCGTTAGTTTTTTTTTAAGTTTTTGGCCTAAATCTCTATTTAATTCTTGTTTTTTTACTCTTATTTTCCTTAGCTCTTGGGGATGATTTGAGCCCCAATTGATACTCCATTTCTGCTCAATTTTGGAGCACACATTCCTTTTCCTTCGAGGGGCCTCGTGATGGATTCAATTTTGGAGTGAGCCCTATGAGCCTTTTTTTGACCCAATTTTTGGCCCAAACTTTTATATTGCAATATGTGTCTCATTTTACTCATATTAACGTGTAGATTATGAATTTGATAGTGTGGTGGCATTCAGGGATCAAGGAGTAGAGACGAGAATTTTGTGGATGGTTCGAGGTTGCGGTTCGACATCGAGGTAAGTTCGGTCTACTCTTCTCTATGAGATTATGTATCATATTAATTGCATGTTGGGTAGGGGTCATAGGATAGGTTTTAGGTTACCTTACTGCCTTTTATCGACTTGGCTTTCCTTGGGAAATTTTAGTATAAAATAACAACTTGAACCTTAGTCTAGAATGTCTGCCATAGCTGTAAAATTATGTTAGGATCACGTATGTACCTACTGTTACCTTAGGTTGAGTCTGGTAAGATTATTTGTATCTTATTGTTGATAACTAGTCTGTTTAGGGGAAACTTTAGCATAGAATTGAGCCTTAGCCTAGAATACCTTCTATAGTTATAGGGTTATGTTAAGCTTGATTATATGCCTATTAGGACCCTAGGTTTACACTAGTAATCCTTAGTGTAGGAGTGGGGTAGTACTTATCCATTTCGATGATATTCCTCTGTTGAATTCACCAGGTAGAATAATGCCTCTTGTTGATCCAGCTTCTAAATTTCTACATATACTTTTATATTCTTATTATTCTGTATATTACATTGTTGGGCCCGAGGCCTTGATTGCTAGACCATGGACACCAGTTTAGTTCTCTATGCCTTAAAAGTGTTGTGGCTTAGTTTATAGATGCTTAGTGCTTACGTTTGCCTTGTTTAGATACTAGAGATGGCATGCATATATTATCCGCATTCTCACACTTATTCTTGTGGTGCGGTTCCAACCAAAATCTTTATTTTACTACTGTTTTCTAAAAAAGGATTTATTCCCACTTTTTACTTTTAAAATTAATTTTTAAACGGGAGTCGTACCACCCTTATCATTGGTTTATGCCCTTTTTAAACTGAACATATTACTTTGGAAGCTCAGACCAAGGTAAGTTATGATCTATTTTTGATTTGCCCACCTATCACTATTTACTTATTTCGATCAAGGAAGATTTTGACCCTTTCTATACTATTCTACCATTTTAGTCCCGGATTCGATCTCGGGCACTGGACCTTATGGATTTCTACTTGTTTTAGTATCAGTTCGATTCTAAGCACTTATTACACCTTTAATTCCCTCCGGTAATGGATGGAGTGGATTGTTTATAGATTATGGAAGTCCTAGTACGGGATCAGACAGTGTATACAGATATCCCAAGTCCCCTATGGGCCCCTTTGTCCTATGAGCCATAGTACTGGAGAAGGATGGTCATCGTAGATCTTGCCTTTGTGAGCTACTATCCTGTATGAGGTGTATACACTTGTGTTGGATATGGTAATTGGTTTATCTTGCATCATCTTGTTTTTTTCATGACTTTCATTCATTCATATGCATCGCCTATCACCAGTATAATTATTTGGCACTTGTATCTATCGATCTTATGGGGGGCTGAATAGGTCTAGGTTATATTTGTTGCTTACTGAGTTGTTGTGTGTACCTTCCAGGGTTATGGGGGCCCAATTAGATTATTGTTTGTCCGGGCTATCCAGTTATGTTATTATTTGGATATTATTGTATAGTTCGTGGAAGGCTGGTTATGGTTTTGTACCCGAGATTGTAGGTACGCTTCCGAGCTCTTTTCATCTTTATTATGCTGAGCGTTAATTATTATTAGACTATTTTATGGTTCTTCTTATTACGGTTAGAAATCCTAATTATACTATAGCTAGCTCCCTTCTTGATATTGTAATCCTCGTGATATTTAGGTGGTTAGGTTAGCTCCCTCAGGTTGGCACTATCGTGTTTAGTTATTCCTTTGGTATATGACTTTCTTCCTTTGTACTGCTATTGTATATACCCTTTCCTTCGTACTGTTAGTATATATCTCTTTCTTCATACTACTATTGCATATTTCTTAGCTGCTTAATGTATAGCACTTTCGTCCCTAGTTACTAGCAGCACATGGTAGTTTACCTTTACCTCTCTGTTATTCTTATTGCATTTCGTTTCTTTGTTAGTTGCCTGCAGTTTATATTCTTGCCTTAAATGTTATTTATGCTTGCATTATCTTTGGAGCTCAGTAGTTTGATGCCTATAGACTACCTCGTGTTTGGTACTCATACTACACTTCTGCACCCTGCAGATCATAGTACGAGTTATTGATACTGACGTGTGCATCGTATGGAGCTGTCATGGATCAAAGATTTGGGGTGAGCTCCTGGCATCCGGAATTGTTCCTGCTCTCCCTCTTTTACTGGACTAATCTTTATTATGTATTCCAAAGACAGTTCTATATATATTTGCATTGTGCTTACCTTGTACTCTTATTTTGGTAGCAGCTCTTGTACTGAGACCCATTTTGGAAAATATTTACTTTCTTCTTGTCTTCTTTCTCATTCTAATTCAGTTTTACTTCCGCATTTTTTGTTAGTCAATTACTAGCTGTTCTGGACTATGGGTTAGTTTTACTACTGATGGGTTATGGTAGGTTCCATCATGACCTGAGAAATCGGGTTGTGACAACTATATAACTTTTGAAGCTTCGATTTCCTTACTCGGTAGGCGAAAACACACAAATTTATCATCATATCAAAGATCAGAAGAAAATAACACCAAAAAAATTCTAAAAGAAGTCGTAAAAAATAGAGAGGAAGAGCAAAAATGAATAACAGCCAAAATGATACAAAAGAGAAAGGATCATAAAAATTTGAGTGGAAGCAAGAGAAAAACCCACCACATATAAATTAGAGCACCTACCAGTAGTAATATGATGAAGAAATCACTATTATATTGATAACTTCGGTGATTACGGGTGTCGAAATTAGGTGTTGGCCTCGCAGTACAAAGAATTAGAGAATAATACGGTGTAAAAATTTGTTGGAGGAAGAGAAAGCCTAAATTGTTATGACTAAATGACCAGTAGACCCTTTGTTTGTTATGTAAAATGACCAGTATGCCCTTTCTGGTCGACCCCAAGTTGCTATAAAATTGTCATTTACTATTTTTCACTAATAATTATCATTTAATTATTATCCTATTTTTTAATACTTTAATATAAATTAAAGTCCTTATACGTAACACTTCTAAATTAATTAGAATTTTACCTTATATACAAACAAATTTCCATGATTCTATTTAACTACTATTTTCGATGTGTAGTAAACAGAAGTAATAATATTTACAGGAAAACTTTTGTTGCTATTTTAATTAACTACTGTTTTGGATGTGTAGAAAATGGAAGTAATAATATTTACAGGAAAACTTTTATAGCAAGCTACTTAGGGTTTTTGATTTATGATAAATTGGCCAAATTGTTTTTTAGTTCTGGAATTATCCAATTTTGAGTTCTTCTCCTGTTGCTCTGTGTTTTAAGATTCTTTTTGCTTATGATGTTGTACATTTTATTTTAGGTATAATCAGTTTTAGATCATTATAATTTGCATATAGATTCCATATAATCAAACTAACAGAATCTATAGTTTCAGGTAATTTTTTGAATTCAAGGTACTTGTTGCTGGTGGGAGGTGGAAAGTATCCCGTAAAATTAGTTGAGGTGAGTGCAAGCTGTCCCCAACACCATGGTTATAAAAAAAGTGTATTTGTGTGATGGTGTTAGTCATGCTCTTCTTCTAACACTAATATTGGAAAAATCCAATTTGTTAAGATGCTCCGCCTATTTGTTAGGCATAATTTATTATTCTCTTCCTTTAGTCCTTGGTTTAAAATCGTCATTGATGAGTACGTTAATTCATGAAAACATCCACCAATTTTGCAATAACAATATTTTAATTGCATGTATTGAGGCTTGAGACTACAAAGGTATTTGATTGTTTCGTCAATTATTGTGTTGTTTGTTGAAGAACTTGGATATGAATTGTTTTTCTTTCATTCGCAGAAGATAGATTAGCCTATAATTTTTAGTACAACAACAATATACCTATTGTAGTCCCACAAGTGTGGTCTGGGGAAGTGGAACGACAGTTAAAGTGAAAGGGAATTGATCTCTTGCCATTCGTTAAAGTCTACAATATTTAGTGTTTATGTAGGATAATATGTTATGAATGACTGCATAATTGATTATTTTCTTCTGAAAAAGCATGTGAAATTCACTTTGGCATCCATATGCTAAAGGAACCTTTGGTTGGTGACTTTATTATTCAAGTACTTAAATCTAATATGACATTATTTCTTTATTTTTCTGTAGGCGTTTGATCTAATTACCGGAAGAAAAGATCTACGTGCATGGGACTCTTATATGTGTGAATTTTTATAATGATAATGGTGTTATACTAGGCATATGACAGACCAAATGCAAATTCTATTGTCTGTTTCCTTATATCTCTAAATGACAAATAGTGGTAAGTCATAATGATACCCTTAAAAAAATTGTTCTTTTTATTAATTCCACATGTCAAGGAATTTTTTGCTAAAATTCTCTGGAGTACTATTATATATTTTCGATAATTTTTTTTGTTTAGCATATGTATAAGTCGGCCCAAATGGAAAAAAGGTTAAGTGAAACCGGATATTTCAAACATATTGTTCTGTATCAAAGTCGTCCTTTCAAGGTTTCTCTTTCTTTCTTCCATGTTTTTTCTTATTTTCATATAATAATCAATATTCCATATGCATGGTACTGAATGGATGGTTTCTTATGTCATTCTGCTTAGCAACATATTGATTGTCTGAGTTAAATATTTCTGTCTTTTTATGTCTACTCACTCTTTACCGTTCTCTGAATACTTTTGGTTTTTCAAAAATTCTTGAAGGTTGGATTAAGAAATATTGAAATATGACTTTTTAGTAGACTTATATGCTTAGAGGTCACTATAATATAACAATGGATAATGTGTCAGGCATAATACAGTTCTGAATTTTACAGGTAGCAATGCTCTTATGTATCAGTTTTGACTGTCATTAAACAATATAAAACTATGTAGTACTATTTATTGGGTTACTTGCTGCTAATTTCTACTGTAATTAACAACATTAAACATATCGAGGAATATCTTCATCCTACAGAAGTTATTAACTATAGAGAGGATATGAGAGGTATCCTCTCAGAAAGTAGAACTAGATAGAAGAGTTGATCATGATTATTATTGTCGATTCCTTGCAACCATAAAAACAAGCATATGATAAAAACTATACTAGAATACATAAACTGACAAGTACTATACAATAGCAACATGGGGAGAATAAGAGCATCTATGTCTTACAAAGGACAAGCAGATATGTCAAGACCCAAAATCGAGCCATGAAGGCACCTACTATAATCCTCCAGTAGGTAAGCCAATCCTACTAGACATACACGGAAAAATAATAGCTAATGATATGAAAAAAAGGATAATATACAAAATCGGGTCAACTATGCAATAAATACAAGTAATAAAGGCCCATATGATATGGAAGAAAGAACAAAATATATATAAAAACCATCCCCACAATCGGGCGTAACTAGTACAAGAGATACTAATACAAGAATGATACTAATAAGTATAAATATAGAAGTCTTAGACTCTGAATATATAAAGATATAGTCAGTAACCAAAAGAGGGCTCACCCAAAATTTGATCAAAAATAACATACGAACCAGTAGGAGATCAATGACAATCACGACCCAAAATTCGTCTCGAGTGGCACCCACATTATCCCTCAAGTGGGAGAACCATTTACGCCAATTACCCAACACCAACACTTAACAGATTTTAAAAGTGAAATAGCAATTCCATCTGTCAACCAAATATCTCAAAATATTCTAATAAATAACAAATGCGAAAAAATACTAAACGTCTAAAATGCCCCCAAGAACTGAAAGTCATTGTACCAAAACATCGAACAATGTCAACTACAGATACAACCCAAAAAACCAAATAGTAAAATGTCTTTGTCCGGAACAAGTGGACAAGAACTATAAGTGAGATGAATCATGGCTTCTCGGAAGACGTAGATCCCCCTATAATAGGAATGATCACTTGCTACCGCTGAGATCTCGTTGACGCCGCTGGAATATGCTCTGTACTCAATAAAAAAAATAGCACAAGTAGTATCAGTACAAATCCACTATGTACTAGTTGGGTCATCGGCCAACTCAAAATAATAAATATATACACATAACTAACACTTTGTAAACCAGCACAACCATGTAATGCTTAGCAATTACACTTCCATATAAACTTTCTCAATGATACCAAATAATTCAGACAAGTATAAGACAATATAAAAAATTCATTAAGTAAATACCATGATTAGCAACAATAACTCAACCTTGCCACAATTACTCTTTTTAAAGTACTTCAACAATTATTTATACAATTCAAATGTGCTAACAGCCTGGACCACTCATGGGTCCAAATAACAATAATAATATCAATCGGTTCACTCATGGAACCAAATATATCAGTAACAACATAACCCAGTCCACTCAAGGAACCATCAAACTCACTAATATTATGTACACACATGCTATGGGTCTTATGGTTTTCCACTAGCCATGACCTACAAGGGAAGATCTTAGTCCATGTACCAAATAACCCAGACATCTAGTGTCTGCCACCCTTATCCCAAAATAATGTTATGCCACCCTTATTCCATCCTCATCCTTATACTCCCAGAGTTCCATCAGTTTCGTTAAATGAGCTTCACCAGTTTATCTCACAATAACAACTCATGTCACAACAAGTATAATCATAGTGTGAAATAACATAACCAAACTTGCACTTCGAACAAGCCTTTTTATACAAACTCATTATAAGTGATTAAACGTTTGTAATATCATCCAACAAGTCAACATTCACCACATGCATTGAAAAAAGTAAATAAAGAGGCAATTAACATGCACACATAAACTAATTGAGTTTTCAACTATAATTCAACCATCACCTACCTTAATCCAAACTTGCACTTGCTCTAACGAAATTGATCTTTGCCCTTTCTTACAATTTTTACTTTGATTATGGTCTAAAAACAACAATACAACCCACATTCAAACAATGACCTAACAATTACAAGGATTATAACCTAATCCCAAAACCCCAAGGCCAAAACAATAATCATTCCCTCATTCTATGGTTTTTCTACCCTCATTCCACCTTAATTCTCCTAAATTCATGATTATAAGGATGAATTCTAAACATGCAAACATAATTTATCTATGTTTAACTAAAACCCAAGGGTTTCACCCTATATTCACTAAATTGCACTAGAAATTCAGCCTAGGTCAAGTCAAATCCTGCCCCATACTCAAAACTTAGTGATTATATGGATAATTCTTCCAAAAACTAGTTAAACGGATGGAATTACTTACCTCAACGAAGAATTTCGATGAAAAATCAGTTGAAATCGACTAAAATTGCATCTCCCAGTCATTAGATAAATATGGAATGAAAATAATATTTTTTGTCTATTTTCTGCATTAAATAGCCTTTGTTCCGCTATAGTGGGACGATTCCTACTATAACAACATCGCTATAGTGTGATTCGCCCGCTATGGTGGATTGACCAACTTTGACTCTAGCTATACCGGGCTAGTGGTAGCGGCTTGCCTCTCGCTATAGTGGCCTAGACGGAGGCAGAAAGTCCAACCACCCCAAAAATTTGCCCATTTTACAGCACACTTCCAGATATTAACATCCCGAACTAACCCCTTTACGTCAATCGCGATATCCGAAGTTCTACTAATCCAAATTCGCTTCCAAAAATTTCTATGGACTCCTTAACATCTTAGCTATCACAAAATAATCTCAAATAATTTAAACACCAACCTATCCATATATGGTTTAATCTTGACCATACCATACTTTAGATTTCATCCAAGACTAGTCTAACCTGAAATTTCTAACTCTTTAGACGGGGAGAATCTTAACCCAATTTCGGACACGCTAGACTATATCGTAACAATGGAAAGGGTCATTATAACAGATACAAATTTACCCATCATTCATCCTCGAATGATCAATCAAGAAAAATAAGGTGAAAAAAAACAAAAAAAGTACCTGAATCATCAAACAAGTGAGGGTACTTATCGCGTATATCCTTCTTAGTCTCTTAAGTGGCCTCCTCAATAAGATGATGCTTCCACTGGACTTTCATTGATTAGATTTCCTTAGTCCAAAACTTGCAAACATCTTGGTCAAGAATTGCTATTGGCTCCTCCTCATACGAAAGGTTCTTGTCAATCAAAACAAAGTCCCACTTAATGATGTAGTCACCATCCCAATGGTATTTTTTGAGCATGGAAATATGAAATATCATTGGACTCATGACAAGCTTGGAAATAATGCCAACCTTTAAGCTACCAGACTAATGTCATCAAGAACCTCTAATAGACCAATGTACCTGGGGCTAAGCTTGCTTTCCTTACCAAATCACATAACTCCCTTCATGGGAGACACCTTCAAAAACACATGCTCACCTGATTTGAAAAACATACCTCTTACCTTGCGTTCTGTGTATTCGTATTGTCTACTTTGGGCTACCAACAGCTTGTCCTAAATGAACCTCACTTTATCTTGAGCTTCCTTCACTAAGTTTGTGCCCAAAGCCTTCATAGTGCCAGCTATTGCATCCAAACGCACACGCACGTATACGCAGTCGTACAAATAATATAGGATTGAGAGTCCAAATATCGTACCCACAGAGACTTGTCGATTAGCTATTTACTAAATTAAACTAATACTAATTATTTACTCAAGCGATGGATTTCAAGATATATTTATGAATTTACTAAACTAAAAATAAAAATAAAATAACTAATGAACAATTAACCAAATAAAGAGCAGTTGTTTACGTAATCAATGTGATGAATCGATCTAGGATTATGGATTCGCTAACAATCATGTTGAGTATCAATTTCATCAACTTATTTGATTATCTAGTTGTTGATTTACGGGGTTGATTTTATGATTCGGAAATGGTCATCCTCTAATCGTCTATTCAAACTAGTCTCACAACTACATCGTTGAGCGGGGATGTGAGAAACTAATTCAAACGCATTTATTTATCTTCCCATTTTGTAATCAAGATATATTCCTATCTTAGCCACAAATCAATTCCTTATTTTACTAAAGAAGAGATTTTACTCCCTCTATTCTTTATTGTAACCCTCAGTTCCCTTGGTCCGTTTACTTTGGGATCATAGATTTATTTTAATGGTTGCGAATCATTAAAATAATAAAAGCAAGAACATAAGAACAACTATTTTGATAATCAAACAAATAAAATCAAGAATTACTAAACAATCATTTAATTAGCTACCATAATCCTAGAAAGAGAAGTTTAACTCCACATAGACATGGAGCAATTACAACAAATCATCCAAAAAATTAACGTAAAAATAAATAATAAAGGAGAAGACAAGATGTAACCAATTTTCTTCGGCCTCCACGGCAGCTTCTAGGTCTCTCTCGGTCAAAAAGTTTTATAAACACTGATTTTATGAATATTTATAGGTGTAGAAAAACCCCCAAATAAAATAAATGAGTCCAAAACAGACTGAAAGAATCAAATTCAAAATTAATTCCCTTCACGTCGCGCCTCTCAATGCTGAGATTTGAACGTGCACCACTTTTAGGCTTCTGGCAGTGCACTGCTGCTTTTCTTCGTTGCTGGCCAGCTGCCACTTTGCCAGGAAATTCTCAATTCAAAGTGTAAGCTTTCAAATGTATAATTATAATATTACATTCAATTTAATCCATTAAGCTGCCTGCTTGATTTCCTTCTATAATCTTCTATCTTTAATTAGTTTTGGCTTCAAATCTTTTCATCCTCACACCATTTTAATCCTACATATCAAAATATAATACTAAGCACAATTCATAAAATCAATGATCAAAAAGAACAAATAAAAATACTAAATATGAGGTAAATAATGACTAAATAATGTAGTTTTGGCCTCACATCCCCAACCTCGAACTGACATATGGGTGATCTACATCTCCTCCTATAGAGTGCTTCAAATGGAGCCATGTCGATACTAGAATGATAATTATTATTGTATGAGAACTCACACATGTATCCCTACAACCCCCAAAATCAGCCACACATGCCCATAGCATATCCTCAAGCATATAAATAGTCCTTCCAGACTGCCTGATAGTCTGAGGATCAAATGCAACACTAAAATCAAGATTAGTGACTAACTCTTATGTAACTTGTGTCAAAATTTGGAGGTAAACTACGTACCTCTATCGTATATGATGGATATTGGCACCCCATGTAATCTCTAAACTTCCTTGATATAGATCTTGGCTAACTGCTCCGAATTGTAATTCACCTTTACCGAAATGAAATGAGTGGGCTTGGTTAGCCTGTCTACTATGACCCAAATCCAGTCATGCTACCCCAAGGTCTTAGAAAGAACCACCACAAAATCCATAGCTATCCTCTCCCACTTCCACTCAGGAATGGACATTCTTTGAAGCAAACCTGCAGGCTTTTGATTTTCATACTTCACCTGCTGACAGTTATGGCAATTATCCACATACTCTACTATATCTTTCTTTATTTGGGGCCACCAATAGAGTTGTATCAAGTCACGGTAAATGTTGGTTGCATCAGGATGTATAGAGTATCGGGAACCATGAGCTTCTGCAAGCAAACTCAAAATCACCTCACCAATATGAGGCACACACATGTACCCTCTCACTCTCAACATTCCACATGCATCAAGTGTGGTATCTTGAGCTTCACCACACATAACTTTGTTCCAAATTTTGTTTAACTTTGCATATTCTAATTGTTTAGCCTTGATTTGATCAAGGAATGTTGACCTCACCTCCACACTAGCCAACACTCCACACCTTTTAGACTCTCCAAATTGCATAAACCACATTGCTAAAGTTTGGATTTCTCTAGAGAGAGGTCGTCTTGACACTCTCAAACAAGCCAAACTACCCATACTTATAGATTTTTGGCTCAATGCATATGCCACCATATTGGCCTTTTCTGGATGATATTGGATGGTCACATCATAATCTGTCAACAACTCCATCTACCGTCTTTGTCTCAAATTCAAGTCCTTTTGAGTAAAAACATGTTGTACACTATGATGGTCTATGAACAACTCACACTTAACACCATAAAGGTAGTGTATCCATATATTAAGTGCAAAAACCACCGCTTCCAACTCCAAGTCATAAGTTGGGTAATTCTTTTTATGAGGCTTCAATTAACTCGAAGCATAGGCAATCAGATTCCTGTCCTGCATTAACATAGCACCCAAACTAGAGCGTGAAGCATCACAAAACATAATAAAATCCTTACCTTCGACTTGCAAAGCAAGGATGGGAGTTGTGGTCTAAAGGGACTTGAGCTTTTGAACGCTCTCTTCACAGTTGCCAGACCAAACAAATGGTACCTTCTTTTGTGGCAGTCTTGTCAAATGAGTAGCAATGGAGGCAAAGTTCTTGACAAACCTATGGTAATAGCTAGCAAGACCCATAAAACTTTGAACCTCGGTCATAAAGCTAGGTCTAGCCCAACTCTTGACAGCCTCAATCTTTTGGGGATCTACCATAACCCCTTATCAGAAACCACATGCCCCAAAAAGGCCACAGAAGACATCTAAAACTCACATTTAGAGAACTTAGCATAAAACTGCTTCTCCTTCAAAATACCTAAGACTATACGGAGATGATCTGCATGTTCCTCCCTACTCTTGGAGTTAACCAAAATGTCATCAATAAAAACAATCACAAACGAATCCAAGAAAGATTTAAAAATACCATTCATCAAACTAATGAATGTTGTCGGTGCATTGGTTAACCCAAAGGACATCATTAAGAACTAGTAATGTCCATAACGAGTCCTGAAAGCTATCTTGGGTATATCCTCAGGCCGAATCTTTAACTGGTGATACCCTGACCTCAAGTCTATCTTAAAGAAAACTGAAGCACTCTACAACTGGTCAGAAAGATGATCTACTTAGGGCAAGGGGTACTTATTCTTTAAGGTAACCTTATTCAAATGCCTATAGTCTATACACATCCTCATGCTACCATCATTTTTCTTAATGAATAGAATTGGAGCACCCCAAGGCAAAGCACTAGGATGAATGAATCCCTTATCAAGTAACTCCTGCAACTGAGTCTTGAGCCCTTTCAACTCAGCTAGAGTCATGAGATAGGAAGGGATAGAGATTGGGCAAGTGCCGGCTCTAAATCGATGCAAAAGTCAATGTCCTGAGTCAGAGGCATACCAGGCAATCAGTGAAAATACCTCTTAAAATTCAGATATTGTGAGAACTGACTCAATAGAAGGGATCTCTACACTAACATCCTGAAGATGTGCCAAAAAATCCAAACACCCCTTCCCAACTAGCTTCTTAGCTCAAATAAAAGAAATTATTTTCATAGGTCCAGACTTATAAATACCTTCCCATTCCAACTTATCCATCCCAGGCATTTCTAAGGTCATAGTTTTTGTATTACTATTTAGAGCAGCATGATACGGAGATAACCAAGTCATACCTAGGATGATATCAAAATCAAGCATATCCAGAATAACCAAATCTATCCAATTCTGAAAACTCATAAACATTATAGAGCAGGCACGATACACTTTTGTCACTTCCACAAAGTCTCCAACTAGAGTAGATACATACACAGGTAAGTCAAGCATATCACAAATCATGTCTAAACAAAAGGCAAATTTAACAGATACATAAGAATAAGTGGAACCCAGATCAAACAATACCATAGCCATCTAGTCACAGATGAGAATAATACCTCTATTGATAGCATCTAACGCCTCCATCTTGGATTTTCCTAGAAAGGCATAGCAATGAGCTCTATCATCGATCTGAGCAGCCTCTCTAGTAGGTTGAGCACCACTTGTCCCTGTATTACCACCACCTCATTTCCACCACAGCCATCTTGATAATTAATACACCCACCTATAGACTACCTCATATGACATCGGTAGAACTGGTACCACCTTCTCATGTTCCATAACCTCTTCACTCACAACCTCATCATGTTGATCCTGGGGCGGGGGAGGTGTTTCAGATCTCTGCTAGGCCGCATTAGTTGCAGCCCAAGCTCCGCCCCTGGCGGGTATTGCCCTACTTATCCCTCTTTTCTTACCCTTTTCTCTACCTCGAACAGCTAGTTTCACAGCTGGAACTGTTAGTGCGGGAGCTGATGCTCCGGCTCCATTAGCTTTCATATTCACCATTTGCGGATAAAAGTGTAAAGAGGTGAGATACCAATTTGGATCGTCAGATACCAATTAGAATAAAGTTATAGCATGAAAGAAGAAAGAAAGTGATGATTTCCTAAAGTACGATAGCCTCTCAAAGAAAAGTACAGACGTCTCTGTACCATTCTGTAGGACACTATTGGACTTATTTTGGAACAATCAGATCAACGAACCTAGGGCTCTGATACCAACTTTGTCATGACCCAAAACCCATCACAAGTGGAACCCAAACTATCCCTTTTATGGGAGAATCATTTACCCCAATTACCCAACACCAATACTTAACGGATTTTAAAAGTGAACTAGCAATTCCATTTATCAACCAAATATCTTGAAATATTCTAATAAATAACAAATGTGGAAAAAATACTAAACGTCCAAAATGCCCCCAATAACTGAAAGCCATTGTACCAAAACATCTAGTAATGTCAACTATGGATACAACCCGAAAAACCAAATAGTAAAATATCTATGTCCGAAATAAGTGGACAAGAACTATAAACGAGATGACTCATGGTTGCTCGGAAGAAATAGCTCACCCTTGAGTCAGAACGATCACTTGCTGCAGTACAATGGAGAAAAGTGAAAAATGTTGGAAAGTCTTGACTAAATGGTGGGACCTAGTTCAATATGGTGATAATGAAGTGTTCCAAAGCATTGATTTTTCCATGGGTGGACTTCTGCAAGAGATAATTGAGTCCTAAAATGAAGAAAAAATTGACCAGGATGAAATTGTGAGCCAAGAGTGGCTATTGAATCAAGCTTAACAACTTGAGGTTCATGGTGATTTGCCAACCAACCGAACCAAAGATAATGAAGGATGACAAAATTGAAGAAGTGATACTAGAGTTGCAATAAAAAGTCAAGCAAATCCTTTGTGAAGACTCTAGTTTATTTCCAGGTGAGAATGTCAAGACAAATGCAAATTTGGAAATGGGGAGGCTTAAACCTCATTCCAACTATTTTTTGATATTGTGCTTGGTGGATGTGATGGAAGTCAAACCAATCGGGCAAATGGAGAATTTTAGAGATGAGGAACAAAGTCCCTACATTTTGGAGTTTGTTATCCCAAGAGGGAAAAATGACTTCCCTCACTTGAAGGCCAAAAAGTGCAAAATGTGGTGTCTAACTAGTGGCCTATTGATGTTCTTACCATTCCCCAATGATCCAAATGAAACTTTGATGTGAAGTTGGGTAAAAGATTCAAGTCTTCAAAGTGGCATGATAGTTTTGGTCTCGTCAGTTCCTTACCGTTGCCCCATGTGCCTCAATGAGATGTTGATTCAAAGTTGGGCCGAAGATTCAAATCCTCAAAGTTGAGGCATAAATGGTAAGGTTGCTTGTGTCATGAGCGACATTAAATCAAGCGCTAGATGGGAGGCAACCCATCGTTTCAAAAATTTTGCATTTACTTTCGCATTTTTGATTTTTAGAATAGCTTAGAATTTTATTTTTGACTAATCCACAAAATTTTAGAGTTTTTGAAAGTGATTTGGATAGAGGTTTGGATGCAAAATTTCAGTTGGAATGAAGTTCGGGGTTGTACTACCTTGAAGATGAAACTTGGAACACTTGTTAGAAAATGACAGAATCTGCCCAGGCTTGAACAAGCCTCAGATACAGCTAAAGTGGTCCAGTGTTCGCTAAAGCAACCCAAGACTGCTTAAGTGACGGTAAAGTACTTGATCAAAGGCTTCTTAAGTGTCCATAACGTCAGCTAAAATGGAAAGTCAAAGACGGGTCAAGGCCGCTAAAGCGGTCATAAGTCTGCTAAAGCAGCCCGTCATTCAAACTTCTCAAAAAAGGGTACAAGAACAATCAATCCTCATTCATTCTCATCCCAAACAAAACTTCAACAAGTTTCATTTGCTTTCAAATTCCTTGATATTTCTTGCACAAAATCAAGGTATGTGTCTCAAACTCTCTTCTACTCGGTGTTGGTATCTCGTAGTATGCCCTTTTCTCCTTCTATTCTCACTTATTAGGATAGAAATTTGGTGCAAATCATTGATTTAAGTTGGTATAATTGTGAGGTTTCTGTGTAAGAATTAGATTTAGAAGGTGTATCTTGGAGAACAAATCATGAGGAAGTTTTGAGTACCCATTGGTTGTGTAAAAAGTTTGAAAGTTATTGTTCACCAATTGTTTGATTGATTGTTTAAAAGAGATTTTTTTACATTGTTATTCACTTTCCCATGAAATGATAATGAAAATGGATTGTAATGCATATTGTATTGAGTTTTAACTGTGTGGATGGTGGTTTGTGAGGAAGAAATGGTCAAAAATTGGATTTGGGTGTGTTGGGGATGAATGGCCGCTAAAGCGGGTTGCTCTAAAGTGGCCTTGACCGCTAAAGTGACCCAGGACCTCCAAAGCGATACCTAAGGCGTGTTTCTGCAGGGTCTGAAAAATATAAACTTGAATGTTTGAATCCCAAATTGATTCTCAACTCATTTCTTTCGAGTCTATCATGCATATTGCATCATTTTACATGCTAATCTTACACTTTCATACTTGTGGGTTGTTTCCAGGTTTTCAAAAAGTCAAGAATAGAGCATCACCTTATTGATGAAGTAGAGGTTGGAGGAGAGTATGATCCGATTTGCTTTCTCTCCTCTGAGTGTCAAGACACTTACTATGCACACTTGGCTAGAAAGAAGTTATTCCACGAGAGGGGGATTTCACTTGATCGGGTTCCCAATACTCTCCCCAAGTTTTATCAGATGTTGGAGACTACAGGGTGGATTTGATTCACTCCCGAGCCTTGTAAAGAAAATGAGAAATGGGTGAGGCAATTTTATGTAAACCCCAAGGTCGTCAGTTTGAACAATCCGGTGACACAAATTAGAGGCAAAACTATCCACTATGAGGTCAAAGTTATTAATGGAATCTATAGGCTGCCAATTCCTGACCCCTTAGAATTCTCTGCAAAATATTGTGCCCAGGGTAGTTGGTTGGTTTCGAAGTTGTATCTGAGAAAGATGTATCTTGGGGTGTTACAAAAGCAGGGATCACATCCAAAGAGTTTACCACTGAGGCGAGGAACTGGATATCCATCATTTGTAGCCAATTTTTGCCATACAGTAACACATTCACCATCTCTTTGACTAGGGCCAAGATGGTAGCTTGCAATTTGGAGAGCATTCAGGTGAATGTTAGTCATATGTTCATTCTAGAGCAGAAAGAGTATAAGGTACAAGACAGCCCAACTCTCATGTTCCCTTCATTGATTACTGAGTTATGTAGACGAACTGAGGTAGGTGAGCTTTCGAGAGAAAATTGAGTTGAGCCATTAGCGCCAATCTTTCCATTAAAGAAGCGTGGTGAAGGTACGGTCACAAAGAGCAATAAGAGGAAGATTGATTCTGGGAAGTCGCCTCAGGTGGAGACTGAGTCTTGTTGGCCATCGACTGTGGGACCATTTGAGATTTTGACAGATGAGGCGAGGATAGTTAGAGACTTAGTATCTAAACTTCCTACCAGGCCAGGTGAGTCATCTGAGGGGCATACCTCTTATGTCCCAAAAAAGATTTTCTCAAGTACTTGAAGGACCAGAAGAAGCAGGGGGCCCATCTCTCGAGATTAGAGAAAGCATTCATCGATATTTCCAAGTCACATAGATATTTATGGGAGTCCCACACTAAGATAAAGTTGAGAGAGAAGAAGAGAGATAAATTTTTCACACGGATGTGGAAGGGTGTGAAAGAGTTGTGAAAGGTCCTAAAGCCAAAGGATCCACTTCCCTCTTTGAAGCCAGAGGTTGATGATGATGTTCTTACACAGTGGTCTGATGATGATGATGATGATACTGGGGATGCATATAATGAGGAGACCGAGAGTGAAAGGAGTCCATGATGCAATTTCAGGGAGCCCACTACCTCATACTTTATCTAGCTTGCATTGGGGACAATGCAACATCTTTTAGCTAGGATGGCTTAGGTTGATGTGGATGATTATGTGCCCTTATCGAGCTTTGATTCGTATTTTGTTTTATCTTGATACTTATTCTATTTTGAGACATTTGTGCCCTTGTAGGGCTTGACTATGACTTTATGTTTTATTGTGTTCCCTTGTCAGGGTTATTTGATTTGGATATGGATGTTGTTCGCCCTTGTTGCGATTGAGCTTAAATGTTGATTTTGTTGGATTAGTCGCTTTTTTTTTTTTTTTTTTTTTAGATTAGTTTTTTTTATCATGTTAGCTACTTGTAGTTTTTCTTTTGGTAGTTATTGTGGGCAATTCCTTCCCTATAATAGATTGAGTGACGACATTCTTAAGCAAAAATCATCATTTTATGGGTGTTGATATTATTTGGGCAGGGGAATTCTGAGTACCTGTAGCCATTGTGAATTGGGGTTGCTATTGCGGCTATGGTTAAGTCTGAGTAGCCAATTGCTATGGTGAAGTCTGAGTAGCCGTGGCATTATTTCCCTTGTTGGAGTCAAATTATGGCTTGTTTGGTACTAATAATAGTTAGTCTTGCATTGTGAAATGTGAAATGAGCATACCCCTCCGACTAAAATTATTTTTGAAAAATAAGTACATGGAAGTGAATGATGTAGTGACAACACTTTGACTCTTTTTGTGACTCTTAGCTCTTTAGGTGGTGATAATGTGAAAAATGACTCCTTTGTTCTAGTTTAGGAAGTGAAATTGATCTGTTTAAAATAGTTTGGTGCCACATATAGTGAGTTTTTATTGAATAATTCTCATGCTTACTTGTATCATCTAGAACTTGCCCAGTTGGTCTTTCAATACTAGTCTTGATTGTGTTTGGTTGGTGAAATGATCTTAGGCCTTCTTTGTGATTTTTGGAAACCACTTTAGCCTTAAAGCCTACCCGCGCATAAATGTTATCACTAATTACCCCATTTGAGCCTAATAACCTTTCTTTAGCAACCACATTACTAGCCTTGAACCTTTCAAAAAAAATTTCTCTCGTGAACCCTACTCTCTTTGAACTTGAAATTGTCAACTTGAGAATAAAAGCCTAAGTTGGGGGTGTGGTGGAACTTGGAAGAGGTGATCATGTGTCGTGATTTTGTAAGTGAATGCCTTGAGAGCAAATCAATGATTGAATAAAAAAAAAAGACAAAAGAAAGAAAAAAAGAAAAGCAGAGAAAATGAGAAAAGAATCGAAAAAGAAAAGTTTTCAATAAGGTGGTGAACAAGAATGAAAGAGATATGCATTTGTGTTGTATGAAAATGAAGAGGCAAATGATCAAAGTTTGGTTTGCAAAGTATTTTGTAAATTTCAAGGAGGGTCTAGTCACTTTTATCCTAAATGCTTATCCTACCCTTCCCCAAGCCTACATTACAAGCTATAAAAAGTCCTTTGGGATCTCCAACCTATGCTCTTGAGTTAGTGGCGATTGAAAGTAAGGGCAAGCCTATGGTATGATACTTGTTTGCATTGGAAATTCTTTGAGTGTGAGTATTTGTGCATTTTCCCCTTGTAGAAGTGTTGTAAATATTGTGCATTTTGGGACTTTCTTTCTTGTGAGGGCATGTGAACTAGGATAGATTGGTGAAGCTGACAAATTCTAAAAATGAGTCAAAGGAGCATGTTTGATTGACTATTGATTGTAAGTCACTTCTTGAGAATTGGTTGTTGTTGCTTGATCTTTCTTAAAATCCCATTGTGTTCTTGAAAGTGTGTTTGATTTTTAGGAAGTTGCTTGAGTAAGACTCACGTGCTTGTTGACTAATTGTTAGTACCAACCAAAGTCGTAGTTGTTATGCCCGTGTGAAGTGAAAATAATGATGTAGTTTTTGAGCTTAAATTGATGGCGTCATGGAGCTTTGATTTTGTGTTTTGTTTGAGGACAAGCAAAGTCTTTAAGTTGGGGGTGTTCATGAGTGGCAATTTTGCCACTCATTTATATTTTCTTTTCTTATGATTTTGTGTCATTAATATATAATATGAGGCTAATTATCCTTTGAATTTTGTTTATTTCAAATATTTTGGTTTTACAAGGAGTTTTGATGGAAAGAAGTGGAAATGAGATGAAAAAAGAGATGAAAAGAAAGAAAAGAGCTGAAATGAAAGAACAGAAAGAAAATCTCAGAACATACCCTCAGGTGCCACTAAAGTGGCCTGAGGTACGCTTTAGCAACCAGTCAAATAAGTAAAAGGGGCGCTTTAGCACCAATATGACCGCTTTAGCGGTCAGTCAACATTTCAGACAATGCAGATTTAACGGTCGGTCAAGAGCCACTTTAGTGGCCAATTGGACCGATTTAGCGGATGGTCAAAGTCAACATGACCACTTTAGTGGCCAATTGGTCCGCTTTAGCGGTCATCTGGTACTTTTTAGGAGCAAATCTGGAATTCCACTATTTTGGATACCAATTAATCAAATACTCAATCCCAAGCCTTTCCAAGACATCTTTGGCTTATTTATCAACATTGGAGGCTAGGATTCTTGACCCAACACCCTTGGATTAAAGATTTGGAAGCTTTATAGTGTTAAATTCTTACTCCTTTCTTCATTCCATAGCTTTGTATTGAATATTGGGGTGTATTTAAATTCATGCTTGAGTATTTGTAGTTAGAGATAATGCAATACTTATGTGTTGAATTTGGATTTTGATTCTATCTTATGCTTTGGTATTAATTGATTACTCTTTGATTTATGAAATGGGTTTTGCTTGTCTAAGTTATTCTCATTCTTCACTTGATTTCCAAAGGGATTATCTAACCCGAAGACTCACCCATCCACTTCGATTAGGCTTGAAAGAGCTAATCGAGGTTGGGAAAGATTTATTTAACATGATCTGGGACGTATGATCCATCTTAGGATTTGTTGCAACATAGTCAAATCCTAGTATAGCCATACATTAGGACTATTCATGTTGGCACTTGGCTAGTTTTTGAAAGAATCTAGACAAAAAATATTCGTCAATCCATCGAAAGACGTGGTGGATAATTAAGGTTACAAGGCTAATTTGTTAGCCCGTGATTAATCTTGAGTACTTGATTTAAATACTTTGGATCGTTGATTCCCCCTATAATTTCCCTTGTTTTCCATTGTTGTGATAGTCACTGATCAACTTGTTCATATTTAATTAGTTCTATCCATGTTACGTTTTTTATTACAAAACCCCCCCAAACACTTGTATCCTTGTTTAGATTTTAGCGAGTTTCTTTTATTTTGTACTTTCTCGATCGCTAGTCACATTGTTCCTCGTGGATTCGACCTCTAATCTAAGTTGAGTAAATATATTACTAACGACTGCTTACATTCATTTTCAAGAGTGTATTTGAGCTTTATCACTATACTAGACTCACTATCAGAGGATTAATCTCTTTTATCAGACTGGGGAGCATTCAGTTATTGTCTAGCTGCTTGACTAGTATGCTAGCCTGGTGCTTCCGTAACCTCCTCAACCTCTTTATCGGCTTCATCTATGAGTTTGTGAGTTATGGTGTCCTTTGCAGACCTTTTACAAGCCCTTCCACGTATTGGTTGGAATTTTGGAGCCATATGTACCTGTGGAGGAGCAGGGTTAGCATTGAAACAAAACATACACAAACATAAAAGAAAAGAAAGATTTACAACATTCATGAACCTAACAGTCCATCATATAAAGGACGGTCCGTCGGTCAAGCCACCCTTCTTAAATAGTGTGTAAAGATTCAGATGGCGGTTAAGTTGAAGGTTCTTCGAAAAGTTGACGGTCTGTCAGCTAAGCCGTCGCTATTATCCAGTGTTTATGTGCTAGTTGATGGTTGAGGCGATGACCTTCGTGATGTTGATGGTCCATTAGCCAAGCTGTCGAGCCTAAACAGTGTCAAATTTCATTTTCTAAGGCTTTGATGGGTGAGTTGATGCTCCATGGACCATGTGAAAGTCCGTGGACTTACCCATTACCGTGAAACAGTTTATAATCAAGTTCATGGATGGAAACATCCTTCAAATTGTTCAACTTTAGACTACGCGATTAAGGTTATGAAATCATACGAGGCATAAATCTCAGCGTGTGATGAAATGTTTTGCAATTATCCAGTATAAGTAGGGCTACTCAGACTTCACCCTTTCATCAACCATCCATTTCAAGTTTGAGTTAGTAGGCAACACCATTTTACAAGAATTTTATTTTCAGAATTAAAAATTTATGTTGCCCTCTGACTCAATAAGCATATTTACACACGATGAATCATCAGACCAACAAAACACCAAATAACCCAAATTACATAAGATACAAGACTCATACCTTGATGGAGATGTAAGAAAAAATAAATTGAAAACTCGTGACCTAGCGGTTTATTTTTCAAAGAAAAACATAGTGAAAGAGAGTTTATAGTGATGATGGGGACTTCCAAAGGTTTAGGAATTTATATGGAGTTGAAGGTGGGAGTTATAGAAGAGGAGTGGTTTCTATGATTGTGAGTGGGGTAGTTAGAGGGAATAGGGAAAGACCAAAACTAATTTGAAATGGTTCTCTTCAATCTTCTCTAGGTTTAGAACAGATGAATTTAAATTGGGTCGGGTTTGGATCGAAAATGGTTAGGTTTCGGTTGGAATCCTATCGGGCTGATAGAAAATGGGTTGGATGATTATTTGGTGAAAGTTGAATTGGTTAAGAAAAAAACTTACCTGGACCCATGTAGGTTGAACGGTCCATCAAATGCTCGACGGTCATTGTCTTTAAACAGAATGATTGATTTTTGTGCTCCAAGTGACGGATAAGGTGACGGTTCATCACATACTTGACGATCCATTGGGCAAACCATCATCCTTATCCAAAATGTTTCCCAATTTGACTTTAGGTGATGGTCAAGGCGATGGTTCATTGGTTACTCGATGGTTCATAGTTTTGCCCATCGACCTTATCCAGAATCAATATTTTTGAAGTCCCAAAGTGATAGTTGGGTCGATAGGCCGTCAGCTTACCCATGTACCGTCAGTTAAGCCATCACTTCAATCTTGTTTCAAAGGTCTATACCTGCACTCTTCAACACATACAGCAACCCTATCCAAGATATAAAATTCAACACAAAACCAAATTTACAAACAACAATGATGGGTTGCCTCCCAGTAGCGCCTGATTTAACATCACGGCATGACTCGGCTACCTTAATTACTCAGAATTTATCAAGGTACACCAGTTACATTAGTTTTATCTCTTCAAGTACTCCGAAGTACTATTTAACACATTGTCCATTAACTTTGAAGTGTTCCCCTTTCTGATTTTCCAGTTCAATAACTCTGGAAGAGAAAACTTGTGTCACTGTAAATGGATTGGACCACTTGGATCTGAGTTTGCCTAGAAATAATCGAAGCATAGAATTAAATAGTAATACCAAGTCCCCTGGACTGAATTCTCACTTTTTGATCCTATGATCATGATACATCTTCATCTTTTCTTTGTAAAGAGTCGATCTTTCATATGCTCTCAAGAGAAACTCATCCAATTAATTCATTTGCTCAAGCCTCAAGTTTGAGGCGTCACTCCAGCTCAGGTTGAGCTTCTTGAGCCCCCATAAGGCTTTATGCTCATGCTCTATTGGCAAGTGACATGCCTTTCCAAAGACCATCTAGATATGGTGACATCCCAATAGGTGTCTTGAATGCAGTCCTATATGCCCATAGGTCATCATCAAGCTTTCGAGCCCAATTAGTTTGATTGGTATTCAATGTTTGGAAAGAATCATTTTTATTTCCCAATTTGACACTCCACTTGACCACTATTTTGCGGGTGATAGGGATAGCCATTTTGTGTTGTTTGACTCTATACTTTGCTAGCAGATCACGAAAAACTTTATTCCAAAAGTGCGAACCCCCATCACTGATGATTGTTCTTGGAGTACCAACATCAAGAAGAAGTTCCTTTTTAGAAACGATGTCATACTCTTGTTGTCATTGTTTGGTAGTGCTATAATTTCCACCCATTTTGACACATAGCCTACTACCACCAATATGTATTTCTGAAGAACTCACGAAGGGACCCATAAGTCAATACCCCACATATCAAATAATTCAACTTCCAGGACTGGGGTCATGGGAAACTTATGCCTTCGGGATATGGCTCCCGGCCATTGACATTGGTCATATGCCTTCACGAAATCTTGCGCGTCTTGGTGGATTGTGGGCTAGAAATACCCATATTATAATACTTTCAGTATTGTGCGCACACCACCATGATGTCCCACCACATAGGATGAATGACATGCTTCCAATATACTCAACATCTCAACTGTTGAGACATATTCTCGTAGCAAGTTATTAGCGCAGACCCGAAACAGATATGGCTCATTTTAGAAGTAATTACTCATATCATACATAAATTTATTTCTCTGATGAAAGTTCAAGTCTTCCGGCATCATGTCACTAACAAGTTATTTAGAAAAATCAACAAACCAAGGTACAAGATCATGGAAAGCAGCTAAAACCTGCTCATCTAGGAAGGAGTCATCTCTATCTCATTCATTGCTTTTCTCTCATCCTCAAATCTAGACAAATGATCAGCAACCTAATTCTTACAACCTTTACAATCTTTGATTTCAAAGTCAAATTCTTGAAGCAAGAGCACTCATCTGATCAACTACGGTTTTGCATCTATCTTTGCCATGAGGTATCTCAGGGCAGCATGATCGATGTCCACCATAACTCTTGCACCAAGCAAGTATGTCCAAAATTCCTCAAAGGCATACACAACTGTAAGTAATTCTTACTGGGTCACAGTATAGTTCTTTTGTTCTCCATTCAATGTCTTGATAGCATAATAGATTGGGTGAAAGATATTCTCCCTCGTTTAGCCTAATACAGCATCAAGTGTTACACCGCTTGCATCACATCACTTCAAATAGTTTGGACCAATCCGGAGCAATCATGCTAGGAGCAGTAGCCAGTTTTTCTTTAAGGCACTCAAATGCCTTCAAACAAGCCTCATCGAACAGGAACTTAACTTCATTCTCCAATAATTTGCAAAGAGGATTGGAAATTTTTGAGAAGTCCTTTATAAACCTCCGATAAAAACCTATATGGACAAGGAAGATCTAAACCACTTTACAGAGATTGATAGAGACAACTTCTCAATGACTTCTATTTTTGCTCGATCGACCTCAATACCTCTTTCAGATATCTTATGTCCCAACATAATGTATTTCTTCACAATGAAGTGGCATTTCTCCTAATTTAATACTAACTTTGTTTCCCCGCACCGCTGTAAGACTGAGCCAGGTTGGCCAAATAATCATAAAAAATATCTCCTACTACCAAAAAATTGCCCATAAACGCTTCCATGGTTTCCTTCACCATATCATAGAAACTAGACATCATACACCTTTGAAAAGTTGCAGGTGCATTGTAAAAGCCGAAGAGAATGCGAAGGTAGTTTTATCTTGATCTTTAGGTGCAAAGAAAATCTAGTTATACCTAGAATAACCATCTAAGAAACAATACCAACCTCTATTTGCAAATCTATCCAACATTTGATCCATGAATGGCATTAAGAAATGATCTCTAAGTTTCCAAGAGTTCAATTTTCGGTAATCCATACATACACGCCAGCCTATGAATAGCCGAATTGGGATCAACTCATTTCTTTCATTTGGTACCACAATCATACCTCATTTCTTGGTACATATTACACTGAACTCACTCATTTGTTATCTGAGAATATACTATTCCTGCATCTAACCAGTTAATAATCTCATTCTTCACCATTTCTTGCATCAGTGAATTAAGTTTGTGTCAATGCTCTACGCTTAGAATGAAACCCTCATCTAGTTGAATTTTGTGAGTGCAAATCCCAGGAGGGATCCTAATGATATTGGTAATGGTCCACCCAATTGCTTTTTAAAACCATCTCATTACTGACACAAGTGTCTTAACCTGCCACTCGACCAAATTAGCTGCCATAATAATAAGTAATATGTTATTTGCTCCTAAGAACACATAGCATAGATGACCAGACAAAACTTTCAACTCCAACACTGATGGTTCTTCAATTGAAGGCTTAGATGGTGAGTACGTCTATTTTTCAAGTCTAAGTCCAACTTTTTTGGGGCATAGGAAGAGGACCCCATCCCCACCAAGGCCTTCACTGTCTCGTCATAGTCTTTAATGTCATCACTATCGAAGTTCATCATCACTGCAGGTAAAGTTTTAACTATAAACCTTTCTTTAATAAGCACCTCAATCACCCCATCATTAACAACATCAATCATAAAGACAACATTCATGTCTCTCAGTTTCTTCATGGACTAACAAATAATGAATACAACCTCCTCGTTGTTCAACCTGAACTTTAGTTTGTTGCTCTCTATATCAACCAAGACTCTCTTTGTTGCTAAGAAGGGTCTTTTCAAGATTATAGAAACTTCAAAATCTACTTCACAATCCAAGATCCCAAAGTCAGCATGAAAGATAAACTTTCAACCTTCACTAGCACATCACATAAAATCCTAACATGCCTCTTGACCAAATGGTAAGCCATCAATAGCCATGTCGATTTGGGGAATCCCAAGCCCAACTATCTATAAATAGCAAGTGACATTAAGTTGATTCTAGTACCAAGATCACACAGTGCCTTGGAAAATTTAAATGCGCCTATAATACATAGAATAGTCAACACGCTAGGATCCTCCTCCTTTTGAACTAAGGAGAGTGAATCAATCGCACTGCAATGATGTAATTGTAACAACCCGTACCTACCAAACCCTACTTGACGACGTTGAACAATGTTTACTTAAGTGTCGAGAGCCAAAAGTATGTATTTTGTAATGTTATTAATGAGGTAATGGATATTGGGCCTAGTACATGGGATTAGACCCTCGTGGGAGGCGTAACACCCCGTATGTTGTCGAACCTATACGACTATGTGTACATTTATGGAATTAATTAAACATGAGTGATTTGATGAATTATTCATTTATTTGTTGGGGCTTATATGAGTCTTGTGCCATTGGGCCAAATGAGGCCCAAGGATCATAAGAAAGACTTGGCCCAATGGGGCAAAACATGATCCAATCTTCCATTTGACTACTCAACCATGCATTTAATGCCAAGAGAGGGATAAGAGTGACTTGAGAGACCTATATATATATAAGGAATGATACATAAAATTTGGTGGGCTAAAGAAGTCTTGAGCCATTGGGCTCAATGGAGGCCCAAAAATCATATAAATACATGGCCCAAATGAAGGAATGACCCATTCTTGCAAGACCAAGTTGCTATATCATGATTGGACCAAGTGTGTGGTTACAAAGAACCATTAGGGGACTATATAAGGTGACAATAATGAGATTTTATTCATTTGTTACACCCATGTCTTTTCTAGAATTTTCTCAACACCTCCTTATCTCATACAAACCCTAGACCTTCATCCCTTGGACCAAGATCATCATCTTGCAAGACTTTGTAAGTGTTTATTATTATGGTTTAATATATTTTATGCATGGAATATGGTTTATATCATTTTGGTTATGTTGGTGAAGTGTGAGAAGGTCATTATGTGTAAAACAATTTGTGTTTGTTAAATCGGAGGATGGTTTTGTCTTGTAAACTTGAACAAGGACTTGTGATCTTGAAGGAAATGAACTTGATGGATTCAAATATTGACATGTGAGATGTGAATATAGTCTTGCCTTGTTTTATCCTTGTGTATAGTGTTTGGAATTTTTATTGTGAAATTGGTTATGGATTTGATGACGTAATGTAAGGAAAGTGTCGTTTTGGTGATGTTATTGTGTGTTGTGAGACCATGGCTGATTTTTGTCAGTCAAGATGATCAAAAATATGTTAAAATAAGTTTATTTATGATCATGTACCATTCATTGCATGAAAAGACCTAAAAGAGACCATTTCGGACCAAAACGGGCATCCGCCCCCGCAGACGAGGGCACCTGCGGGCGCAGATGCCAACGCAGGTGCCTCTGGCTGATGACAAAGGTCACCATATCATGCACCTCAGCCACCTGTGGGCGCAGGTGGCACCGCAGGTCAGTCCCAGATTCGATTTTGTATGTTTTCGCATCTAGTTGACCCCCGAAGGCCCCTATACCCTTTTTGGATGTAATTAGAAACTTGTGATGCCATTGTAATGAATTTAAAGGGGCGTATGGAGGCATGTTGGACTATGTTAAGTATGTATTGTTGTTCATATGTTGTTATGAGGCAAGTTGATAGGAGAAACTGTGACGGAATGCTAATGAGAAAGCATAAAGGGTAAGTGTGATGTGAAATGCTATTGATGTGTGATATTTTGGTCAATGTGTGGAATGTTATGGTGTTGTTGGTATGAGAATGCAATGGATTGTACTGTGAAGTATGAAATGATGTTATATAGCAGTCACGTAACTCATTGTGACGCTTATACATTTGTAAGGGAGTTGGTTGTTAACATGAGCTTTGTTATGTACTTGTGTTGTAGAGTGACACATAAGGAAGAAGCTGGACTGTTGTGTTCATATATAGACTCGTGTACTCATACTTGGAAGTGAAGGTATGTAAGGTTACTCTTCTATATCCTTCTGCAGCATATGGTGTTCACATTGTCATAGTACTCATTCGATTCCGAAATGCTCTAAGGTATTCCGTATCCGGTAGTTGACTAGTGTTACTCATATGTTCCTTACTCATTGGTCGATGGTGACTCATATGACTCATGTCCATTGGTTGACTCATGTTCATTAGCTAATATGAATCATTATCCTAAGGTTCCAAAAGTGTTACATTCCATGAGGGTTCTATAGAATTCCAACTACGATTGACATATCTTGCTATTCACAAGTGTCCTACTCTTAGATGAATTATGATTCACTTATCTCTTATTGATTGACTGAAGTTCCTAAGCTGTCCTGATGTTGTAAATTCTAAGAGTACTATCTTAACGGGAGTAATGAGGTAAAGAGAGCTTGTTTAGTTTGAATAGCATTGTTCCAATCATGTCATGTTCCAAAAGTCTAATAACATTATGATTATCTTTGTACCAATTTCTCACAAGTGAAAGTACCAATCTCATAAGATAATAAGAGAGGTGATGTGCAAGTTAATATAATTAGTCCTCATAAGTGAAGATGTCAATCTCATGAAGTAAATGAGTGAAGTGAAATGTGTATATAAGTGTGTGCTTCAATTAATGTCATGATCTCTAATGTGTCACTCTCATAACTATGTAAAGGGTATAAGTTTAATATGGAATAATCCCAATATTATGCTATGTCCTTTATTATAACCCACCAAAGGTGGAGGCCCGGTATTAGATACTATCATGATCCTTGTGTATATGTTATCTAATAACCCACCATGAGAGTGGATGTATGTTAACCTACCATGAGAGTGGATGTATGTTAACCCATCATGAGAGTGGATGTATGTTAACCCACCAATAGAGTGGATGTATGCTAACCCACCAATAGAGTGGATGTATGTTAACCCACCATGAGAGTGGATGTATGTTAACCCACCAATAGAGTGGATGTAGTTATTAACCCACCAAAGAGTGGACGTAATTATTAACCCACCAAAGAGTGGACGTAGTTAAGCAAGAAGGTGAATAAGGATGATGAGCATAAAGGCAAAGAAAGAATCTATTGCATATAAAGAATCTCTTGAAGGCAAGTCTCTTGAGTAATGGTAACTCTCTCTGGAATAAGGGGATATATATAGGATGGTAAATGGAAATAGCAGAAGAAATGTTCATTGCTCCTCACATACAAAAAGAGAGTTTATTCATATTTACTATTTCTCTTATATTGACTCCATTGTTGTTGTTATTATGTTTGATGAATTTCTTATGAGCCTTACATACTCAGTACATTCTTCGTGCTGACCCCCTAGGGGGACTTACCTTACATGTTGCAGGTGCAGGCATTAGTAGACCTCCTCTGTAGACTGGGGATCATTTGCAGAGTTTCGGTGAGCTCCACTTGGTTCGAAGCTTTCTGGGTCATAGTTGTATATTGTTTTGATATTGTAACTATTGTAGGACTTGTCCCGACTTTAAGTTGATCTTGTTGATACATCTGGTAGAGGCTTTTGTAGACATATGTGGGTATATGAGTGTAAGATATGTACGTTCAGTTTGACATGATGGCCCCAACGGCCAAGTTTTATATATATATATATATATATGGCATATGTTTCCATATCTATAACTTCCGCATAGTTGCATGATGAATAATAAGATTCATACGAGGATATGCATACGAAGGTTCATGAGCAAAGATTGGTTCTCTCGGGCCATATCGGCTTCGGGTGCCAATCACGCCTCAATAGGGTTTGGGGTATGACAGTAATTGTCAATCGGTTTGAAACTGACTGTCCTCTTCTTGGTGACCATGTCCTTCATGAACTTGGCATAACTCGACATTTGCTCTAAAGCCTCAACCAACAGAATATTAACTGACAGTTGTTTCAACATAGAAATAAAATTGTAGAACTTGCTATCTAGGAGATGGAGGTGGAGGTTTAAGAATCGGAGTCAAAGGCTTTGCAACCTCCTATTCCCTCCCTTTAACTCCAGAAGTCCTATCTTTAAAACTTGTAGATTTCTCAGTATCTACATCAATATCATCAATAACTGTCATTGATCAATAGCATCTTCAACTGCAATTCCAGAATCAAGGGTAACATCCTCCTCTTGTTCATCAACAACGGGTACCGATTTTGGTAATACTTTCCTACTTCTGGTAATGATAGCCATGCATTAGCCATCATTTTTTGGATTTTGAACAATGTCACTAGGTAGCGTACCACTTTTCCAATAATTTAGAGTTGCGGACATCTTACCAATTTGATATTCTAGTTGCTTTATTGTAGTGGAGTGTGAGTCCACTAGTTGGCTAACATTAGAGATCTCGCTCTTTATCTCTTTAACACCGAAGTTGGTAGATTCGAATCTTTGCAACCATAGCCAACATATCTTCCAACCTCGAACTCCCTGAATCATTACTAGTGATGTACTTGTTGGGACTAAAGGACCATATGAGGGACCAGACACACACCAGGTCTCTCTCAAGAGCAATAAGGAGATCAAGATCTCAGGAGTAACAAGTTGTATAATTCTCATTCAAGAGGAACTATTTCAGCGGAGAGATCTTGTTTTATAAGGACCATAATGAGGGACCAGGTCCATTGGTCGTCGAACTTATAATGCTCATTCAAGAGGGACTGATTCAATAGAGAGATCTTATTTCATAGGGACCAGAATGAGGGACCAGGTCCATTGGTCGCTGAACTTTCTGATAGTCAACAATACAATTGTTAGTTGTACTTTCTGTAGGAAAGTTGGTGGCACAGCAGTAGAGAAACAGCAGGCTTTCCAACCTCGACCAATGAGAAACATTCAAGGTTTTTCCTATTATTTGGTCCATATACATATAGATCATTGTGTGGAATGAATTGGCAATAGAGTTAGGAGGAACATGAAGAAAAGGAGAACTTTTGGTATGTTGATGAAAGGAGATGTGTGAGTTTGTGGTTGTCATCACCAAAGCCTATCTTATTGTGTTCATGTGTTGATGATTGACAAACCTAGTTGAAGGAATATGTACGACAATTGGTGTCCCAGTGTGCAGTTTTGCAGGTTATATAGTTTTGTCTTATGTGCCAATTGTCTAGTACTTTTCTGGATAATATTAGCACATTAGTGGGATGAATTTTTATTGGTCCTTCTTCAGTATCTAATGAGAAAGCTTCTCTCCCAATACACTTCCTATATATTTATTATCTTGAGGAGAGAAGTTTGGGTTTTTTGGCATATACTCAAAAAGGATCAATCTTTACATCAAAAGCCACCACTTTCCTTCAAACTTAAAGCTCCTACAACAAGGGACCGGTTTCTAGTCAAGATAGTCACTCTTAGTCTATTGTTGTTTGAGTGTTTGTGATTGTGCTAAATTGTAAACCTACTCCTCTTATGAGAAGCAAATGTAGGTGTCATTATTTGACCTTTTTCTTGTGAAAAAGTGTAATAACTAGAGGTTGTTAATAGTTGGGCTAGAGTTAGCATAGGTTTGTCGACTAGAGTTAGTTGATTGTGGGCTATAATTAGTTGATTGTGGGCTATAATTGGTATACTATCATGTGGCTCGGTGTTTTCATTAGCTCAAGGGGATGGGTTAAGAGGTTAACCATAGGATTACGAGAGAGAGTCTGTAATCCAACCATTGCTCTTGTTTACTGATATTTGTTGGTGAAATCCTACTGGGGTTGGTCATGGTTTTTCTCCCTTGAGCAAGGAGTTTCCATGTTAACATCTTGTGTCCTTTACCTCATTGCAGTTTTTTATTGAGTTCTTGATTATTCTTTGTTTTCCTCATACAAGGACCAGGTATCGAATAAGGTCCTTGTCACTGACTGCAGTCTACATTCTGCTCTTGGCATTTTTGGATAGAGACTTGGTCACATATTAGGTCCCTAACCCTATGGTGGCTTCATATAAGCCAATAACTAGTTTGATCACAACTTTCGAGAGGCACATATAGACCACTTCTATCATTCTTGCTCTTCCAGTTCCCTTGATCTCTATCTTTATAACCGGCCTTGTCATAATAATTATCCTTCTGATAATTCTTACCTTAGTTTCCTTGGGTGTTGGCATGGAAACCTCCTATCTAATTATTAAGATAATTAGCATCCTCCTTTATTAAGATAATTAGCATCCTCCTCGGAATCTAACTCAACTGCTTTACCTTGTGAATCTACAACGTTCACCTTTTCGCCACCACTTGATAACACACCTTTTGTAAGCAAGTCCATCGGTGCTTTCATATGAGCCATGTCTTAGTCACACTCTTCCTTTCTTCTACGTTGTTCAGCAAAAATACCCACTGAGTAAGTATTATCTGCAACCTCTGAATCTCTAGTATACCAAGCCCTATTGGTTTTAGTGAGACTGTCTAAGGTCACAGATGTATCTGTATAAGTTTGGGACATGAAGGATCCCTAGTGGCATTGTCAGCTATGGACTTAGTTACCGAGTTTAAGGACCTGTAAAAGGCCTTAACCTGAGCATCAGCAAGCTATTATAGCCTTGCTATTTCACGCTCTTATGAATTCATCACTTTCCTAAAAGTATTCTCAAGCTCGAGATTGTAAGGAGTTAACGGTTCACCCCGATTTTGGCCATTGGGTGTGCATTGACATGTACCCTGTATAAAACAGAAAAAACAAATAAAAGTAAAATTAGGAAATAAGACTAAGAGTCAAATAAACACACTTGTCTTAATCTACAACCGTATTCGCCGGCAACGGTGCCAAAATTTTATACTCCTAAACTACACCTCGAATTAGAAGTATAAAGTGGTCACTGTCAAATATAGAATCCAACTAGATTGGGATCAAATCGCATAGGGAATAAGGCGAAAACTAAGCCTTATGCGGTTAAGTTAACTACCAATCGAGTATTTCCATAATCATGGGGGTTTGTAAAAAGTGTTTGTTGTTTCAGTCTCAAATATGATCACGTAACAATAGTGAAATTTCAATAAATGTAATCAGTTAAAAGAGAGAACTAGGTTTGTGTTCACCATGGTTTCATAACACAATCAGATCGCTAACGATAGTAGACTCTTCTAGTGCAAAGCATGCAAGGTTATCAATTACTTCAATACATCTAAACATTTCTCAATCTACTTAGATTATTTTCACTCGAATTCTCTCGAACTAAGAGTGATGAAAATACAAAACTCAATAATTTCCCCAAGTTGGTTAATCTTATTACAACGTTAACCATTAGACGAGGGTTGGAAACCCCAAATCCTTGTTATTAATTCTTTTTTCTAGTATTAACCTCTTTACTCAAGCAAGTTAAACCTAAAGTAGGTTCTAATGTTGGCAACCATTAGAAATTGATTAAGATAAAAGAATTAACAATATGAACATTTGCACTATACGAATCTATACCTATTGATCCTAAAGATGTCAATTCACCATAGATCCCACAACCCTAGTTATGAAGTTTAGCCACTCATAGCCTTTGAAGCAAACGAAGTCAT
This sequence comes from Capsicum rhomboideum, assembly GCA_031232105.1. Lineage (NCBI taxonomy): Eukaryota > Viridiplantae > Streptophyta > Magnoliopsida > Solanales > Solanaceae > Capsicum > Capsicum rhomboideum. The sequence continues at coordinate 97,462,371 of CP124711.1, read as the reverse complement.
AGAATTCATAAGATAAGAAGTTTACTTACACAAATGAAATCAAAACTCCAATTATATTCAAAGACCAAGTTCAACTGCTCAAATCCCACGAAGTAACGTAAGAGTAATGAGGTTTTTCTCTCTAAAATGGTAGATAATAAAAATAACCCTAATAGTAGCTATTTATAGTACAGGGAGATCAAACCACCTATATCAACAAGTCATAAATATCCTGTAGCAACTACAGAAAAGCTAAAAATGACAAAAACATGTGAAATGTAAGGAAATGACCTGGAGAATCATTACGAGATAAATATGAATTTATCTGTGAAAATGATGTCATTGTAAGCTTACACCTAAAATTGAATTTGTATTTATTTTTGTGTGTGTAATGTGGCTTGAAAATTATGTAACTAATATATAGTAGAAATTCCAAAAAACTCATAGTTTAATTTGCCTTAAACTATGAAATTATTTTTTTTTTTGAAAATCAACTTGTGTACAATATCATTATTCTGGTAAGTCTTGTTCCATTGACCCCTCTAAATTTTTTCAGGAGGAGGATGACACGAGTAAAAAAGAAGAATGACATGTACGATTACGTAATAATAGAGAAAGCACGAAATAAAAAAGAGATGATATCAAAGACATGCATTTAGAAGGGGATATTGCAAAGGACTTTGAAGGGTAATATATAGAGTAAGTTCACCTGCAAGACCCTTCAAGATCTTCAATACTAAACCATGAGTAACCATGAGTAAGTTCATGCCTGTGTTAATAACTCTTGAATTGGATTGAGCAACTGAAAAAGGTCTTCTCCCTTCTTTTGAAGTTTTGAACCTTACTGACATGATTTTACAATCCATAATAGGTGGACAAATACATGATTTGCATATCTATATATTAGCACAATAATCACAAATATCATTTTGGAAAGTGTATGTCCAAAGTGATATTTTTCGGATACAAGAAATTATTCAAGTGGACTAAGAAAGATGACGTGGTTACAAGAAATAACTTCAAGCGGTAAACAACTCAATTATAGGAAACATATGCAACTCTTGCATGGAATTAAGAATAAAAGGAAACATGTATACCTTTTGCATGGAAGCATCAAGGATTTTTGAGTATATTGTTGTTGTATTATGATCCCATCCATGTAAAGAATGCACCATTTGAAAACTATGCAACATCCATGAATGAATATTTTGCTTCAAAATATATTTAAATAATATCTTCAATTAATATATAACTAGTTAATTTGATCGCGCGAATTTTTTAGTAATTATATTATGTGATCATTTTGTAAATGAGTTCATACATATTTAAAAAAAAAAAGAAAAAAAAAGACAAATGCCTAAATTAATTTGCATCTACAAAAGTCATATCTAAAACTAATCAATGTCCTTTTAATTAAAACACAAAAGTACTACTATGAAATAGTAGTGTCTAACCAAAAAGATTTTAAAATTTAGTAAATTACAATAAATACACACTTTTTCGTTGTTCTTTACTCATCAAAATTTCCTCAATACAATAATAAATAAAGGAATTTTTTTTTTTTTAAAAAAAAAAAACTAAATAGGAAAGGAACTTAGATTCCTAATTGAGCATGTAAATCAATACTACAAACACTTTGAGACAATAGCTCTCTATGTTCAACCACTCATAAATTAATATTTACTACATGCAGGTTCATCATTTTGCTGTGAGTTTGTATTTTTATTGGAGACCCACCTAATATAATTAGTCAATTGGACTTTGATTCCCCCACTTAAAAAAAGAAGAGGAAGATTGATACTCTATTTCACAGAAAATTACAAGTCTGAGTATGATATATTTTTGTTAATTTTTATGAGTCCAGTCCACCATATATTATTTCTTAAGTTTTGTTTAAAAAGCATATTCACTAAAAATGTATGTGTGAATTACATACAAATTAATATTACTTAAAGGACAAGACTATTTGATTCTATAAATAATATTAATAGTGATGAGACTATTTTTGTGGTTTACGATATTATGTTACCCTTTAATTTGATTTCCTTGTAACAATTCCGTTAACCTTTTTATTATTATTATTGATAAGACATATATATACACACACACCAAAATATATATTATGCCAAAATACTCTTTTCTTTAACGATTTTTTTAAAGAGCAAAACTAATCAAACAAAAGAGGGTAGTAGTCAAATTGTCTGAAATAGGTGAATCGAAATAGTACTCCCTCCACTCTCTATTTGCTTTTACTTGTCACTTATTTTTTAATTAAATTTTTATTTTTACTTGTCATTTTTGACACAGCAAGAAAAGACAATTTTTCCTACTTTACCCTTAGCATTAATTATTTATTTTCTAAATTAATTTCAAGACACAATAGTAAACATCAATTAATAGAGATATTATGGTAAAATGGCCATGTTAATAATTATTTTTCTTAATGGGTGTGCCAAGTCAAAATGTGTCAAGTAAAAGCCAACGGATGGAGTAATATTTATCAAAATACTGCCAATGTAATACAAAAGTTCATAGCTTCCCAACATATTATAAATCAATTTCATGGTATAACCTGCGACTTTTAGGAAGAAAGCCGATTAAAAAATTCCTTGTTTAATTAGCGACATCTGATTTCCTCCAAAATCCAAATAGGTTTTCTACATACTGAAAACCCAACAATCTCTAATTATAATTACTGTAGTCTTCTAATGGGATATTCTAATAATAAAAAGCCACGTAAATCTTTGTCTTTATTGTTAAAAAATTGTAAAATAAGATTGTACTAACCTCTTTATATATATATATATATACCCTTTTGTTTTTGAAGTATTTGTCAAAGTTGTCACTTGTCCGGGTTAGATCTAATAATAATTAGTAGTAGTTCATGGCCGTGTATGAAAACTGGGTTCGATGAGGGCACTTATATATATGTTATTCTTTGATTCATATGTATGATTTTATTGTTGAAAGAACCTGTTAAGAACTTCATATTTCAAATAACTCAGCGAAAGTGTACTCACGCTATATTCACTTTCATTTATCGTTAATCAATTTAGGATATAATTTGTCTATAGCTTCTCAAATTTAGCACAATATTAACCTGAAAAAAAGAGTAGTGGTCAAAGAAAGTAGAAAGTTTTATCATATTTCAAATTATAAATTGATCATTAGTTTCTAGAATTATATAAGTCTAAAGATAAAATATACAAGGCTCGTAACCCTGTTACCAATGTTATCCTCAAATGGCTTCCAATTGTCTCCTCTAATACTCAGATTGTGAATAATCACTTATCAAATTGTAAACTGGAACACTCTTGGAATGACCATGATATAAAAAAGATATAGCTAAACAAATTCAAACATCTCTCTTTCTAGAATCATGTAAGTACTAAAGGTAAATATAAAAAGATTAAACACAAGCAATACATCTTCCATAACCACGGATCTAAAGGAAGTAATAGAGAATGAAACCATACTGAACATTTTCTGCAATTGTCTAACCATCGAGACCCTTTCGGACTGTTTTCGACATTGACAAATAGAACATATTGGCTGTTTGGAGATTGGAGATTACTGTCACACCAAACAAAAAGGTCTGTAATTGTTTTTATACATCTAAAGCAATGTGTCTCTTCATTTTTCGTCATGTCCTTTCACTAATACGTAGACGGACATGCCTTTTATACATCTAAAGCAATGTGTTTTTTTATTTTTCGACATGCATGTCCTTTCACTTATTCACTAATAAGTGAAAGGACACACCTTTTTGAAAGGTTGCTTTAAATTATTTTCCTTTCTCTTTTAAAGGGTAAAAATAAATATAAAAAAAAGTAAAAATTTGAGAAAAAAAGAAAAATATGTATAATGACTTAGAGAGCTCCATGTCACTGGGCTATGACCCTCTTTTATATATATATATATATATATATATATATATATAGATGTTTAATAAAAAATTTAACTGTTATAAGCACGTACTCTAAATTAGTATATATATATATAAAATGTTGTATATCGTTGTATAATATTGTGTAACTAATACGTGAGCTATATAGATGGTAATTTTTTTTTACGGTATTTTTGAAAATATCCAAAAGGAAATCCTTTCTCTTCGTTTACACCGGAGAGGTCCGTTTTCTTCTTTTTCCATCTGTGCAGTGGTCATGACGAGACGAAAACGCCGCCACGCCCCTTATCCAACACCACTACCGGACGACGATTCTCGGCGCCGTTTTCCACCACCCGAAGCCCAATCCCAAACTCGTATCCACCCATCAGTCTTAATCGATGACCGGGAAGCGGCTCAGGAACGAGAGATTGAAACTCTGCTCCTGGACAACCACCGTCTAGCAGGCGCGCACGTCGCTCTTAAGCAGGAACTCTCCGCCGTCCAGCAGGAGCTCCGTCATCTCTCTTCCACAGCCTCAACCGTCAAGGCTGAAAGGGATGCTGAAGTGCGTGAGATTTACGAGAAGGCACGGAAAAAGGAGTCAGATGTCCGTATAGTCGATGAGCTTAGTATAGAGATGACTCGGGTTAGAACCGATATTCAGAACCTAAATGCCGACCGCGAAGAGCTCACTGCCAAATTGCAGGAGATGGAGGATGATCTCGTCAAGGTTCGTTTGGAGTTTCAGCAGTTTCCCCTAATCAAAGACGAAATTGAGGCCATGCATAAGGAAGTTCAACGAGGAAGGTAACCCATTACTACTTCCACTGTATAATCAATCACACGGTATAAAGAAAAAGAAAGATGAACACGATTAATTTAACTTCTTGTAAAGCTGGTGACCGGGCAGCTTGCACTAACCTGCTAACTTCCACCTGCAAAAGTAGAGGCTACTTCTGCTCACCAAGGCTTAGGCGCAAAATCACCTAGCTTTTTTGCCTTTTTGGAAGTTGAACTGTGGTCTTCCAAAGCTGCAGACATTTAATTGTCTACTACCCCTAATGCAATATGTGAAATGATCAGGTTGATTTCAATAACGATAATCAGGACGATTTCAACAACTATAATTTAAGTAGCTTTGATTGCCAAAAAAAAACCAACAGTATTTGTATTTTATGCAAATGCTTGCAATGGGACAACTGGGTGCTATCTAAACTAAAATATAGCTAGGTAAGAAAAAGATAGAAGGATGGAAATTTTGTAGATAATATGGAAGTAGAAACAGATCTTAAATGAGATACGCTGCTATATAGTCATCTATTCATTTATTTCTTTTCGGTTGCCATATTGAGATGGCCATGAGTGTGGATGTTTTGTCTAGATGACCAATCATCATCACATATTTTTATGTTCTATTCCTTTTCTGTAAACGTGTTTGTACAAACTTTGTGTGGGTTTATAAGACTATACCCACTACACCACTTCACCTTTGCTTATCTGTGTGAAACGAAATAAGCAAAATAAGTTTTAAGAAAGACAAACATTGAGAAGAGATAAAAAGTTTTCAGGATCTTGTCCTCATTTATGGGTTCGTGTCCCAGATTAAAGTCAAGATAATTATCAGGGATTTGAAATGCGCATTTAATTGGAGCTATTTGCCTTCTCTTTTGTATGTGTTGGATTGTCTTTGGCCTAGAGCACTTGTTCTATTGTAGTCGATCCAGTTGTGATAAACTGATAATAGTTTTCTATTTCATTCTATAAGAAAAGGTAATCATGCTTTTTTTTAGAAGAGAGAATATTTCAAACCTGGTTTCACTAAAGGAACAAGACAAGACCTGCGTGAAACTGGACTCTTTATACCAAATAGGTTAACAACACTAGATGCAAGGTTTACCTCAGTAGATCAACACATCTTATCATGATATAAGAAGCCTGGGCCCTATCTTAGTGTATCTCAGAGACATGTGAGGAGATGCTGAATTAGAGATTTTAAAAAAGAAAAGGAAAACAACACATTCCATTGCAATTAACGATGAAATGTGGGTAATTGGACATCATTGTTTGCTGTGGAAGTCATAGTTATATCCAAATCGAAACTGGTAACCTACTCAACCTCGCAGATATATCACTTCACCTTATCTAATTTCATGTGGTAACCCTACTTTAGCTAAGATGTGGTTGAAGGTCCTTCATTTTAGTTTATTAATGAGCAAAACATGTTGTTCCCTTGTTTGGCATATGATGGATATCACTTTTGCTTCTCCAATGTCATGTGTTAACCCTACTTTAGTTCAGATGTGGTGAAAGGTTCATCGTGTTTGTTTGTTGATGGGAAATTAAATATCTATCTATCTATGAAGTGGGTGGAGAACCATGAGGTCTGAGGTGCTGATCCCACTGGATGCAAAAAAACATTAGTTGATCATCTCATTTGCCTAAGCCTTAGAGCCCATTTGGATTGGCTAGAAAAGTGGCTTTTAAGAAGTACTTTAAAAGTGCTTTTTAAATTGCTGAAACTTTTTTTAAAAATAAGCAGTTACGTGCTTGGATAGAAGTGCCGAAGCTGACAAAAAGTTGTTGATGTGTTTGGTACACAAGTGTTGTTAAGCACTTTTTTTGGTCAAAATGTCTGAAATACCCTTAACATTATAAAAAGTTGATTACTGTAAGATTTTTATTTCTAAAATGATTCAAATTAAAATTAATTTATATTTTAATTCAGTTTCAATACAAACTTGGAAGGGGAGCCTTGGAGTAACTGGTAAAGTTGCTGCCATGTGATCAGGAGGTCATGGGTTCAAGCCTTGGAAATAGCCTTTTGCAGAAATGCAAGGTAATGCTGCGTACAATAGACATCTTGTGGTCGGGCCCTTCCCCGGACCCTACGCATAGCGGGAGCTTTAGTGCACCAGGCTGCCCTTTTTTTTCAATACTCACTGGCTATTTAAGTTAATTTTATATGTATAAGTTCGTTTTCATTTTTTAATATTCCCGTGAATGAATTTTTAAATTTGTGAGTCTAGGTGTGGTAATGGTCATATGTTGTGAGTGAGTCATATCAATCACAAATCATTTATAAGAAAAAAATTAAAAGGAGGAGAATATAATATATATATAAATTCATATTCCAAAGATTGAAAATTTGATATAAACAGAGGTGCAAGGCTGGAAGCAGTTTGCCATAAATACAAAAAGTGAAAATATTCATATAATACAAGCATCAAGCATTACAAATATCATTAGCAATCATATCATGAAGCCCCATCCAATAAATATCACTTTGTTCTACCATGACATCTATATTGTTAGCTCTTGAAGTTGTGCCTACAGCAGAATCAACCAATGGAATATATCTCTCATTCTCAGCCGTTCGGAATGCATCATCCACATTGCATTCTGTCCCATACTAGTTTCCGGCATATGATTGAATGTAAATAATCTGTAGAAGAAAGTAAAGCCAAAAGAATAAAGATCAATCATAGATAACATAATCGACAAGTAATGGCACATTAATAACAGCACTGGAAAGATATGACTACAAATATACATTCCCTAACTTGTTCCCCATATCATCTGGCTGTACATGCACCATGCTAATGGCACGTCAAACTTCTCCATCTATGATCTCTTTCTATACATTAGCTTCCACTTTGCTACTTATATTCTGTTTAGCTCATTATTACTGTAAAACTACTATTTCTCCACAAACACTTCTGAGTTAGGGCATTGCAGATATGACAATAAGTGTTTATTTAAATATTGGCATGAAATCAGCTACAGTAACCTTATGCATAAAAACTCACAAATTGCCCAATGATTTGATTCTCAGGAAGCATTTACTAAACTAATACTAGTTAACATTAAAAATGCACAAATTTAGAGACATTTTTTGAGACTTTTTTCTATAAATATGATGGATCCAAGACTTAAATTACACAAATCAAGCGACATATACAGATAGTAGACACGGTATTTACAGGTAGAATCATTTACACATAGACAGATAGTAGACATAATGCCTGCATATTATAGTGTAGTAACTTTTAAGATGTATTCCGAATGTGGTAGTTTTTAAACTTCAGAAAGTATTACTTGCCATGTGAAATTCAATGTTTGGTATGGGTTCACACTAGAGTGCTATGAGGAAAATGCCATATAAAGCTGCTGGATTGAAATTAGTGCTCCCATGCATTACATTGTGTCATTTAAGAAACACAGTTTGACAAACATGAAATTTGAGAAAAGCTAGTATATAGGTTGTCATTCAGGAGCTGTTTAGCGATGTGCTTAAAATATTAGTAAAATTTCAAGGGAGTGGGACAGATGGGCCAAATGTTTCACGAGAATAAATCATTTGAAAGTAGGAATAGTTTTACTAATTGGAATTCTTGGAGAGGAGATTTTCTGTTCAAGAGGTGCCTAATTTGGGACAACACGAAAGGGCGATGTGTTCAACAAATTTGGGAAGGATGACTTGTAGCTAGTGTGCTAGATCAACATCCATTACTTGGATAAAATTAGAATCATGCTACACACCCAAGAGTGTGGTCTAGCGTTCAATGAAGTGAGTTGGGAACCATGAGATCAGGTTGGTTGATATAGCAAATTAATACCTCTACATAACAGCTAGAAGCACTATTTCCCTAAAAAATATCACTCTATTCATGATTTTGCGAAGTTCAAACATTTTACCCTATTAGATATTCAAAAGAAACAAGGTCTTTAAGAGATCTGGAAAAGGAATCCTTCACACGATCCTGGACTTCGAATTTATACAGATTATGCATGTATGTAGAAGAAGCATTGGTAAAATAGGGGAGATAAGTTGGTTAAAAGCCAACAAAATGACAAATACACCTATAAACTGTATAGATCACTCTGCCAATGAACTCCAAAGTAAACACCATCTCGACAGCAAGCACTAGTACAACCAGTAGTATCTTCTTTTTGAAGAGCAATAGCTTTTATTCTTTTTTTTGAACTTGGTAACTTAATAGCTTTTATTCTTGAACAAAAGTTCTTATAATAGATTCCAGAATTTTTATTCCTGAACAAAAATTATTGTAATAGATCACATATTCTTATTCTTGAACAAAAATTACAAACAATGACATAAAAAATAAACAAGTTCCTGACGAATACATTCAGCAATCTGTAAATATCATGGAGATGGAGAGATTCTATAATATATAGTAAATAAAAGGAAAAAGATGCAAAGATGGAGAGACAATTGAATTAATGGAGAAAAACTTACAGCAAAACGACGCTGAAATCTCTGAGAAGAATGGCGCTGTGAGCCGTGAAGAAGATGAAGAGGAAAGAGGAGAGGAGTCACGCTGTGAGTTGTGAAGTGAGGAGAAGTGAAGAGAGAGAGAGAGAGAGAGAGAGAGAGGAATGACCCTTCTAAGGCTTTTTGTCAATGAGGATAATTTTGGGATTATTTAAAATATTGGGAATAAAGGGAGTAATTTCGTTGGTCAAACTTGAATGGCTTTTAAGCCAAAAAATAAAACGTACGGAACCCCAACTTTTGGCTTTTGACTTTTTAAAAACAATTTTAAACTTTTTTAAGCCCTTTTTTGATTTGCCAAACACTCAAAAAAAGCTAAAAAGGCTGCAACCATTTCATTGTCTACTATTCCCAATGCAATATGCGAAATGATCAGGATGATTTCAACAACTATAATTTAAGTAGCTTCGATACTAGAAAAAAACAATATTTTTATTCTATGCAAATGCTTGCAACGGAACAACTGGGTGCTATCTAAACTAAAAAATAGCTAGGTAAGAAAAAGATAGAAGGATGGAAATTTTGAAGATAATATGGATGTAGAAACAGATATTAAATGAGATATGCTGCTATATAGTCATCTATTCATTTACTTCTTTACGGTTGCCATAGTGAGATGGCGAAGAGTGTGGATGTTTTGTCTTGATGACCAATCATCACATATTTTTATGTTCTATTCCTTTTCCATAAACATGTTTGTACAAACTTTTTGTGGTTTTATAAGACTATCCCCACTGCACTGCTTCACTTTGCTTATCTGTGTGAAATGAAATAAGTTTTAAGAAAGACAAACAATGAGGAGATAAAAAGTTTTCAGGATCTTGTCCTCATTTATAGGTTCATGTCCCAGATTAAAGTCAAGATAATTATCAGGGATTTGAAATGTGCATTTAATTGGAGCTATTTGCCTTCCCTTTTGTATGTGTTGGATTGTCTTTGGCCTAGGGCACTTGTTCTATTGTAGTCGATCCAGTTGTGATAAAAAAGGGCTTAAAAAAGTTTAAAATTGTTTTTAAAACCTGGTTTCACTAATGGAACAAAGACAAGACCTGCGTGAAACTGGACTCTTTATACCTAATAGATTAGCAACACTAGATGCAAGGCTTACATCAGTAGATCAATGCGACATCTTATCATGATATAAGAAGCCTGAGTCCTATCTTAGCGTATCTCAGAGACATGTGAGGAGGCGCTGGATTTACAGATTTTATTTGAAAAAGAATAGGAAAACAACACATGCCATTGTAATTAATGATGAAATGTGGGACATCTTTGTTTCTGTGAAAGTCATAGGTATATCCAAATTGAAACTGGTAACCTACTCAAACTCGAAGATATATCGCTGCACCTTCTCCAATATCATGTGGTAACCTTAATTTAGCGAAGCTGTGGTTGAAGGTCCTTCACTATTGTTGATTAATGAGCAAAACTTGTTTGTTCCCTTGTTTAGTATATGATGGATATTACTTTAGCTTCTCCAATGTCATGCGTTAACCCTACGTTAGTTCAGATGTGGTTAAAGGTTCACTGTGTTTGTTTCTTGATGAGAATTATCTATCTATCTATGAAGTGGGAGGAGAACCATGAGGTCTCAGATTCTGATCCCAGTGAATGCAAAAAACACTAGTTGATCATCTCATCTGCCTAAGCCTTAGCGGGCTGAGTTACTCAGAACCCGTGCCTGTGCTGGTAGGAAGGAGCAGGTACCCAGTGAAATAGTCGATGTCTGCGCAACCTGGCTGGACACCACCATCATAAAAAAAATTGTGGCGACCATGCATCAAAGTTGCACTTCTATGATGTTAATGGACATTGCAATGGAAAAGTAACATTAGCTTTGCTGTGACATGAGCCCCTTTATAGTTTATATTGCCATGTTGGTCTTTCTGCATCACATGTCTGCATTTGTTCCTGTATTTCTGTTTCTCAGGCTCTCATACTCTTGGTGATATTTGAAGTCCTTTTTTTCTGCTGTGTCTATGAACAGAGCTGCTATCAACTATGAAAAAAAGATGCACACCAGCAATCTTGAGTATAGTCAAGCAATGGAGAAGCATAAGATTACTGTGACTTCTGAAATTGAAAAACTACATGCTGAGCTTGCAAATGCAGAGAAGAGGGCAAGGGCAGCAGCAGCTGCAGCGGCTCCAAGTAATTTAAACCACCAGTTTGCTGCAGCAACTCCAAGTAATTCAAACCACTAGTTTGCTACTCCTGTGTTATCATTATTATCTACTTGTCTTCATAGTACTCAACTAATTAAAATAGAAATTTTGATTTATCCTTCCAGGTTTTACATATTCTGCAACTTCTGGAAATCCTGAACTAGGATATGGAGGGAATCTGTACCCTGCTCCTTATGCTGTACATCAGGTTTGTAATTACATCTCTCTTACATTCTAAAGTGGTTTTAGCTTCTATTGACTTTTGGTTTATTAGTTTTTGCTACATTTTTCATAAAGAAATTTAAAAAGAGATTCTATTAGGGTGGCAGCAATGAGATGTTATGCTTCATGAGATCTTAAGTATTTGTTGTTTGTCTGCTGTTGATCCATCATTCTTCTCCTTCAATGCGTTAGACAATTAAAACCCTCTTTGCCGTGTAAGTTTCCTCTGTCCATTGCCTGTCAATGAGCTAAATTAACATAGTCAGAATAGGTGAATTTCCTACTTGTTCAATGTTCACTTTAAAACTCTGTGCTTTTTCCATCCAGATTTAGTAATTTCCTCTGTCCGTTACTGTGTTCTATAGGATGTCAGGAAAATGATCGTATCCTTTATGCTTCTTGGTAGATGAAGATGTTTTAAGTCAAGATGGTCATGTTGCAGATGATTTCTGAGGGATTACTGGGAAGTATTTTTTGTTCTAATACCATAACACATTTTTGAGAATAATTTCTTTTATAATCAAAAAGCAACAGCCCTCAAGGATTCGTTACATATTGCTTGCTTGGTGACAATTGTTTCCATTGTCATTTTGTCTTCTTTTCCCTTTTCTTCACTTCATTAAATTAGACCATTCTTTCTCCAAAAACACTTGGGAAATAGATCATCATAAATGATTTTACGTGTGAACGATTTTCATAATACTTATTGACTCGGTGATAGTTGCTTTGGAAAAAAAATGATGGCATTGCCTGTTCAAATCGTACCCTGGGACTTTTATGCTTATAATGATGCACTAGTTCCTGAAAACGTGTGTTGCACGTGCATGTCATATTAGTAAGTACAAACTTTTCAATACGACTGAAATATTAATTAAACATGTGCCTGAGCTCAAAATGATGAATAACGATCCTATTAAAGCAACATAGTAGTTAACACAAACTATTGGAACTTAAGAAGAAAAATTATATTTATTTAGGTATGTCCAATTTGTTACTATATTACTTTTGATGAAGTTCAACCATGTGATACGGTCGAGTCTTACCTAATATTTCTTTATAGACGATGTTTTGTGTGGATATCTTATTATGACGTCTTTGTGCTCTGTAATGTGACTAATGTCCAATATTTTTATTGTGATGGTTAGTATCCTCTTAAAAGTACAGCTACTGTTATTAAAATGTGGGTGTCATTTATTGATATATTAAGAAATTTTCTTTGGAATCCTCTCAAATTAATTGTACTATCACAACTAATGTTAGGCAGAATATTTGTAAAATTTATTGAAATAAGAACATCGAGTTTTATGAATATAGTTCTGGAGATAACAGTTTTATGAGTAGTTACAACTTACGGAGGACATGACCCTAGATAGGAAGGTGTGGAGGACGCGAATTAGGGTAGAGGGTTAGTAGGTGGGAGTGCGTCCTTGCTAGTAGGTAGGAGTGCTTTGTTTGTAGCCGTGTCAGTGGTCGTAAGTGCTATGCGTGTGTCTTGTAGTTTCCTGTTCGTAGTGTCTTGTACTACTCTGTGGGTGTCTTGTTTCTGTTATTATCTATTGGTGTGTTATTCCATTTTGTTTTTGTTTTTATTATGTCTTTTTACTGTTTTGTATCCTGAGCCGAGGGTCTATCGGAAACAGCCTCTCTACCTCATCCGAGGTAGTGGTATGGACTGCATACACTTACCCTCCCCAGACCCCACTTTGTGGTAATACACTGAGTATGATGTTGTTGTTGTTGTAGTTCTGGAGATAACAGTTGCATATTCGTTCTTTGAATTATAGGTGACAAACACAAAGTACCAATTAAAAGAAAAGTGAAAATCCAAAAAGGAGCGTTTCAGTTTCAATTTTCAATGTCTATACATAGGTTGATCTTTCCTCAAAATCTGAGGATCATAAAGGTCCATGAAAATGGATGTTGGGTTTCTTTACAACAACAACAACAACAACATACCCAGTGTATTCTCACCAGGTGGGGTCTGGGGAGGGTAAAGTGTACGTAGTCCATACAACTACCTCAGGTGAAGTAGAGAGGCTGTTTCCGATAGACCCCCGGCTCAGAACAGATCACCATAACAGAGAAAACATAAAAACAAACACAAAAAAGAGATAACACATGGCTAGGTGCTAAAGGAAACACGACACCCACAGAGTAATACTATATACAATTCATTCGGGGAACACAAACATAACCAAAGCCACGCGAACAAGAGTCTGCCAAAAAAGCAACATGCACAAATACAAACAAACAATCCTTCAAACACTCCTTTCTACTAATACATACACCTTCCTACTCCCTAACCCTCTACCCTAATCCGCGCCCTCCACTGACTAATACATTATAAATTAGGAGTGTGTTGCTATGAAGGAAAATATTTTCCTAGAAAATGTTTTCTTAGAAAACAAGTTGGTTTTTTACTTATTTTCTAATGTTTGGTAAGCAAACAAATTTTTTTTTATCTCGAAAGCATTTATCTGGAATCTTGGAAAGCAAGTTGGTTTCTTATTTATTTGGTTCCACCTGTTTTTACTTTTGATCAATGGCACTTCCCTTGTTTACCTGCAAAGAGGACAGGAAGTAGTTGGACATGCTAGTTGCCATCTAATTGCAACTTAAGCTTTGTCCAAACTTTGAATGCTATAATAAAACTGTCCTATTTGTAATGTTTCAGGTTCAGGGCAGTGCTGATGCAAGCACCCAATATGTTCCAGGAGCCATGTCTTATGCTTCACAACCATATGTACATCACTAGTTTGTGGTTTTAAACTGAAGAGCTTCTGCTGGATCACAAGCAGATGTAAATGTGTCTTGACTTGGGGATTTTTTTAGATTTCATGAGAATAGTGGTTTCTTGACGAAGCACTGGTCAAATGATTATTCTTGGTGCATGAATGTTGATCAGAATGCAACATTCGTCTTGAGTGTAGTCTCAGAATTTAGATAATGACAGTTCTGGTTCAATCTCTTTTCCTTATTTTGGGCTTTTGGCTAGTAAATTAGCCAGATGTGAGATATAAACCCTTTTGTCCTTGTAAGTTAATTTCAGCCATGATTTTAGAGCCTTGGATAGCAAATTTAGAATTAACTAGAACCTGTAAAGCATATTTAAAATTATCGTTTCTCAAAATTCAGTTTTAGCTGCAAATTACTCCTTATTTTACCGCTACCGAGCGCAATACCAAATAAGTTTGAGCATCAGAGATGGGAAATAATGAACTGTTCACACATTGTTTTTCAAAATTTGTTTTCCATTGCACCGGAACGTGGAAAATGCAGGGAAGGGGCAGGGGAATTAAGGGTGTGTTCGGTATGCAGGAAAATGTTTTTCATGGTAAATGTTTTTCATGGTAGTCATTTTCCTTATTTTCAAGTAGCTTGTTTTCATAAAGAAAATGTTATTCAAAGTTTTGGTCATGTTTTCCTTCATACTGAGCACACCCTAAATCCACATCTATTGTCGGAGAATTCATAGTTTATCCCGACTGAGGTAAATTCCCGTGTCACCCTTGTAACTGTTAGTTAGGGGTTCGACTCTGCTGCATTAGTTTTTGTTCAAGTAATTATCAATACACCTCTCCGTGGATGATATGTGGACTGGTAAATATGAAAGGTTGAGATTGCTTTCTAGCTTATTTTCTATTGAGTTAATGATTCAAAACACACCTAAATAATCCTGATTTTTTGAGTTTCATACATAAACTATCAAGTGTGCGAGTTTCCTACCTGAACTATCACCAACTAGTTAGCAAAACACACATAAACTATTAATGGTTCACTTTTCCTATTTGAAAGTTTATGTATGAAACTCAAACAATTAATAGTTTACGTGTGTTGTGCTAACTAATTAGTGATAATTCAGCTAAAAAACTCACACACATATGATAGTTCAGGTATAAAACTCAAAAAACTAGAATACGTTAGGTGTATTTTTCACCTTTCACTCTTTTCTCTTTTTGGTGTATTCTTTAATAATGGTAATCTTAAAAAACATGAGGTCAATTTATTTTTTTTGGTAGCAGTATAATATTATTAATGATAGTATGTAAAGATATGGAGCCAATTTTATAACATTTCTAATATTATGATGTCAATTCTTTAACAATTTTTTTTTGGCAGCATTACTGTTACTTCGTAATTGTATTATTAAAAAAAATAATTCATTCTCCTCTCTAGAATGCAAACAAAGCAAGTTGTGCCGAATGTCATATTTGTTTTCTTACTTTACATTTTAATATATATTTATTAAATTTATAGAATTAAACTTGATTTAGTTATATATGAAGAAAATAATTAATTAATGTTATAAATTGATAAAATAAAAAATAATTCACTCTATGCATATTTTGTATTACTCAAAGTGATATTCCATAGCTGGTGAGAGAATTCACAATTGATACTATAATTTTTTTAATGTATCAAACTATCAACCACAAAACTTTCAACGTGTAAGAAAATTTATAATAGATCAAATCATATTTTATCTTGAATTAGTTGTAATTCTTGGTATGTTGAATTATTCGCTTGTCAAATATAAATAATTTCAATTAAATAGTAAAAAATTCATTATAAATTAGAAAAGAGAATTTACTTACTATTGCCATCAATAATATTGTAATGCTACCCAAACAAAGTTAAAAATTGATCTCATGTCTTTTAAAATTAATTACCATTAATAAAGAATACACCCAAAAAAGAAAATTGAGTCACGATTTTATAGCCACCTGAAAAAGGTTACATTTGAAGGAGATCTAGACCTTGCCTTCTTAGAGAATGATGTACAAAAGATGAAATCCAAAAATATTCACATTGACAGTGACTACAGAGCTAGCACTTTCAGGAGGCTCGAAGTTGGGAAATCCTGGTTTCTTCTTCTTGAATCGGAAGGATGGAAGCTCCCATCGATTAGTATTTAAAAGACCCCTATCTTGAAAAGGTAAGGTCTTAAAGTTAATATATATCCTAATACTATCATTGGTGTAACAACATGGATATTGTTGTACTTGTCTTGACACGTGGAATATTATTTTGATAGCATGACAGCACTCAAAGGCTACTCGAAAGGGAAAAGCTCTGCTATAGAGGTTTTTGCATGCTTTCAGCGTCGTCCAGGTAGGCTAGGCTTACTCTTCTTCTAGACTTTGCTCTGTTATGGTATTAGTGTGATATTGTGTTAGTTGTGGTGGGTTCTTATGGTTCAGATATTCATTTAGTAAATTTTGATTATTTAGCCGATTAAGAGACTTTAGAATAGCTTTTGGCCTTTGTTTCCCTTAAATTGGTAGTTGTCCTTCTTCCTAATTCATGACTTATCATATTTAGGCCCTTGGTACTACAATTAGAAGCCTTATCCTAGTTTTGGGTAGATGTTTGCCTTAGATTTTTGTTCCCGGGATTGTAGTTTACCTTATCAACCTTTTTAAAGATAGATTGCTTTAAAATAATGCCCTTTTTTAGACTTAGTTGATTATAGCATTGTTCGAGGGACTGTAATTTGGGGATTGAATTGTCTTAACCACTATATTAAGCTTATTAGCTTTGATATCCTCGTCATGTTAGTATTTTGACCTCACTTCGCAAGTTTTGACTTAATAAATGGATTTTAGATCTCCTATAATGAATTCAGCCTTCTAAAATGAGAAAAGTGACATGATGGACTTGGGACGAATTAAAATTCTGGGATATTTCTATGCATTGCCTATTTGGAAGTTCTGATTTGAGTCTGGCACCTGGGTTACTACTTATCACTTATTAGCTTTGGTTCGACTCCGACATCTATTATATTGCTATTATCCATTAGTTCTGATTCGTGTTTAGTATTTATTATCATCACTGTTATTGATCTTGGGTTGGGAATCCGGTAGAGACTGGTTAAATTTATGGTTTCGGCTGGGGGAGGAGTATACTGTAGGCATATCACACACCTCACCTCATTTACTTTCATTACTGTTATATCTTGATCTTACCTTAGTTATACTCTTTGCTTGTACCCACTGTACTTATGGGGGTTCGGTTAGGTTTATTTCTCCTTGTGTGTGGATTCTAGGCTTATGGAGGTACAATTAGGTTACAACAAGGCTTTTATGTCGGTCTTTGAATTATTTATACTTGGTTTATCGCATCTACTTAATATAACCTATTATTTACATTTCTGATCCTCATTTATTGCTCTTAGTGTATTTACTCGCCCTTTATGTATGCTTTTACTTTAATTAAGATCAATCGGCCTATGATTCCTACTGAGTACCTCATGTTTTGGTACTCATACAACACTTTTGCATCTTTTTCCCTGATGCAGATCCTGGTGCGAGTTATCGCCGTTGACGCTAATCTTGGGCTGTGCTATTGACCGAAGATTTGGGTTAGCTTTCAGAGTCCGGAGCTGATCTTTCTCCTTCTGCTGTAGTGATAGTCTTATTTTGTATATCCTGAGACTACTTGTATATTTTGACATTGTCTAGAACTATTTTTTAGTATAGTAGCTCTTTTACTGACCTTACCAGATCTTAGGGGATTTATTTTGGTATTTTTTCCTCTCCCCTCTCTTGTACAGAATGTATATATGTGTATATATATATATATTCCTCATCAAGTTGATTATTATAAATGTGGTGCACAACACATCCATAAGCAAGACTCTACTCAGACACGGCTTTGTAGACACCCTTAGAATGACCTGCTCTGATACCACTTTTGTCACACCCCGAATCCCATTCGGAACTGACTGGCACCCGAAGCCGATATGGCCTGAGAGAACCAATCTTTGCTCATGTACATTCGTATGAAGATCCTCGTATGAACATCATTATGTCTTATGTAACTATGCGGAAGTCATGGAAAACATGTTATATATGAAACTTGGCCATTAGGGCCATCAAGGCAAAATGATCATACATCCCTTACATTCACATTCCCACATACGTCCACAAAGCCTCTACAGATACACATACATAACCAACCTACTGTCGGGACAAGTCCCCGCTTTATACAACATATGTACAATGTCAAAACTGAAACCAATGTACACATGTGACTCGGAAAGCCCCGAACCAACTGGAGCTCACCAATGATCTGTAAATGACCTGCAATCTACTGAGGAGGTCTACTAGCACTGTGCCTGCAACAAGTAAGGTAAGTCCCTCAAGGGGGTCAGTACAAAGAATGTACTTAGTATGTAAGGCCATAAGAAACTGCATGATATATGTATAAGTACTTCAATGGAATCAAACATAAGAGAATAGTCAGCATGGACAAATCATCATTCTGTATGTGTGGCACCATGTACATTCTATTTATTACATTCCTTGCTTTTTCGTTCATTCATCTACCCATGCTAGGCTTTTACGCCCCTGGGATGAGATTTATCTACCCACGCTAGGATTTTCTGCCGCCCCTGGGATGAGATTAACCCATGCTAGGTATTTTAACCCCTGGGATGTAAGTAACCCATGCTAGGCTTTTCTGTCGCCCCTGGGATGTACTGAGATAACCCATGCTAGGCTTTTATATCGCCCCTGGGAAGTATCGGGATCGACCCATGCTAGGTAATTTAACCCCTGGGATACCACCTATGATATTGGGATTGACCCATGCTAGGTGTTTATTCCATCCCTGGGATACCACCCAAGAATACTCATCAATTATACATTACTTCTTTCTTTCCTTCTAAGAGTGATACATTGGTGATTGTACATTATTAGGACTTTTGGAACATCACATTATTGGAACTTTGGAGCCATGTCCATAGTTATGTAACATATGACTAACAAATGATCAATGAATGAGGAACTTGTGACTAACAATAGATGACAACCTGAAATGAGATACCTTTGGACATTTCGGAATGTAATAAGTACAATGTCAATGTGAACACTATGTGCTGCAGAAGGACATGGAAAGAGTAACCTTACATACCTTGTCTTCTCAATATGAATACACAATCCTATACGTGAACAAAATAGCCCAGCTCCTTCCTTACGTTTCACTCTACAACACAAGTACATAACGGAGCTCGCGTTAACAATCAACTACCTTACAAGTGCATAAGACGATAACGAGTTACATGATGGCCTTAAAATTTCTTTTCCCCCCTTGACAATACCATTTATGAAATTATCATACCAATAATACCATAATATTCCATACATTGACCAATACATCATAAACCAATAGCATCTCACACCAAGTTCATACTTTCCACTTCTCCATCAACACAACATCACAATTACTCCATCAAGTCACCTTAATACACTTCATAACAACATATCGACAACAATCCCACAATTTATACTCATGGAAAAATAATAAGTCAAGAAGTATAACCACACCATATATGTTGATATTTCATCCACACCATTCACTTTCATCAAAACCTCAAGTCTTCTTTAAAGTTTAAATCACAAAGATGACACATCTTTTACAAAAAGCAAAAGTGCACCACTTACACTTTTAGACATAACCATCATGATCTACATACTCTCCCATGCATATAATATATTAATCCATAAGAATAATCACTTACCCAAACATGCAAAATGATGATCTTTCCCAAAGAAGTGCCTTAGGGTTATTAGGGTTTGAGAAAAAATATCTTGTAATTATCTAGAAAGGCATGAGAGTTAGAATGAATTAAAAATATGATTTTTGGCCTTTATATAGTACTCAAGTCATCCTTAGCCAATCATTGGGCATTAAATTCCATATTTTCTTGGTCAAATGGAAGAATGGGTCATTTACCCTTTTGGGCCATGCCTTTTATTCCATTTTGGGCCTTAGATTGAGCCCAATTGCACATGTTAACTTAACCCAAAAAATTCAATGTATAATCCACCATATATCTCATGTTAAAATAATTTCATAAATGTCTCGATAATATTCACACACGAATTGCATGTTCGTAGCCTCAATTTCAAAAATAAGAAATTCTAGCCACCCATGGCTTAATCGAACATAATTTGATAAAATACTTGAGACAAAGAATTAAACCCAAATCGGATGTCAAAATATCTCAAGAGTAGCCCTACTATGATAGAATAATGTTACCGTAACCCAAGAGTCCTCTTTATAGACTTATAATCGTAGAAGAAATCGGGCAAAAAGCATTCCGACACGCTCCCGGGCGCCCTAGACACTTAGAAAAATTTCAGCTTTTGAAAGGTGACTAGGAGCGGCCTGACACACTCCTGGGCACGCCCCCTTTCTGCCTGTGCCAACAAAAATTTAGGCCAAAGCGGACTGGCACGCCACCTGCAGCGCCCCATGCTAAATTTTTGATTTCGACTTTTCTTTGCGGATTTGGTTGGATCTTTCAAGTCCCAACCTTTTTATTACCTCTTATATTTAAGATCCTTTGCTTGAATGTTCCTTAAACCTCACTTTTCACCCCATAAATGCTCCACAAGGTCACAAACACCACCTACTACAAAGTTCTATGTACTATCACACTATCAAATTTTTCCATCAATAACAATACAAAATACGTACTTATTGCTCTTGAACCTAGGGTAAACATGGTTCAAGGTTGTCAAGTAGGGTTGGGAAGGTACGGGGTGTTATAGTATTGTCATCTCCACTTCCACGTGGAAGTGGAGGGATGTATACAACAAGTTGTATTGGTGGCAGCAACTTAGTACATTTAGCAACTAAGCATGTTAAGAGTTAATTAAGTGCCTTTCATCATTATATTCTACACTCTTTTCTTTTCCAAATAATGGGTACTCTCAACATAAGCCTATTCTTTCAAATTGTTGTTATGTGTATACACTATCACTAAAGTTAAGTTCACTGAAAAAATATTTTTGATGTGGTACTTGATCATCATAAGAAAAAGAACAATTATCTACAACAAGTTATTCAAGCTCGGGTTCTAGTGAGGGAAGGTTGGGATTGAGTAGGGGGGTGAGTTTGTGGATGTATAATCGTCGTTATTTCGGTGAGTTTCATCGTTATTACGGTATATTTTTATATATGGTTGGTGGTATTGCTGTTGGTGCTGATTTAGAGCTTAGTAAGATCTCAGATTGGATTGCATCTCTTGTGACTATTGGTCACTAAACTATTTCGAACGCTGTGATGGTTTCGATTTTGCGATTCCGCAAGCAGGCCCCATGCAGAATTTTCAGTTGATTTATGACCAGGGAAATATTGGTATCAATATTTGTGTTTTGATGTATATTTTATTGTTTTGGTAGCGTGGCAGCAGTCGGAGGCCTCTCAGAAGGGGAAGGCACCAATTTAACGGGACTTGGCAGAGTTCTGCTGTGTCCAGGTAGGTTAGGCTTACCTTATACCTATACTGAGTTTATTTATAGTATTTATATGCTATTGTACTAGTTTTTGGGTTGGTAGTTTTAGATTGACATTGACTTGCTATGATTAGGCCTTTTGGGCAGGTTAGGGCCCTGTTTAGATATGTTTTGGGCCCCTTATCCTCGTGGTGTGCCAAAGATGACCTTTATAGGGTTGGTTAATATTGTACTACTATTAGTAGGGGGTTGGAGAAACTTAGTCCAGGCTTGGATAGGTTTAGCCCAGACTTGGTTTTGAGATCCCGTAGTGGGCCCTGCTACTCTTCACAGTTGGCATAGTTAACCTTAGAGATACTCTTTTAGGATAACCTTTGGGTTGGTTTACCCTAGTTATAATCCTTTAACCTGTTTGGCCCTAGCGACCCCAGATAACATAACACTTGATTGGGATTGTTAGCCTTGACCTAGTATTGGGACTCGCCTTGCTATAGTACACTTGAGATACTCGATTTGGCATGTATATCACCTAGTAGTAGTTATTGACCTTGGAGGACCCAGGGATTGGCCTGGTAATGCCCTATAGGTTAGCTCCTTTACTTATGATTTGGGTTTGGCCTGGGACCGTTATGTCCCCGTTTACTTGTATTTGTGTGGATTCTAACACTATTCTGGCACTTGGTTATGATGAATCTAGGAGACTGACTATTATGAGTTCAAGTTCGAGTCCGGCCACTGATTCAAATATGATGGTTACTGACTATTATGAATTTTGGTTCGAGTTTTGCCACTGATTCAGATATGATGGTTACTGATTATTATGAGTTTCAGTTCGAGTCCGACTACTAATTACGATACTATTCGAGAGTTCTGGTACTGGGTACTGCGGTTCTGATATTGTGATTCACTGAGTTTCGATTCGAGTCTGGCATCTGGCTATGAGTTTTGAGATATACTATATATGTGGCCTCTTGTTATTACCCACTGTGACCGGTTTGAACCCGGTGTCTGGCCTCTCGTTACTACCCATTGGTACCGGTTCAAGCCTGGTGCACACCTGGTTGGTTTCTATGGTTACTTGTACTGGATCAGTTATAGATTATTTATGCTTTCTTTTACTTTTCTTGTATGTCCCCCGGCTTATGGGGGCACAGTTGGGTTAATTGTCTTCTTCAGTGTGCCTGACGGGCTTATGGGGGCCCAGCTAGGTTATGTTTATTTGCCTTCTTATTACTGCATTATTTATCTTTTTGTATCACTTTTACTTATTCCTTTATCGCATTTGCATAGCTTAGTAGTAGTTTACCTTTCTATCCCTATTTACTGCTGACTTAGATTGCACCCTTGCATTTTAGTTATACTTATGCTATATTTGAACTCAGTCGGTCGATGATGCCTACTAAGTACCCGTTGTTTTGGTACTCATACTGCACTTATGCATCTTTTCTCTAATGCATATTTGAGTACTAGCAACCGAGGTTAACGTGTTTCTCTTTTCCAGTACTGATCCGAAGCAGGGTGAGCTTACTAGCGTCCGAGGCTGATCCACTTCCATCTATTCCAGTTTAATCTTTTGCTTTCGAGACTGCTTGTATATATAATGTACATTTGGGTTCTGTCTAGTACTCTGGTTATGTCTTAGTAGTGGCTCTAGTACCGACCTTACCAGGTCTTGGGAGGGATTCATTTGAGTATGTTGTCCTCTTCCTTCTCCCATTCTGGTATACTTTATTATGTTATATTTCTGCTTCTGCTTCCTATTATTGTTAGTATTACCGTTTCATCTTGTTCTTTCTCGTTCCTGTCCGTTAGCCCGTTGCTTGTCGCTCTGGGTTATGGCTTGATTTGCCTAGTGGTGGGATAAGGTAGGCGCCATCATGACTCGAGAAATCGGGTCGTGACAATATACTCATATTAAACTATGATTAAATCTAAGAATGATAGATGTTAAACCCGAAACCAAGCTTATCCATTTACATGCAAAACAACCCATTACGTACAAGATAAGGAAAATAAAAATAATTTCCAATAGCTCATATTATAGTATGAATTAAGTACTATAATGTAAATAAAATTAAGGCAAAAGGTGGACCTCACATAAACAATCAACTTTCATATTAAATAATACATGAAATCATCTAAATAACTTTGTTCATGCTTTGATACACAATAAAATTGGTAAAATAAAGAAAAATAAATTGAAAAAGAACCTGTTTGAGGAATAAAGTAACAATAATAACAAGGATGTTGTCACCGGAAACTCAAAAATAAGGACCAAAACTCAGAACTCCAAAACCACGATCTTCAAGATAAATCTCTCTATTTGGCTGTACATTTTCTTTTTTTGTTTGCTCTTTATTTTCTTCTGCCTTTTTTCTTACTCTTTCTTTTTATTCTCTTATCCGTCCCTTTTACTCTATTTATGAGCTGTGTTATATAATTGTGTGTGTACAGATAGTTCCCTCCGTGTGTATCATGTGTTAGTATATGTGTGTTAATGCGGATATATGGGACGTGAGAGAGTGGGAGTAGGAGGAATGGGGATGTGTCAGGTTGTGCCGATTAGTGGAGAGTGATAATAGGGTAGTTTGGTAGGTTAGTGGTTTTAGGAAATATTTTCTTTTTCTTTTTCTTTTTGCTTCAAAATCATAATCTACACGTTAATGTGTGTAAAACGAGACACTTATTGCAATATAAAACTTCAGGCTAAAAATTGGATAAAAAATAGGCCCGTGGGGCCCGCTAACAGAATTCCAAAATTTGAATCTGTCATGAGGTCCTTCGAAGGACAAAGAATGCATGCTCAAAATTTGAGAACAATAGGAGCTTGAATCAAAGCTCAAAACAACTCACAAAGCTCAAGAAAACCAAATTCCACAACCAAGAAGTAAATGGATTTGGGAAGGAATAACATGAGAACTAAAAGAGGAAATGACCAAGGAAAGATAAACTAACGTACCTGAATTCAATGGGATGAAATCCAAACAATTCCCAAGCTCTAAGGTCCAACAATGGCTGAAAATATCCAATCGAAGGGTTTAAAATGAGAGAGGGAGAAGTATTTATAGGGGCTGCCAGGGGTCTCTCGCAAACGCGGTACCCCCTATCGCAAACACAAGCCTAGACTAGACCAGTCCTTCGCAAACACAACTAGTCCACCACAAATGCAAAGAAGAAGTATGAACCGTCCAGGCCGGCTTTCTCTTCGCAAACGCGACGACTAGCTCGCAAACGCGCAAGTCAAGATTCCTTGACCTTCGCGAATGCGACCAAGACCTTGTGAAAGTGAATACTAGAATCCCCAGTCCTCGCGAATACGACCAAGTCCATGCAAAAAGAAGGCCAAGTTTGGCTTGCACCAGGCTTTGTTGCACCAGTGAAAGCCAAGTCCCAACGGACTCCGATTGGGTGCTCGAAATTCGTTCAAAACCCTGTGAACACATACAAACTATGCTACCCTACCAAATTTGACATTTATTACTCAATGAAACCATTGAAATTTCCATTTGAGGTCGTTTCGACAAAATATGGGTCCCACACCCACTATTTCATTTTTATTAAATTCTACTCAATAGCCTAAAATGAGCCCGGAAGCCTGAGGACCCTGACGTAGGCTTCCCCTAGCCTAAAATCCATATTCCAGAGCTGATAGAACTGTCAAAATTCTCATCCAAGGCCATTTACCTGAAGTTTTTGCTGATACCAATTTCTCTGCTTTAAAAGCTCCAAAATAGGAAAATGAACTTAAATCCCAAACAAACTACCCGAAAATCGAACCGACAGTCCCAGCAAATCATAAATGATCTGTAGCCACTATGGGAAATCATGAAACACAAAAAATGCACAAAAATGGAGAAAATGACCTTGAGGGTCATTATAACAACATTTAAGCTAAAAAGGGATTATCACTGGAAAAGGGTAAAAAAATCACGGGTATACAGTTTGCCTCTCTTTGACTAGGAACACAGAGTATTTTCAGACAAAGAAGTAGACAGTGAGATAAGTTTTGATCTTACCATCATCAGAAAAGGAGAAGAAAAAAAGAAAAAGATGCGATTGAGTCCTTTTTTTTGAAAACCTATATACCTGGGTTATAAGGGAATCAGGTCATGTGTAGTTTAAGGGGTAAGAAGGGAGGTGGAACATACTAAGATGGAGAGTCGATTGAGGTACTTATTCATGGGACCCCCATCACATTTACGAAGATCAAATGTTCTCCTGACCAGTCAAAAGAATGGTCCTTCTTTGCATTCACGGTGTACCCATTGCATTCGCGAAGAAGAACCTTTGCACTTGAAAACCAACAATTGTTGTCCTTACTAAAATGACCATTCTCCCTCATACAGACTCAATATTTGTCGATTATTTTTTCTTTGGTTCTGAAGCTTTGATACGGATCTAATGGTGCCAAACATATAAGCAAAATAGCTCATTCAATTCAAGTTATGCTATTAAAACTCAACAACATAAAACTCTAAAATCCGAACAAGTATATAAAACTAATCCGTGACCTCCTAACACAAACCTATAGTGCTACTAGGCTAATTTCGACATTACAAACTCAACTGAACCATAAGATTAATCAAAAGAGATCGTTATCAACAAATTACTTCTAAGATCAACTTTAGGCCAAATAAAAGATAATATTTCAACCAAACCCTCAAAAATCACAAAAGGCCTCGGGGCCCGTACCAACTATGCTACTAATCAATATGCACATTTCAAATCTAATGGAATTGACAGAATAACCATTTGATGCTTGGATCATGGAATGCTGATCAAAGTTGATTATACCACTTTAAAGGCTACTAAAAACTAAAAACTCATATAGATCACTCTCGAATGCTTCGGGGACCATTGCATCATTCCCACAACTCCTAAATGATATAAAGCAACAATGGGGAAGGGTAAAATAGTCAAACCACAGAAAAATCTTTAAGTCACAACAAGGATTGTTACATTATCCACCACTAAGCTCACATTCGCCCTCGAACATAACGGTAAAAAAAGTAACAAAAATAGACAAGGGACCAAAAAGACCCTCATACCCTCATGAAAGTACTCTCAAGCAGAGTAACATCTATTGAACTACCGGTCTCACTATAATCACCAAAAATTCTTTACATTATGACCCTCAAGGTCACAACTCTAGCATCTAAAGCCAAATCTCTCAATGAAGCTGAGTTCCTTTTATTTTTAAACTTCCACTATACCTATAGACTGATTTAATCACAACAGAAGTTCTGAACATACCTGATCTATCAAAGACACAACAAGTCACTTACTGTACGACAAAACCCTCTATACCACAGTCATGTATGCTCTATATGCCACCCATCACAATAATCGATGTAGTTCTCAATACCCATGCCATGTCAATTAACTTGAAGGCCTCAATTTTCTGATAGAACAAAAAGCCCCTCCGATCAAACATATATAAGCAACCCGTCATATGAGAAACGGTCAACCAATAGCACAACTCCGAATACTTCAAAATTTCTTATGCATAAGTTCCTTATCTTTCCTTTAACTCATTCCCCATCGGGTATTCTTTAATACACGAACCCTGGAATAATACCGCATACTCTAAATCAAAACGCTTGAGCAAAACACTTCATTAAGCCCTTTTACTTTCAAATTAATAAATGCTACAAACCAGGTGCCTTTTCATTCAGAAATCCTTCCTAATCAAAAGTAAGTACCCGTATAAGTTGAATTCCTTCAAGTCCAGCCGAGGAGTGTTTTAACAACATACATCTTTTTCCCCAATCTGACACTAGCACTAGTCGTCCCTTAAAGCCGATCTTGTTGTCAAAATGCTAACCCAATCCACAGATATACCAATATAACCCTGCTAAACACACTAAGTTATGCACGCACCCTACTGCTAACACTTGAAGATAATCCCACCCAAATCTTCTAGCTGTAAGCTTTCTTTATTTCTAACCTGCTATCCCAATAATCGAATTACTTCATCAATCCTAACTGATATCACATAAATCTTTGAATTACATCCTATAATCTAAATATTCCCAAACCTACCATGATCCACCACTATTCCAGAACATAACCATCAAGAAGATCATACCCAAATCATACTAAAATTCATAATGTCTAGGGAACTCAAACCTAACACAGTGGTATACTCTAAATGAGTCATAACACAAGATCGGTACACCCGATCCACCACCAAAGAATCACATACGGGGCATCAATATGCATCAACACAATAAGAATCCACGAATCACATTAAGACATAAAGTTGAATAAGTAACATATAAGAAAATGTGGAACTACAGTCAAACACTACCAAGACAGATCAAAAGTGTGCTGAAACCATACCTGTGAGTACTGTATCAGAAACTCCTACCCCGAGTCCACCCTGAGGAACATAATACTGAGCCATGTAATCTCATTGTGCTACTGATGATGCATCTCTCTGTCTATTCCATGGGAAATACCTCCTATAATTCTTGAGATTCCCACTTATAAAACAACCAATAGAGTAGGCATACGCTGCTGGATTTGAAGAACCCAAATAGCCACCATGGCCTAACCACCTCTAAAGATAACTATGAGAAGCCTGACCTCTACCATAAATATCATCACCACTGTTAAGTCCATGGGGCCTCTTGCCCGAACGCCTCCAACGCCAACTCCTCTAGAAATTCCTAAAAAAAAATTATCCCATGAAAGAGGAGGTGACCCATCTAGGATACCCTCGATGAAAGTCCTCTACCATTGACTGGGTAGTCAAAATAATGGAAAAGCGGTGAAATCTACTCCATTAGAGTCTAACAGGCACAACCTTTACAATCTCTTGTGATAGTTAACCAAAAACTCCTAACCATCAAACCTAGGATCTCTATTAAATCGAGGAGGATCTATCCTCATAAACTAATCTTTCCCTCCACGGATATAAAGCTTAAGGTCATTAGGTATAGGGCAATACCTAGCAATATCTCATCAACACTAGGAGGATCTGTAGCATTAGCCAATTGAGTATCTAGAGTTTGAAGCCTCAAAGTAGTACGCTGAGTGAAAATAGGAGCCATCCCCTCAAGGAACCCCAACACTCATACCAAGCAATCCTCAAGCATAGGTTCAGACATGATCACATATGGTGTTTGTATCGGGCTCAACCCCCTATCTTAACAGACCCATCATCATGAGCAACTCTATAACCTGAAGAGACAATCCCAACCTGACCTCTAGTTGGTCTAGATGCCCCAATCTGACCTATGCCTCGACCTTTTCCCCTGTCACATATCCAGGACACGGGCTCTGAGCCTCCAACCAAAGAAGAACGTGTTCTAACCATTTGTGAGAGTGTGAATGAGAGGTTCTTTAGTCATATTAAGCTATGAACGCATGATATAGAATGAAAAAATGGATTTCTCCTAAAGTTATGTACCTCTCAAAAATAGATAATGGACGTCTCTGCACTGATCCGCAAGACTCTACTAGACTAGACTTGTACTAGTGACACTAATGAACCTGGGGCTTTGATACCAATCTATTATGACCCAAAATAGAGTATATAATGGCACCTATTACACCCTCCGATACAGGTAAGCCTATCCCAACCCAAACTCAATAACCAAAATAAATTAAAAGCAGAAGAAGGATAAACTAATCCCAAATGATATAAAATAAATACAATCACCATGATACATCCCAGATCTAGATGTCACTACTACAAAACTCTAATACAGAATATGATCAAATAATCTGAAGTATCTTGAATGCTGATAAAGGATAAGATAAGATAAGGAAAGATTTTGGTAAGCTCTGAGACCAGTCAGCCGCTACCTCAATCTCTAGGAAGTCAATACTGAGAGAATGCAATCTATGCTCCAATATTCATATCAATACGTGTATGGGGTACAGAAAAAGAAAAAAAGTAAGGGTGAGTACGAAACATGTCTACTCAGCAATCATCGTCGATAACCAACCCCTTTCTAAAGTGATAGATAGGACCACCACACCAACTATCCAATTTAACACAATTAAGCCTGCATTCAAAAATGTCCCATCCTATCCTAGCAAATAACACATTTATCAAGATAATTAAATCAGTACATTAAGGTAGGCATGACAAGTTTAAGGTTAACAACAATAGAGATAAGTCACATCATAAGAGAATCTCACCAACACGGTATATAATGTTGACTCTCCAATAATCCCAGCTAAGGTAGAGGAGGTGTATATCCCATAAACACTAGATGCGACACAATAATTTCAATGGAACAAGCCACAATAATACCCCTATTTCATAGTATCTCAACCTCCAAATCACATAAGAGAAGGTACAATGCAATGTACTATAAGATGAAAAATACACAATATCACAAACAAGATTCAATCATGACAATACAATACGAAAGGGAACAATCAATGCAATACCAATCATGCAAAAAAATGCAATGCAATACAATGGAGTGTTAATAATGTAAGCCGTTGCATGACACCAATCACATGGCACCTCGTATAAGACTTTTGAGCATAAGCTTCCAAGACAGGACCCATGAAGGGTTTGCAACCCATATACTATCACAATCTCATATCTCAATCAACCTTGTCGGCACATTCCTCAATCAAATGCTTTTGTAAAGTGTTTCATTTTTTCAAAATTAGTGTTTCTCAGTGGTGCCAATTTCATGAATATGAGTGAATAAAATAAGGATGCATGCTCATAACCAAATCAATATCATGTAATGAATTAACTCAACAATTGTATAAATAAGCTCAAAATCTCCTCAAATTTCATAGATCATGATATAAGCCATTACATGGCACCACTGTAATAAAGAGTTATGTATGGCATCAATAATATCAATCTAAGCCCCTCACTCGGGCATCACAATAATGATAAAAGCATATAGTGCTCAAACAAGGTCAATAATATCAATCCAAGCTCCCACTTAGGCATCACAATAATAATAAAGCAAATAATGCTCAAATAAGGCTATTAATATCAATCAAATCCCCCATTAGGGCACCATGATAAAAATTAATGTAAATAATGCTTAAATAAGACCTATTCCAGCCCCCACACGGGCATCACAATAATAATAATTCCTTAAGTCAATTATAATATTCACATAAGTCCCCGCACTGACAATATGATAATAATAAACAATCCAAACAATGTAAATATAGAGCACTTACACAAAACCTAGCTTGGTTTACACAATTAGTTCCATCTTTCCCAATCATAACATCATTAAATTAAATTACTAAAAGGAGAACTGTGCTAGTTAACAACATGCCCTAAAGTTCAGCTCCATTCGCTTACCTAGTAACTAAGCCAAGATTCCTTTCATAACTATACCATTATCGGTTATATACTAAGAGATTACTATACCCCAATAATTACATCAACTACTACAAAACTATTTACACTCTATGTGTTTGCTAAATAACATAAAAGCATAATTATTCCCTAAATAGTTTCTAAGCCCCAATCATTAAATCAATATCCATCACACATGATTTAAGATCTTCAATGGATACCCACTATCAATTACTCAGGATTTATAAGTCATCTATTTATAATTTACCATAAGCTTATACACAAGTAGAGAAAGCAAACAAGATATCCATTTAATTAATTCAACCCATCAATAAACTCTAGTACTCGTGGAGATGTTTGCCATCTCATCTGAGCAGTACCCCTAAACCCTTAGTGATTCACAAAACACTAGCAATAAGCACATAACACATAAACACCTCAGAAAAGAGTCAAGGTATATCTCAACTTGCCTTCAAGAAGATTCGCAAAGTCAAAGAACAGTCCGAAGAGTCAACTAGATGCTTTAGACCCTCAAATCATCACCAAACACATACAATCAAACCAAAATATGAGATCGACACATAAATACATGACCAACGATATCCATATTGACACACTTTAGTTCAGGGTCCAAAATCACCTTAAAAATCAACCTTGGAAATAAAAGGTCAAAACTAGAATCTTATTAAAGAATTGATTTACCCATAGTTTAAGGGTTCTAAATCTGAAAATCTCATAAAAAACAGAGTTGAAATCAAGTTAGAAATCATCAAAATATGATTATTTCACTTTACTGGGAAAATCCCAAAATTACAAGTTAAAAATCTAGGATTTGGAGGTGAAAACACAGATTAATCAATTGTAATTGATGAAATACGAGTTTGAGAAACTCACCAAAGGTTTAAATCTATAAACCCACTTGAAATCGCTTCAATCCGAGCTCCCAAGCTCTAAAAATGGTGTTTCAATTCTCAATTTTGGGTAGAAATCATGAAAAACGCAATAGCAGTTCTTGGAAAATGGGTCAAATGAACATAGAATCAAATACCCAATGATTATACTAGAAAAATGCATCAAGAATCATCTCAAATGGAGATTCGATCTATTGATTTAAGCATTGTCCAGGTGAAAATTTTGTTCTTTGCATTTACGAGACCCCCACTGCGTCTGCGAAGAACAAATTTTTGCATTGAATAGTCAAAAGAATGGTCCTTCTTCGCGTTCGTAGTGTACCCATCACATTCGCAAAGAAGAACCTCTGCACTAGAAACCCAACAATTGTT
The DNA here is from genome assembly GCA_031232105.1 of Capsicum rhomboideum. Lineage (NCBI taxonomy): Eukaryota > Viridiplantae > Streptophyta > Magnoliopsida > Solanales > Solanaceae > Capsicum > Capsicum rhomboideum. The sequence continues at coordinate 97,430,001 of CP124711.1, read as the reverse complement.
GTCCATACTAAAATGGCCGCATCTCCCTCTACAGATTCAAAATTTGTCGATTCTTTTTGAGTTGGTTCTAAAATTTGATACGGATCTAATGGTACCAATCACATACCCAGAATAACTTATTCAATTCAGGTGACACTATTAAAACTCAATGCCGTAAAACTCCAAAATCCGAACAAGTACCATACCCTAATCCAAGACCTCCCCAACACAAACCAATAGTGCTACTAGGCTAATTTCAACATTACAGACTCAACGAAACCATCAGATTTACCAAAAGAGATCATTATCAATAAATTACTTCTAAAACAAACTTTAGGCCAAATATAGGCTAATATTTCAACCAAACACTTAAAAATAACAAAAAGGCCAGGGGACCTATACCAACTATGCTACTAATCAAAAATGGACATTTAGGAGCTAATGGAACTGGCAGAATCACCATCCGATGCTTGGCACAGAATGTTGATCAAAACCACAAACTCATTTAGATCACTCCCGACTGCTTGAGGGACCATGCACACCATTCCCACAACTCATAAATAATATAAAGTAACAATGGAAAAGGGCAAAATAGTCAAACCACAGAAAATTCTAAAAGTCCTAACAAGGGTTGTTACATTATCCACAACTAAGACTCACATTCGCCCTCGAACATAAAGGTAAACAAATTACCAAAAATAGACAAGGGAAGGAAAATACCCTCGTGCAAGCACTCTCAAGCAGAGTCACATCTATAAAACTACCAGTCTCACTATAGTCACCAAAAATTCTTTACATTATGACCCTTAAAGGTCACAACTCTAGCATTTAAAGCCAAATCTCTCAATGAAGTCGAGTTTCTTTATTATCTAACTTACTCTATACCCATAGACTGAGTTAATCATAATAGAAGTTTTGAGCATATACAATTTACCCGAATCTATCAAAGACACCACAAATCACTTATTGTACCACAAAACCAATTCATCCCTTTGTCAACAAAATACCAAATAACCTATAGAACTATATTATAATTCTCCACAATACTTAAGCATGCCTTCCTTTATCTCGAAAGAACTTTTTACTATTTTCAAGTGCCCTATAAGCATTTTCCTGACAGAATAAAACTTACCCAAGGTTGATACCATAACTGCCTAATCGGATAGAACTACCTCCTTAAGCTGAAGCAACTAAGTTAGAAATTGATATCTTTTCCACACAAAACCTCAAAAGTGACAATTAGCACACTTTGATCACTATTTAAATAGTCATATTCTTATTCTCAACCCTTAGAGGAAGCTATGAATCATCACAAAACCATCTACACCACATTTATGTACACTCTATATGCCACCCATCACAATAATCAATGTAGTTCTCAACACCCATGTTGTGTCAATTAACCCAAAGTCCTCAATAATCTGGTAGAATGAAAACCCCCTCCACTTATACACATGTAAGCAACCCCTCATATCACAAATAGTCAACCCATAGCACAACTGGGAATACTTTAAAGTTTCTTATGTACAAGTTTCTTATCTTTACCTTAACTCATACTCCATATGGTATTCTTTAACACAAGAACCTTGGAGTAATACCGTATACTCTAAATCAAAACTCTTGAGCAAAATACTTTATTAAGCCCTTTAACTTTCAAAGTAATAAATGCTACAAACCAGCTGCCTTTCCATTCACAAGTCCTTCCAAATCAAAAGTAAGTACCCTTATAAGTTGAATTCCTACAAGACTAATCGAGGAGTGTTTTAACACCATATATTTTTTACCCAAACTAATACTAGCACTGGTCATCCCACAAAACCAATCTCATCGTCAAAGCACTAACCCAATCCGAAGATATACCAACGTGATGCTGTAAAACACACTAACTTATGCATGCACCCTACTATGAACACTTGCTGATAATCCCATAAAAATCTACTTGTTGTAAGCTTCCTTTATTTCCAACTCGCTATCCCAATAATCAAATTACTTCATCAATCCCAACTGATATCACAACCCTCAAGTAAATCTCTAAATTACATCCTATAATCTGAATATACCCAAACCTACCGCTGATCCACCACTATTCTATAACATAAACATCAAGAAGATCATATCCAAATCATACTGAAACCCATAATATCCATGGAACTCAAACCCAACAGAGTGGTATACTCTAAAAGAGTCACCTCATAAGATCAGTAAACCCAATCCACTACGAAAGAATCTCCTATGAGGCAACAATAGGCATCGATATAATTAGAACCCACGATTCACATTATGACCTAATGCTGATTCACATTATGACCTAATGCTGAATAATTAACGCATAGGAGAATGTAGAACCACAATCAAACACTACCAAGACATATCAAAGGTGTACTAAAACCATACCTGTGACTACTATATCGAAAGCTCCTATCTCGAGTCCACCCTAAGGAATATAATACTGAGTCGTGTCATCTTCTTGTGCTACTGATGATGCATCTCTCTATCTATGCCATGGGAAACCCCTCCTATAATACTTGAGATTCCCGCATGAAGCAACCCAAAAGTGTAGGAGTAGCTGAGCTAGATATAAAGAAACCAAATAGCCACCACGACCTAACTACCTTTGAAGATAAACATGAGAAGTCTAACCTATACCATAAATATTGTCACCACTGTCAAGTCCATGGGGCCTATTGCACGAACACCTCTCACGCCTCCACATAAACTCTTTTAGAAAATTCTTAAAAAAATATCCCATGAGAGAGAAGGTGATTCATCTGGGCTACCCTCAATGAAAGTCCTCCACCACTACTGGTTGGTCCAATAACGAAAATGCAGTGAAATCTACTCAATTGGAGTCTAATAGGCCTAACCTATGCAATCTCTCATGACAACCAACCAATAAATCCTAATAATCAAATCTAAGATCTCCATCAAACCGAAGAGGATCTGTCCTTATGAACTCTATGGACCAAATCTTTCCCTCCACAAACGTAAAGGTAAGGTCACTAGATATAGGGTGATACCTAGCAATATCTCATCAACACTAGGAGGATCTCTAGCAGTACCCAACTATGTATCTAGAGTCTGAAGCCTGAAGGATCTATAGTAGTACCTAACTATATATCTGGAGTTTAAAGCCTTAAAATAGTATACTAAATGAAAATAGGAGCCATCCCCTAAAGGAACCCCAACAATCATACAAAGTAATCCTAAAGCATAGGTATGGATATGATGACAGGTGGTGTCTATACTGAGATCAACCTCTCTATATCAATAGACCCATTATCACGAGCAACTCTAGAACCCAAGAGGTAATCCTAACCTATCTTCTAGTTGGTCCGGATGCCGCAATCCGACCTCTGCCCCTATCGCATATCGAGTACATAAGCTATATAGTCTCCAACCAAAGAAAAATGTGTTCTCACTATTTGTGATAGAGTGAATGAGAGGTTCTTGAGTTACATTAAGCTATGAATACACGACACATCATAAAGAAATAGATTTCTCCTAAAGTCATGCAAACACTCAAAGATAGATAATGGATATCTCTGTACCAATCGGTAAGACTCTACTAGACTCGGCTTGTAGTACTGATACTAATGAACCTAGGGCTCAGATACCAATTTGTCATAACCCAAAATAAAGTAAAGGATGACACCTATCAGACCCTCTGGTATAGGTAAGCGAAAGAAGAATAAGGATAGAATAATACCAAATGATGTAGAAGAAATATAATAACCATGATACATACCAGGTCTGGTTGTCACTAGTACAATCCTCTAACATAGAATATGATAAAATAATCTAAAGCATCTTAAATGCAGATAAAGCATAAGATAAGATAAGGAAAGATCCGGGTAAGCTGTGAGACCTTTCATCTACTACCTTGATCTCCTGGAAGCCAACACTGAGAGAATACGATCTATGCTCCACTACTTTTATCAATACCTACACGAGGTACTGAAAAAGGAAAAAAAAAAAGCAAGGGTAAGTATGAAACATGTCTACTCAACAAGCATAATCAATAACCAACCCCTATCCAAAGTGATGGCGAGGACCACACTTAGAAAGTCCAACCATCCAATTTAACACAAATAAGCCTGAACTCAAAAAAGTCCCAGCCTATCCTAACAGATAGCACATTTATCAAGATAATCAAATCAGTGCATTAAGGTAGGGATATACAAGTTCAAGGTCAATAACAATAGAGATAGGTCACATCACAAGGTAATATTACCAACACTATATATAATATAAGCTCTCCAACAATCCTAGCTAAGGCAGAGTAGGTGTATATCCCATAAACACTAGATGTGCCACATTAGTCTAACAAAACAAGCCATAACAATAGCCCCATCCCCCAATCTCATAATATCTCAACCTCCAAATTACCCAAAAGAAGGTACAATGCAATGTAATATAGTGACATGAGATACAAAATACACAATATCACAAATAATATTCAATCACGTCAATATAATACGAAAGGGAATAATCAACGCAATATCAATCATACAAAGAAATGTAATGCAATACAAGTGATGCAATGCAATAAAGTATTAATGATGTAAGTCATCACATGACAGCTATCACATGGAACCTTGTATACACCTTTCGAGAATAAGCTTCCAAGATAGGACCTATGGGGGCTTCTCAACCCATATACTATCACAATCTCATATTTTATTCAACCTTGCCAACATTCCTCAATTTAGGGGTTTTGTAAATTATTTCATTTTTGTTCAAAATCAGTGTTTCTAGTAGTACCAATTTCATGAATATGAATGAATGAAATAAGGATGCATGCTCATAGCCAAATCAATATCATGTAATGAATTAACTCAACAATTGTATAAATAAGCTCAAAATCTCCTCAAATCTCAATAGATCATGATATAAGCCATCGCATGGCACCACTATATTAAAGAGTCATGTGTGGCATAAATAATATCAATCCAAGCCCCTCACTCAAGCATCACGATAATAGAAAATGCATATAATACTCAAACAAGTCCATTAATATCAATCCAAGCCCCCACTCGGGCATCACACTAATAATAAGGCAAATAATGCTCAAATAAGGCTATTAATATCAATTAAAGCCCTCATTTGGCCGTCACGATAGCAATAAAGACAAATAATGCTCAAATAAGACCAATACCATCCCGCACACGAGTATTACAATAATAATAATAATCCCTCAAGTCAATAATAATATTCACATAAGCCTCCATATTGGCAACATGATAATAATAAATAATCCAAACAATGTAACTATAGAGAACTTATCCAAAACCTAGCTTGTTTTGCATAATAAGTTCCATCTTTCCCAATCATAACACCATTAGACTAAATTACTAAAAGGAGAACTATACTAGCAAATAACATGCGCTAAAGTTTAGCTTCATTCGCTTACCTAGTAACTAAGCCAAGATTCCTTTCTTAACTATTCCATCATCAATTATATCCTAATAGATTACTAATCCCCAATAATTATATCCACTACAACAAAACTATTAACAGTCTAAGTGCTTGCTAAATAACATAAGAGCATAATTATTACATAAATGGTTACTATGCCTTAATCATTAAACCAATATCCATAAAACATGATTTAAGTTCTTAAATAGATACCCACTATCGATTAATCAATATCTATAATTCATCTATCTATGTACCATAAGCGTATTCACAAGTAGAGAAGGCAAGCAAGATATCCGTTTAATTAATTCAACCCATCAGTAAACACTGGTACTTACAGAGATTCTCACCATATCATCGAAGACGGATCCCCAAACCCTTAGTGATTCACAAAACACAAGCAATAAGTATATAACATATAAACACCTCAAAAAAGAGTCAAGGTACATCTCAACTTGCCTTAAAGAATATCCGCAAAGCCATTACACTATCCGAAGAATCAAATAGAAGCTCTAGACCCTCGAATCACCACCAAATACATCCAATCTAACCATATGTGAGATCTACACATAAATAAAATACCAATTATATACATACTTTAGTTTGGGGTCCAAAATTACCTTATAAATTAACCTTGGAAATCAAAGGGTAAATGTAATGAACCTCCATGTCATTTCCTGCATTTTTATGTTTTTTGTACATTTAGAGCCTTCCTATAGCTTCAAAAGTCATTTATGACTTCCTGGGGCTGACAATTTGGTTATCGAGTAGTTCATTTTATTTTTATAGCCATTTTCTTATTTTAGATCTTTTAAAGTTGAGAAAAGGGTCTCGGGCAAAACCTTCAGGTAAATGGCCTTGGATGCCAATTTTGATAGTTCCATTAGTTCAAAAATGTTGATATTAGCCTAGGAGGACCCTTGGTCCGAGTCTCGGGGCTACCGGGGTCATTTTGGGTAGATTTTGATAAAAAATAAAACCTTGGGTGTGGGACCCACATTCTATTTAAATGACCTCGAATGAAAATTTTGATGGTTCTATTGAGTCCAAAATGATGAATTTGGTAGGGTAGCATAGTTCGTTTGCATGTACGGGGTTTCAAATAAATCCCAAGCACCTGATCAGAGTCCTCTAGGACTTAGCGAATTGGCTGCTGCCAAGTTTCTAGTGTAGCTGCTTTAGCGGCTGAAGACCGCTTAAGTGGTAGCCTCTTTAGCATCCAAGCACCCACTTTGGAAGAGGCTGGCCAGCTTAGCTGGGTCTACTAAAGTGGCCCTCTTTGCTCTTTAGCAGTGATCGCTAAAGCAATCATTTAGATGCTTAAGCGGCCATCGCTGGTGTTATATATATATTCCTTTTTCGTCAAATTTCATCTATTATTTCTAAGAGTAAAACCTCCATTAGAGACCTTGGGATCTTGGACACCAGTGGAGATTTATAAAATTAGGGCTGGGATTAAGTTGAAGACATTATAGTAGAGGTTTTTTAGGAAAGAAAAACATCATTATAAAGGTTTCTCACGTGCTTTCGGCAGTGTTTAGGTAGGCTAGGCTTACCTTTCTCCTAGATTTGGCTTTCTTATGGTATTAGAATGATAATGTGCTACTTTTGGGTGGGTTCTTATGGATAAAATATTATTTTAGTGCTTATTGACTTTATTAGCTGATTAGGGGCCTTTTTGGGCATAATTCAGCCCCATTTACCTTACATTAACCTATCATTGAACTTTAGTACTAGATTAGATAACTTAGTGCCTTGGGATGGGATGGATAAGTCTTAGCTTAGGTTTAGGTAGGTGGTTGCCTTAGGTTGGGTTTTCGGGGTTTGGTAGTAGTTCCCACTGCCTCTGTTTAGGCTAAGACTCTTAGAACAACGCCCTTTTAGACCTAAATAATCAACTAATTTCTTTCTTAGGATTTTACATGGGTTTGGGTTGACTTAGACACTATTATAAGCTTACTTGCTTTGTCTCCTCGGGTAGGGTAGTACTTGACCTTGAACCATGTCATTTCTGACTTAATAATTAGAACCCATTTCTCCTTAAAGGATTTGGCTACCTAATATTGGAAATTGTTATTAAATGGACTTAATATGGACTAAAGCTCTCAAATATTACTAATTAATGCTTAGGGTATGAGTTTTGGTTCAAGTTCGGTATCTAGATATTGTTATTGCTTATGAGTTTTGGTTCGAGTCTGACATTTTTATATTGGTTATTATTATCTATCAAATCGGTTTGGGTCCGACACATGCTATCCTATTATTAGTTACTAATTTTTGTTTGAGTTCGTCATTTATTACCCTTACTATTACTGATCTGGGGTTAGGAAATTGGTAAATACGAATAGAGTGGTGGTTATAGTCGGAAAGGGAGTATAAGGTACACATATTGCATATTTTGGGTTGTTTTACTTTGCCTATTGTTATATCCTATTCTCACTTTAGTATTACTGTTTTCTTGTACCCACCATGCTTATGAGGGCTCGGTTGGGTTTATTTCTTCTCGTGTGTGCCTTCTGGGCTTATGAGGGTCCAGTTAGGTTATAACTGGGCTTTTATTTCCACTCAGAGTTACTTGTTTTCTATTTCCCATATTTCACTAGCATAGCCTATTATTTCTATTCCTTCCCTTTTATTATTGATTTAGTTTATATACTCTTAATTTATTTATACTTTTACTGTAATTGAGTTAGTTTTCCTATGATATCTATTGGGTACCCATGGTCTTGGAACTCATACTACACTTTTGCATCTTTTCCTTGATGCAGATCCGAGTATGAGTCCCCATCGTTGATGACCTTCTTGGGTTGTGCTACTAATCGGAGATTGGATAAGCTTTTAGAGTCCAGAGCTAATCCTCCTTCTTCTATAGTATTGATAGCTTTAAATTGTCTATTCTCAGAGTATGATGTATATTTTGACATTATCTAGTACTCTTATTTTGTTATAGTGGCTTTTGTATTGACCTTACCAAGTCTTTGGGGGATTCTTTTTGATATTTTCTCCTCTTTCCTCTATTGTATAATATGCATTTATATATATATATATATATATTCCTCTTTTGGTTGCTTATAATTACTGTTGTGTTCTTTTTCTTACCTTCATCTGTTAGCTTGTTACTTGTCATTCCTGGCTACGATTTTGGCTTACCAACTAGTGAGTTAAAGTAAGTGCCATCAAGACCTGAAAAATTAGATCGTGATAGTTTAGTATCAGATCCTAGGTTCACTAGTATTGTCGATACAAGATCAAGTGTCTAGTGGAGACTCGTGGATTGGTACGATGACATCCGTATCCTATCTTTCGGAGGCTATAGGAAATTCTTAGGGAAATCTCATCTTTTTGGTTCATTGTTATGCATTCTATCTATATTGGTTTCCAGATTCCCATTTGTTTCACTTTTTTACAGATGGCTAGGATGTACGCTAAAACGGCTTGGGATGGGGACCCCGAGCGTACAGCTAAGGCATCGGGTAGACCCAGAGGTCGACCTCGAGGTCTAGGCCAGGCCAAAGCTGCAGCCCTAACTCAAGACTAGGCCAGAGAGACTTTACCAGATTCGATTATTGATCCTACACCTAAGATTGCGCCAGAGGATCTACCGCCACAGCTGTAGGTGGGCCAAAGCCCAAGCCCTACTTAGATTTATATCTTCTTCGGTCTTCCGCGATGCATTGGTACAACTGTTAGGTATAGTTGGGGGCCATATGGATGGGGCCCAGACATCTGCTCTGGGGGCAGCCTAGAGTGGACTTGGTATAGGAGCACAACCTGCAGCTACGGCTCCTAGAGTAGAGGTTCCACCAGCATTGGTAGTTTCATAGCCAGTAGCAGCCCAGCCATCCATGACTTAGTTTCATAGCCAGTAGCAGCCCAGCCAGCCATGACTTCTGAGGAGCAGAAGATACTGGGTAGATTTCTTATATTGGCTCTACCGAGGTTTTCAAGGGCCACAGGCAAGGATGCATTTAAGTTCCTTACTAGTTGTGAGGAGAGGCTACTTAATTTAGGCTTGGTTGAGTCGCATGGTGTAGATTACACCACCTTTAAGTTTGACTGAGCAAAGAGATAGTGGTGAAGGGGATATCTTGATTACAGGCTAGCTAGATCCCCTCCTATGTTATAGACTTAGTTGTACAAGGTTTTCTTATAGAAGTATATGCCTCGCAGCTTATACGAGCATTTGAGGGATCCTCGCAGCTTTTACGAGCATTTGAGGGATCAGTTCACAGGAGTAAAACAAAATTCTATGTTAGTGGCAGCGTACTAGGTGAGATTTCATAAGTTAGCCAGATATACCACCATTATTCTACCTACTGAGTATGACAGGATACGGTGTTTCGTCAGAGGGATAAGACGTCCACTTCGTTTGGCTACTTAGATTCTGGTAGCTGTGGACAGATTATTTTTGTATACTACTGACTATGCTCAGACTATGGAGGATATGTATCATGACGACCTGGGGACAGCGATAAGAGACCTTAGCAGTAAGGTAGTTATAGTGGGAGCCACAACGGCTCATAATTTAAAGGTAGAGGTTTTTCAGAGTAGGTACCCCCAGCATCATCTGTATCAATATCAGGGTCATTCTAGTAGGCCCATTCAGGAAGTTCTATAGATTTCAGATGGGGGTCGACCTTGTATAGTGACTTTAGTAGGCAGAGCAGTGGTCAGTCTTCAAGGGGTGTTTAGATAGGGTCTTCAGGCTGAGGTGGCCATTTTGGGTCAGCGGATAGAGTAGAGTGCTTGGGGCATGCTATGATTATGGTATTGTGTTCTATTTTACCCGAGAGTGTCCTTGATGAAGGATGATTAAGACAGCTGTACAGAGTGTTCCTCCAATTAAATTAGTGTAGCCTTTAGCTAGGGGTGGTCCCTAGGGTTCTAGAGGAGGTCCTCAGGCAGGTAGGGAAGGTGGTCGAGCAGGCACCCAGTTTGAAGATAGACAAGGTCATTTATATACAGTTCCTAGTAGGCTGGAAGCTGAGGCTTTAGATGTTATTATTATAGGTATAATCTCGATCTACCATAAGCCAACTTCTGTTTTATTTAATCCAGCCTACACATATTCTTATGTGTCTTCTTATTATGCACCGCGGTTGGGATTGTCTTGGGAGCCATTATCTATGTCTTTGCATTTAGCTACTCTCGTGGATGATTCTTTAGTAGTGTATCAAGTTATTAGATCATGTATTATGACTATTTGGGAGTATGACACTCGAGCTGACCTTATATGACAGACATGGTTGATTTCGATGTGATCCTGGGCATGGACTGGTTATCCCCCTATCATGCGGTCTTGGATTACATCGCCAAGACCATTACCTTATCCATACCTGGCATACCCCCAGTAGTATGGTAGGGTTCTTATAGATGCACATCGATGAGGATCATTTCTTATATTTAGGGTAGGAGACTGGTATCGAGGGGTTGTTTGGCTTTGGCTTATGTTCGTGATGTTATTATTGAGAGTCCTTTGCTTGACTTTGTCCCTATAGCCCGTGAGTTTCTTGATGTATTCCCTACCAACCTAACCTTCTTTATGAGTGTGATATAGAGTTTGCCATTGATCTTGAGTTAGGCACACAACCTATCTCTATGGCACCTTACCATATGGCTCCTACTGAGTTAAAAAAGCTAAATATTCAGCTTCAAGATCTTTGGGGTAAGGGATTTATTAGACCTAGTTTATTTTCTTAGGGTGATCCAGTTCTGTTTATGATGAAAAAGAATGGTTCTATGAGTATGTGTACCGATTATAGGCAGTTGAATAAGGTGATCTTGAAGAATAATTTTCCTATACCTCATATCAATGATCTATTTGACCAGCTTCAGGGTGCAGTAGTATTTTCTAAGATTGACTTGAGATCTGGCTACCATCAGTTGAGGATTTAGGTGGAGGACACCCCTAAGATAGCCTTCAGGACTCTCTACATCTATTATGACTTCTTGGTGATATCTTTTAGGTTGACCAATGCCCCAACAACATTCATGGACTTAATGAACCATCTATTTGGGCTTATTTGGACTCTTTCATGATCGTACTTATTAATGACATCCTTGTCTATTCGAGGAGTAGGAAGAAACACGAGCAACATTTATGGATTGTGCTCCACACTTTGTAAGGTCATTGGCTTTATGCCAAATTCTCAAAGTGTGAGTTCTAGCTTGAGTCTACAACATTCTTGGGACACGTTGTGTCTAAGAATGGGATTATAGTAGACCCGACGAAGATTGAGGCCATTTGTGATCGGGCTAGGCCGACATCTCTAACCAAGGTTTGCAATTTAATTGGGTTGGCAGGCTACTATTGTCGGTTCATGGAGAGGGTTGCCACTATTACAGAATCATTGATCAGATTGACTAGGAAGGAGGTTCCACTTCAGTGGTCCAAAGTGTATGAGGCGAGTTTTCTAAAGCTCAAGGACTTGCTCACTTTACCTCCTATTCTGACTCTTCCAATTGAGGATGAGGGGTTTACTATGTATTGTGATGCTTCTTGTGTTGGTTTGGGGTGTATTCTAATATAGTGGGGCTGAGTTATAGCTTATGCTTTGAGGTATCTGAAGGTGCACAATCCCAACTACCCCACTCATGACTTAGAGTTGGCAGCATTTGGAGGGATTACTGTATGGTGTTTGCTATGAGATATTCACTGACCATCATAGCATTCAGTACATTATGACTCAGAAGGAACTTAATTCAAGACAGCGCAGGTGGATTGAGTTGTTGAAGTACTATAATCTCTCTATTTTATACCATTTAGGCAAGGCAAATGTGGTAGCAGACACCTTGAGCTGAAAGGTAGTGAGTATGGAGAGCTTGACCTTTCTATTAGTTTTAGAACAACTGTTGGCCTTAAACATCTATATTGAGGATTGTAAGCAGTGTGACATTAAAGATCAAGTGCAAATGGGTGAGTCTAAGAGGGCTACCTTAGACTCTGAGGGTAGATTGAGGTTCGATGGTCATATTTAAGTTCAGAGGGTAAGAGGTTTGCTTCAGTTGATATTTCAGTTGGCTCATAGCTCCAGATATTCTATTCACTCTAGAAAAGCTAAGATCTATAAATATTTGAGGTGGCATTACTAGTGGAGCGGTATGAGGTATGACATAGCAAATTTTGTAGCTTTGTGTTTGTGTTGTCAGCAGATGAAGGCTGAGCACCTAAAACCAGATGGTTTACTTTAGAGGCTACCTATTCCTGAGTGGAAGCAAGAGCGGGTTACTGTGGACTTTATAGGTGGTTTGCCTCATACTTCTATGGTTTTCATAGCATTTGGGTCATCATAGATATATTGACCAAGACTGCTCATTTTATCCCTTTTAGACTTGTTTCAATGTTGAGAGGTTGGCCCGGATCTATGTTCGGGAGGTTGTTCACATTCAAGGAGTGCCCGTGTCTAATATTTTAGATTGAGGCTCTCAGTTTACCTCTAGCTTTTGGTGGCCATTTCAGGAGGAGGTTAGTACCCAGGTTGATCTTAGAACCACTTTCCACCCCTAAACTGATGAAAAATTAGAGTGGACTGTTCAGTTTTTGGAGGATATGCTTCGTGTTTATGTTTTGCACTTTGGAGGTCAGTGGGAGTAGTTTTTATCCTTAGAAGGGTTTACCTATAAATTTAGATGGCTCTGTTTTAGAAGTTGTATAGTAGGCATTATCTATCTTTGGTAGGTTGGTTTGAGACTTTAGAGGCTAGGGCATGAGGTACCGACTTGTTTTGAGAGTCATTGGATAGAGTTTGGGTGATTTAGGATAGGCTACAACTCAGAGCAAGTAGAAAAGTTATGCTGACCGTAGGCTTCATGCCTTAAAATTTGGAGTTGGTGATCAGGTTTTCCTTTTATTATCACCCATAAAGGACGTGATGAGAATTGGAAAGAGGGGCAAGCTCAGCCCCAAGTATATCGGGCCATTTGAGATCCTTCAGACAATTGGAGAGGTAGCTTATGAGTTGGCTTTGCCTCCAGCCTTATTAGCAATTCACCCAGTCTTTCATGTATCAATGTTACAGTGTTATATTTCGGATGAATCTCACATGCTCCTATGGGACTCGATTCAGTTGGATGAGAGGTTGACCTTTGTAAATGAGCCAGTTTCTATCCTTGCTAGATATGTCAGATAGTTGCCTTCCAAAGATATTCCTCTGGTTAAGGTTCAGTGGAGACATAATACAATCAAGGAGGATAGCTTGGAGACTGAGCAAGATATGTGGACTCAGTATCCTCACCTGTTCGAGCCTTCAGGTACTTCTTAACTCTTTACTTTCTGATAAGTGGCAGTTTTGCCACTTATTTGTATCTCTTTTCTTTTGATTTTTTGTGTTGTTAATTCATAATATGGGGCTAATTATCCTTTGATTGGTGATCATCTCAGGTACTTTGTGTTTGCAAAGAGTTTTGATGAAAAGAAGTGCAAAAATAAAGGATAGGGGCTTAGAATGATGCATGGATCAAAAATTGGTTACCCGCCCAAGCAGATGGGGAACTGCCCACGCAGATGAGGCCGCAGATAGCCAAAACAGTAAGTTGAAAGGGGCTGAAACCTCACATGCGCCCTGTCCTGCGGGGGAAGATGCCCACCTGCAAGGGCAGATGCTTCACCTTTGGGGGCAGATGGGAAAGCAGATGACCAATACGGTGGCATTTTCATAATTATCTGAATTGTAATTTTTGAGCTATAAAAGGGATTTTTCATATCTGAAACTGGATCTTTGGCATATTTCTCAACCTTGAGGCTAGGGTTCTTGACCCCACACCCTTGGAGTCAAGATTTGTAAGCTTTGTAGTGAGTATTTCTTAATCTTTTCTTCATTCCATTACTTTGTGTTGAATATTTGGCTGAAGTTAGATTCATTCTTGAATGTTGTTATTGGACACAATGCAATATTTATGTTTTGAATTTGGGTTTTGATTTTATCTCATGCTTTTGTGTTAATTGATTACTCTTGATTTATAAATGAGTTTTGCTTGTTTAAATTAATCTCATGCTTTATCAATTTCTACTCTAGTTGAGTTTGAAAGAGGAGATTAGAGTGAGAATAGCCCATCTACTTTGATTAATGCTTGAAAGAGCTGATTGAGGTTGGGAAAGATTAATTTAGCACGCGATTTGGGACATATGAGCCATCTAATGAATTTGTTGCTAGACATAGTCACATTCTAGTATAGCCATAGATTGGAATTACTTGTGTTGACACTTGGCTAATGTTCGACAAAATTTAGCCAAGAAATATCCGTTAATCGATCGAAAGACGTGGCAGATACTTGAGGTTCCAAGGATAATTTGTTAATCCATGAGTAATCCATGAGTAATTAGTTAAATACAATGGATTGTTGGTAGAATTGATTCCTCGTTATCATTTCCCTTGTTTTCCCTTGTTTGTGAAATCCATTGATCAACTTGTTCATATTAAAATAGGTTCTATCTTTATTTCATTTTTTATATCAAAAATCCCCAAAACACTTGTATCTTTATTTGGATTTTAGCGAGTTGCTTTAGTTCTGTACTCTCTCGATCACTAGTCACATTGTTCCTCGTGGATTCGACCCCGACTCTTATTGGGTAAGTATATTACTAACGACCGCGTACACTCATTTCTAGGGTGTATTTGGGAGTTATCAAAATGGCGTTGTTGCCGGGGAACAATTTGGCGTATTGAGTTAGTTTGGACTTTTAGCTTACTTGCTTTGATTCGGACTTGTGAATATATGTTCGTGATTTTATTTTGTTTCTTGTGTTAGTTAGATTTTTGTCTTGTTATAGTTGTTACTATGGCATCATGGAATGAAAATGAGTGGTGGTTGCAAATCTTATGTTAATGACCCATGTCCTTATTGTGGAGGGCCCCACTTTTGGCAAAATTATGAAAAAGCTCCCGGGAGAGAGGTGTGTGCACCATCTCAACCTTATGTGGAATATACTTTTTGTGAATGTGGTGGTCAAAGAAAACATAGTGATGCTTACGAAAATGTCTCTTCCCCCTCCCCAAGCTCTAATGAATTTTCTAGTTGTGCTTTTGAGTTTGATAGGAGCAATAACAAGGAGTTGGAAGCACAAAGAGCCGGCCATGAAGGCATTCAAGTAATGCTTCAAACTAACTTGGACCGGGTACCTAAAATGGGTGAGCAGGTACCTCTTATGCATCAATCCATGATGGAATCAAAAGTAGGTAGTGAAGAAGAAGAAGACCCTTGTAAAGATGCCTTTCAAAATGAAGAAACATATGACAAATTGGAGATTGTGAGCCAAGAGTGGCTCTTGAATCGAGCTCAACATATTGAAGCCTATGGGAAAATACGTGAGGAAATCTTCCTAATAAAGGATGATTTTTATAAATGCATGTTGAGAAATGTCATGAAGTGATCCAACTTGAATTTGCCATTTATGAGTTAAAGTCCAAAATGAAAGCAAAACTTGAGGCATATGATGCTCCTCTTCAAATGGTCAAGGATAATGATTTCAAGTTGGGTTCCAATGAAGATATGGGTGAGATTATTGTTGAAGAATTCATGGTGATTTGCCAACCAACCGAGCCAAAAATAATGAAGGATGCCAAAATTGAAGAAGTGATACTAGAGTTGCATGAAAAAATAAATCAAATTCTTTGTGAAGACTCTAGTTCATTTCGGGGTGAGAATGTCAAGAAAAATGCAAATTCAAAAATGGAAAGACGACCTCATTCCAACCATTTTTCTACATTGTGCTTGGAAGATGTGAAAATTAAAATAACCGGGCAAATTGAGAATTTTGGAGATGAGGGACAAAGTCCTTACATTTTGGAGTTTTTCATTCCAACAGGGAAAAATGGTGTCCCTCAATTGAAGGCCAAGAATTTTAAAATGTGGTGTCTAACAAGTGGCCTAATTATCTTCTCACCAATACCCAATGAGCCTAAATGAAATTTTGATGTGAAGTTAGGTAAAAGATTTATGTCTTTAAAATGGCGAGATAGAGTTGGGCTCGTCGCTTCCTTACATTTGCCCCACAAGTTTCATCAAAATCTTGATGTGACGTTGAGACGAAGATTCAAATCCTCAAAGTAGAGAGATAAATGGTAATATTGCTTGCGTCATGACGCGACATTAAATCAAGCACTTGATGGGAGGCAACCCATCATTCTAAAAAAAAAATCTTACATTACTTTTGAAATTTTAATTTTTAGAATAGCGTAGGAATTTATTTTTTGACTGATCCACAAAATTTTAGAGTTTTTTGGAAGTGATTTGAACAGGTTTGGATGCAAAAATTTGATGGGAATGAAACATGAGCCCAGTCTAAGAAGGCTCCTAGTATTTCAATTATTACACTACTACAGTCCACTTATGTCGATCATCACACCTAGTGCACTTCAGGGAGCCCATTACCTCCTTCTCTACTTTATTTTGCTTGCATTGGAGACAATGCAATATATTTTAGTTGGGAGTGGAATAGCTTAGTTTTCATGTGGGCGTGTACTATTGATATATTTTGATACATTTGTGCCCTTGTCGGGCGTTGTTGAAGATTGTTGCGCCCTTGTTGGGCATGAAATGAATAACGTGGCATCAAAAATTGTGGTCTTTGTGAATGGTTTAGTATGAATGTCACATTTGACATTAATTTTGGGGAATTCTTGAGTACCCACTTTAACAACACCATATGTTTGATAAAAGTCCTAAGTGAAACATCCACCTTGTTCTTTGTTACTCCATGTTCCAATTGCTAATGTGAAGTGTTTTTGTTATTGCGTGGAGCTAATATCAAGATGTGGGATGTGTTGTTAGTTGTTTGAAGTTGCGTTATGTCAATTTTAGTAATTCTTGAGTACCCACACAACTCTTAATGATGTTTACTTTATGATTCCCACCATGCATTCGATGAAATTCCTATGTGTAGTTTTCTCTACCTTCTTCCATTGTTCATGTGCTAATTGCTATTAGGAAGTATTCTTGCTACTATGTGCACTCAATTACATGTTATCAAGTCTTTTAAAGAGTGTTTTGTTGGTAGATCAAGTTGAATGATGTCTTTTTTGTGGTTATAAATGTTGTGTCCCCTTGTTAGATTTGAGCTTAATTTTGATTTTGTTGGATTAGTCGTTTCGCTTGTTTTTACTTCTAGATTAGTTTCTTTATCGTGTTAGCTTCTTATAGGTTTTCTTTTTGGTAGTTGTTTTTGGCGACCTTTTCCCAAATGATGGATTGAGTGATGACATTCTTAAGAAAAAAATCATTGTTATTGTTGTTTTTGGGTGCTGGTGTCATTTGTGCAGGGGAAGTCTGAGTACCCGTGGAATTATTGCCCTTGTTGGAATCAAAATGTAAGATTGTGAATTGTTTGGTACTAATAGATTTAGTGTTGCATTGTGAAATATTGGAATGAGCATACCCCTCCAATTTTTTTTGTGAAAAACAAGTGCATGGAAGTGAATTATGCTTGTGACAATACTTTGACTCTTTTGTGACTTCGTACACATTAGGTGGTGATAATGTGGAAAATGACTCTTTCGTTCTTGTTTAGGAAGTGAAACCGATCCTTCTAGAATAGTTTTCATGCCATGTGTGGTGATTTTTGTGGAAGAATTCTCATGCTTACTTGTTTCATCTAGAACATGCCCCGTTGGTCTTTCAATGCTATTCTTGATTGTTTTTGGTTGGAGAAATGATCTTCGGCCTTCTTTGTGATTTTTGAAAATCTCTTTAGCCTTAATAGCCTACCCGTACATAAATGTTATCACTAGTTACCCCATTTGAGCCTAATAACCTTTCTTTGGCAACCAAATTACAAGCCTTGAACCTTTTGAAAAGTTTCCCTCTCTTGAACCCAACCCTCCTTGAACTTAAAATTGCCAACTTGAGGCTAAAAGCCTAAGTTGGGGGTATGGTGGAACTTGAAAGAGGTGATCATGCGCGTGGTTTTGTAAGTGAGTACCTTAAAAAAATGATGGAAAAAATGAGAGAAAATAAGAGAAAGAATTGAAAATGAGAAAAGAAAAGGAAAAAAGAAAGTTGTCAATAAGGTGGTAAACTAGAATGAAAAAGATAGGCACTTGTGTTGTATGAAAATGAAGAGACAAATGATCAAAGTTTGAATTATATTTTGTTTTGTAGAGTTCAAGGAGCGTGTAGTCACTTTTATCCTAAATGCTTATCCTACCCTTCCCCAAAACTACCTTACAAGCTAGAAAAAGTCCTTTGAGATCTCCAACCGATACTTTTGAGTTAGTGGCGATTGAAAATAAGGGCAAGCCTATGGTATGATACTTGTTTGCATTGGAAATTCTTTGTTGAGTGTGAGTGTTTGTTCATTTGTCCCTTGTCTAAGTGTTGTAAATATTGTGAAGTTTGGGACTTTCTTTCTTGTGAGGGCATGTAAACTAGGATAGATTGGTGAAGTTGATAGATTCCTAAAATAAGGCAAAGTAGCATATTCGATTGACTATTGATTGGGAGTCACTTCTTGAGAATTGGTTGTTGTTACTCGATCATTCTTGAAACTCCATTGTGTTCTTGAAAGTGTGTTTGATCTTGAGGGAGTTGCTTGGGTAAGACTCATATGCTTGTTGACTAATTATTAGTACCAACCAAAGTCATAGTCATGGCGCCTAATTGAAAAATATGATATGAAAGTGTTGATGTTGGCTTTTCAGTTAAATAGATCTCCTCATTAAGTTTTGATTTTGTGTTGCTTGAGGACAAACAAAGTCTTTAAGTTGGGGGTGTTGATAAGTGGCAGTTTTGCCATTTATTTGTATCTCTTGTCTTCTGATTTTTTGTGTTGTTAATTCATAATATGAGGCTTATTATCCTTTGATTGGTGATCATCTCAGGTACTTAGGGTTTACAAAGAGTTTTGATGAAAAGAAGTGCAAAAATAAAGGATAGAGGCTTAGAATGATGCATGGATCAAAAATTGATCACCCGCCCATGCAGATGGGGACCTACCCACGCAGATGAGGCCGCAGATAGCCAAAACAGTAAGCTAGAAGGGGATGAAACCTCACCTGCGTTCTGACTTGCAGGGGCAGATGCCCACCTGTGGGGGCAGATGCCTCACTTGTGCCCTGACCTGTGGGGGAAGATGCTCACCTGCGGGGGCAAATGGGAAAGCAGATGACCAATGCGCTGACATTTTTGTAATTATCTGAAATGCAATTTTTGAGCTATAAAAGGGATTTTTCATATCTGAAACTGGATCTTTGGCATATTTCTCAACCTTGGAGGCTAGGGTTCTTGACCCAACACCCTTGGAGTGAAGATTTGGAAGCTTTATAGTGAATATTTCTTAATCTTTTCTTCATTCCATCGCTTTATGTTGAATATTTGGGTATAGTTAGATTCATTCTTGAATGTTGTTATTGCACACAATGCAATGTTTATGTTTTGAATTTGGGTTTTGATTTTATCTCATTCTTTTGTGTTAATTGATTACTCTTGATTTATAAATGAGTTTTGCTTGTTTAAATTAATCTCATGCTTTATCAATTTCTACTCTAGTTGAGCTTGAAAGAGGAGATTAGAGTGAGAATAGCCCATCTACTTCGATTAATGCTTAAAAGAGCTAATTGAGGTTGGGAAAGATTAATTTAGCGTGATTTGGGATATATGACCCATCTAATGAATTTGTTTCTAGACATAGTCAAATTCTAGTATAGCCATAGATTGGAACTGCTTGTGTTGACACTTGGCTAATGTTCAACGGAATTTAGCCAAGAAATATCCGTCAATCGATCGAAAGACGTGGCGGATACTTGAGGTTCCAAGGCTAATTGTTTAATCTATGAGTAATTAGTTAAATATAATGGATCGTTAGTGGAATTGATTCCCCGTTATCATTTCCCTTGTTTTCCATCATTTGTGAAAGCCATTGATCAACTTGTTCATATTAAAATAGTTTCTATCCTTGTTTCATTTTTATATATCAAAAATCCCCAAAACACTTGTATCTTTATTTGGATTTTAGCGAGTTGCTTTAGTTTCGTACTCTCTCGATCGCTAGTCACATTGTTCCTCGTGGATTCGACCCCGACTCTTGCTGGGTATATATATTGCTAACAACCGCGTACACTTATTTCTAGGGTGTATTTGAGCGTTATCACTTCCGCGGATGAAAGTCCTTGTAGTAGTGGATATTGTAATGACCCTCCAGGTCATTTCCTACATTTTCGTGCTTTTTTAAATTTAGAGCTTTTCTATTGCTGCCCCAAGTTATTTATGGCTTGTTGGGACATACAATTCGATTACCGAGCAATTTGTTTAGTTTTATAGTCATTTTCCTAATTTGGAGCTTGTGAAGTTGAAAAAGGGTTTCGGGCCAGAACATCTTGTAAAAAGCATCGGATGCGAATTCTGATTGTTTTTTTAGCTCTAAAATATCAATTTTAGTCTAGAGGAACCTTGTTCTGGGTCTTGAAGCTTCCAGGCTCGTTTTGGGCTATTGGGTGGACTTTTGATGAAAAATGGAAACTTGGGTGCGGCACCCACATTCTGCCAAAACGACCTCGGATGGAAATTTCAATGGTTCCATTGAGTCCAAAATTCTTAATTTGGTAGGGTAGCATAGTTCATTTAGTGCATGGAGTTCCGAATGAATCTCGAGCGCCTGGTCGGAGTCCGTTAGGACTCAGTAATTTTGCTGGGCAGTTGCTTGTGCAACCGCTCACTACTAGAAAATGAACTTAAGGCAACGGTATGAAAATCATTGTTGTAGGCCTTAAAACCATTACAATCATAATATGGAAACGGGGGTTATGCCCACCCTACCAGCTCGTGTTACCATAGATCTATTGCAATAGCTTGTGTGAAGGTTCTTGAAATCATTGCTAGAAGTACCTCTATTGGAATGGTTATTCTTCCATCTATAACGACTATTAAATTACCTTAGTGGGAACGTTAATAACCGTTGCAATAGTAGTTTTTACAACGATTGTTCTCTATATTGCAACAGATTTTTAATTCTATAGCAATATCTATTAATGTTATTGCAACGAGATTTACGCATTAATAGCAAACTGCAATAGTTCAATTTTCTATTGCTATGGTTGTTAACCGTTCTCACTGTTTATGTAAATCTGTCCTATTGTAATAGTTCTTATATGGTTTTTGAGTATTATAATATAAATTCAATTTATAGCATGGGCTACAAATATAAACTTTTACCTGTTGAATAAAATATAATACACTAAAAATTCTATAAATCAAGAAAGATATTAACTACTGAGCAGGATCGATCATAAATCAAAATATCATAGTCATTGTTATATGATCCAGATAGACACAACATACAAAAAAACTTTCTTCAACGGCTAGCACAAGTTTCATCTGAATAGAAAACAAAAACGTTGAGCTAGAGCATTTGATGTCTCTACAACTTTCAATCAATTATCTCAAATAACGTCTTCAATGTTTTCATCATCCTCTTGATTATCTTTTCCATCTACAAAAGACGATAAATGAAAGTAACGAACCAAAATAAAGAGTTAATGTAAAGATAATTAAATACACTAAGTATTGTTAGCCATAATGTAGTGTCTAAGACTATGCATTCATAGACTTTCTTTTTATAGTTATCTACATTTTTTAATTGATACGTTAATGATGAAAACACCTAATGAAAATCATGCTTTACAAAGATCATAAGACTATTACTACATTGACCATGTCAATAAATACAAACTGCCTAATGAAATAACTTGATTTTGAACAAGTTATGAGTAGAAAACATCTTGAAAACACACAATCTTCAATCACATTATACAATCAGTATCTTGTCTATTGGATGTCACGCCCCAAATCCCATTGAGGCGGACTGGCACCCGAATCCGTTGAGGCCCGAGAGAACCAATCTTTTCTCATGAACCTCCATACGCAAGTCCCTTTATGAATGACATTCTATCTCATGTAACTTATAAATTGTAAACTACTAATGGCGGAAAACATGGAAACACATGCTATATATATGAAACTTGGCCGTTGGGGCCGTCAAGTCAAAATGAACATACATCTCTTACATTCGTCTTCCCACATCTGTATACAAAGCCTCTACAGATACATATACATAACCAACCTACAGTCGGGACAAGTCCCCGCTTTATACAACATATATACAATGCCAAAATCAAAACCAATATACACATATGACTCGAAAAGCCCCGAACAAACTGGAGCTCACCAATGATCTGTAAATGAACTGCAAGCTACTGAGGAGGTCTACTAGCACCTGCGCCTGTAGCAATTAAAGTAAGTTCCCCAAGAGGGGTCAGTACGAAGAATGTACTGAGTATGTAAGGCTCATAAGAACTGTATCATACATAATAACAACAATGGAGTCAATATAAGAGGAATAGTGAATGTGAATAAACTCTCTTTCTATATGTGAGGAACCATGTACATTTCTTCTGTTATTGTCATTTATTATTATTCTTTCATATCCTTATTATTCATATAGTATCCTCTATATACCCCTTTATTCAAGAGAGAGTTACTTTCACTCAAGAGACTTGCCTCCAAGAGATTCTTCTATTCAAGAGATTCTTTCTATTCAAGAGATTCTTTCTCAAGCTCCTCATCATTATTATTCATCTACTTGGTTAGTAAGTTGTAAAATAACATTCATCCACCTTATCGGTGGGTTAATAATATAACATACATCCACTCTATTGGTGGGCTAATAATATAACGTACATCGAATCTATTGGTGGGTTAATAATATAACATACATCCACTCTATTGGTGGGTTAATAATATAACATAAACACACCTTTCTTCATTTCTTACTTGGGAGAGATTGATACTTTGAGGATCGTGATATTGTTGAAAACACACATATATACATTACTTCATTTCTTTACTTTCAAGAGATTGATACGCTCACTTATGAGAGATTGTGAGAAATTGATACATTAGTTATAACATTGTTGGAACTTTGAAACATAACATTATTGGGACTCGATACCTTAGAACATTTTGGAACTTTGACATATTAGACAGTGAATATGAGTCAACCAATGAACATGAGACATGTGAATCACAATTGACCAATGAATAAGGAACATGTGAGTAACACTATTCAATAGTTGGAAATGGAATACCTTAGAATATCTCAGAATTGAATAAGTACAATATGAACACTATATGCTGCAGAACGATACGAAAAGAGTAACCTTACATACCTTATCTTCTCAATACAAATATACAATCCTATACGTGAATACAATAGTCCCGCTCCTTCCTTATGTTTCTCTCTACAACACAAGTACATAACAGAGTTTTCCATTAACCATCAACTACCTTACAAATATAACGACAATGAGTTACATGTTTGGCTTTAAAATGTCATTTCCCCCTTGACAATACCATTTATGAAATTATCATACCAACAATCCCACAATATTCTATACATTGACCAATACATGATAAACCAATAGCATGTCACAACAAGTTCATACTTTCCACTTCTCCATCAACACAACATCACAATTACTTCATCAAGTCACCTCAATACGTCTCATAACAACATATCAACCCAAATCCCATAATTTACACTTATAGAAAAATAACAAGTTTAGAAACATAATCACACCATACATGTTGATATTTCATCCATACCATGCACTTTCATCAAAACCACAAGTCACCTTTCAAGTTTAATTCACAAGATGACACATCTTTTACAAAAACACAAAAGTGCACCACTTACACTTTTAGACATAACCATCATTATATAAATACTCTACCATGCATATAATATATTAATACATAAGAATAATCACTTACTCAACCTTGAAAATGAGTGATCTTGTCCCAAAGGATGGCTTAGGGTTTGAAGAATATGCAAAATATCTCTTGGAGAATTGTCTAGAAAAACATGTGTGAGTTGTGGAATTAAAAATATTATTTCTTTGACTTTATATAGTCCTTGGAGTAATAATTAGCCAACTCTTATAATTTAATGCAATGTCCATTTGGTCAATGGAATAATGGGTCTTTTTGTTCCCTTTGGGCCTTGCATTTTGGCTCCATTTTGGGCCTTAAATTGGCGCCCATTAACACATGTTATCTTAGCCCACTAAAATTAATGTGTAATCCATCATATATCTCATGTTTAATTAATTCCATAATTGTCATGACAATATTCACTCACGAGATTCATGTTCGTAGCCTCAATCTCAAAATAAGAAATTCTAGCCACTTATAGCTTCATTGAACATAGTTTGCTAACATACTTGTGATGAGGGACTAACCCCAACTCGGATGCTAAACTTTCTCAAGAGTGGACCTACTACGATGGAATAATTATACCATAACCCAAAAGTCGTCTTTATAGACTTAAAATCGTAGAAGAAATCAGGCCTAAAGCACCCCGGCACGCCCCCGGGCGCCCTAGACACTTAGAGAAAATTCCAGCTTTTGAAAGGTGCACAGGGGCGGCCTGGAATGCCCTTGGGCACTCCCCCTTGCTGCCTGTGCCCAAATATTTTGGGCAAAAAGTGGCCTGGCACGCCTGGCCTATTTTTTTTGAAAATTTTCATTCTTCGACTTTTATTTGCGGATTTGGTTAGATACTTCAAGTTCTATTCTTTAACTTACTTCTTACCTTTAATATCCTTTATTTGGAGGTCCTCCAAGCCTCATTTTTAACCCCACAAATGCTCCACGAAGTCACAAGACACCTCCTACGAAGGTCTAAGCACATGTACTAGGCCCAATATCAATTATCTCATCAATAACATTACAAAATACATACTTATGGATCTCGACACCTAAGTAAACATTGTTCAACATCGTCAAGTAGGGTTGGGAAGGTACGGGGTGTTACATTGGAAAGGACATAGCACATATGAAATATTAAGAACAATGTAACATCATTCTTAAGACATTCAGACACACCCTCTTTTTAAGGTGCTAAAACATGTTAATCAATCATTCAATTATGTATCAATCCCAAAGTTTCTAAAAATTATTTGTATCCATTATGCTCTATTTAGGGAAATTAGTGATTTCCTTAAATTAGGAATTCTGTAAATCTCAATTTTAATCCCACAGTACATACAAAATGTTAAAACATGATTTTTGTAAATTTGGATCGAGGTATTTAGTAATGCAACAAATTTGTCTTGATGTTCTTTTATTATTTTCAACTCTCCCGCCTTGAAAAATTTGTGATACCATTTAAGTTCCCTTAGAAAGGGAGCTCTACATGTTTAGATGATTTGCAGGTGAGCTGTTAAGCATTTCATTTGCAAGCTTTGCGTTCCTGTACTCCAAAAAGGTTGAATTCACACCACCGTCAAGGGCTCTAGGTTCTTTCATTGTGTTTAGGGATAATCGAAGAAGGTTCTATATTTTCTGTGTTGGTTAAGCAAGTCATGTGAGGTGCAGGTAATATTATTCAGTTAAGAACTGGGCTTTGGAGATGAACTGTTAGTGTTAAGATTTAGGACAAAAAGTGTCAATATTTTGCATACATGAACTATTTCTGTCAAGGGAATACATTCAGGACCAAAATAGACCAATCCCCATCATACATTAAGGAACTGTTTTATCATTTTCTCCTACCAGAACAATCACTACAAAAAAGGTATACTGCTGCCTAAATAGTCACTAAGGCATCAAAAATATGGTGTTGTTACAACAATCACCAGAAAAACTGAAATAGTTAATCAACCCTACTACGAGGAAAGAAAGATTTTTGACTGAGTGGGCTATATATACAATATAAAGCATCTCATCATAAACAAAAATGACTTAAGTCTTCACAAAGATCATAGAGGTCATCTTCCAAGTGAGAACTAAGAGATTTAGAGAATGTGAGACAAGTGTCTTAGAGCTTTTTTGCTATTTTTTTTTGACAACATTGGTCAATACTAACTAATTATAAATTTAAATAATTTTATTGACCTACAGAAATGTGGTCAAGAGGGGATTTTATAGGTAAGAATGTGATACACTTGCATGCCAGACAACTACCACGAGAATAAATGTAACCATCAAAATACTTAACCTGATGTAAGCAAGGCAAGCTACTAATGAGTTCCACATTAGTGACTTGCTCCAAGCAGACACAACAAGTTAGTTCGTCATCTGAGTTCTTTGTACCTCCTACAATATTTGAAGGTTCTTGCTTCTTCTGCTTAAAATACAATAATAAATTCCTTACTCTTCTCGTGACAAAAAAATGAAATTTTGATGACTACATTTGGCAAATAATAAGAGAGTCTAGTGCAGACAATATTGATTACTGATATGACTTGATTTTTATTTCATCAATAATGAAGGATGCCAATGCAACAAGGTAAATGTTTTTATGAAGTATGTGGCAAGTTGATTCTTGTCTTTTGTTGTATTTATGAAATGTATATCTCCTCCCAACTTTACTCTTTTCCCTTTTTTTCTTCCTTTTTTGATGGTTATATTTTCACTCTAGATAAAGAAAGAGCTTCATTGCTATATGCTTAATAGTCATAGAACCAATTTTCCTCTAATCTTTTGAGATTCTTTGTTTATGGTTGAGTTGAGGATAAGAACCTCATAATATAAAGTAAATGAAAGAAATTTCTCAAAGAGTCAATACTCTCCTATCAAAGGTTGAGAACTTCTTTGATGAGGCTCTTATTATAATTTCTATATAGATATAAGCTCTAACATCTATGGAGGAAGGCACCACTTAGAAAGACTAGTTTCAATATGAGGAGAAAGACATCACTAAAGGAAAAGAAATTAAAAAAAATCAGAATTGACCATTTTAGGGACATAGCTTAGGGTTTGTGCAAGGCTAGGAGCATGGGAGCAACATCTACTCTAAAACATGAAATGAGCTCAATAGTTCATTTGAATACAGGTGAAACACCTGTTTAAAATTAGAGTTTTACTTGTTGGAAACACTTTCGTTCACTAGATAAGGATCAGTTTGTCATCACAACATACATTATGGTAAAGACATTTGGAACTTATTCAAAAAGTCATTCTCCCTTTAGTCCATTTTATGTGGCACTCATTCTTTCCTTTTTAGTCTAAAAGTCTATTGCAAAAAGAATGACAAAGTTCGATATTTGGAACAATTTAGCTTCATTAGCCCCATTTTACCCTTAATGGACAAGCTTCTATAACCAAAACAATGTCTATGGTATGTTTACGACCACAAGTTCCAAAAATCTTCCTTTTTCCTGCCATGTCAATTCAAGCATTGCCATATGAAATGAAATGGACGTAGTAGTAAAAATAGGATGCATCATTACATTGTATCTTATAGATAAGTCATGCAAACATTGTTCCTGCAAATCAATTGTTCAAACAAAAAGGACACTAGAATGCGAAAAGTCAAAAACAAGTATAAAAGATAATCGATTGGGTAGGGATCTTTTTTACAAGCTTCAAGATAGGGCTAGAAAATGAGGTACCTCATTTGACCCTAAAGAATATGTCAGTTATGTTGATGAACCAGCACTGCCAAGAAGAGCAGTCACTAGGATCATGAGAAGCTAGAGTGATAGAGATCCTAGGGACAGAAGCAAAACTACAACAACTACATATGTCACTAGTTTCAGACCAACTAAGACAAATGACAAAAGAACCAACAAAAGCTATATCAAACCAAAAGCTACAGGTAACCATTAAATACTATCAGAAATTAGAATGCAAGAATTAATGTACTTACGGGATGCTCAAAATTAGGTCTCGTAAGGTTGATGGAGAGGTTTCTCATCAGCAACAACACCTGTCCAAAAATCAAGCAATTTTTTTTTATTTAAATCATAAATTAAAATCTTATGGCACCAAATCCTACCAAGAGCATACGAATGATATCTCATTTAGCTGGTAAACATGATTTAAGATAACTAAAAATATGTGCAAAGACCAGGGTAGGGTGTGGGAAGGGAGCAGGGTATTGTTGATTTGGTTATTTGGTAAATTCTATAGTTGAAGGCATCCTTTATTGTCATATGCAATGATGCAAATTCTAATTACCAAATTCAAGCCTTGCTAAGTTCTTATTCTTCCTTCAAAAACATACTTGAAATTAATGCGCAGTTGTTACTACAGATTTGAGTGTGAGACAACATTACACAAAGTACAAAAATATTGTTACACTAGTATCAAATCCTCCTAAAATACACTACTACAAAGGATCTAACATGTATTAGATGATATTTTTAAGGAGTCAGAGCAACATAAGTTTCAAAAACATACTTCACAAACTTTTGAAGGTTCTGCAACCATTGGTTTTTGAAGTCATAAGAGTCTAGTGAAAAATTGCTCAGATTTGTGATCAAGGATTCATTTTGAAAGCTGCAATGGTCCCAAATTAGTTGCTTATATCACTATGTACATTAAAGTACATTCTGTTACACCATTATATGTATGAACTCAACCAATAATCATCAAAGATAGAGAAAAAGTCACTCCCCGCAACAACCTATCAATGAAAGTTTGGATCATCCAGCTTTACAAAATTTTGGTAAATAAAGATACATAAGTTGCAAGAAGTAAGAATTTGGACTCTAAGGACAAAAATTTCCTGTAGAACAACATGTCAAAAAGCCTATACATGAAGCAAAATTTCACTACTAACTTGAACATTCTACCATGTTCCTTAGGTTCTGCATATTACCACAAAATAGGGAAGAAGAGACTTTGGTTTAAGCAAGTAAAGCTCCTCTATGTTCGAGTACATGCCAACATTACCTGTAAAAGGATCTAACCGGGTTTAGGTAGCCATTTCTTGAATGTTCTCCAATAGCCTATGTACTCGACCTGCAACTACTCTACAGACGATCAAAGCTTTCCTAAAGGATGGAACATCTTCACTCATCTTGATGCATTCATAATCACTCCCACTTGTGGAAGTGGTGAAGAAGCCAATCTCACCTTTGAGTTCCTTCTTTATGGAGAAATAAAAGAATGGTATTCCCAAACCTACAGTCTTACGAATGAGATTCGATTTTCAAATCCAATCAAGCTACCAATTTATGTCCAACTTATTATAAGGGGATCTCCCCACAAGTATGTTCTGAAGGGTGACAATTAGTGGCTGACTAAGAATTTTCACAAAGGGGGGCTCAAAATATTTAAAATAAACACAGTAAGAAGTCAAATGGGGGTCAACATCTACTATATATACCTACAAAAAACATTTTAACCGTGTACAAACAATGTAATTTTCTATTGAAGGGGGTTTAGGTGACTCCCTCATTCCTACCTAGCACCGCCTCGACTGGCAATTTTACTACATTTGACCCAAAAAAAACAGCAATCGAAAAGGAACAAATGGGATTAATATGCATAAAAACACCACAAGAATAATCAAAATAAAATAAAATAAAATGCAGATCATATAATATGTAGATTTAAATCACTCAATTCTCATAAAGTTTCTTGAGCTCATCACAATTCTTAGCATGCATAGAACCAAGAACCTTCTGATCCAAACTCAAAACGCCATTATAAACTAGGGTTTCATACAATGGAACCGTATATGCAAAAAAAACCTATTTACAAATAAATCAGATACTCCCACAAAATAATTAAATTTAAACAAAATTAAATTTCAAAAAATATTGTGGATTAGATGTACCGTTGGAGACCACAACTTCTAATACTTCTTCACAGAGATGAACTTTGTCTAAGTCATTGACATTTGGATGTGTTAAACAGAATAATTTGTGCACAAGAACTAGTTGGGGTTACTGTGTTCCTTCTTCAGAATCCATGGCTTCATTTCAAAGAAGAAAGCATCCAACAAATGAAGAAGAAAACCTCAAAATATTCTCGGATTTGACAAAACTCACTTCGAGAAACAAACCCCAAATTACTATAATCTTAGATTTCAGTAAATGCACTTCAAAAAAAAATATTTCTTATCCTCCAGTAGTGCTCCATCCAGCATTTATACTTGCATTGATCATTTTCTCAGATTTCATAAGAGTGTGAGAGATTAAAAGTAAAAATAGGTTTGAGAGAAGAGAGAAAATGATTTAGAAAAGAGAAAAAATCTTTTGTTTAAAGAGAGAAAATGGGTTTGTATAGAGAGAGGAGAAATATTTTATCTAAATAGAGAAAATCTTTTTGTTAAATTAAATAAAAGAATCTTTTTGGCGGGTTATGAAAATAAGTGGGGTGAAATTATGAAGGGATTAAATAACTGTTCCAATACATCATTTTTTAATAAAGAGTTGCAATAAATATCTTTATTGCAATGGTTCAAATAACTATTGCTATAGGAAAGGCTATTGCAACCATTTTAGTATAGTTGCAACGGTTTTATGGCTAAACCATATCAATAGTACTCAAACCTTTGGGCGACGGTGAAAACTATTGTGATGAAAAATCTATGGAAATGGTTCTGAAACTGTTACTACCAAATCCATTGCCATAGGCCCAATTTCTAGTAGTGGCTCTAGCGTCTGAGGACCACTTAAGCGGTCGCCACTTTAGCAGTCAAGGAGCCACTTAAGAGGAGGCTGGCCAGCTTAGCAGGGTCCGCTAAAACGACCCTCTTGGAACTTAAGAGATGACTTCTAAAGAGGTCATTGAGCCTCTTAAGCAACCATCGTTGGTGTTATATATATATATATATATTTCTTTTCCCTCAAATTTCAGCTATTATTTTTAAGTGTAAGACCTCTATTAGAGGCCTTGGGAACTCAAAAACCAGTGGGGATTTATAAATTGAAGTTGGGATTGAGTTGAAGGCATTACAGTGATATATTCTTTGTCGTCATTTTTGTGGCAGCAGTCGGAGTCTTCTCAGAATGGAAAAGCTTCGTTGTAGGGGTTTCTCGCATGCTTTTGGCGGTGTCTATGTAGGCAAGGCTTACCTTTATCCTAGACTTTGCTTTATTATGGTATTAGAATGATAATTTGCTAGTAGCGGGTGGGTTCTTATGGCCCGAATATTGTTTTAGTGTTTATTGACTTTATTAGCCGATTAGGGGCCTTTTAGGGTTTAATTCGGCCCCATTTTCTCTTATGTTCAACTATTATTTTCCTTTAAGACTAGACTTAGCTCATTTAGTGCCTTGATATGGGATTGAGAATCCTTAGCTTAGGTTTGGGTATAGTCTTGCCTTAGGTTATGTTTTTGGGGTTTAGTAGTGGGCCCCACTGTCTCTTTTTAGGTTAAGACGCTTAGAATAAAGGCCCCTTTAGACCTAAATAATCACCTAACTACTTCCTTATACTTTTACCTAGGTTTGGGTTGACTTATACACTATTATAAGCTTACCTATTTTCATCTCCTCGGGTAGGGTAGTACTTGACCTTGAACCGCGTCATTTCTGACTTAATAATTGGAACCCTCTTCTCCTTAAAGAATTTGGCTGCCTAATATTGGAAATTGTGATTAAATGGAATTAAGATGGACTAAAGTTGTGGAATATATCTACTTAATGCTTAGTTTATGAGTTCAAATTTGAGTCCGACATCTATATATTATTGTTGCTTATAAGATCTGGTTCAAGTTCGGCATTTATATATTGGTTATTATTATGTTTCAATTTTGGTTTCGATTTAAGATATGCTATACTGTTATGATTTACTAGTTCCAGTTTGTGTCTAGCATTTACTATCCTTCTATTACCGATATGAGGTTAGGAAATCGGTAAATACAAATAGAGTGGTGGTTAGGGCTGGAAAGGGAGTATAAGGTACACATATCACATATGTCAGTTCATTTTACTTTCACTGCTATTATGTCTTATCCTCAATTTAGTATTACTCTTTGCTTGTATCCACTGTGCTTATGGGGGCTCAGTTGAGTTTATTTCTTTTTGTATGTTTCCTCTAGGTTTATGAGGGTCTAGTTAGGTTATAGCTTGTATTTTATTTCCTCTTTCGAGTTACTTGTTTTCTATTTACCAGATTTTCCTAGCATAGCCTATTATTTCCATTCCTTCCCCTTTATTATTGACTTTAGGTTAGATACTCACACTTTATTTATACTTTTTCTGTAATTAAGCAGTCGGCCTATGATGTCTACTGAGTACCCGTGGTCTTGGTACTAATACTACACTTCTGCTTCTTTTTCCTAATGCAGATCTGAGTATGAGTCACTGTCGTTGATGTGTATATAGGGTTGTGCTGCCGATCGGAGGTTGGATGAGCTTTTGTCCTGAGCTGATCCTCCTCCCTCAATTGTCTTGATAGTCTTATTTTGTATATTTTGAGACTATGATGTCTATTTTGACACTTTCTAGTACTCTTATTTTGTTATAGTGGCTCTTGTACTGACCTTACCAGGTCTTGGGGGATTCTTTTTGGCATTTTTTCCTCTTCACTCTACTGCACAACATGCATTTCTATATACATATATTCCTCTTTTGGTTGCTTATTATTACTGTTGTGTTCTTTTTCTTACCTCCCACCTGTTAGCCCGTTACGTGCCATTTTGGGCTATGATATTGGCTTACCTACTTGTGGGTTAAAGTAGGTGCCATCATGACCTGAGAAATTGGGTCATAATAGTAAAATTGGAATTTTATTAAACAATTATTTTTCCCATCGTGATGAAATACAAGTTTTAGAAACTCACCCAAGGGTTAAATCTAGGAAATCCACTTGAGATCACTTCAATCCGAGCTCCCACACTCTAAACATGATGAAAATGGTGTTTTGATTCTTAACTTTGGGTAGAAATCAAGAAAAAAAAATAGAAGTTTTTGGAAAATGGGTCAAGTGAATGTATAATCATATAACCAAAGATTATATGAGAAAAATGCATCGAGAATCACTTCAAATGGAGCTTCATAGCTCCCAAAATGCTAAAAAGACTAAAAATTTGCAATCTGTCAATTTGAGCATTGTCCAGGTGAAAATTTTGTTCTTCACATTTACCAGTCCCCCTACGTTCTCAAAGAATAATTTTTTCTATTGACCAGTTAAAAAATGGTCCTTCCCCGCATTCGTGGTGTACCCATTACATTTGCAAAGAAGAATCTCCACACTAAAAAACCAGCAATTGTTGTCTAACTAGAAAGGTCATATCTCTATCATATGAACTCAAAAGTTGAACCTAGAATCACATACCCAATGTTGTCATAAATGATATAAGGAAATTATGGGAAAGGGCAAAATGGTCAAAACTCAAAAAACTCTAAAAGTCACTACTAGGGTTGTTATAGTTGCCACCGTAGGATAAGGGTCCTCTCTAGTTTAGATTAACATATTTAGCCTAAATAGGCTCAGTTAGTGGATCCACACCAGAGCGGTTCTATTCCTTTGGCCAGGTATAGGGCACCCTCCCAATTGGGGTTCTACATTGGAATCTATTTTGCTTACATGATTTATGTTAGTTAAGAACCTCCGACAGAAATGTTTTTAACATGATTTTTGTACATGACCCATAGTTTTAGTTCAATAAAGTTATTTCATGATCTATAACTATGCCTTACCTTATAGTTTTTGATTTTGCTTTCGGGTTATAGTACTATAGTTTAGTTAGTTAATTCAATTTTACCTATTACATCTAAATTAGTGTAAAGCATGTTTTCAGTATGTTTACATCATTGCATATCTCACATTTTCAATAAATTCTATAGTACTAACCATATAGTTTTCCTTGCGCTATATCCTTTTATGATATAGGTTTTGGTGTTTATCCTCAACCACTTGACTAGTTTGATTCCAGCTTTTACCTTGAACAGTCATTTGGTGAGTCCTCATGTTTTGGGTGCATCTTGCTTTTAGTTATCTCCTTATAGACATTTTTTCAGCTTTAGTTTTTATCAATTATTTAGAGTTAGCTTGGGTCTTGTCCTAGCATCTCCTCAGTTTAATAGAGGCTTTCAGACAGAGTTATATAGCTTAGCATGTTGGGTTTTTAGATTTATAATTTTAGATATTCAATTTTGTTTTCAGTCTTTGCCCATTATATTATGTACAACTTCTGTTATAATTGTAAGCTATGATTTTAGTAATATGACAAC
Source organism: Capsicum rhomboideum (assembly GCA_031232105.1). Classification (NCBI taxonomy): domain Eukaryota; kingdom Viridiplantae; phylum Streptophyta; class Magnoliopsida; order Solanales; family Solanaceae; genus Capsicum; species Capsicum rhomboideum. The sequence continues at coordinate 97,395,703 of CP124711.1, read as the reverse complement.
ACCAGGTGTAGTCTCGGGTCGTGACAAAAAGATACTAAATTATTACAAGTTTATCCTTAATGAAGTAAGGGCCTTGTTTGAATGTCATCTTTTGAAGTAATTCAAGAAATTCATCAAGTAGCATACTCATCCTTCTCCTTCCTAACGTGTGCTCCATCACAAGCTATCATGAAAATATGGAATCGCTAAGACAACTCTATAATGCACTCAAGTGAATCTTTCTTCATGAATAAGCATTGCAACACTTGAAGCTCATGTGCTTGGATCTTTGTAAAAGTCCTTGAGGCTTGCATTACCTTCTATCCATCTATATTCGAGGATGGAAGTTCTTTTTAGTAGTGGATGATGGAATGACCCACCTAGCCATTATTCATATTTTTGCACCTATTTGCTGTTTCAACTTTCCCCGTAGATTCTATAGGGTATTCATTGGCAAGGGTTGACTTAGGTCAACAGTCTTAGAAAATGAGCTCAGATGGAAATTTCGTCAGTTTTGGAAGGTGGTTTTTGAGTTACGGGTACCTTTGGTTCGGGTTCTGAGGCTTTTGGATTCATTTTGGATGCATTTTTGGGTTTATGGAAATTTTAGGAATGTGTTGACATTGGCCAACATTGGGTTAAAATGACCTTCATTATCCATTTTGATGATTCCATTGAATCCAGAATGTCGTTTCAAGTTGGACTGCATGTTCAATTTGGATTCACAAGACTACGAAAGAATCACGACGGTCCAATTGGAGGCCGATTTAGACTTGGTTTTGCTAATTTTTCCAACTGATTGTCCAGAGCACTTTTTCTCTTTGTGTTTGTAATAATCCCCCAACAATTGCAAAGGTAAAGAGGTTTGGCTTTGCGATTATGTGGGGTGTACTGCGATTGCAAAGAAGAGATTTGCTGGGATGGGGTTGGATTGCCCTTCGTATTTGTGAAGAAATTTGTCATATTTTCTTCCCATCATTTTTACCTCATTGTCTATATGAATTTGGAGCCTTGGGTGCTTGGGAGAGTATTTCTTATGGAATTTTCACCAAGATTATGTTTGGGAAAGTTCTCTATACCTCCCACATGCATTTCTCGTTAGTAAACACATTTCCATCCTAATTACATTGATTTCGAAACTTAATTTCCTAAATTTTCTAGGCTATTTTGGTACCTAATTTTTTTTAGTCCCTATCCAACTTTTGAGTATGACTTTCATACCCTATGGGTAGGGTAATTGTGGCAGAAAATTCTAGTTTTATCGACGAGTCATGAGGGTTAATTTTTGAATCAATTTTTTGCCTGAATTATATCTCATCAATATGGGTATCATTAGTATCATGTTAACATGTAGATTATTTTATTGATAGATTTCCAATTATTTGAAGCTGTACGGAAGGGATCCTTGTGATGGTTCGAGGCTAGCTATTCAACCCTAAGATATGTTATAGTCTTCTTTTCTTTAAACTAAGCTTAGATAGAGGTATGTGGTATAAATTTCATGTTGGTAAGGGACATTACTAGTTTAGGATAGGTTCATCATGAATTTCTAGTTTTGTTGGCCTATTTTGGAAACTTAAGATTAGTATTCTCACTTCAGCCTTAGTTTTTGGATGCTTGCTTAGTATTAGCCATAGATTAGCGCTTTTGATGTTAGGTTGGGGTAGACTCTCTTATTAAGATGGATTTATGCTTTATAAGGCACTTTGTTAGGAATTTTATTGTGGTATTGATTTTACCCTACATAAGTATACTCATACACTCATTCACATAGTTTAGGATTTGGATTTGAGGAAAAATACAAATTTTTGTTTTTTCAAGAGAAATTGTACCAATTTTTACTAAAATCTGGGGTAAAACTTTTGATCGTGCCATCTTATTTTATCTGTATAGGGTAGGACCTCTAATTATGTCCTATTTACTTGCTTACTTGATTATTCCATCCAAGGAGGTATATAGGATGACCTGAGGTAGAATAATAAGACCCATGATTAAGTCCTATGTAAGATACCGAGTGGCTCAAGATATGATTCTGGGTGGCTTTGTTATTACGTTTGAGGTGAGATATCGGGTGGCTTGAGGTATGATTTTGGGTTTAACTACATTAGCCATATTTTTTTTGTATTTCATCATCCCATACTGCATAATATCATCCATATATATATTACCTCTGTGTATATTATTATTATTATTGTATTCTTCTATTGATTGCTGGGACATTTTTGAATGCAGGGTTACTTTATTGTAATTTATATTATATATATATATTTTATTGTAATTTATATTATATATATATTTTATTGTAATTTATATATATATATATATATATTATTGTAATTTATATTATATATATATATTTTATTGTAATTTATATTATATATATATTTTATTGTAATTTATATATATATATATATATATATTATTGTAATTTATATTATATATATATTTGTCTCCTGAGCTCAATTGGCCTATGATGCCTATTAAGTACCCATATTTTATACTCACACTGCACTTCTACATTATTTTCTGATGTAGAGAATGACACTAGTCATGCTTGTTAATTCCACTTATTTTGATAGACGTGTCGCTTAGGTTTGTTGTGAGCTCCTGGGGTACGGAGTCTTATCCTTTTCCTTCTTGTATCTGTTGTCTATATTTTTTGTATTTTTTGGACATCTATGAGGTATACTAGTTCCTACTCTTGTATAGTAGAGACTCTTATACTGGTGACACCATGTCCAGGGATGGTTATTTTGTATGTTTTGATTCCTTTCCACTACTTGTCGACCTATTTTGTGTATTTTACACTTGTATTTTTATATAGTTTTCCCATTTATCTTATTTTTCGTCTATATTTGTTCGTTAGCTTGTTACTTACTATATATGGTTATGGAACTTGGCTAACCTACTAAGGGGTTATCGTAGTTTCCATCATGGCCTAGTTTTAGGTCATGACATCATTTATATATATATATATATATATATATATATATATATATATATATATGACTTGCATTCACATACTCATACATTCATCTGCATAGGTATCGATAGTCTTGTGTTGACGTAGATTACTTTATTGATAGATTGTCTGTGATTTGAGACTGCACGAAAGGGGAAGGCATCCTTGTGATAGTTCGAGGCTTGCTGTTTGACCTTAAGATATGTTACAACCTTTTTTTGATTAAACTTAGCTCAGATAGATAGTAGGTGGTATAATGTGCATGTTGGTTAGGGAATATGTTTGTTAAAGATAGGTTCATCATGAATTTCTTAGTTGTTGGTTTTGGAAACTTAAGAGTAGTATTCTCACTTCAGCCTTAGTTTTTGGATGTTTGCTTAGTATTAGCCATAGATGAGGGCTTCTTAGGTTAGGTTGGGGTGGACTCTAATATTAGGATGGATTTGTGCTTGATAAGGCACTTTGTGAGGCATTTTCTTTTGATATTAATTTGAGCCTACATATACATACTCATACACTCATTCACATGGTTTATGATTTGGATTTGAGGAAAAATACTAGTTTTTAGTATCTAAAGAGAAATTTGAACTAATTTTTACTAAAATCCAGGGTAAGACTTTGGATCGTGCCATCTTATTTTCTATGTCAGGGGTAGGACCACAGATTGTATCACCTTTAATTGCTTACTTAATTATTCCATCCAAGGAGGGATGCAGGATGACCTAAGGTAGAATATTGAGGCCCATGATTAAGTCCTATGTAAGATGCCGGGTGGCTCGAGGGATGATTCTGGCTTGCATCGTTATTAAATACGAGGTGAGATATCGGGTGGCTTAAGGTATGATTTTAGGTTTCACTGCATTAGCCGTATTTTTTTGTATTTCATCATCCCATACTGCATAATATCATCCATATATATATTGCCTGTGTGTATATTATTATTATTATTATTGTATTTTTCTATTGACTGCTGCATGCAGGATTACTTTATTGTAATTTATATTATATATATTTGTCTCCTGAGCTCAGTTGGCCTATGATGCCTACTAAGTAACCATATTTCGTACTCACACTGCACTTTTACATCATTTTTTGATGTAGAGAATGGTACTAGTCATCCTTGTTGATTCCACTTGTTAGGTTAGACGTGCTGCTTAGATTTGTTGTGAGATCCTAGGGTTCGGAGTATTATCCATTTCCTTCTTGTATCTATTGTTTTTATTTTTTGTACTTTTGGACAACTATGTGGTATACTAGTTCCTACTCTTGTATAGTAGAGACTTTTGTACTGGTGACGCCGAGTCCAGGGATAGTTATTTTGTATGTTTTGATTCCATTCTGCTACTTGTTGGCCGATGTTGTATATTTTTTACTTGTATTTATATATAGTTTTCCCCTTTATCTTTTTTTTTTCCTTCCTTATTCATTCATTAGCTTGTTACTTACTGTATATGGCTCTGGGATTTGGCTAACCTACTGGGGGGTATCGTAGTTTCCATCATGGCCCAGTTTTAGTTTGTTACATAATTTATATTATATATATATTTGTGCTTGCATTCACATACTTATACATTCATTCGCATGGATTATGCTTTGGATTTGAGGAACTATACTAAATTTTAGTTTTGAAAAAAGTTTGTGCCACTTTTTTTCACTTAATCTGTGGTAAGACTTCGGGTTGTGCAACCATTTTCTATGTCCAAGTTAGGACCCCAGAGCATACCATATTTTTACTCCTGACCAAGGAAAGATTTTGTCCATTTCTACTTGGTTACTTTGTGATTACATCTGAGGTGAGATACTGGGTGACACGAGGTATGATTCCAAATCTCATTGATATTACATCCGAGGTGAAGATATTGGGTAGCAAGACGGATGATTCTGGGTCTTATTAGTATGTCTGAGGTGAGATATCGGGCGGCTAAGGTAACATTATAGGTTTCACTGTATTGGCCACATATTACATTGCATCATCACATACTGCATGACATTATTCTAGCTTCCCCTGCTGATTCCACTCATTTGCGAAAATGTGTTGCTTAAATTTGCGGATATCACCCGGTGTTCAAATACTATCCTATCTGCCTCTTTATTTACTTTCTATATTTTGTCTTTTGGACAGATCTATACTAGACTAGCTTTCACACACCTATATCTTTGTAGCTCTTGTACTGGTGGCATCGAGTTTGGAGATGGTTGGTTATTTTGTATATTTTGTCATCTTTCGCTACTTTTGGGCCTTGCTTTGCATATATATCTATGTATTTGTCTCATTTATGTCTTTTGTATTTCTTTCACTGTTCATTAGCTTATTACTTATTATCTATGGCTATGAGATCTGGCTTAACTATTCGAGGGTTATAGTAGGTGCCATCATGACCCAGTTTCAATTCAAGACAATTCAAATTACATTACATGATTCCCGCTCAGGCAAAGTGTAGTGCTATCTAGCTTATATGGAGTGATCACTCAAAAGTGTTGTTCCATTGATCAGTCCAATTATGTTTCTCAGCACAATCATTCATAAGAGTTGAGCAGACTTCCTTCAATTCTATGTTCATCCATCATGCAAGTTTTCACAATAGTATATTAATGACCCATTCCGTCGTTACTAAAATCACCTCGTCCAAAAGGCATGAGGTATGGGAATTTCATAAATATCCTTGAAATAGATTCGTAAAGAGACTTACTTGAATAAGTTAAGAATTTAAAATTTTGGGCAAGATGATATCATACCGCTATAGCGGCACAGTTGTAGCGGCATGCAGGCTGCTACAGGGGGACGTCGATAACCAAAAATAGTCCCTTATTTTCTTTACTTTCCCTTCTCTCTTTAGTTGCAAAAGAGGATGGGACTTTATTCTAAAAGCCCCTTGGGTTGACTTAGAACTCTAGATCAATGGAGAAGAAGGGGTACACTTGGGTGGGGTAAAACCTAATAGTTTTTTGCCGATTTTCCAACAGAAATCATTAGAATTTTGCCAGAAGATCAAGTTCATGCCTCCGTAATAGCTGCTTGGCGCCTAGGTAGGATAGGTTTAATTGAGTAGCAAAGGGCTATGTTAGAAAATGTATTCATAACATAGATTGATGGAAGATTCCATCCATAGGCCTGCAGGCAAGATGTTTGGATGGATAAAACTGGTATATTAGGGTTATGTGAATAAGATGGTTATTATTAAATGAGTTTTATGATGTTATTGATGTTGTCCTGTCATTCCTTGTGCATAATTACTTGATTAATAAGTGGAAATGTTTGGTTATGGTAATGTGATGTGGTTACATTGATAGGTTTTGGTATGATGGATATGAATGGCTTGTTCCTGGTTTGGTGGGTTGATTGTGTAATTGGGATTAGAACTAGAAATTAGATAGAAGGTTGGAAGTAACGAAGTATAGATTAGAATGGTTGTGTGGTTTTCCTTATACCGATGGTCTGAGGTTAGTTCTAAGGCAATGTGTGTGATACTTGTTTTGTGTATTATTCGACCTCGAATATTATTATTTATGGAAAGGGATAGATGATGGTTGAATTGTAGTTGAGATTCAATTTAGTGTATGTGTGGATGTTAACTGCCACTTTGTTTAATTATTGCAATGCATGCTGTAACTGTTGACTTGTTGTATAATATTACTATTGTTTAATCACCTAATGAGATTGTATAAAAAGGCTTGTTTTACAATGCAGGTATGGTTGTGTTATCTCATATTGTAATTGTACTTTTTGTGATATGAATTAATATTGTGAGATGAACCGATAAAGGTCATCATCAGAAAATTAGTGGTATTCAGGGAGTATAAGGGTGGGAACTTTTGCATAAGGGTGGTATAAGTTTATTTTGGCATAAGAGTGGAAGACACTAGATGTCTGGGTTATTTGGTACATGGACTGAGCTCATCCCCTACAGGTCATGGCTATTGGGCAACCATAGGACCCATAGCATGTGTGTAAATGGTATTGGTGAGTTTGACGATTCCATGAGTGGATCGGGTTATGTTGTTGTCGATATATTGGGTTTCTTGAGCAAACCAGTTGATATTATTGTTGTTATTGTGATCTATGAATGGTGCGGGCTATTGACTTACTTAAATTATGTAAATTTTTTTGGGAAATTGTGCTAAGGTTGAACTAATTATTATTGGCCATGGAATTGGTTTGGTTGAACATCAGCATTTATGCCTTGTTTCTCTGGTTTACTTGACTTAATGGTGTAAGATATCTATGGTTTGATGATATAATGCTTGAGGTATTATTGGATTTCTAATTACGGGTGAACATGTGTGTAATAGTGAATGCATGTAGTGTTCCTATGTTGGGGGTATTACTAAAAGCATAATTATTAATGAGTCTGAATTAAGTGGTTACAAATGTGCTGAAATTCATTGTCGTTATATGACATTGAGTTCATAATTAAGTAAGTATTAATCACTTAGCTAAAGGAAATAGAGTTGTGAGAGGTGGTGTATTAGTGCTGAAAGTTGTATGGTGGTTGACTGTGGATTAGTGCTAGCGGGTAGGAGATAAGTGAGGGTCCAATGAAGAGACTATAAAATTAGAAGGGTAAAAATGGTACTATGATAGTCCAATGTGATTTACTCTATTAATTAAGTGCATGTTTTATTTTGTATATTTATGCTACGTTTACATGATTTAACTTAGGTTGGCGGATGATGCTTACTAGTACGTGTAGTTGTACTAATGCTACTCTTGCTAAACCCTTTTTGGGGTATATCCTATTGCAGGATTAGTTCAGGTTTCATTACATGATGCTCAAGCAACTTCCATCTTCTCATTCTTATGGTAGAATCTGAGTCTTGTTTATAAATCTCATCTTGTAGTAGCTCTTGTACCTGTCTAAACTAGATCTTTGTGGTAGAGTATTTACTTATGTATTTGAAGTATTATAATAGGTTTTGTAATCATTGAAAGGTTTAATAAGTTTCTTTTATAACTTTTGCATATTTATCATTGGGTGGTAAGGGTTTTCCAATCTAGGTAGACTAAAGTAGGTGCCCACACGATCCGGTTAGTTGGGTTGTGACTATTTGTATCAGAGCCTAGGTTACCAATTTCATAAGTACAAGAGCAAATGCCAAGTAGAGTCCCGTGGATTGGTGTGTTGACGTCCATATCAAATCTTAAACGAAACCAATAGAGGTCACTTGACTCTATTTGGAATGACACAATCAACAGAATTGGAATTTAAAAGGTTTCAATTGGTAACTGGCCGTAAGGGCTATGTGTAAATTTCTAGATGATCAATTAGTGGTCATCAAGGGCATGTGTTGAATGTTATGTTTATATAAATAAGAAGGATGGCTAAATTGATGAATGACATTAGATGAAATTGATATTTATGTAAGTTATAACTGCTTTGATATTTGAGAATCTGTGATAGCTAATGTATTTGTAAGTTGTCGATGTGTTTTTGGTTGAGAACTTGTATGTTGTGTGATTAAAATGAAAATTTGGGGACTTGAGTGTTAATTATTATGGGTGATACATGTTAAGGTGGTAAATCAAATTGTTAAAGTTCCAATGATTCTCCTTGCTTTAGGTGGTCGTTATGTGGATAACAAGAATATGTCAAGTGTTAAATAGTAGTGGAGAGCCTACTATGATCATTGATGAAGAATTCGTGATGTGTAACCGGTGTGTAAAAAGTTGTGTTTTTGCTTAATTGACAATCTTTTCAAGTTGCTGGGTTCGATCATGGAATTGTGATTTAACTGCTGTATGGATTTGTATTAAAGTATTATGAAAGGGAATGGGGGTCATGGAATTGCAGTAACTGAAAAATTTTTCTAGGCCTCTACTATTGGCCCTCTATAGTGGGGTTGTAGTAGCGGAGTAGCTCCCGCTATATCTTCTCAATAGCAGTGGCCCTTTATGATATTTTTAGTTCATATAAATTATTATGTTGCTATGGCTATTGTTTTCAGTAAATATGAAAATAGTAAATATGCACGTTTTCACTAGTCCCAAATCAGTTATTAAGTTTTATGAACAATAATGTATGGTTTGATAGATTGTAAGATAGTTTTCAGAAAAACATGGCATGCTATGAACACATTATCCCAGAACTCAGTGAATTTAGCATGACTAGTTTCAGTATTCAAAGATATTAGTAAAACAGTAATCAACTAGTTCATGCTTTATTTTTTATACATCAGTTTATATTATGAGCAACTAGTTTATATTTTGGGAGAAATATTTAGCACCGAGCGGACACGGTTAAGAACATCCCACAGAAATGGTTTTAACATGATTTTTGTACATGATCCACAGTTCCAGTTCAATTATGTTATTTCATGATCTATAACTATGCTTCACATTAAAGTTCATGATTTTGCTGTCTTGTCATAGTACTACAATTCAGTTATTTTATTCAATTTTACCTATTACATCGAAATCAATTTAAAGCATGTTTTTAATATGTTTACATTATTGCATATCTCACATGCTCAGTACATTCGATTGTACTAACCATATATTTTTCTTTGCGTTATATCCTATTATGATATAAGTTTTGGTGTTTATCCTTATGTTCCGAGTGTGTCTTGCAGTTTAGTTATATCTTGATAGATATTATTTTAGTTTCAATTTCTATCAGTTATTAAGAGTTAGCTTGGGTCTTGTCCCAGTAACATCTCAGTTTAGTAGAGGCTTTCAGACATATGTATACATTTCAGCTTGTTGGGTTTCAAATTTATAATTTTAGATATTCAGTTCAGTTTTCAATCTTTGCCCATTATATTATGTTTAGCTTCTGCTAAGATTTTAAGATATGATTTTTGTAACATGCCAGTACCAGGTGTAGACTTGGGTCATGACAACAAGATACTAAATCATTACAAGTCTACCCTTAATGAAATAAGGGCCTTGTTTGTATGTCATCTTTTGGCGGAATTCAAGAAATTCATTAAGTATCATGCTCATCATTCTCCTTCCTAATGTGTGCTCCATCACAAGCTATCATGAACACATGGAATCCACAGGACGGCTGCATAATACACTCAAGTGCATCTCTCTTCATGAATAAGCCTTGCAATACTTGAAGCTGATGTGCTTCGATCTTCGTGAAAGGCCTTGAGACACCATGGGTTGCATCACTTTCTATCCTTTAACATTTGATGATGGAAGTCCTTTTAGTAGTAGATGATGTAATGACCTACCTAGTCATTATTCTTATTTTCACACATGTTTTCGATTTGGATTTTCCCCATAGCTTTTGTAGGGTATTCGTGGTCTGCAAGGATGAGTGGTTTTGTTCTCAAGGAATTTAGTTGACTGCTTCTTAGGTCAAAATTCTTAGAAACTGAGCTCAGATGGAAATTCCATCATTTTTGGAAGGTGGTTTTTGGATAAGGAGAAGTAAATACTAATTAATATGCTGGAAAGACGCATTTTAAGGTCAAATGATACTTTACCCGGGGTATCCAAGATAAATAGGTGTAAAGTAGCGTATAAGTCAATCCTAAACCTAGGTAATAGCCTAAGAAAGTAAACATGTGATCATTAAGGACAAAAGGGGCATTTTCTAAGCATTCTATCCTAAAAGAAAGGTGGGGCCCACTACCAAACCCCAAAACCCTACCTAAGGCAAGTACCTACCTGATCCTAGGATAATTCTTGTCAATCCTATCAAAAACACTAAAAGAACTAAATATGGTACTAAAGGATAATCATATACTAAATGAAGGGAAAACATGCTTGAATTCTACTGAAAAAGGGCCCTAATCGGCTAAATAAGACAATAAATACTAAAGCAATAACCGAGCCATGAGAAGCCACCCAAAACTAGCACAATATCACACAAATTTCGTAATAAAGAAAAGTCTAGGAGAAAGGTAATCCTAGCCTACCTAGAATCCGTCCAAAGTACGCAGAAATCTATACAGCAAGCTTTTCCCTTCCGAGAAGCCTCCGATTGCTGACTCGCTATCAAAATGAGATTCTACTTGTCAAGGCGAGAAAATTGATACCCATAATGTGAAATTTTACTTCGGGTCAGAAATTGAGCTAAAAATCCCTTATGGGGCCTGCTTGCGGAATCATGAAATTAAAACCATCACAACATCCTTCTCAACTCAAAGATTATTTCACCAAAATTGGGCATAATCCGAGCTCCAAAACATCCCCCAATAGACCAAACATAATCAGACAAAATAAAGAATCAAAATTGATAATTTTAATTGAAATCAACCAAAATCGATAATTTTGATTGAAATCAAGCCGAGAACTTATAGGAGAAAGACAATAAAATGTTCACGATCATATTTCCAAGCTAATCCTAGCTCCAATTATTGATTTCCTAAGATTTTCCAAGCTCCCACACTCTTTAATGGTGTCTTTAGAACTTAAAATTTGAGCTAAAAATGAAGGGAAATGTTTATATTTTACCTGTGGTCCTTCATGATTATGGGACCCCCATCAGGAATGTGGAAGCTAATCCAGACAGGCGCCTTTGTGTAATGAACCTTCAGGTAATTTCCCTCGTTTGCACGTATTTACAATGCTTAAATCTTTTCTATAGCTTTCCCAGTTCATTTGTGACTTGCTGGGACTGACGGTTCAGTAATCAGGCAGATCGTTTAGCTTTTAGAGTCGTTTCTTTGTTTAGAGGTTTCAAGTAGTCGGATATGGGTCTTGGTTCCAAAATCTAGTTCTATGTCACGCCTCGAGTTCCAATGGGGCGGACTGGAACCCGAAGCCGGTAAGGCCTAAGACAACCAATCTTCATTCATGTACATTCGTATGCATGTCACTCAAGGAACATCATTATCACGTATAGATACAAGATGCTAATGGCGGAAGTCATGGAAAATATATGATATATACATGTATGAAACTTGGCCATTAGGGCCACCATGTCAAAAGCATACATCCCTTACATTCCTTCGTTTGTCCCATAACATCTATAAAGCCTCTACAGCTACATAGAAATAACCAACCTACAGTCGAGACACGTCCCTACTTTATACAACAGTTATGCAATACCAAAAAAAATGTACATAGATACTCGGAAAGCCCCGAACCAACTGGAGCTCACCAATGATCCGCAAATGACCCGCAATCTACTGTGGAGGTCTACTAGCACATGTGCCTGCAGAAAGTAGGGTAAGTCCCCAAAGGGACGTCAGTACGAAGAATGTACTGAGTATGTAAGGCTATAAGAAGCAGCATGAGACATAAATACTTCAATGGAATCAAAAACAAATGAGTAGTCAATATGGATAAACCACCGTTCTGTGTGTTTGGAACCACGTATATTACATTTATTACTTTCTTTGCCTTTACGTTCATTCATCATTATCATTCATTACTTAACTTTATCCTTCTTTGCATTAAGAAAATTATAAAGCATATAATAAACAAATGACCAACTGATCAGTGGTAAAGGAGGATAACCCATGCTAGGTATTTTAACCCCTGGGATGAGATTAACCCATGCTAGGCTTTTCTGTCGCCCCTGGGATGAGATTAACCCATGCTAGGCTTTTCTGTCGCCCTTGGGATGTTACTGTGATGTTGGGATTGACCCGTTCTAGGTATTTTAACCCCTGGTATACCACCCATGATATTAGGATTGACCCAAGCTAGCTGTTTATTCCACCCCTGGGATGCCACTCAAGAATATACAAACAATTATACATTACTTCATTCTTTCATTATAAGAGTGATACATTGGTGATTGTACATTATTGGAACTTTGAAACATTAGTCAATGAACATGAGAAATGTGAATCACAATTGGACCTGTGAGTAATACTATATGACAACCTGAAATGAGATACTTTTGGATATTTCGAAATGGAACAAGTACAATGTCAATGTGAACAATATGTGCTGCAGAAGGATACAGAAAGAGTAACCTTACATACCTTATCTTCCCAATATGAATACACAGTCTTATATGTGAAGACAATAATCCAGCTCCTTCCTTACATTTTACTCTACAACACAAGTACTTAACAGAGTTCACGTTATCATCTAACTATTTTACAAGTGCATAAGACGACAATGACCTACATAACTGCCATATAACGTCATTTTACCATTTACAATACAATTCACTACATTACCATACCAACACCACCACCACATTCCACACATTGACCAAGACATCATAAACCAATAGCATTTCACACCAAGTTTATACTTTACACTTCCCCTTTAACACCATGTCACAATTACTCCATCAAGTCATCTCAATACCTTTAACAACAACACATTAACAACAATCCATAATTGATATAATACAACATGCCTCTGAACAAATCCTTAAATCCATTCAAACGGTACCATAAGTTGATAATTGCATCCAAAAAGGGTATAGGGGCCTTGGGGGATCAAAGTGAGACAAAAACATACAAAATAGAATTCTGGACTGGGCTTTGGGGCCACCTGCACCCGAAGGTGGATGAAATGTGGCCGTAGGTGCCCCTCTGCCCTTGTCCAGAGCCACCAGCGTTGGTATCTGCGCCCGTAGGTGTTTCATACGCGAGGGCGGATGCCCGGTTCGACCAAAATGGGTCTCTTTTGGGTCCTTTTTTTGTAATAAATGGTCCAAGGCCATAAGTAATCTTCTCTTTTAATATTTTAGGTCACTTGGATGCCAACAAACAACCACGGTTTCACAACACACATGAACATCACCAAAACTACATTTTCCTTTCAATACGTCACCAATTTCATGCATAATTTCGCAATAATAATTCCAAATGTTATACACAAAGAGAAAGCAAGTTAAGAACATAACCACATCTTACATGTTTATATTTAATCCATCAAATTCACTTCCTTCAAGACCACAAGTCCACCTTCAAGTTTATAAGGCAAAACCCTTTTTCGATTAAGCACACATAGACTGTTTCACACATAGTGAACTGTCCAAAACTTTGCCCACATAACCAACATGATTTATACACCATCTTAAGCATATAATATACTGCACCATGAGATTAAACACTTACCAAATCTTTCAATATGATGATCTTATCCAAGGGATGGTTGCCTTAGGGTTTTGAGAGTAGAGAGAAAATATCTTGAGAAAAGTCTAGATTTGGCATGTGTGTTATAGTGAATAAAAATATGATTTTGTGCCTTATATAGTTCCTCAATGGTCATCCTTATCCACACTATGGTCAATCAATGTTATCTTTAGTTGGTTAAAGGTGGAATGGGTCATTTCCCCACTTGGGCCATGTCTTTTTACTTAATATTTGGGCCTCATTTGAGCCCATGAACACAAGACCAATTGAGCCTACTAAACTTAATATGTAACACACCAACCTTCTCATGTTTAAATGATTCCATAAATGTTACGGTAATTAAATAGGTTCGAAAATGAACGAGGTGTTACATTCTTCCCCCTTAGAAACATTCGTCCTCGAATGTTAGTGACGTTATCCAATTTAAACAAATTCAAGTCTAGGATCATTATTGATGTCATCATATATATACATAATGCTTATATATACTTTCTTGTTATTGCTTCGATCGCGCATCTTGAACTTTCTCTTCCATTTGAAACAAATGAGGGTATTTGGACTTCATCATTTCCTCAGCTTCCCATGTGATCTCTTCTACTTGCTGATTTCTCCAAAGTACCTTTACGGAAGCTACTTCTTTATTCCTTAACCTCTTCACTTGTCGATCTAGAATAGAAATAGGTATCTCTTCATAGGTGAGATCCTCCGTAACTTGTACATCTTCAATAGGAGCAAAACGAGATGGATCTCCTATGCACTTTCGAAGCATTGAAACATGAAATACTGGATACACTGTGGAGAGTTCTTGGGGTAGTTTTAATTCATACACAACTTTCCCAAATCTTCTGACAATTTCATATGGCCCTATATAACGTGGACTCAATTTTCCTTTCTTTCCAAATCTCATTACCCCTTTCATTGGTGACACCTTCAAGAATACCCAATAACCTATGGAAAATTCGATCCCTCTTCTTCTAACATCAGCATATGACTTGTGTCGACTTTGGGCCATTTGTAGCCGCTGTTGGATCACTTTAACTTTCTCCATAGCTTGATGAACAAGATCTGGCCCAAGTAAAGCAGTTTCACCTGCTTCGAATCATCCAATTGGTGATCTACACTTCCTTCCATATAAATCTTCATAAGGTGCCATTTTGATGCTTGAATGATAACTATTATTGTAGGCAAATTCAATAAGAGGTAGATGATCATCCCAACTACCTTTAAAGTCCAACGTGCACGCTCGTAGCATATCTTCAAGTGTTTGGATAGTACATTCTGCTTGTCCATCTGTCTGAGGATGAAAAGCCGTACTCAAACTCACTCGGGTACCCAAACTCTTCTGAAAGGATTTCCAAAAATGGGCAGTAAATTGAGCTCCCCTGTCTGATATAATAGAGAGTGGAATCCATGTAATCGCACTATCTCTTTAACATACAACCTTGAATAATCTTTAGCTGTATAGGTGGTCTTGATTGGTAGAAAATGCGCTGACTTGGTAAGCCTGTCAACTATTACCCATATGGAATCAAATTTCCGTAGTGTACGAGGCAAACCTGTGATGAAATCCATGTTAATCATGAACCACTTCCAGAATGGAAGATTGATACATTGCATGTAACCTCCAGGTTTCTGATGCTCTACTTTTACTTGTTGACAATTTGGGCATTGAGCTACAAATTCATCAATGTTCTTCTTCATGTTTCCCCACCAATACATTTCTTTCAAATCATGATACATTTTGGTGGCTCCCGGATGAATAGAATACCGTAAATGATGTGCCTCTGTCATAATCCGTCTCCTTAGCTCATCTACATCCGGTACACATAATCTACCTTGGCATTGAAGTACTCCCTCTTGCGTAAGATCGAATGCCTTTGTCAAACCTTGTTGTACATTCTCTTTCAGCTGCAATAAAAAAGTATCCGCATCCTGTTTCTCTTTCACCTCAGCTACTAATGAAGATTCTACTGCATGTTGCACAATAACCCCTTCGTCTGGAGATTCAAGAAAACGAACTCCCAAGATGGTTAGTTGATGTAGGTCCTTGACCAGGTCTTGTTTTTTCGTCAACTGGCCACTAGTGCCTCCTATTTCCTTGCGGCTTAATGCATCGGCTACAGGATTTGCTTTTCCTGGATGATATAGGATATCAATATCATAGTCTTTCAATAGTTAAAGCCACCTCCGCTGCCTCAGATTTAAATCCTTCTTCTTAAAGATATATTGCAAACTCTTGTGTTCAGTATAGATGTCAACATGAACCCCATACAAATAGTGGCGCCATATCTTTAAAGCAAATACCACAACTGCTAACTTAAGATCATGTGTGGGATAAGTTCTCTCATGGGGTCGCACCTGTCGTGAGGCATACCCTATTACACCATGCTGCATCAATACACACCCTAGGGCAACTTCGGAAGCATCACAATATACTGCATACCCTTCTGTGCCTTCCGAAAGTATCAATACCGGTGTAGAAGTCAATTTATCTTTCAGCTCTTGGAAAATTTTCTCACATGCATCATTCCACTGAAACTTGATTGCCTTGTGTGTAAGCTTTGTTAAAGGTACTGCAATGGAAGAAAACCCTTCAACAAATCTTCTGTAATAACCTACTAACCCAAGGAAGCTACAAATTTCCGTAGGCGTCATAGGTCTTGGCCAATTCTTCACCGCTTCTATATTTTGCGTATCAACCCTTATCCCTTCATCTAACACAATGTGACCTAAGAATGCTACGAATTTTAACCAAAATTCACATTTACAGAACTTTGCATACAACTTACGCTCACGAAGAATCTATAACACCTGCCGTAAGTGATTAGCATGGTCCTCTTGTGATCTTGAATAAATCAGGATGTCATCTATAAACACCATCAAGAACACATCTAGAAATGACTTAAACACCCAATTCATCAAATCCATGAAAACAGCTAGTGCATTTGTTAGTCCAAACGACATAACTAAAAATTCATAATGGACATACCATGTTCGGAAAGCTGTCTTGGGTATATCTTTTTATCTTAACCTAACTTGATGGTAACCCGATCTCAATTCAATCTTTGAAAAAAATTTGGCACCCTATAACTGATCAAACAAGTCGTCAATTCTGGGGAGGGGATATTTATTCTTGATCGTTATCTTATTCAATTACCGATAGTCAATACACATTCTCAATGTGCCATATTTATTTTGTACAAATAATATTAGTGTACCCCACAGGGACATACTAGGCCTTATAAATCCCTTGTCCAGCAAATCTTTTAATTACTCCTTTAATTCTCGCAATTCTGCTGAAGCCATTCTATACGGAGAAATGAAGATAGGCTGAGTGTCTGGAATCACATCAATACCAAACTCTACTTCCTATTCTGGAGGTAAACCTGGAAGATCCTCAGGAAATACATCAAGGAATTCATTGACCACTGGAATCGACTGAGGAGTTATTGGTTCCACATCAGTATCTTTCACTCTTTCTAAGTGACATATGTACCCTTGGCTATCATTTTCCTTGCTTTAATATAGGAAATAAATTTTCCTCTTGGTGCCCCTACATTACCCTTCCATTCAAGAACATTTGTTTGTGGAAAATGAAAATGTACTTTCTTAGTTCGGCAATCTATCGTGGCATAACAACAAGCGAACCAATCCATACCCATTATGACATCAAAATCCACCATTTCTAGTTCAATAAGATCAGGCAACGTATCATGATCACACACAGTTACTACACAATTACGATATACTCTTTTTGCAATAATAGATTCACCAACTGGTGTAGATACTTCAATTGACTTAATTAATAATTTCGGTGTTCTTTCAAATTTCACAACAATCAATGGAGTAACATATGACAATGTAGAACTCGGGTCAATCAATGCATATACATTATGCAAAAATATGGATAATGTACCTGTGACTACATTAGTAGAAGCCTCCGAATTCTGCCGGTCCACTAGAGCATAGGTGCAATTCTGGGCTCCACTGGAACTAGCTGCTCCTCTAGAACCTCTACCACACCCTATAGGCTGCACTCCTCTACCTAGGGAAGGAACCGATGATGATGATGAAACAGTTGATCCCGTAGGTCGTGCTATACCACCCGCGCCTCTTTGCGGGCATTCTCTCATTCTGTGCCCCATCGTACCACACCAAAAGCAAACATTTTTCCCCAACTAGCATTCACCCAAATGATACCACAGTGCTGACATGGCTGATGAGAAAATCCTGCTGTCAGTGAACCTTGAATCTCACTACTCTGCCCAAAATGGCTGCCTCTAAACCCTCAGAATTGAGATTGAGTGCCTGCTGTGGAATAAGTGAATGATGGTCTAGGCGGTCTAGGAAACATCCAAGGCTTAGATTCTCCTTGGGACACCATAGACTGTCCCATAGGTCTAGCCCTCTTTGAAGACCCTCTTTCAAGTTCATGCACCCTTCTTCTTTGCCTCTGATCCTTTATCTTCTGTGTAAAAGCCTGTATTCTGGCTATATCCATATCTCTGTTCAAAGCAGCAATGGTGCAGTGCAGTCCCTTACCAAATATAGCTCCAACCTGTCCACATATCGATGGACTCTGTCTTCCATTGTGGCTACCACATTCGGAGCATATCGAGCCAAAGAGTTAAACTGAAGACTGTATTCTCTGAGACTCATATTCCCTTGACGAAGATTTAGAAACTGGTCCGTACGTGCCCCTCGGATCTCATATGGAAGGTAATGATCAAGGAATGCCACTTTGAATTCCTCTCAACTACCTGGAATTGCACCAATACCCCTAGATCATTTTCAATTTTCATACCACAATATAGCTTCTCCTTTCAATCTATAGGCTGCAAGCCCAACTGTTTCTACACCAGTCACGTGCATAACATGTAGAGCCCGTTGGATTTGGTCCACAAAGTCTTGTGGGTCTGCCTTTGGATCTGACCCGGTGAACGTGTGAGGGTCTAATTTCAGAAAATCTTGTATCCGCTGACTAGCTACTCTAGCCGCGCGCTATCCTCACTTGTCATTGGACCAACTTGTCCCTGAGTTTGTGCAGCAACTATCTGAGTCAACATATACACTGCATTTCTTAAATCCTATTCAGTGGCATTCATAGGCGGTTCTATGGGTACTTCTCTACCTCTTGGCTCTTCCAGAAATGGAAGAGTAGAAGAAGCCCGCGATGCAAACTCCTGTTCAGTGCCACCTTGACTAGCTTGGTCAGGTGGTGATTTACTCGTTCCTTCTCCGGGAAGCATATCTACCAGCTTACCTTTGCCTTTACCTCATCTTGTCATCCACATTTTACTATAACAAAGAAAACCAATTACAATGGTCAGATATGATCCCACCTACAACATTGGCACTATTGCACGATCTAGAAATGAAGAAAAGAAACAATTCCTAAATGTCCCATAGCCTTCTACTTAAAAATGTGGTGCACAACACATCCATAAGCAAGACGCTACTCAGACACGGCTTTATAGACACCCTTAGGACGACCTGCTTTGATACCACTTTTGTTACGCCTCGAGTTCCAATGGGGCGGACTGGCACCCAAAGCCGGTAAGGCCCGAGAGAATCAATCTTCATTCATGTACATTCATATGCATGTCACTCAAGGAACATCACTATCACGATAAATACAAGATGTTAATGGCAGAAGTCATGGAAAATATGTGATATATACATATATGAAACTTGGTCGTTAGGGCCACCATTTCAAAAGCATACATCCCTTACATTCCTTGATTTGTCCCATAACATCTACAAAGCCTCTACAGATACATAAACATAACCAACCTACAGTCGGGACACGTCCCCACTTTATACAACAGTTATGCAATACCAAAAAAAAATGTACATAGCGACTCGAAAAGCCCCGAACCAACTGGAGCTCACCAATGATCCACAAATGACCTGCAACCTACTGTGGAGGTCTACTAGTACCTGTGCCTATAGCAAGTAGGGTAAGTCCCCCAAGGGACGTCTGTACAAAGAATGTACTGAGTCTGTAAGTCAATAAGAAGCAGCATGAGACATAAGTACTTCAATGGAATCAAAAACAAATGAGTAGTCAATATGGATAAACCACCATGCTATGTGTTTGGAACCACGTACATTACATTCATTACTTTCTTTGCCTTTACGTTCATTCATCATTATCGTTCATTACTTAACTTCATCCTTCTTTGCATTAAGAAAATTATAAAGCATATAATAAACAAATGACCAACTGATTAGTGGTAAAGAAGGATAACCCATGCTAGGTATTTTAACCCTTGGGATGAGATTAACCCATGCTAGGCTTTTCTGTCTCCCCTGGGATGTTACTGTGATGTTGGGATTGACCCGTGCTAGGTATTTTAACCCCTGGGATACCACCCATGATATTAGGATAGACCCAATCTAGGTGTTTATTCCACCCCTGGGATGCCACTCAAGAATATACAAACAATTATACATTACTTCATTCTTTTATTATAAGAGTGATACATTGGTGATTGTACATTATTGGAACTTTGAAATGTTAGTCAATGAACATGATACATGTGAATCACACTTGGTCCTACGATTAATACTATATGACAACCTGAAATGAGATACCTTTGGCCATTTTGAAATTGAACAAGTACAATGTCAATGCGAACAATATGTGCTGCAGAAGGATACGGAAAGAGTAACCTTACATACCTTATATTCCCAATATGAATAAATAGTCCCATATGTGAAGACAATAATCCAGCTCCTTCCTTACATTTTATTCTACAACACAAGTACATAACGGAGCTCACATTAGAATCTAACTATCTTACTAGTGCATAAGATGACAATGAGCTATATGACTGCCATATATCGTCATTTCACCCTTTACAATACAATTCACGCATTACCATACCAAAAACACCACCACATTCCACACATTTACCAAGACATCATAAACCAATAGCATTTCACACCAAGTTTATAATTTACACTTCCCCTTTAACACCATGTCACAATTACTCCATCAAGTCATCTCAATACCTTTCACAATAACACATTAACAACAATACATAATTGATATAATCCAACATGCCTCTGAATGACTCCTTAAAGCCATTCAAACGGTACCATAAGTTGATAATTGCATCCAAAAAGGGAATAGGGGCCTTGGGGGATCAAAGTGAGACAAAAACATACAAAACAGAATTCTGGAATGGGATGTGGGGCCACCTACGCCCACAGGTTGATGATATACGGTGACAGGTACCCCTCTAGACTTGTCCAGATCCACCTGCATTGGCATCTGCGCCCGCAGGTGCTCCATACGCGAGGGCGGATGCTCGGTTCGGCCAAAATGGGTCTCTTTTGGGTCCTTTTTTGTAATAAATGGTCCAAGGCCATAAGTAAGCTTATTTTTTCATATTTTAGGTCACTTGTATGCCAACAAACAACCAGGGTTTCACAACACACATGAACATCACCAAAACTACATTTTTCTTTCAATACGTCACCAATTTCATGCATAATTTTGCAACAATAATTCCAAATGTTATACACAAAGAGAAACAAAGTTAAAAACATAACCACATCTTACATTTTGATATTTAATCCATAAAATTCACTTCCTTCAAGACCACAAGTCCACTTTCAAGTTTATAAGGCAAAACCCTTTACCGATTAAGCACACATAGACTATTTCACACCTAGTGAACTGTCCAACACTTTGCCCACATAACCAACATGATTTATACACCATATTAAGAATATAATATACTTCACCATGAGATTAAAAACTTACCAAATCTTGCAAGATGATGATCTTTTCCAAGGGATGGTTGCCTTAGGGTTTTGAGAGTAGAGAGAAAATATCTTGAGAAAAGTCTAGATTTGGCATGTGTGTTATAATGAATAAAAATCTGATTTTGTGCCTTATATATTTCCTCAATGGTCATCCTTATCCACACTATGGTCAATCAATGTTATCTTTACTTGATCAAAGGTGGAATGAGTCATTTCCCCACTTGGGCCATGTCTTTTTAATTAATATTTGGGCCTCATTTAAGACCATGAACACAAGACCAATTGAGACTACTAAACTTAATGTGTAACACACCAACCTTATCATGTTTAAATGATTCCATAAACGTTATGGTAATTAAATAGGTTCGGAAATGTACGGGGTATTATATTATAAGGCCTCGGATGACATTTCTAACCATCTCAACGGATCTGAAATGTCAACTTTAGTCTAGATAGACCCTTGGTTTGGGTCTGGAGGCTCCCGGACTTATTTTGGGCTAAAGGCCGGTTGTTGGCTTAGCTATGTCAGCCCTTGGGCCATGGGCCCCAGTTCTTGTCGAAACAACCTCTGATGGAAATTCCAACAACACTATTGAGTTTGGAGTGTCAAAATTAGTCAAGTAAAGTAGTTTGTTTGTGTGCACGAGATCTCATATTAATCCCTGGCACATAGTCGGAAAGGCTTGGACTTAGCCATTTTTGGGCTATGGTCATGCGCTTAAGCGGCCATGGGCGCGCCTTAGCGCTATGTGATTAAGTAGAACTAGGCACTATAAAGAGGCCATGGACAAACGCTTAAGCGTCCAAGGGTTAGATTTAGCTCATGGGCTCTTAAGCAACCCAAGGTACGCTAAAGCGACCACTCGATGGGGCGATGGGCAGCGCTTAAGCGACCACTTATGGCGCTTTAGCGTTGGGCGCTTTAGCTCTACCTGCAGGCCATATATATATGCCTTTCACCCTCAAATCATTTCCAAGTGCTGCTTCTTTCCATTTTTTCCATTGTTAAGCACACCAAGCTCATATTTGAGCTCTTGGAGTGGGAATTGAGATTGGTCTTGTTGAATTTGTATCCGTAGGCGCATTCTCGTCATTTCTACGGTATGTTTTCTTGGTTTTACGATTGTTTTTATTTACATTGGTGGTGATGCTACTGATGTTGGTGTTTCAGTCTCATTTTAGGCTCAAATTTGGTTATGGTAGTAGTGACTATTGGCCACGAGGTAATTTGAAACATTGTGATAGTTTTGGTTTCACAATTCCACAAGCGTGCCCCACGTCAATTGTTCGATCATTTTCTGAACTAATGTAATATGGGTATCGATAGTCATGTTTTGACTTCTTATTTACTATTGTGATAGCATTGCAGCGATTGGAGGCCTTTCGAAAGGAGAAAGCTCTTATGTAGCTGATTCATCGATATGCTTTCGACGGTGTCCAGGTAGGCTTCGGTCTACTATGTTCTATTAGACTTATTTGATATTGATTATGTGCTAAGCGGGGGTGTGACCTAGGCTGCTTGACATAACTTTTGGCCTATACTTTACGGCCTTCATTGCAGCATGATTATTATATGAACCTTAGCCTAGACTACCCGCCCTAGCTTTGGTATATTGGTAGACCTGAGTTGTTGTGTATTATACGTGACCTTATATTAGTCTTGGAGATCTCTATTATGGGAGCTAGGGCAGTATCTGCCCGTTTCACTAGTATTTACCTAATTATGCTTTACTGGTAGTGTGATGCGTATCCTTGATTCCACACCCTGATAGTGTATACCTGGTTGTATGATATGCATCTGATTGGTCTCATGTCTGTGTTCCTGCTTATGGATATACTCAATGATTATGTCATATATTTTTCTATTGGGCCCGAGGCCTTGGTTACGAGACCCTAGATACTATGTTAATTCCCTTACACCTTGTTAGGGAGTTGTGATTCGATCTATGGATATGTGGGTGCTTACCTTAACTTGTGTAGATACTGGTGATGGCATGCATTCGTTATTCATAGTTCGTGCATGTAGTAGCCGGTTAGTGACCCTACTATTGGAGGCTAGGTTTGAATTCCCATTTATTAATAGATAGCCACCTTAGGGCTTAACTTGGTCCCTTATTAGCACCTTGGGTCAGGAGTGAGGCACCTTAGCCTCAGTTTGGGCAGGCTTTATCACTAGAATGAGTTGTAGGGCCCGGTAGGAGGTCCCACTTCTCTTTTTATAGGTAGATAGCCTTACAGGGTTGTCTCTCGAATCTAGATGACATATGTATATTGGTAGGTGTTACCTCATACCTGAGCATGTCTAGGCTGGTTAGAATGCCTAGTTAGCATCATTACACTCAGAGAGAGTTGTAGCTTGACCTAATAGATCGAGGTTGTAGTCTTATATACCTGGGTGTATATATATATATATATATATACGGGTGGTTGTGGGTTTAGGACCCCTGGTTTACAACTAGTTATGTTTCACCTAGGAGATCCGGTGGGATCTAGCATTGACTTATACTAAGATTGACCTCCAATAGGAATGTTGGTTATGGTTACATTGACTATGAGTTCCGATTTGAGTCCGGCAGTAGGTTACAGTTATGAATTATCAGGCCTTTCGTTACTACCCTGTAAGCTCGATTTGAATTCGGTGACTGATACTAACATTGTCAGCCCTCTAATTATCACCCTAGGGTTCGGCTCGAGTCCAGCGATTATTATTATACGGTTATGGAGCATTTAGTCTCTGAACTACCAATATGACATATGGATCTGTACTATGATTATGAAAGTCCTAGTTCGGGACCAGGCAGTGTATGCGGACTTCTCAAGTCCCCTGCGGGCCCCTCTATTCGATAGCTATAGTGCCAAAGAGGTTGGTCACCATGGGTCTCGCCTTTGCGAGCTAGATGAGATAGAGGGTGGTGGTGGTGGTGGTGTAAACTTGGTTTTCTTTGACTTGGTATTGGTTTCACTCGGCATCAGCACTCAGTTTTGGTTACAATTTTGTTCCATGAATGCATCGCCTATCACCAGTATGGTTCTCACTTGTGTGTCCCACCATAGTTTATGGAGGCCCGATTGGGTGATTTCGTGTGCTTCAGTGTCCCTCCAGATTATGGGGTCCAGGTCGAGTTTCATTTGTAGTGTGTGCCTTTCTGTCTTGTCGGAGGAGGGACTATAGACATTTAGGTAATGATGTATCCGGACTAGCTGGTTAGATTCCGATTACTTGACTATGGCTTTTTGGTGATTATAGCTCCAATGGAACCGACACTTGTCACTTATAGTTGGACACCTGGGGACTCGAGTATCCCCGATTCTGTACTTACGTTTAGGGTGACCTTTAGATATACTTAGCCTTATAGGAAGACATACATACCCTATTTAGGGACCCTTCTTATGTTAGGATTAGCTCCCCTTGTTGGTCACGATTCTTGATATACTGGCACGCTGCCTTTAGCTAGCCCGGCCCTGCATAGTTATATTTACACTATACGACCAGCTGTCCCCATGGTAGTATGTATGTATATATATATATATATATATATATATATATCCATATTCTTACATTTCTTCCTTCCTACTACCACTACATATCATTTGTATACCCTTCTGTCATATATACGTTGTTTATCCCATGTCTTCTTCTTCATTACAACACGACACAGGGACTAGCATTTTGTTTGTATAGCCTAGTCTCAAGATACTTGAAGGGTGATAATATATGTTAGCTACCCTTAGATAGGCTTACAATCCTAGCATTGTGATATCTTCTGTTATAGATAATTACCTATACTGCTTACACTTGTTTTACATGTGATTCATATTTGCATTGTCTTTGGAGCTCAGTCGGCCGATTCCTACTGAGTACCTTGATTTGGTACTCATACTACACTTCTGCACCCTGCAGTTCTTAGTGCGAGTTCCGTCCAATAGCCCAAAACAAGTCTGGAAGCCTCGAGACCTAAACTAGGCTCCCCTAGCCTAAGATTGATATTTCAGAGCTAATGAAACTGCCAAAATCGGCATCTGAGGCTGTTTACCTGAAGTTTTGGCTCGAGACCCATTTCTCAACTTCAAAAGCTCCAAACGAACTGCCTGGCAACTAAACTGTTAGTCCCAGCAAGTCATAAATGACTTGGGGCAGCTATAAGAATGCTTTAAAAGCAAAAAACACATGAAAATATAGAAAATGACCTGGAGGTTCATTACAGGTATTTTCTTAGTACTCGTGTTATGTTTAGTAGCTCCTATACTGAATGATACCAGGTCTTGGGGTATATCTTGTATAGTTTGATTCTTCACTCTATTTATCGATACAGTTTTGGGGCTTATTTTTGGTGTTCAAATTTATAATTGGAGAATAAATTTTATGATTGGTTCTCTCATTCTATTGACTTGTTACTTGTTTTTTCGTTGTTTTTTCGAGCTATGGGGTTTGGCTTACCTACTGGTGGGTTTTGTAGGTTCCATCATGGCCTAAGATTTCAGGTCTTGACAAACAGTAATCAAACTAGTTCATGCTTTATTTTTTAAACAACAGTTTATATTATGAGCAACTAGTATATAATTTGGGAGAACTATTTAGCACCAAGTGGACAGTTCCAGACAACCCGAGTTCTAGATAACCCAATTTACAAAACTAGGTTGCCACTGTAGGATATGGGTACTTGCCTACTGAGAGTAACACCTTTAGCATAAATGGGCTCAGTTAGTAGATCCAAACCAAAGCGGTTCTATACCATTGGTCGGGTATACAACACCCTCCCAACTGGGGTTGTACATTGGACTCCATAGTGCTCACATGATTTATGTCTGTTAAGAACCTCCCACAGGAATGGTTTTAACATGATTTTTGTACATGACCCATAATTTTAGTGCAATTAAGTTATTTCATGATCTGTAACTATGCTTTACATTACAGTTTATGATTTTGATTTTTTGTCATTGTACTACAGTTTAGTTATATTATTCAATTTTACCTGTTACATCTAAATCAATCTAAAGCATATTTTTAGTATGTTTACATTATTAAATAACTCACATGCTCATTACATCTAATAGTTCTGACCACATACTTTACTTTTCTCTATATCCTATTATGATATAGGTTTTGGTGTTTATCCTCAACCACTTGACTAGTTTACTTCCACCTTCTACATTCAGCATTCATTTGGTGAGTCCTTATGTTTTGAGTGCTTCTTGCAGTTTAGTTATATCTTGATAGACGTTATTCTAGTTTCAATTTTTATCTGTTATTTAGAGTTAGCTTGGGTCTTGTCCTAGTAAGATCTCAGTTTAGTAGAGGCATTCAAACAGATCTATACATTTCAGCTTGTTGGGTTTTCAAATTTATAATTTTAGATATTCAGTTTGGTTTTCAGTCTTTGCCCATTAAATTGTGTTTAGCTTCCGCTATGATTTTTAGATATGATTTTAGTAACAAGCTAGTACCAGGTGTATACATGGGTTATGACAAGAAGATACTAAATTATTACAAGTCTACCCTTAATGAAGTAAGGGCCTTGTTTGTATGTCATCTTTTGGCGAAATTCAAGAATTCATCAAGTAGCATGCTCATCATTCTCCTTTCTAATGTGTGCTCCATCACAAGCTATAATGAACATATGGAATCCCTAGGATGACTCCATAATGCACTCAAGTGCATCTTTCTTTATGAATAAGCCTTTCAACACTTAAAACTAACGTGCTTCGATCTATATGAAAGGCCTTGAGACACCATGGGTTGCATCACTTTCTATCCTTTAACATTCGATGATGGAAGTCCTTATTAGTAGTGTATGATGTAATGATCTACCTAGTCATTATTCATATTTTCACACATATTTCCTATTTGGACTTTCCCCGTAGCTTTTGTAGGGTATTCGTGGTCTTCGAGGATGGATGGTTTGGTTCTCAAGGAGTTTAGTTGACTGCTTGGTTAGTTTTTCCATTTTGGAGCTTTTAAGTTGGCAAGGGTTGAATTTGGTTAACATTCTTAGAAAATGAGCTCAGATGGAAATTCCATCATTTTTGGAAGGTGGTTTTTGGGTTAAGTAGAAGTAGATCCTAATTAATAAGCCGGAAAGACGCATTTTAAGGTCAAATGATACTCTAACCGAGATAACGAAGATAAATAGGTGTAAAAAAGTATCTAAGTCAACCCCAAGCCCAGGTAATAGCCTAAGGAAGTAGACATGTGATCATTAAGGACAAAAGGGGCATTATTTTAAGCATTCTATCCTAAAAGGATGGTGGGACCCACTACCAAACCTCGAAACCCCGCCTAAGGTAAGTACCTACCCGATCCTAAGCTAAGTTTTTTCAATCCCATACTTAAACACTAAAATAACTAAGTCTGGTCCTAAAGGATAATCATAAACTAAATTAAGGGAAAATTGGCCCTAATTTTACTGAATATGGGCCCTTATTGGCTAAATAAGGAAATAAATACTAAAACAATAACCGAGCCATAAAATGCCACCCAAAACTAGCACAATATCATACAAATTTCATAATAAAGCAAAGTCTAGGAGAAAGGTAAGCCTAGCCTACCTGGACGCCACTGAAAGTACACATAAATATCTATAGCACAGATTTTCCCTTCTAATAAGCCTCCGATCGCTGACTCGCTATCAAAATCTACATGTCAAGGCGAGAAAATTGATACCCATAATGTGAAATTTCACTTCTGGTCAGAAAATGAGCTAAAAATCCCCTGTGGGGCATGCTTGCGGAATCACAAAATTAAAACCATCACAACATCCCTCTCAGCTCAAAGATCATTTGCACCAAAATTGGGCGTAATTCGAGCTCCAAAACATCCCCAAGCAGGCCCAACATGATTCCACAAAATTAAGAACCAAAATCAATAATTTTAATTGAAATCAAGCCGAGAACTTAAGGGATAAATACGATAAAATGTTCACAATCACATTTCCAAGCTAATCCCATCTCCAATTATCGATGTTCTTCGACTCTCTGAGCTCTCACACTCTCTAATGGTGTCTTTAACACTTAAAATTTGAGCTAAAAACTAAGGGAAATTTTTATATTTTACCAGGGGTTCTTCATAATTACGGTACCCTCATCGGGAATGTGGAAGCTAACTAGGACAGGCGCCTTCGCGAACGCGATCGATCCATCGCGATCGCAATGGAGAAGGATAGATCGGCCAAGCCGGCCTCCTCTTTGTAAATGTGAAGGCTAGCCTGAAAATGTGGAGGTAAAGAATCCGTGACACTTGTAATCACGGCCAAGTCCACGCGAATGCGAAGGCCAATTTTGGCCTGCACCAGGTGCATCAGCATTAGCAACTTTGCTAAGTTGCAAATTCTTCAAATGGGCTCTCGAGATTTGTTTGGAATCCCGTGAATTCAAGAAAACTATGGTAACCTAATAAATTTGACATTCTAGACTCAATGAAACCATCAAAATTTCCATTTGATGTCGTTTCGACAAAAAAGTGGGTCACACACCCAAGGGTCCATTTATACAAAAATCCACCCTATAGCCCAAAATGAGTCTGGAAGCCTCAAAACCCGGACCAAGGGTACCCCTAGCATAAGATTGTCATTTTGGAGCTAATGAAACTATCAAAATTGGCATCTGAGGCCGTATACCTGAATATTTGGCCCAAGACTAATTTCTCAACTTTAAAAGCTCCAAAACAGGAAAATGGCTCTTAAAACCAAACGAACCGCCCTATAACCAAACTGTCAATCCCAACAAGTCGTAAATTACTTGGGGAAGCTATAAGAATGCTTTAAATGTAGAAAACACATAAAAATATAGAAAATGACCTAGAGGGTCATTACAAATATTTGTTTAGTACTCGTTATGTTTACTAGCTCCTATACTAATTGATACCAGCTCTTGGGTGTAACACCCCGTATGTTTCTGAACCTAGTTGATTACCTTAAAATTTATGGAATCATTTATACATGAGAGTGTGGAGGTATTATACATTAAATTTGATGGGCTGAATTTAATCTAGTGATTTGGGCTCAAATGAGGCCCAAAATAATTATATAAAAGACATGGCCCAAATGGAAAATGACCCATTCTTGGCATTAACCAAGTAAACATAGCATTTATTACCAAAGTATGGCTAAGGATGAGACCAAAAGGGACTATAAAAGGGCACAAAAATCAGATTTTTATTCATATCAAGACACTTGCCATTTCTAGATTTATCCAAGATATTTCTTTTATTTTCCAAACCCTAAGCCATCACTCCCTTGGACAAGATCATCATCTTGAAAGCTTTGATAAGTGTTACTCTCATGGTTTAATATATTATATGATTAATATGGTGCATAAATCATGTTGGTTATATTGGAAAAGTGTTGGACAATTCACTATGTGTAAAACTGTCTACTTTTGCAATCGGAAAAGGGTTTTGTCTTATAAACTTGAAAATGGACTTGTGGTCTTGAAAGAAGTGAAATTGATGGATTAAATATCAACATGTAAGATGTGGTTATATTATTAACTTTATTTCTTCATGTGTATAACTTGTGGGATTGTTGGTATGAAATTGGTCATGGACTTGGTGACGTATTGAAAGAAAAATGTGGTTTTGGTGGTGTTCATGTGTGTTGTGAAACATTGGTTGTTAGTTGGCATCAAAGTCACCTAAAATATTAAAGGAAAAGCTTAATTATTCCCATGGACCATTTATTACAAAAAAGGACCCAAAAGAGACCCTTTCTGGCTGAAACGGGCATCCGCCCTTGCGTCTGGAGCACCTGCGGGCGCGGATGCCAATGCAGGTGGATCTATAAAAGGACATAGGGGCACCTGCATCCAATTTTCATCCACCTACAGGCGCAGGTGGATCCACAGCGCAGTCCAGAATTCCGTTTTGTATGTTTTTGTCTCTCTTTGATCCCCGAAGGCCCCTATACCCTTTTTTGATGTAGTTATCAACTTATGATACCTATTGAATGACTTTAAGGGGTCGTTCGAGGCATGATGGATTATATAAATTATGTATTGTTGTTAATATGTTGTTACGGAAGGTATTGAGGTGACGCGATGGAATAATTATGACATAGTGTTAATGAAGAAGGGTAAAGGGTAAACTTAGTGTGGAATGCTATTTGTTTATGGTGTCTTGGTCAATGTGTGGAATGCTATGGTGGTGTTAGTATGGTAATGTAGTGCATTGTATTTTAAAGGGTGAAATGATGTTATATGGCAGTCATGTAGCTTATTGTTGTCTTGTGCACTTGTAAGGTAAATAGTTGTTAACGTGAGCTCCTTTATGAACTTGTGTTATAGAATAACACGTAAGGAAAGAGTTGGATTATTGTATTCACGTATAGGACTGTGTATTCATATTGGGAATATAAGGTATGTAAGGTTACTCTTTCCGTATACTTCTACAACACATAGTGTTCACATTGTCATTTTACTTGTTCCATTTCGAAATGTCCTAAGGTGTCCCATTTCCGGTTATTAATTATTCTTAATCACATGTTCCTTACTCATTGACCAATTGTGATTCACATGTCTCATGTTCATTGACTAATATTCCAATAATTTACAATCACCAATGTATCACTCTTATAATGGAAGGAAGAAGTACTTTATAATAACATCCCAAGGGCGACATAAAAGCCTAGCATGGGTTAATCTAACATCCCAGGGGCGACATAAAAGCCTAGCATGGGTTAATATAACATCCCAGAGGCGACATAAAATCCTAGCATGGGTTAATCTCATCCCAGGGGTTAAAATACCTAGCATGGGTTAATCTCATCCCAGGGGCGACAGAAAAGCCTAGCATGGGTAGAACGATAAAAATGAATAAATGTAAAGGCAAAAGAAGTAAAGGACATAATGTACATGGTTCCACATATGTAGACCGGTGGTTTATCTGCACTTACTATTCTCTTATATTTGATTTCACGGGAGTACTTATGTATATCATGCAGTTTCATATGAGCCTTACATACTCAGTACATTCTTTGTACTGACATCCCTTAGGGGACTTACCTTGCTTGCTGTAGGCGCAGGTACTAGTAGACCTCCACAGTAGGTTGCGGATCATTTACCGATATTTGGTGAGCTCCAGTTGGTTCAGGGCTTTCCAAGTCACATATGTACATTTGTTTTGGTAGTGTAACGTTGTATAAAGTGGGGACTTGTCCCGACTTTAGAATGGTTATGTATATGCATCTATTAGAGGCTTTGTAGACGTATTTGGGAATATGAATGTAAGGGATATATGTCTATTTTGACTTGATGGCCCTAACGGCCAAGTTTCTTATATGTATATATCACATGTTTCCATGACTTTTGCTATTAGCATCTTGTGTCTATATGTGATGGTGATGTTCCTTGAATGACATACATATGAATGGACATGAGAAAAGATTGGTTCTCTTGGGCCTTATCGGCTTCGGGTGCCAGTCCGCCCCGTTAGAATTCAGGGCGTGACAAAAGTGGTATCAGAGCAGGTTGTCCTAAGGGTGTCTATAAAGCCGTGTCTGAGTAGAGTCTTGCTTATGGATTTGTTGTGCACCACATTTATAAGTAGGAGGCTATGAGACATTTAGGAGTTGTTTCTTTTCTTCATTTCTAGATTGTGCAATAGAGCCAATGTTGTAGGTTGAATTATATCATACCAAGGTAATTTTTTTCTTTGGTATAGTAAAATGCCGATGACAAGACGAGGTAGGGGTAAAGGGAAGTAGGTAGATATGCCTTCCGGGGAAGGCACGAGTAAATCACCACCTGACCAAGCTAGTCAAGGTGGGGCTAACACTGAAATTGCATCGCGGTCTTCTTCTACTTTTCCAGCTCCGAAAGAGCCAAGAGGTAGAGAATACCCACAGAACCGCCTATGAATGCCACTGACCAGGATTTAATAAATGCAGTGCATATGTTGACTTAGATAGTTGCAAGTCAAGGACGAGCTGGTCCAACGATGAATGAGGATGATGTGGCTAGGGTAGCGAGTTGCAAAACACAGGATTTTTTGAAACTAGACCCTCACATATTCACTGGGTCAGATCCGAAAGTAGATCCACATGAATTTGTGGACCAAATTCAAAGGGCTCTAGATGTTATGCACGTGACTGGTGTAGAAACAGTTAACTTGTGGCCTACAGATTGTAAGGTAAAGTGATATTGTGGTATGAGGACTGGAAATGATCGAGGAGTATTAATGCACTTCCAGCTGGTTGGGAAGAATTTAAAACGACCTTTCTTGATCACTACCTCCCATATGAGATCAGGGAGGCACGTGCAGACAAGTTTCTAAATCTGTGCCAAGGGAATATGAGTGTCAGAGAATATAGTCTGCAGTTTAATTCTTTGGCTCGATATGCTTCGAATGTAGTGGCTACAATGACAGGCAGAGTACATCGATATGTGGATAGATTAGAGCCATATTTGGTAAGGGACTGAACTATTGCTGCTTTGAATCGAGATATGGATATAGCCAGAATTCAGGCTTTTGCATAGAAGATGGAAGATCAAAGGCAAAGAAGAAGGGTGCACGAATTTGAAAGAGGGTCGTCGAAGAGGGCTAGACCTATAGGACAGTCTATGATGTCCCAAGGAGAATCTAGGCCTCGGATGTTTCTTAGACCGCCTAGACCATCATTTTCTTATTCCACAGCAGGCACCCAACCTCAATTTTGAGGGTTTAGGGGCAGCCATATTGGGCAGAGTAGTGGGTTGCAAGGTTCACAGACGGCAAGATTTTCTCGCCCTCCGTGTCAGCACTGCGGAAGGTATCATTTAGGTGAATGCCGGTTGGGGACAAATGTTTGTTTTTGGTGTGGTATGATGGGTCACATTATGAGAGAATGCCCACAAAAAGGCATGGGTGGTGTAGCACGACCGATGGGATCAACTATTGCATCATCATCATTAGTTCCTTCCCTAGGTAGAGGAGTGCAGCCTATGGGGCGTGGTCGAGGCGCTAGAGGAGCAGCCAGTTCCAGTGGAACCCAGAATCGCACCTATGCTCTAGTGGACCGGCAGAATTCTGAGGCTTCTCCTGATGTCGTCACAGGTACATTATCCATATTTTTGTATAATGTATACGCATTGATTGACCTGGGTTCTACATTGTCATATGTTACTCCGTTGATTGCTGTGAAATTTGAAAGAACACCAGAATTATTAATTAAGTCAATTGAAGTATCTACATCCGTTGGTGAATATATTGTTGTAAAAAGAGTATATCTTAATTGTGTGGTAACTGTGTGTGTTCATGATACACTGGCTTATCTTATTGAGCTGGACATGGTGGATTTTGATGTCATTATGGGTATGGATTGGTTGGCTTCTTGTTATGCCACGATGGATTGCCGGGCTAAGAAAGTACATTTTCATTTTCCACAAACGAATGTGATGGAATGGACGGGTAATGTTGGGGTACCGAGAGGTAAATTAATTTCCTACCTTAAAGCAAGAAAAATGCTAGCCAAGGGGTACCTATGCCACTTAGTACGAGTGAAAGATACTGATGTGGAACCACTAACTCGTCAGTCGGTTCTAGTAGTCAATGAATTTCTTGATGTATTTCCTGAGGATCTTCCCGATTTGCCTCCACAACGGGAAGTAGAGTTTGGCATTGATATGATTCCAGGAACTCAGCCTATCTCTATTCCCCCGTATAGAATGGCTCCAGCAGAATTGCGTGAACTGAAGGACTAATTGAAAGACTTACTGTACAAGGGCTTCATCAGGCCTAGTATGTCCCCGTGGGGTGCACCGGTATTATTTGTATGTAAGAAAGATGGCACATTGAGAATGTGCATTGACTATCGGCAATTGAATAAAGTAACGATCAAGAACAAATATCCCCTCCCTAGGATTAACGATTTGTTTGATCAGTTACAGGGTGCTAGATGTTTTTCAAAGATTAACTTGAGGTCGGGTTACCATCAAGTCAGAGTTAAAGAAA
Organism: Capsicum rhomboideum; assembly: GCA_031232105.1. Lineage (NCBI taxonomy): Eukaryota > Viridiplantae > Streptophyta > Magnoliopsida > Solanales > Solanaceae > Capsicum > Capsicum rhomboideum. The sequence continues at coordinate 97,361,072 of CP124711.1, read as the reverse complement.
CAGATATACCCAAGACAGCTTTCCAAACACGGTATGGCCTTTATGAATTTTTAGTTATGTCGTTTGGACTAACAAATGCACCAACTGTTTTCATGGATTTGATGAATAGGGTGTTTAAGCCATTTCTAGACGTGTTCGTGACGGTGTTTATAAATGACATCTTGGTTTATTCACGATAACAAGAGGACCATGCTAATCACTTATGATAGGTGTTACAAATTCTCCGTGAGCATAAGTTGTATGCAAAGTTCTCTAAATGTGAATTTTGGTTAAAATCCATCACATTCTTGGGTCACATTGTGTCAGATGAAGGAATTCAGGTTGATACACAAAAGATTAAAGCGGTGAAAAATTGGCCAAGGCCTACGACGCCCATGGAAATTCGTAGCTTTCTTGGGTTGGCAGGTTATTATCGAAGGTTTGTTGAAGGGTTTTCTTCCATTGCTTCACCTTTAACGAAGATTACACACAAGGCAATCAAGTTTCAGTGGAATGATGCATGTGAGAAAAGTTTCCAAGAGATGAAAGATAAATTAACTTCCACACCCATATTAGTACTTTTGGAAGGCACCAAAGGGTATGCAGTCTATTGTGATGCGTACGGAGTTGGCCCGGGATGTGTATTAATGCAGCACAGGAATGTAATAGCATATGCCTCACGACAGTTGTGGCTACACGAGAGAAACTATCCCACACATAATCTTGAGTTAGCAGCGGTGGTATTTGCTTTAAAGATATGGCGTCATTATTTGTATGGAGTTCATGTTGACATCTACACTGATCACAAAAGTTTACAATATATCTTTAAGCAGAAGGATTTAAATCTGAGGCAGCGGAGGTGGCTTGAACTATTGAAAGACTATGATATCGATATTCGATATCATCCATGGAAAGCGAATGTGGTGGCCGATGCATTAAGACGCAAAGAAGTAGGAAACACTATTGGCCAGTTGACGGAAAAGCAAGATCTAGTCAAAGATCTACATCAACTAGCTAGCTTGGGAGTTCGCCTTCTTGAATCTCCAGATGAAGGGGTTATTGTGCAAAATGCAGCAGAATCTTCATTAGTAGCTGAGGTGAAAGTGAAGCAGTATGTAGATACTATGTTATTGTAGCTGAAAGAAAATGTACAATAGGGTCTGACAAAGGCATATGATCTTACGCAAGAGAGAATACTTCAATACCAAGGTAGATTATGTGTACCAGATGTAGATGAGCTGAGAAGATAAATTATGACAGAGGCCCATCATTCATGGTATTCTATTCATCCGGGATCTACCAAAATGTATCATGATTTGAAAGATATGTATTGGTGGGGAAACATGAAGAAGAACATTACAGAATTCGTAGCTCAATGCCCAAATTGTAAATAAGTCAAAGTAGAGCATTAGAATTTTGGAGGTTATATGCAATGTATCAATCTTCCAGTTTGGAAGTGGGACATGTTTAATATGGATTTCATCACAGGTTTGCCTCGTACACTGCAAAAAGTTGACTCTATATGGGTAATAGTTGACAGGCTTACCAAATCAACGCATTTCCTACCAGTCAAGACCACCTATACAGCTGAAGATTATGCAAGGTTGTATGTTAAAGAGATAGTGCGATTGCATGGGATTCCAATTTCCATTATATCAGATAGAGGAGCATAATTTACCGCACATTTTTGGAGATATTTTCAGAAGAGCTTGGGCACACAAGTGAATTTGAGTACGGATTTCCATCCTCAGACAGATGGACAAGCAGAACGTACTATCCAAATACTTGAAGCTATGGTATGAGCGTGCACGTTAGATTTTAAATTGGGATGATCATTTGCCTCTTATTGAATTTTCTTACAACAATAGCTATCATTCAAGTATTAAAATGTCACCTTATGAAGCTTTATACGAAAGAAAATGTAGATCACCAATTGGATGGTTTGAAGCGGGTGAAACTGCTTTACTTGGGACAGATCTTGTTTATCAAGCTATGGAGAAAGTTAAAGTGATCCACCAGTGGATACAAATGGCCCAAAGTCGACACAAGTCATATGCGGATGTTAGAAAAAGAGGGATCAAATTCTCCATATGTGATTGGGTATTCTTGAAGGTGTCACCGATGAAAGGGGTAATGCGATTTGGAAAGAAAGGGAAGTTGAGCCCCCTTTATATAGGGCCATATGAAATTATCAGAAGATTTGGGCAAATTGAATATGAATTGAAATTACCCCAAGAACTCTTCTCAGTCGATCCAGTGTTTCATGTTTTGATGTTTTGGAAGGGCATAGGAGATCCATCTCGTATCGCTCCCATTGAAGATGTACAAGTTGCAGAGGATCTCACCTATGAAGAGATACCTATAGCTATTCTATATACACAAGTGAAGAGGTTAAGGAATAAAGACGTAGCTTCCGTAAAGGTACTTTGGAGGAATCAACAAGTAGAAGAGGTCACATAGGAAGCTGAAGAAATGATGAAGTCCAAGTACCCTCATTTGTTTTAAATGGAAGAAAAAGTTCAAGATACGGGACTGGAGCAATAACAAGTAAGTATTTTAAGCATTAAGTATATATATATGATAACATGGAAAATGATCCTAGACTTGAATTTATTAAACTGGATAATGTCACTAACATTCGAGGACAAATGTTTCTAAGGGGGGAAGAATGTAACACCCCGTATGTTTCCAAACCTAGTTGATTACCGTAAAATTTATGCAATCATTTATAAATGAGAGTGTGGGGGTATTATACATTAAATTTGATGGGCTGAATTTAATCTAGTGATTTGGGCTCAAATGAGGCCCAAAAAAATGATATAAAAGACATGGCCCAAATGGAAAATGACCCATTCTTCGCATTGAAAAAGTAAACATAGCATTTATGAAAAAAGTGTGGCTAAGGATGAGACCAAAATGTACTATAAAAGGGCGCAAAAATCAGATTTTTATTCATATCAATACACTTGCCATTTCTAGAATTATCCACGATATCTCTTTTATTTTCCAAACCCTAAGCCATCACTCCCTTGGACAAGATCATCATCTTGAAAGATTTGGTAAGTGTTTACTCTCATGGTTTAATATATTATATGCTTAATATGGTGCATAAATCATGTTGGTTATGTTGGCAAAGTGTTTGATAGTTCACTATGTGTAAAACTGTCTACTTTTGCAATCGGAAAAGGGTTTTGTCTTATAAACTTGAAAATGGACTTGTGGTCTTGAAGGAAGTGAACTTGATGGATTAAATATCAACATGTAATATGTGTTTATATTCTTAACTTGCTTTCTTCATGTGTATAACTTGTGGGATTGTTGGTATGAAATTGGTCATGGACTTGGTGACGTATTGAAAGAAAAATGTGGTTTTGGTGGTGTTCATGTGTGTTGTGAAACCTTGGTTTTTTTTGGTATCCAAGTGACCTAAAATATTAAAGTAAAAGCTTAATTATGTCCATGGACCATTTATTACAAAAAAGGACCCAAAAGAGACCTTTTTTGGCCAAAACGGGCATCCGCCCTCGCGTCTGGAGCACCTGCGGGTGCGGATGCCAACGCTGGTGGCTCTAGACAAGGCCAGAGGGGCACTTGCGGCCACATGTCATCAAATTTCAGGAACAGGTGGCTCCACAACCCAGTCCAGAATTCCGTTTGTATGTTTTTGTCTCTCTTTGATCCCCGAAGGCCCCTATACCCTTTTTGGATGTAATTATCAACTTATGATAGCTATTGAATGACTTTAAGGGGTCGTTTGGAGGCAAGATGGATTATATCAATTATGGATTGTTGTTAATATGTTGTTACATAAGGTATTGAGGTGACGTGATTGAATAAGTGTGACGTAGTGTTAATGAGGAAGGGTAAAGGGTAAACTTAGTGTGAAATGCTATTGGTTGATGATGTTTTGGTAAATGTGTGGAATGTTATGGTGGTGTTAGTAGGGTAATGTAGTGCATTGTATTGTAAAGGGTGAAATGATGCTATATGACAGTCATGTAGCTCATTGTCGTCTTGTTCACTTGTAAGGTAAATAGTTGTTAACGTGAGCTCCTTTATGAACTTGTGTTGTAGAGTAAGATGTAAGGAAGGAGCTGGATTATTGTATTCATGTATAGGACTGTGTATTCATATTGGGAATATAAGGTATGTAAGGTTACTCTTTCCGTATCCTTCTGCAGCACATAGTGTTCACATTGTCATTGTACTTGTTCCATTCCGAAATGTCCTAAGGTATCCCATTTCTGGTTATTAATTTGTCATGCCCTGAAATCCCATTCGGTACAGACTGGCACCCGAAGCCGATATGGCCCGAGAGAACTAATCTTTGCTGATGTACATTCGTATGCATAGCCTCATATGAACATCATACTATCTCATGTAACTGATAAGGTATAAAATGATTATGGCGGAAGTCATGGAAAACATGTACAATATATGAAACTTGGTTGTTAGGGCTATCAAGTTGAGTGAACATACATTTCTTGCATCCATATACCCACATACGTCTACAAAAGCCTCTACAAGATGCATATACAAGACCAACTTAAATTCTGGACAAGTACCCGCTTTATACAACATTTATAACATCAAAACAAATGTACAACTGTGACTTGGGAAGTCCCGAACCAACTGGGGCTCACCAAAAATCTGCAATTACTGTCAACCTATTGTGGAGATCTACTAGTGCCTGCACCTGCAGAATTTAAAGTAAGTTCCCCAAGAGGGGTCAGTACGAAGAATGTACTGAGTATGTAGGGTTAAATAAAACTGTATGATATGTAAACATGTCCATAAACTCAAATACAAATGAGTGATCAATATGGATAAGTCACTATACTGAACTTTGGAGACCATGTATATTGCTTCCATTACTTTCTTTGCTTCTATGATTATTCATCTTTGCATGTGACATGTGATACCCGAGCCCCAATTGATTAGTGGGTTTACATAACATAACATTATGTTGGGATCGGCTCGAGCTAGGCTTATGCCTCCAGAGCTGCCACCCTAAGAATCAATATATTGGGATCGGCTCGAGCTAGGTTTTTACCTCTAGAGCTTCCACCCATAAATCAACATATCAGGTTCGTCTCGAGCTAGGTTTATTCCTCCAGAGCTGACCCCTGTCAGGTTCGGTCCGAGCTAGGCTTATGCCTCTAGGACTGCCCCCTGATCCTGGGATCGGCTTGAGCTAGGCTTATGCCCCCAAAGCTGCCACCCATACTTGATCATTAACCACATATTCATTACTTCACTTCTTTACTTTTGAGAGATTGATACCTTTACTTGTGAGAGATTGGTACATTCACTTGTGCGAGATTGATACATTCATTTGACATAGCATTTTTGGAAGCTTTGGAACCATAACCAAAATAGAAGACATGTGAATAAACATTATTGGAAACATAGCCTTATTGGAAACATAATACCATTGGAACCATTGGACAATCATCCATAAACAAGATACATGAGCATAATCACTTTTGGAACTTTGGAAAACAACCTTATTGCGCTTTTGGAACAATATCCATGAATATGAGACATGAGATTCACAATTGATCTATGAGTAGGAAACATATGATAATGACCATTTATAACCGGATATAGGATACCTTAGCACATTTTGGAATAGGACAAGCGTAATGTCAATGTGGATACTATTTACCGCAAAAAGATACAGACAGAGTAACCTTACATACCTTGTATTCTCAATACGAATATACAATCCTAGATGTGTATACAATAGTCCCGCTCCTTATTTATGTGTCACTCTACAACACAAATATATAACGGAATTCACATTAACCACCAACCGCATTACAAATGCATATAATGTCAATGAGTTACATGTTTGCCTTTAAACATGCCATTTCCCCTTGACAAAACCATTGATGAAATTATTATCCCAAAAATCCCACAATATTCTCAACATTGACCAACACATGATAATCAATACATTTCACCACAACACTTCTCCTTTACACTTTCTTATCTACACCACATCACAAATAATCCATCAAATTACCTTAATACACCTCATAGCACATATCGGCCAAAATCCCACAATTTACACTTATAGAAAAATAACAAGTTTAATAATAAACTCACACCATACATGTTCATATTTTATCCATACCATGCTCTTTCATCAAAGTCACAAGTCATAATTCAAGCTTGAATCTCATGGATCACAAATCTTATATAAAAAACACAAAGTACCATGTCCAACACTTCCAAGCATAACCAACATGATTTACATACTCTACCATGCATATAACATATTAATCCATAACAATAATCACTTACCCAAGTTTGAAAAGTGATGATCTTTCTCCAAAAGTGAGCTTTGAGTCCTTAGGGTTTGAGAGCAAATATCTTATCTTTTGGTCTAAAAAAGCATGAGACTTATGAAGAATAAAAATTAGATTTTTTGGTACCTTTTATAATCCTTTATTTCCATCCTTAGCCAATATTAAAGCATTAAATGCTTGATCTAGAAGGTCAAGGCAAGAATGGGTCTTTTGACCCATTTTGGCCCATGCCGCCTTCTCATTTTTGGGCCTTTTATTGAGCCCAATTCACTTAACATAATAAAATAAATAATTTCTCGTGTTTAAGTCATCTTATACATTTTACAACAATATTCCCACTCATTCTATTCATATCCGTAGCCTCAATCCCAAAAACAAGTGATTCTAGCCACGTATGGCTTATTTTGACCATAAGGGCAAAACTGTCATTTTGATGCCAAATTTGTTCTCCAGTAATTTTATCATACCAATATAATATTTCATTCATTCCATGTATATACTTGTGGTTGTAGAAGAAACTTGGCAAAAATCGGCTCGGTACGTCCCCAGGCACCCTTGGGATTTAAGAAAATTTCCAACTTTGAAAATGTGGAAAAACCAGTGTGGCACAACCTTGGGAGCGCCAGATTGCTGCATATGGAATAAATTTTTTAGCCCAGAGCGGCGTGGCACGCCCCCCAGCGCGCCCCTTACTTAGTTTTTCTGAAAATTTTGTTTTTCGACTTTTCTTCGCGGGTTTGGTTAGATACTTCAAGTCCTATTCTTTAACTTACTTCTTACCCTTAATATAATTTGCTTATATGTCCTCTTAGACTCATTTTGAACCCCACAAATTCTCCACGAAAATCACAAAACTCCTTCTATGAAAGTTTAATCACATGTACAAGGCCAAATTTTAATTTTCTCATCACTAACATTACAAATTACATACTCATGGCATCTCGACACCTAAGTAAACATTGTTCAACGTTGTCACGTTGGGTTGGGAAAGTATGGGGTGTTACATTCTCCCCCCCTTAGAAACATTCATCCTCGAATGTTAACGATGTCGCTTCAATTACAACAAATGCATCTCTATATTAACATATCTATACATATACTCATATAAATACTTACTTATTATATTTTTTTTCTTCACTTCCATACTATGAACTCTTCTGTCCATTTGAAACGAATATGGATATTTTTATTTCATCATTTCTTTAGTTTCCCAGGTGACCTCTTCGGCTTGTTGATCTAGAATAGCAATAGGTAGCTCTTCCTAGTGACATCCTCTGTAATTCGTATATTTTCAATGGGAGTAGTATGAAATGGAACTCTTATGCACTTTCGGTAATTTCACATAGCATGTTGTGTTGAGCCAATTTTCTTTCCTTCCAAATCCTATTACCCCTTTCATTAGGGGCGCTTTTAAGAGTACTTAAGCATCTGTGACCACAATCATCTACTATGCCATTATGATATGTTCTTTTAACTCTAATAAAGTCACCGACAGGTGGAGATTTTTCAGTTTACTTAACTAATAACCTCGGTGTCCCATTAAATTCATAGTAATCAATGGAGTGACATACGATGGGGTAAAGCCCGTACCGATCAATACATATGTATCATGTGAAAACATGGATCACCACGACCAATAGGTTGAACGCCTTTGTCTAGGGAAGGAACCGATGCTGATGATGCAACGACTGATCTCGTAGGTCGTGCTACACCACTCGCTCCCCTTTGTGGGCATTCTCTCATTATATGCCCTACTGTGCCACACCAAAAATAAGCATTTGTCCCCACTCGACATGTACCTGCATGAGTACGCCCGCAGTGCTGGCACTGCTAACGAGGAAAACCTATTGCCTGTGATCCGTGAACTCCACTACTCTGCCCAGATGGACCACCTCTAAACCCTCAGAACTGAGAGTGAGCACCTGCTGTAGAATATGAGAACGAGGGTCTAGGCGGTAACATTTGAGATCTAGATTCTCCTGGGGACACCATAAACTGCCCCATTGGTCTAGCCCTTTTTGATGGCCCTTCCTCAGAGTCCTGTGTCCCTCTTCTTTGCCTTTGGTCCTTCATTTTCTGTGCAAATGCCTGGATTCTAGCGATGTCCATGTCTCTGTTCAATGCTGCAATAGTACAGTCCCTCACTAGATATGGCTCTAATCGGTCCACATATCGATGAACCCTGTCAGTCATTGTAGCCACCACATTTGGAGCATATCGAGCCAATGAGTTAAACTGCAAACTGTACTCTCTCACACTCAGATTTCCTTGACGTAAATTTAGAAACTGATCCGCACTGCCTCACGAATCTCGTAGGGAAGGTAATGATCAAGGAAAGCTGTTTTAAATTCTTTCCAATTTGGTGGATTTACACCAATATCACAGGATTTGTTCCAATCCTCGTACCACAATATCGCCTCTCCTTTCAATCTGTATGCAGCAAGTTCAACTGTCTCTACCCCCGTCACATGCATAACTTCCAAAGCCCTCTAAATCTGATCCACGAAGTCCTGTGGATCTATTTCCGGATCTGATCCTGTGAATATGGGAGGGTCTATCTTTAGGAAGTCCTGTGTACGCCGACTAGCTGCTCTAGCCGCGTCATCTTCATTTATCAATGGGCCAGTTCATCTCTGTGTCTGTGCAGCCACTAAATGTGTCAACATATGTACTGCATTCCTTAAATCTTGGTTAGTGGCATTCATCGATGGTTCTGTAGGTACTTCTCTACCTCTTGGCTCTCCCGGAGTTGGCAAAGTAGACGAAGACCGCGATGAAATTTCAGCATTTGCTCTACCTTGACTAGCTTGGTAAGGTGGTAGTCTACTCATTCCTTCTTCAGCAGGCACATCTACCTGCTTCCCTTTACCTTTACCTCTCCTCATGATTAGCATTTTGACTATACTAACGAAAAACAATTACCATGATCAGATACAATTCAACTTATAACACTGGCTCTATTGCACGATCTAGAAGTGAAGAAAAGAAACAACATCCTAAATGTCCCGTAGCCTCCTACATATAAATGTGGTGCACAACACATCAATAAGTAAGACTCTACTCAGACACGGCTTTGTAGACACCCTTAGAACGACCTGCTTTGATACCACTTTTGTCACGCCCCGAAATCCCATTCGGGTCGGACTGGCACCCGAAGCCGATATGGCCCGAGAGAACTAATCTTTGCTCATGTACATTCATATTCATAGCCTCATATGAACATCATACTATCTCATGTAACTGATAACATATAAAATGCTTATGGTGGAAGTCATGGAAAACATGTACAATATGGGAAACTTGGCCGTTAGGGCCGTCAAGTCGAGTGAACATACATCTCTTGCATCCATATACCCACATACGTCTACAAAAGCCTCTACAAGATGCATATACAAGACCAACTTAAATTCGGGACAAGTCCCCGCTTTATACAACATTTACAACATCAAAACAAATGTACAACTGTGAATTGGGAAGTCCCGAACCAACTGGGGCTCACCAAAAATCTGCAATTACTGTCAACCTATTGCGGAGGTCTACTAGTGCCTGCACCTGCAATATTTAAAGTAAGTTCCCCAAGAGGGGTCAGTACGAAGAATGTACTGAGTATGTAAGGTTTAATGAAACTGTATGATATGTAAACATGTCAATAAACTCAAATACAAATGAGTGATCAATATGGATAAGTCACTATACTGAACTTTGGAGACCATGTATATTGCTTCCATTACTTTCTTTGCTTTTATGATTATTCATCTTTGCATGTGACATGTGATACTCGGGCCCCAACTGATCAGTGGGTTTACATAACATAACGTTATGTTGAGATTGGCTCGAGCTAGGCTTATGCCTCCAGAGCTGCCACCCTAAGAATCAATATATTGGGATCGGCTCGAGCTAGGTTTTTACCTCTAGAGCTTCCACCCATAAATCAACATATCAGGTTCGGCTCGAGCTAGGTTTATACCTCCAGAGCTGACCCCTGTCAGGTTCGGTCTGAGCTAGGCTTATGCCTCTAGGACTGCCCTCTGATCCTGGGATCGGCTTGAGCTAGGCTTATACCCCCAAACCTGCCACCCATACTTGATCATTAACCACATATGCATTACTTCACTTCTTTACTTTTGAGAGATTGATACCTTTACTTTTGAGAGATTGGTACATTCACTTGTGCGAGATTGATACATTCATTTGACATAGCATTTTTGGAAGCTTTGGAACCATAAACAAAATAGAAGACATGTGAATAAACATTATTGGAAACATAGACTTATTGGAAACATAACACCATTAGAACCATTGGACAATCATCCATAAACAAGATACATGAGCATAATCACTTTTGGAACTTTGGAAAACAACCTTATTGCGCTTTTGGAAAAATATCCATGAATATGAGACATGAGATTCACAATTGATCTATGAGTAGGAAACATATGATAATGACCATTTATAACCGGATATAGAATGCCTTAGCACATTTCGGGATGGAACAAGCATAATGTCAATGTGAATACTATTTGTCGCAGAAAGATACGGACAGAGCAACCTTACATACCTTGTATTCTCAATACGAATATACAATCCTAGATGTGCATACAATAGTCCCGCTCCTTCTTTATGTGTCACTCTACAACACAAATATATAACGGAATTCACATTAACCACCAACTACCTTACAAATGCATATAACGTCAATGAGTTACATGTTTGCGTTTAAACATGCCATTTCCCCTTGACAAAACCATTGATGAAATTATTATCCCAAAAATCCCACAATATTCTCAACATTGACCAATATATGATAATCAATACATTTCACCACAACACTTCTCCTTTACACTTTCTTATCCACACCATATCACAAATAATCCATCAAATTACCTTAATACACCTCATAGCACATATCGGCCAAAATACCACAATTTATACTTATATAAAAATAACAAGTTTAATAATAAACTCACACCATACATGTTCATATTTTATCCATACCATGCTCTTTCATCAAAGTCACAAGTCAAAATTCAAGCTTGAATCTCATGGATCACAAATCTTATATAAAAAACACAAAGTACCATGTACAACACTTCCAAGAATAACCAACATGATTTACATACTCTACCATGCATATAACATATTAATCCATAACAATAATCACTTAACCAAGCTTGAAAAGTGATGATCTTGCTCCAAAAGTGAGCTTTGAGTCCTTAGGGTTTGAGAGCAAATATCTTATCTTTTGGTCTAAAAAGGCATGAGACTTATGAAGAATAAAAATCAGATTTTTTGGTCCCTTTTATAAGCCTTTATGTCCATCCTTAGCCACTCTTAAAGCATTAAATGCTTAATCTAGAAGGTCAAGGCAAGAATGGGTCTTTTAACCCATTTTGGCCCATGCCTTCTTCTCATTTTTGGCCTTTTATTGAGCCCAATTCACTTAACCCAATAAAATCAATAATTTATCGTGCTTAAGTCATATTATACGTGTTACAACAATATTCCCACTCATGCTATTCATATCCGTAGCCTCAATCCCAAAAACAAGTGATTCTAGCCACGTATGGCTTATTTTGACCATAAGGGCAAAACTGTCATTTTGATGCCAAATTTGTTATCGAGTAATTTTATAATACCAATATAATATTTCATTCATTCCATGTCTATACTCATGGTTGTAGAAGAAACGTGGCAAAAATTGGCTCGGTACGTCCCCGGGCACCCTTGGGACTTAAGAAAATTTTCAACTTTGAAAAAGTGGCAAAACCAACGTGGAATGCCCTTGGGCGCGCCATCTTGCTGCCTATGGAATAAATTTTTTAGCCCAGAGAGGCGTGGCACGCCCCCCAGTGCGCCCCTTACTTAGTTTTTCTGAAAATTTTGTTTTTCGACTTTTCTTCGCGGGTTTGGTTAGATACTTCAAGTCCCATTCTTTAACTTACTTCTTACCCTTAATACAGTTTGCTTAGAGGTCCTCTTAGCCTCATTTTGAACCCCACAAATGCTCCACAAAAATCACAAAACACCTCCTATGCAAGTTTAATCACATGTACAAGGCCAAATTTTAATTTTCTCATCACTAACATTACAAATTACATACTCATGGCATCTCGACACCTAAGTAACCATTTTTCAACGTCGTCACGTTGGGTTGGGAAAGTACGGGGTGTTACATAATTATTCTTAATCACATGTTCCTTACTCATTGACCAATTGTGATTCACATGTCTCATGTTCATTGGCTAATATTCCAATAATGTACAATCACCAATGTATCACTCTTATAATGGAAGGAAGAAGTAATGTATAATAACATCCCGGGGCGACATAAAAGCCTAGCATAGGTTAATCTAACATCCCAGGGGCGATATAAAAGCCTAGCATGGGTTAATCTAACATCCTAGGGACGACATAAAATCCTAGCATGGGTTAATCTCATCCCAGGGTTTAAAATACCTAGCATGGGTTAATCTCATCCCAGGGGCGACAGAAAATCCTAGCATGGGTAGAACGATAAAGATGAATAAATGTAAAGGCAAAATAAGTAAAGGACGTAATGTACATGGTTCCACATATTTAGACCTGTGATTTATCTGCACTGACTATTCTCTTATATTTGATTTCACAAAAGTACTTATATATATCATGCAGTTTCAAATGAGCCTTACATACTTAGTACATTCTTCTTACTGACGTCCCTTGGGGGACTTACCTTGCTTGCTATAGGCGCAGGTGCTAGTAGACCTCCACAGTAGGTTGCGGATCATTTGCCGATCTTTGGTGAACTTTAGTTGGTTTGGGGCTTTTCGAGTCATATGTGTACATTTGTTTTGGTATTGTAATGTTGTATAAAGCGGGGACTTATCCCGACTTTAGAATGGTTATGTATATGCATCTGTCAGAGGCTTTGTAGACGTATATGGGAATATGAATGTAAGGGATGTATGTCCATTTTGACTTGATGGCCCTAACGACCAAGTTTCTTATATGTATATATCACATATTTCCATGACTTCCGCTATTAGCATCTTGTGTCTATACGTGATGGTGATGTTCCTTGAATGACATACATATGAATGGACATGAGCAAAGATTGGTTCTCTCGGGCCTTATCGGCTTCGGGTGCCAGTACGCCCCGTTGGAATTCGGGGCGTGACATTCGGGTGTCTCTTGTATAGTTTGATTCTTTACTCTATTTATCTATCTAGTGTTTGGGCCTTATTTTTGGTGTTCATATTTATAATTGGACCACCAATTTTATGATTTTTTCTCTCATTCTATTGAGTCATTACTTGTTGTTCCAGGCTATGGGGTTTGGCTTACCTACTGGTGGGTTTTGTTGGTTCCATCATGACCTAAGATTTTAGGTCTTGACAAACAGTAATCAAACTAGTTCATGCTTTATTTTTTAGACATCAGTTTATATTATGAGCAACTAGTATATATTTTTGGAGAACTATTTAGAATCACACGGACACAAGTTTCAGATAACCCAAGTTCCAGAAGCAGGTTGCCACTATAGGATAAGGGTGCTTGCCTACTGAGAGCAATACCTTTAGTACAAATGGTTTCAGTTAGTGGATCCAAACCAGAGCAATTGTATACCTTTGGTCGGGTATACAACACCCTCTTAACTGGGGTTGTACATTAGACTTCATATTTCTCACATGATTTATGTCTGTTAAGAACTTCCCACAGGAATGGTTTTAACATGATTTTTGTACATGACCCATAGTTTTAGTTCAATTAAGTTATTTCATGATCTACAACTATGCTTCACATTAAAGTTTATGATTTTGATTTTGGGCACTGTAGAACAGTTCAGTTATTTTATTCAATTTTACCTATTACATCTATATCAATTTAAAGCATGTATTCAGTATGGTTACATTATTACATAACTCACTTACTCAGTACATTCGATAGTGATAACTGCATACTTTTGTTTGTGCTATATCCTATTATGATATAGTTTTTTGTGTTTATCCTCAGCTACTTGACTAGTTCACTTCCCACTTCTACCTTCAGCAGTGATTTGGTAAGTCCTCATGTTCTGCGTGCATCTTGTAGTTTAGTTATATCTTGGTAGAAATTATTTTAGCTTTAGGTTTTATAAGTTATTTAGAGTTAGCTTTGGTTTTTTCCTAGTAATATCTCAGTTTAGTAGAGGCTTTTAGATAGATCTATACATTTCAGCTTGTTGGGTTTTCAAATTTATAATTTTAGATATTTAGTTTGGTTTTCAGTCTTTGCCCATTATGTTATGTTTAACTTCCGCTAAGATTTTAAGGATATGATTTTAGTAACATACCAGTACCAGGTGTAGACTTGGGTCATGACGAGAAGATACTAAATTATTACAAGTCTACCCTTAATAAAGTAAGCGCCTTGTTTGTATGTCATCTTTTGGAGGAATTTATGAAATTCATCAAGTAGCATACTCATCCTTCTCCTACTTAACGTGTGCTCCATCACAAGCTATCATGAACATATGGAAGCCCTAGGATGCATCCATAATTCACTCAAGTGCATCTCTCTTCATAAATAAACCTTGCAACACTTGAAGCTCACGTTTTTTGATCTTTGTAAAAAGCCTTGAGGCACCTTGGGTTGCATTACCTTCAATCCTTCAAAATTTAATGATTAAAGTCATTTTTAGTAGTTGGTGATGTAAATAACCACCTATTTATTATTCATATTTACTGTTTGGACTTTCCCTATAGACTTTGTAGGGTATTCATGGTTTGCGAGGATAGGTGGTTTGGTTCTCAGGGAGTTCAGTTGACTGCTTGGTTAGATTTTCCATTTTGGAGCTTTTAAGTTGGAAAGGGTTGAATTAGGTCAAAATTCTTATAAAATGAGCTCAGATGTAAATTCCATTAGTTCTTGAAGGTGGTTTTTTGGGTTAGGGGGACCTTTGGTTCGGGTTTCGAGGCTTTTGAACTCATTTTGGGTGCTTTGTCGGGTTTATGGAAATTTTAGGAAAGTGTTGACTTCAGTCAACATTAATTAAAATTAACTCCATTATCCATTTTAATGATTCCATTGAGTCCAGAATGTCGTTTCAAGTTGGACTGCCTGTTTGATTTGCATTCATGGGACTATGAATAAATCCTAAGGGTCCGTTTAGAGTCCATTTTAGAATTGGTATAGCTGATTTTTCCAGCTGATTGCAGAGCACTTTTACTCTTTGCGTTTGCAATGATATTTAAGGAATTGTAAGGGTCTAGGAGGTTTAGCTTTACAATCATATAGGGGTGTTACTATTGTGAAGAATGGATTAGTCAGGACGGGGTTGGGTTGCCCTTTGCATTTGCAAAGCAATTTATCAAGTTTTCAATGGTTTGGGTTAGTGAGTCCCCGTGATCCCAAATAGGGTCCTCGCGTTCATGAAGAAGGATCACATGGTAGTATATATTTTCTTCCCTTCATTTTTAGCTCATTATCCATACGAATTTGGAGCCTTGGGAGATTGGGAGAGTATTTCTTGTGGGATTATGTCACGCCTCGAATTCCAACGGGGCGGACTGGCACCCGAAGCCGTTAAGGCCTGAGATAACCAACCTTCATTCATTCATATGCATCTCTCTCAATGAATAACACTTATAGATACAAGAGGTCAAAGACGAAAGTCATGGAAAGATATTCATATAGATATGAAACTTGGCCGTTAGGGCCATTTTGTCAAAAGCATACACTTCTCACATTCCTTCATTCATACCACAAGGTCTACAAAAGCCTCTAATAGACACATAACCAAGCCTAAAGTCGGGACAAGTCCCCTCTTTATACAACATTTACATAATACCAAAACAAATGTACAGATGTGACTCGTAAAGCCCCGAATCAACCTGGAGCTCACCAACAGTCTGCAGATTCCCTAAATCCTACTGTGGAGGTTTACTAGCACCTGTTCCTGCAACAAGTAAGGTAGGTGCCCCAAGGGACGTCAGTACGAAGAATGTACTGAGTATGTCAGGCTATAAGAAACTGTATGAAACATAGAATCTCAAATGGAATCAATTACAAGTGAATAAACATTTTGGATAAACCACCATTCTGTATGTATAGAACTATGTACATTACATTCATTACTTTCTTTGTGTTTACGCTCATCATCATTACCATTCATCGAACTGATCAGTGGGCCATAGCATAATCATCCACCTTATTGGTGGGCCATAACATAATCATCCACCTTATTGGTGGGCCATAACATAATATAACGTATCATATTAACAATCATCGGGATCGTCTCTAGAGGGGCTATCACCCCTTTGAGCTACCACCCGGCCTCTAATAAACACATATATTCATTATTTCATTCCTTTACTTGTGTGAGATTGATACATTGGTGGTTATAACATCATTATTGGAGCTTTGGAACATTAGTCAATGAATAAAAGACATGTGAATCACAATTGGTCAATGAATAAGAAACATGTGAATAACAATATATGTCAAACCTGAATGAAATACTTTGGAACATTTCGAAATAGAACAAGTACGGTAACGATGAGAGCATAGGTGCTGCCAAAGAATATAGGAAAGAGAAACCTTACATACCTTATCTTCCCAATATAAATATACAGTCCTATATGTGAATACAATAGTCCAGCTCCTTCCTTACATTTTACTCTACACACAAGTACATAACGGAGCTCACGTTAACAACTAACTACATTACAAGTGCATAAGACCACAATGAGCTACATGAATGCCATCTAACGTCATTTGACCCTCTTACAATACCCTTTACTGCATCACCATACCAACAACACCAAAACATGCCACACATCAACCAAGACATCATAAACCGATAGCATTTCATACCAGGTTTATACTTTACACTTCCTCTTCAATACAATTTCACATTTACCTCACTAAGTCACGTAAACACCTTTCAAAACAACACATTAAAGACAATCCATAATTGACACCATTCAAAATACCTCTGAGCTACTCCTTTAAAGTCATTCAAAAGGTACCATAAGTTGATAATTGCATCCAAGAAGGGTAGAGGGGTTTCGGGGATCAAAGAGAGACAAACATACAAAACGGGGTCTTGGAGGGACCTGTGGGGTAACCTGCACCAGCAGGTGGGTGGAATGAAGCTGAATCTGCCAATTTGGCCCTGTCCAGGGCCACCTGCGTTGGCATCTGCGCTCGCAGGTGCCCCGCCCACGAGGGCGGGTGCCCGTTTCAGCCTCCAAGGGTCATTTTTGGGTCCTTTTTCGCAATGAATGGTCCATGGTCATAATTAAGCTTCCCATTTCATATTTTAGGTTAAATTGGATGCCAACGAACAACCATGGTTTCAATATGCACATGAACATTACCAAAACTACATCCTCCTTTCATTACACCACCAATTCCATGCACAATTTTCACAACAACAATTCCAAATGTTATACATAAAGATAAATCAAGTTAGGGACATAAACACGTCATACATGTTGATATTTCATCCACACCATTCACTTCCATCAAAACCTCAAGTCTCCTTTCAAGTTCAAGTCACATAGATGACCAATCTTTTAGCAAGAAAGTAAAAGTACACTACTTAACACTTTTAGACATAACCATCATGATATACACAATCTCTCATGAATATAATATATTAAATCACAAGATTAAACACTTACCCAAACTTGCAAGGTGATGATCTTGTCCACAAGAGATGGTTGCCTTAGGGTTTGTATAAAGAGAAATGAAATATCTCTTTTTTGGAAAAGTCTAGAATTGGCATGTGCCCTTTAGTGAATAAAAATCTGATTTTCCACCTTATATAGTCCTTTTAATCTTATCCTTATCCACACTTTGATCAATAATTGATGGTTTACTTGTTCAAAGAAAGAATGGATCATTTTCCCATTTTGGGCCATGTCTTTAGCTCAATTATTGGGCCTTAATTGAGCCCATTAACACATGTGAATTCAGCCCACTACAATTAATGTGTAATACCGCAACCATCTCATGTTTAAATAATTTCATAAATGTTACAGTAGTTTCATAGGTTCGGAAATGTACGGGGTGTTACATCCTTCCCCCCTAAGGAACATTCGTCCTCGAATGTTAGTAACATTATCCAAGTTAAACAAAGTTAAGTCTTAAGTTTATCCTTCATGTTATCATATACACATAATGCTTGTAAAGACTTACTTTTTATTGCTTCAACTCTGTATCGTGAACTTTTTCTTTCGGTTGAAATAAATACGGGTACTTCGACTTTATCATTTCTTCAGTTTCCCATGTGATTTTTTTCTACTTGTTGATTTCTCCAAAGTACTTTCACGGAAGCTACTTCTTTATTCTTTAAACTCTTCACTTGTCGATCCAGAATGGACATAGGTATCTCTTTCATAGGTGAGATCCTCCATAACTTGTACCTCTTCAATGGGATCAATACGAGATGGATCTCCTATGCACTTTCGAAACATGAAACACTGGATGAATTGTGGAGAGTGCTTGGGTAATTCAAATTCATATGCGACTTGACCAAATCTTCAAAAAATCTTATATGGCACGCTATATAGGGCCAACTTTCCTTTCTTTTCAAATCTTATCACCCCTTTCATTGGTGACACTTTCAAGAATACCCAATCACCTATGGCAAATTCTGATTCCCTTCTTCTAACATCGGCATATGACTTGTGTCGACTTTGGGCCTTTTGTAGCCTCTGTTGTATCACCTTAACATTCTCCATAGCTTGATGAACAAGATCTGACCCAAGTAAGGCAGTTTCACCCGCTTCAAACCATCCGATTAGTGATCTACACTTCTTTCCATATAAAGCTTTGTAAGGTGCCATCTTGCTACGTGAATGATAGCTATTATTGTAGGCATATTCAATAAGAGGTAAATGAACATCCTAACTATCTTTAAAGTCCAATGTACAAGCAGATCCGAAAGCAGATCCACAGGACTTGGTGGATCAGATTCAGAGGGCTCTGGAAGTTATGCACGTGACGGGGGTAGAAATAGTTAAACTTTCTGCGTATAGATTGAAGGGAGAGGCGATATTATGGTATGAGGATTGGAAGAAATCTCGTGATATTGGTGCAAATCCACCTAATTGGGAAGAATTTAAAGCGGTTTTCCTTGATCATTACCTTCCCTATGAGATCCGAGAGGCTCGTGTGGATCAGTTTCTAAATCTCCATCAGGGGAATTTGAGTGTTAGAGAATATAGTTTGCAATTTAATTCCTTGGCTCGATATGCTCCAAATGTGGTGGCTACAATGACAAATAGATTCCATCGATACGTGGACAGATTAGAGCCATATTTAGTAAGGGATTGCACCATTGCTGCCTTGAACAAGGATATGGATATCGCGAGAATTCAAGCTTTCGCCCAGAAAATGAAAGATCAAAGACAGAGAAGAAGGGCACATGAATTTGATAGGGGACAATCTAAAAGGGCTAGACCTATGGGACCATCTATGGTGTCCCACGGAGGATCTAGGCCTCGTATGTTTCCTAGACCACCTATACCATCGTTCTCTTATTCCACAGCAGGTGCTCACTCTCAGTTCCGAGGGTCTAGAGGTTGTCCATCTGGGCAGAGTAGTGGAGTTCATGGATCACAGGCAACAGGTTTTCCTCGTCAACAGTGTCAGTACTGCGGGCGTATTCATGCAGGTACATGCCGATTGGGGACAAATGCTTTCTTTTGGTGCGGTATGACGGGACAGATGATGAAAGAGTGTCCCCAGAGAAGTATGGGTGGTATAGCACGACCGGCAGGATCGGCCGTTGCATCATCAGCATCGGTTCCTTATTTGGGCCGAGGTGTACAGTCTGTTGGTCGTGGTAGGGGTGCCAGAGGAGCAGCCAGTACTAGTGGGGTCCAGAATCGCACTTATGCCTTGGTGGACCGATAAAATTCAAAGGCTTCTCCTGATGTCGTCACAGGTACATTATCCATATTCTCATATAATGTATATGCATTGATTGACCCCGGTTCTACATTGTCCTATGTTACTCCATTGATTGCTGCCAAATTTGCAAAGGCACCAGAATTATTAATTAAATCAATTGAAGTGTCTACACCG
This sequence comes from Capsicum rhomboideum, assembly GCA_031232105.1. Taxonomy (NCBI): domain Eukaryota; kingdom Viridiplantae; phylum Streptophyta; class Magnoliopsida; order Solanales; family Solanaceae; genus Capsicum; species Capsicum rhomboideum. Next base: position 97,340,724 of record CP124711.1, on the reverse strand, counting down.
GTTGGTGAATGTATTATTGCAAAAAGAGTATATCGAAATTGTATGGTAACTGTGTGTGATCATGATACATTGGCAGATCTCATTGAACTAGACATGGTGGATTTTGATGTGATAATGGGAATGGATTGGTTGGCCTCTTGCTATGCCACGATAGATTGCCGGGCCAAGAAGGTACATTTTTCCTTTCCGCAAGAAAATGTTCTTGAATGGCAGGGTAATGTGGGGGGACCAAGAGGAAGATTTATTTCCTATTTGAAAGAAAGGAAAATGATTGCTAAGGGTTACATATGTCATTTAGTACGGGTGAAAGATACTGAAGTGGAACCACTAACTCCGCAGTCGGTTCCAGTGGTTAATGAATTTCTGGATGCATTTCCATAGGATATTCCAGGATTACCCCCAGAACAAGAAGTAGAGTTTGGCATTGACGTAATTCCAGGCACTCAGCCCATCTCTATTCCTCCATATAGAATGGCTCCAGCAGAATTGTGTGAATTGAAGGAGCAATTGAAAGATTTGCTGGACAAGGGCTTTATCAGGCCGAGTATGTCTCTGTGGGGTGCACCGATATTATTTGTACGGAAGAAATACGGCACGTTGAGAATGTGCATCGACTACCGGCAATTGAATAAGGTAACGATCAAGAACAAATATCCCCTCCCTCAAATTAACAATTTGTTTGATCAGTTACAGGGTGCCAAGTGTTTTTCAACAATTGACTTGAGGTCGAGTTACCATCAAGTCAGAGTTATAGAAGAAGATGTACCCAAGACAGCTTTCCGAACACGGTATGGCCATTATGAATTTTTAGTTATGTCATTTGGACTAACAAATGCACCAGCTGTGTTCATGGATTTGATGAATAGGGTGTTTAAGCCATTTTTGGACGTGTTCGTCATGGTATTTATAGATGACATCCTGGTTTATTCAAGATCACCAAAGGACCATGCTAATCACTTACGACAGGTGTTGCAAATACTCTGCGAGTGTAGGTTGTATGCAAAGTTCTCCAAGTGTGAGTTTTGGTTAAAATCAGTTGCATTTTTGGGTCACATTGTGTCAGATGAAGGGATACAGATTGATACACAGAAGATTGAAGCAGTGAAAAATTGGCCAAGACCTACAACACCCACAGAGATTCGTAGTTTTCTTGGATTGGTAGGTTATTACAGAAGATTTGTGGAAGGTTTTTCCTCCATTGCTGCACCGTTAACAAAGCTTACACATAAAGCAGTTAAGTTTCAGTGGAATGAAGCGTGTGAGAAAAGCTTCCAAGAGTTGAAAGATAAAGTAACTTCCACACCAGTTTTAGTACTTCCCGAAGGTACCAAAGGTTATGCAGTGTATTGTGATGCTTTCGGGGTTGGCCTCGGATGTGTATTGATGCAGCACGGTAATGTCATAGCATATGCCTCACGACAGTTGCGACCACACGAGAAAAACTATCCCACACATGAGCTTGAGTTAGCAGCGGTGGTTTTTGCTTTAAAGATATGGCGTCATTATTTGTATGGAGTTCATGTTGATATCTATACTGATCACAAAGTTTGCAATATATCTTGAAGCAGAAGGAACTCAATTTGAGGCAAAGGAGGTGGCTTGAGCTATTGAAAGACTATGATATTGATATTTTATACCATCCAGGAAAAGCAAATGTGGTAGCTGATGCATTGAGCCGCAAGGCAACAGAAATCACTAGTGTACAATTGACGAAAAAAAAAAGAGATTATCAAAGACCTATAGCAATTAGCCAGCTTGGGGGTTCGTCTACATGAATCCTTAGATGAAGGGGTTATTGTGCAAAATGCGGCTGAATCTTTATTGATAGCTGAAGTGAAAGAGAAGCAGTGTGCAGATCCTATGTTATTGCAGTTAAAACAAAATGTACAAAAGAACTTGACAAAGGCATTTGATCTTACACAAGAAGGGGTGTTTCAATGCCAAGGTAGATTATGTGTACCGGATATAGATGAGTTGAGGAAACGAATTATGACTGAGGCGCATCATTCGCGCTATTCTATTCATCCGGGTGCTACTAAAATGTACCATGATTTTAAAAAAGTGTATTGGTGGGGAAATATGAAGAAGAACATTACAGAATTTGTCTCTCAGTGCCCGAATTGTCAGCAAATAAAGGTAGAGCATCAAAAACCAGGAGGTTACATGCAATGTAACAATCTTCCAGTCTAGAAGTGGGATATGATTAATATGGACTTCATCACAGGTTTGCCTCGTACGCTGCAGAAATTTGATTCTATATGGGTTATAGTTGACAGGCTTACCAAGTCAGCGCATTTTCTACCAGTCAAGACCACCTATACAGCTGAAGATTATGCAAGATTATATGTTAAAGAGATAGTGCGGTTACATGGTATTCCACTTTCCATTATATCAGATAGAGGAGCACAGTTTACAACGCACTTTTGGAGATCTTTCCAGCAGAGTTTGGGTACACAGGTGAATCTGAGTATGGCTTTCCATCCTCAGACTGATGGAGAACAGAATGTACTATTCAAAACTTGAAGATATGCTACGAGCATGCACGTTAGATTTTCAAGGCATTTGGGACGACCATTTGCCTCTTATTGAATTTGCTTACAACAATAGCTATTATGCAAGTATTAAAATGGCACCTTATGAAGCTTTGTACGGAAGGAAATGTGGATCACCAATTGGATGGTTTGAAGCGGGTGAAACTGCTTTACTTGGGCCAGATCTTGTTCATCAGGCGATGAAGAAAGTTAAAGTGATTCAACAACGATTACAAATGGCCCAGAGTCGACACAAGTCATATGCCGATGTTAGAAGAAGAGGACTTGAATTCGCCATAGGTGATTGGGTATTTCTGAAGGTGTCACCAATGAAAAGGGTAATGCAATTCTGAAAGAAAGGAAAATTGATTCCACGTTATATAGGCCCATATGAAATTATTAGAAGATTTGGGCAGGTTTCTTATGAGTTGGAACTACCCCAAGAACTCTCCACAGTTCATCCAGTATTTCATGTTTCAATGCTTCCAAAGTGCATAGGGGATCCATCTCGTTTTACTCCTATTGACGATGTACAAGTTACATAGGATCTTACCTATAAAGAGATACCTATTGCTATTCTGGATAGACAAGTGAATAGGTTGAAGAATAAATATATAGCATCCGTAAAGGTACTTTGGAGAAATCAACAAATAGAAGAGGTCACATGGGAAGCTGAAGAAATGATGAAATCCAAGTACCCTCATTTGTTCCAAAAGGAAGGATGACAAGTAAGTATTTATAAGCTTTGAGTATATCTCTATATGATGATATGAACAATATTCCTAGATTTTTAATTGTTTACTTTGAATAATAACACTAACATTCGAGGACGAATGTTTCTAAGGGGGGAAGAATGTAACACCCCGTACGTTTTTGAGTCTAGATGACTACCGTAACATTTATGGATATATGTAAACATGAGAGATTTGATGAATTATGTATTAAATTGTGGTCATTAATAAGTCTTGTACAATTGGGCCCTAAATGAAGCCCAAAAAACATAGAAAGACATGGCCCAAAGTGGGAATTTGACCCATTCTTCCAATACTCATCCATTGAACAAGTAAACACACCAAGTGTGTGGATAAGGATCATTCCAAAGGTACTATATAATCCAATAAATCAGATTTTTATTTCATAAAAACACACATGCCCTTTTCTAACATTTTCCACATATTTCTCTCAAAATACAAACCCTAAGCTCTCATCTCTATGGGACAAGATCAATCTTTGGTAAGTATTTATTCTCATGTTTCAGTATATAATATGTTTAATATGGTGTATAAATCATGTTGGTTGTGTTGGCAAAGTGTTGGACAGTGTGCTATGCGTAAAACTGTCTATTTTGGCAATCGGAGAATGGTTTTGTCTTATGAACTTGAATATGGACTTGTGGTCTTGAAGGAAGTGAACTTGATGGATGAAATATTGACATGTGAGATGTTATTATAGTCTTACATTTTTTTATCCTTATGTATAATGTTTGGAATTGTTATTGTGAAATCGGTTATGGTTTTGGTGACGTATTGACCGTGAAGTGTAGTTTTGGGTGTTGTTTATGTGTGTTGTGAGACCATGGATGAATTTTTCTATTAAATATGATCAAAAATATTTCAAAATAAGTTTTTTATGATCATGGACCATTCATTGCATTAAAAGACCCAAAATAAACCATTTCGGACCAAAACGGGCATCCGCCCCCGCAGACGAGGGCACCTGCGGGTGCAGATGCCAACGCAGGTGCCACTGGCATATTACACAAGCCACCTGTGGGTGCACCTAATCCACCTACGTGTGAATGTGTCTTCACAGGTCAGCCCCAGGTTCGGTTTGGTATGTTTTCGCATCGTCTTGATCCCCGAAGGCCCCTATACCCTTTTAGGATGTAATTATCAACTTGTGATGTTGTTTTTAATGAATTTAAAGTGTTGTATGGAGGTTTGTTGGACTATATTAAGTATTTATTGTTGTTCATATGTTGTTATGAAGGAGTAATTGTGACAGAATGATAATTAGAAAGCATAAAGGGTAAGTGTAGTGTGAAATGCTCTTGATGTATGATATCTTGGTCAATGTGTGGAATGTTTTGGTGTTGTTGATATGAAAATTCAGTGGATTGTATTGTAAGGGATGACATGACATTATACGACAGTCATATAGTTCATTGTCGTCTTGTATTCCTGTATAGTAACTAGTTGCTAATGTAAGCTCCGATATGTACTTGTATTGTAGAGTAAGACGTAAGGAAGAAGCTGGGCTATTGTATTCACGTATAGGATTGAGTATACTCATACTTGGAAGTGAAGTTATGTAAGGTTACTTTGTCCATATCTTTCTGCAGCATATAGTATTCACATTGACGTTACAGTTATCCTATTCCAAAACGTGCTAAGGTATCCTATTTCCGGTTACCAATGGTTGTTATCACATGTTTCCTACTCATTGACCAATTTTGAATCATATGTCTCATATTCATTGTCTAGTGTTCCAAAAACCCAACAAGGTTGTGTTCCAAAGTTCCAATAGTGATTATACACACGCCTCTTATTCGTTGATTATTGTCCAATGGTTACAATAGTGTTATGTTTCCAATAATGTATGTTTCCAATAATGTTTATTCACATGTCCCTTACTCATTGATTATTGATCAAAAGATTCAAATAAAGTTATGACTATCATTGTATCAATCTCAAAAGTAAAGAATGAAGTAATTCATATATGTGGTTAATGATTGAGCACGGGTGGTAGCTTTAGGGGCGAAATGCCTAGCTCAAGCCGATCCTGGGATTGTTGGATCAGGGGGCAGTCCTAGAGACATAAGCCTAGCTCGGACCAATCCTTATAGGGGGTAGCTCTAGAGGTGATAACCTAGCTCAAGACGAACCTGATATGTTGGTATGGGTGGCAGCTCTAGAGGTAATAACCTAGCTCGAGCCAATCCCGATATATATTAATTCATGACTGGTAGCTCTAGAGGCATAAGCCTATCTCGAGTCGATCCCAACATAACGTTATGTTATGTTAAAACCCACTGTTCAGTCAGGCCCCGGGTATCACAGGTCACAGGCGAAGATGAATAATCATAGAAGCAAAGAAAGTAATGAAAGCAATATACTTGATTCCCAAAACACAGAATGATAACTTATCCATATTGGTTATGCATTTGTATTTTAAGTCGTTGATATATTTACATATCATACAGTTTCATTTGCGCCTTACATAATCAGTACATTCTTCGTACTGACGTCCCTTGTGGGACTTACCTTACTTGCTGCAGGCGCAGGTAGTAGTAGGCCTCCACAGTAGGTTGCCAGTTGTTGCGGATCATTGGTGAGCTCCAGTTAGTTTGGGGATTCTCCGAGTCACAGTTGTACATATGTTTTGGTGTTGTACATGTTGTATAAAGCGGGGACTTGTCCCGACTTTCAGTTAGTTTTGGTAAATGTATTTGTTAGAGGCTTTTGTAGACGTATGTGGGTGTATAAATGTAAGAGGTATATGTCGTTTTTGACTTGATGGCCTCGACGGCCAAGTTTCATATATATATATATATATATATATATATATATATCACATATTCCATGGATTCCGTTGTTAGTATTTTTAAGCTCTTATGTACTCACGTGTTTTCGATGGCATGCATATGAATGAACATAAGTACAGTTTGGTTCTCTCGGGCCTTATCGGCTACGGGTGCCAATCCGTCCCGATGGGATTCGGAGCGTGATAGTCTATCTATCTGATATAATAGAAATTGGAATCTCGTGTAATCGTACTATCCCTTTAGCATACAACCTTGCATAATTTCCAGCTGTACAAGTGGTCCTAATAGGTAAAAAGTGTGCTACTTGGTAAGTCTATCAACTATCATCCACATGGAATCAAATTTCCAAAATGTACAAGACAAACTCGTGATAAAACCCATGTTAATCATATCCCTCTTTCCAAACTGGAATATTCCTGCATTACATATAACCTCCAGGTTTTCTGATGCCCTTCTTTTACTTATTGACAGCTTGGACATTAAGCTACAAATTCTGTAATATTCTTTGCATGTAACCTTATCAACACATCTCTTCTGAACCAGGGTACATTTTTGGTTGCTCCCGAATGAATAGAATACCGTGAATGATGTGTTTTTGTCATAGTTCATTTCCTTAGCTCATTCATATTTGGTATACATAATCTAACTTGATATTGAAGTATTCCTCCCTTATGTAAACTCAAGTACCTTTTGCCGAACTTCATTGTACATTCTTTTTCAGTTGAAATAAAATAGGATTTGCATATTGTTTCTTCTTTACCTCAGCTATTAAAGAAGATTCCACTGTATTTTCACAATAATCCCTTCGTCTGTAGATTCAAGAAGATGAATTCCTAAGCTGACTAGTTAGAGTAAATCCTCGACTATATCCCGCCTTTCCGTTAATTGGCTATTAGTGCTCCCTATTGCTTTACAACTTAATGCATTTGCTTTTCCTGGATGATATAAGATATTAATCTCATAATATCTTAATAGTTCAAGCCACCTTCGCTACCTCAGATTTAAGTCCTTCAGCTTAAAGATATATTGCAAACTCTTATGATCAGTACGTATGTCAACATGAATCCCTTACAAATAGTGACACCATATCTTTAAAGCAAATATCACAACAGCTAGTGCAGGGTCATACGTTGGTTAGTTTCTCTCATGTGGTCAATACACATCCTAGGCCAACCCCGGAAGTATCACAATACACTGCATAACATTCTGTGCCTTCGGGAAGTACTTAAAACTGGTGTGGAAGTTAATTTATCTTTCAGCTTTTGGAAACTCTTCTCACATGCATCATCCTACCAATACTTAATTGCCTTGTGTGTTAGCTTTGTTAAGGGTACAGGGATAGAAGAAAATCCTTCAATAACTCTCCTATAATAACCAACCAACCCAAGAAAATGATGGATCTCTGTAAGCATCGTAGGCCTTAGCCAATTTTTCACCATTTCTATCTTTTGCGCATCAACCTTCATTCCTTCATACTATACAATGTGACTCAAGAATGATACGTATTTTATCCAAACTCACGTTAAGAGAACTTTACGTATATATTACTGCCACGAAGAATCCGTTGCGTCTGCCGCAAATGATTAACATGGTCCGCTTTTGATCTTGAATACCATCTCCAAACATGGTCACGTACATATTCAAAATTGGCCTGAACACCATATTCATCAAATCCCTAACAACTGCTGGTGTATTGGTTAGCCCAAATGGCATAACTAGAAATTCATAGTAACCATAACGTGTTCAGAAAGCTGCCTCGGTTATATATTTTTTCCAACCCATATCTGGTGATATCCCAATTTCAAATCAATCTTTGAAAAACACTTGGCACCCTGTAACTGATCAAACAAATTGTGAATTCTGGGGAGGGGATACTTGTTCTTGATCGTTACCTTATTCAATTGCCGATAGTCAATACACATTCTCAATGTGCCATCTTTCTTCCGTACAAATAATACTGATGCACTCCACGGGGACATACTAGGTCGTATAAACCCCTTGTCTAGCAAATCTTTTAATTTCTCTTTTTAATTATCGTAACTCTACTGGAGCCATTCTATACGAAGGAATAGAGATAGGCTAAGTGCCTGGCATTAACTCAATACCAACCTCACTTCTCGTTCTGGAGGTAAACCTGGAAGATTTTCAGAAAATACATCGAGAAATTCATTTACTACGGGAATCGTTTGAAGAGTCGGTAGCTTCACAACAGTATCTTTCACTCTTACTAAGTGACATATGTACTCCTTTGGGTATCATTTCCCTTGCTTTAAAACAGGAAATAAATTTTCCTCTTGGTGCCCCCACATTACCCTTCCATAAAAAACATTCTTTCGTGGAAAACGGAAAAGTACCTCCTAGCTTGGAAATCTTACCGTGGCATAATAAGAAGCCATCTAATTCCTACCCATTATAATATCAAAATCCATCATTTCCCATTCAATATGATCAACCAGTGTATCACAACCACAAACAGTTACTGTATAGTTACGATATGCTCTTTTAACTACAATAGATTCACCAACTGGTGTAGAGACTTCAAATGGCTTAACTAGTAATTCTGATGTTCTTCCACATTTGTTTTTTTTTTGCAACCTATGAAATAACATATGATAATGTAGAACTCGGGTCAATCAATGCATATACCTTATGTAAAAATATGGATAATGTACCTGTATCTACATCAGGGGAAGCCTTCGAATTCTGTCGATCCGGTAAGGTATACCTGCTCCTCTAGAACCTCTTCCGCACCCCGTAGGATGTGGAACTCGACCTAGAGGAGGAATCGATAATGGAGATGCGACGGTTGGTCCCATATGTCGTGCCATACCACTCGTGCTCCTTTGTGGACACCTTTTCCTTACATGTCCCGGCATACCACACTAGTAACAAACATTTGTTCCAACCAGGCATTCACCTGAATAAAACTTCCCGTAGCGCTGGCACAGCTGACGAAAGAACCTCGATTGGCTCATATTTCCCTGGGCTTGATACCCCATTTTTCGTGAATCTTGAACCTCATTTCTTTGCCCAAACTGGCTACTTCTAAACCCTTGGAATAGAGGGGGAGGATTTGTTGTGGAATGGGAAAATGATGGCCTAGGTGGTCTAGGAAAAACTTGAGGCCTAGCTTCTTCTTAGGACGCCATAAACTGTCCCATAGGTCTAGCCCTTTTTGACAGCCCTTCCTCCAATCCTTGCATCCTTCTCCTTTGCCTCTACTCCTCCATCTGCAGTGCAAAGTCTTGTCTTTGAACTTGTGCAACAACTACACGGGTCAATATTTGCACCGCAATCATTAAATCCTGCTCAATAGTATTATCGGGCAATTCCAAAGATACTCCTCTCCTTCTGGGTTCTTCTATAAATGGAAGAGTAGGAGAAGCCCGCGATACGAACTCATTTCTAGCCCCACCTTGATCAACTTGCTCAGGTGATGATCTACTTGTTCCTTCTCCGATAGTTCTATCTACCATCTTACCTTTTCCCTAATCTTTTCGTGCCATCGATATTTCTATTATAACACAATACAAAAACACAATTCCCATGGTCAGTTATAATTCCACCTATACTTTGGCTCTACTGCACGATCTAGAATTGAAGGAAAGAAACAACTCCTAACTGTCCTGTAGCCTCCTACTTATAAATGTGGCGTGCAACACATCCATAAGCAAGACTCTACTCAGAAACGGCTTTGTAGACACCCTTAGGACGACCTTCTTTGATACCACTTTTGTCACGCCCTGAATCCCATTCTGGACAGACTGGCACCCGAACCTGTTGAGGCCCGAGAGAACCAATCTTTACTCATGAACATTCATATGTATGTCCCTGTATGGATAACATTCTATCTCATGTAACTTATAAATACCAATGGCGGGAGTCATGGCAGACGTATGCTATATATGAAACTTGGTCGTTAGGTCCATCAAGTCAAAATGTACATTCATCTCTTACATTCTCGTTAGGGCCATCAAGTCAAAATGTACATTCATCTCTTACATTCATTTTCCCACAACCGTCTACAAAGCCTCTACAGATACATGTACATAACCAACCTACAGTCGGGATAAGTCCCCGCTTTATACAACTTCTATCTACAATACCAAAATAATGTACACATGTGTCTCAAAAATCCCCGAACCAACTGGAGCTCACCAATGATCCGCGGATGACTCGTAGCCTACCGTGGATGTCTACTAGCACCTGTGCCTGCAGCAAGTAAGGTAATTCCCCCCAAGGGGGTCAGTATGAGGAATGTACTGAGTATGTAAGGCTATAAGAAAACTACATCACACATAAGAACTTCAATGGAAACAAATATAAGAAAATAGTCAATGCGGATAATTCATCATTCTGAATGTGTGGAACCATGTACCTTACATTTATTATTTTCCTCCCTTTTTACGTTCATTCATTCATTCGTCACTCATTCCTTCATTCATTACTCATCCTTCCATTCATATAATGCTCGGGGCCCAAGCTGATTAGTGGGTAATCAAAAGTTTTTGGGATCGACCCATGCTAGGCTTTTCTTTTGCCCCTGGGATACCACCCGTAGTAGCGGGATTGACCCATGCTAGGTGTTCTTTTCACCCCTGGGATACCACCCGTAGATATTGGGATCGACCCATGCTAGGTATTTTAACCCCTGGGATACCACCCAAGAATATAGACTTCATTACCTCTCTTCCTTAATCTTAGAAATAGATCATTCGATGATTATGTTATTATTGGAACCTTTGAATGTAACATTATTGGAACTTGGAACCATGTTCATCATTATGTGACACATGACTTACAATAGATCAAGAATAAGGTATATTTGATCAACAATAGATGATAACCTAAAATGAGATACCTTAGAACATTTCGAAAACGTACAAGTACAATGACAAGGTGAATACTATATGCTGCAGGAGGATACGGAAAGAGTAACCTTACATACCTTCACTTCCAAGTATGAATACATAAGCCTATATATGAACACAGAAGTCTAGCTCCTTCCTTACGTTTCACTCTACAATACAAGTACATAACGGAACCCTCGTTAACAACTATTTATCGTACATGCGTACAAGACGAAAATGAGATATATGACTGCCATATAACGTCATTTCACCCTTTACAACACAATCCACTGCATTACCACATCAACAATACCATAACATACCACATATTGACCAATACATCATACATCGATAGCATTTCACACCACGTTCGCCCTTTATGTCTCCTCATTATCATTCTGTCATAATTACTCATTCATAACAACATATGAACAATAATACATACTTAATATAGTCCAAAATGCCTCCATACGACACTTTAAAGTCATTAAAATGGTATCATAAGTTGATAATTACATCCAAAAAGGGTATAGGGGCCTTCGGGGATCAAAGAGAGATGAAAACATACAAAACCGAATCCTGGGCTGACCTGCAAAGCCAAATGTGCCCGCAGGTTGCTGAGGTGTGCCCGCAGGTGACCTTTGGCAGAAGCCAGAGGCACCTGCATTGGCATCTGCGCCCGCAGGTGCCTTCATCTGCGGGGGCGGATGCCCAAATCGGCCAAAATGGGTCCTTTTTGGGTCCTTTTGTGTAATAAATGGTCCAAGTCCATAAGTAAGCTTTTACTTACATATTTTTGGTCACTTGGATGCCAACAAATATTCATGGTTCCATAACGCACATAAACAACAGCAAAACTACACTTCCATTTTCAATACGTCACCAAATCCATAACCAATCTCACAATAACAATTCCAAACATCATACACAAGGATAAACAAGTTAAGACTATAATCACATCTCACATGTCAATATTGAATCCACCAAGTCCACTTCCTTTAAGACCACAAGTCTATTTTCAAGTTTACAAGGCAAAACCTCTTTCCGATTACAAAAGAGACATTTGTACACATAGTACACTGTCCAACACTTTGCCAACATAACAACATGATTTTTACACCATATTAAGAATATCACATAGTAAATAATGAGAATAAATACTTACCAAATCTTGCAAGGTGATGATCTTTGCCAAAGAGGATGATAGCTTAGGGTTTGAGTTGAGAGAATGTTGTGGAAATTTCTAGATTTTGGCATGTGTAATGAAATGAATAAAAATCAGATTTTTGGTGCCTTTTATAGACCCTTAATGGTCATTTTTATCCATCTTTTGGTCAATAATTAATGTGTTGATTTGGTCAAAAGAAGAATGGATCATTTCCCCTTCATTTGGGCCATGTCTTTTGTGTCTTTTTGGGCCTTAATTGAGCCCAATGGCTCAAGATTAATTTGACCCATCACATTTGATGTATAATTCCTCAAAACTCCCATGTTTAAATAATTCCATGAATGTTACGGTAATCAACTAGGTTCGGAAATGTACGTGGTGTTACACTCAGGTCATGATGACACCTACTATAACCAACCAGTAGGTAAGCCAACTCATAGTCCAAAACGGTAAGTAATGGATTAATAAGAGAAAGATAACCAAAATTGAATAAAAGGAGAAAGAGAACCAGAAGAAAGCAAATATCCCCCAAAACTTGGTTTCAGTTGATACAAGAGCCACTAGCATAATAAGAGTACTAGGTAAACATAATATATCTATCTATCTATCTATCTATCTATATATATATATGAATATATACAGAACTGTCTCTGAAATATAATATAAAGATCAATCCAGCAAAAGAGAGAGGGAAAAGGAAAAAATTCAGATGCTAGGTACTCACCCCAAATCTACGATCCATGACATCTCCTGCACGATACACAGGTCAGCAACAAGAACTTGTACTATGATCTACAGTGTACAGAAGTGTAGTATGAGTACAAAACACCCTGTGCTTAGTAGGCGTAGGCCGACTGAGCTTCAAAGATAAGTGCAAGTATAAATAACACGTAAGGCAATGATATACATTACATGCAACTAACTAAGAAATAGAATACAATAAGGATGATAAAGAAGTAGAGATAAATCACCATATGCTATAAGTAACTAGGGATGAATGTGCTATACAATATGAATAGTTAGGGATGAAGGTAATATAAAATGGTAGCAACAAAGGAAAAAGGAAATATACAATAAGAATAGCTAGAGTAGAAAGGGATATATGATAGTACTAAATAGGTAGCTAAACACGAAGGTACTAACCTGAGGGAGCTAGCCTAACATCCATAATATCACGAGGATCAAAAACAAAAAGGGAGCTAGCTTTAGCACAAATAGAACATCTACCCCAAAATAAGAATAATCACAAGATTCAAAATATCAAAAGGGAAAAGGAACTCAAAAGCATACCTACAATCTCGAGCACCAATCCATAACTATGATGCCACAGGCTAAACAATAATAACAAAATGGTAATACAACTGGATAAGCACGAAAAAACAATAACTAAACAAAAACCCCATAAGCCCGGAAGGTACAAAAAATTACATACCAAACAACAAACATAACCTATACCTATCCAGCCCCCCATAAAATTAGTAGGTACAAGCACCAAGCAGTTATACTTGTGATAGGCAATGCATATGAATGAATGAATGCAAAGTAAGTCCAATACTACCATACCGAACTCATCCGTGATGAAGTACATCGGACCCAAACCCAAGTATAGCGATATCATATTGATACAAAAACTACTAAGCGAATACTCAACCAGGCTAACAACAACCTAATGCATGAACCATATGGTTAACTCCAAATTCCAAATCTAATATTCTCTTGTCTTTCCAAAATTATTGTCTACTCTGAACTACACAGAATCTCTCTAGCATCATTCGAGTCCTATCTGCATAATCACATCACAACCAACCTTGAAACAATAAAGCTGACCTATTGAAAATCCATACGAACTAGCATAATAACAATATCTCATAAGGTTCCACCTGAATACAAAAATAGTTGTTACTAATGTCTGTGATTTCTTCCAAAGCCAATAACTGGTCGCGATAACCCTCAAAACTAATATTCATAAGCCTGAGGTACAACCTTTCAAAACTGGATGATCCTCTCCAGAATTCCATTACCAACAAAGGGTGAAACCATGCTAAGCCAACTCAAATATGTTTCTACCATGGAGTAGACTTCCAAAGGTATGACGAAATTTGAGAACTAAGGTCAGAAGCAGAAGAAACCAACACCATGTGTCAACTGACCATCCTTCAAGCATCTATCTATGTCAATCTCTGTAAACTGAAGAAAAACAAAACTGATAAGTAGTGAGTAGGATTAGTCAGCCTGTCGATGATGACTCAACCGAATCAAACCTAAGAACGTAGGCTGCAATCAAGTGACACAACCCATGGCTATAAGTTTAAAACTGTAGCAAAATCATTTGATCTCAATTTCCTAAATCGATCCCCACTGATGATCAAGCCCCTGGACACAAAATACAACACAACTCTCAAACCGTCACCCAAAAGAGTCAAAATAAAAAATGGAGCTAATAAGTCTTTGAGAATGTCAAATATCCAAGTAAATCTCACTTTCAGAAACTAAGCATATACCCAATAATTCCCCCAAGAGGTAAAGCTATGGTGTCTCTAAGGAACAAAATCACAAATGAGTCCTACCACAGGCAAAACATATTATTAAAGAATCCAGACTTAACATGGGGCATCAACAAAACCATAACATAACTAAAAAACTCACAAGGACTACGAAGAGTCCTAATGACAGCCAAACCTCGAGTAACTTAGGAAATATGGTCACAGATACTCGCTTCATAGAGTCACACCTTTTGGTTGCCGATAACTAATCCACATGAACATACAACCATCCTTCTTTTTAATATACCAAGTGAAAGCATCCCACGAAATCACACTAGGCTAAAAAAATCCCAAAATAAAAAGCCACTGAAATCACCCATTTAAACCTCACTCAACTCAATTAAACCATGCACGTCATTACAAAAGGAACTGAGTACTCGACGCAACACCGATAACCTAGATCAAGACCATTAATGGGTGATGAACCCGATTGCTTGAAGAAGAAACCTCAACTTACCGACTGTAAGAATGGACTATGGGAAAGAATTGACTACACTAGGACTACTATATAACCACAGAAGAACAGAAGACTAAACCTTTCTTCTCAACAATATTCTCAACAACCAACCTCACCTTACCAACAGAATAAGGCCAAGAACCTAAGGTAATCGTCTAAGCCAAGCTAACAAGAATCACATGAAATAAACACTAATAAGATAAAGCTAGTCTAGCCATCTATCATTTAAGAATTAATAACAATATAGGTAATAACACTAGTAAGGGCATATAATACCAGTAGCATGAAAGTAAAAAAACAACAAGTCCTACTCTAGGATCACATCAAGGTCACTATACTAAAGAAAGGGTATTTGTCCAAGCGCTACACCCCAATGTAATCATAACAACGACCACTCAATCTACTACTAAAAGAAAACATCTACGGGGGGAAGTAATATATGCATAATAACCCACACAAAGGCTTACAACAATCAACATAATAATATCAAGGTATATGGAGACGAATGGGTATGAAAACCCCTAATAAAATTGCATAGAAACTAAAAGATAACAAGTCAAAATCGCACCTACAATAATAGACTATGAAGCCATGGCCCTGGCCTTCCTGGAGAGCACGGACCTGAATACATTTGGTCTTGAACTGAGTATCTAAACGGCCAACTATACTACATAACTAAGAATCACCTCCAACTCTCTGGGAAACACCCATAATACCTAGGGCATCATATCTAACTGAAGGTACCACAACATTAAGAGGCTAATTTAGCTACACTAGCTTCTCAACAATCCCACATCAAGGACACCCCCTACTAAAATGATCACTCTCCCCACAATCATCACAAACCTTAGAAGCCCTAGTTTGGCAAAGAACATGTGTTGACCCTGACTATCTAACCAACTCATGCCTGGGTCACTCCATAGACCAATGAACAACCTCTTCATAGTTATAACACCACTAGAAATTCTCTAATGTGACATACTTGCTAACCCAAAGAGCCTGCCACAGCCTGAAGACCTATATCGAGTACCTCATAATGCCTTACCAGAAGTTTTTCCACTGAGATAACCATGGCCTGTCTAAGAATAACTTATAATCAAAAGTGCTACCTATACGGGCCTGATAGGTTGAAAGTGATGCTGACCTCTACTGGGAGAATCCTTACCTCCATATGGAATACTACTGAAATTGTATTAATAGTGGGGCCTCTTGCCACTACCTCCTTATGTCTCAAGACATGTCCACTTTATAGTCCTCGTGTGATCAACAACCTGGAGGAAGGTAGACCCAACTGCTACCAATTATTATGATGCCAAACAGAGTGGCAAGCTTATCATCTGATAAATCCCTACACCATCTTATGCTATATAGGAAATAACATAGAAGTATACCTAGCCAACTCTAGAAACCCTATCTCATACTCTAAAATCGATAATAAACCTTGATGAATACCTATACATCCAACTCTAGCCTGATAACCACACGATGTATCAGACACCACCTATACTTATGATGTATCCTTGAAAAGGCTCAAAATACCTAACATAGGATCCTAAAGAACCAAGGTGGTGCAAACTCTGTTGGAGCTTAGGTTGGTTCCAGACCCTCTAGCTAAAGTTGTAGATTCTCAAAATCAAACTCTGACTCCTAGGTCTGACCCTAAACTAAAACTCGAGTAACGCGCTTAAAATTCCCATCCACGTTTATCGATAACCTTGTGCTATCTATTTGAGAAAGAGTAGCAAAAAGAAGACTTAGAAGTTGGTAAAAGTAAGGAAACCCATCAACGAATCAAGAAATGATATTTCTTAAGAATGCCTTATAGCCTCCTGAAGATAGGATGTGGACATCATTGTACTGATCTGCGGGACTTTACTAGGCATTTTACTCTTGTACCAATAACACCGGTGAACCTAGGCTTAGATACCAAACTGTCATGACCCAATTTCTAAGGTCATGATGGTACCTACTATGACCCACCAGTAGGTAAGCCAACCCACATCCCAAAACGACGAGTAACAGGCTAATAAGAGAAAAGTATAACCAAAATTTAATAAAAAGAGAAAGAGAACCAGAAGATAGCAAATATCCCCCAAGACCTAGTGTCAGTCGATAGAGTAGCCACTAGCATAACAAGTGTACTAGGTAAACATAATATATATATATATATATATATATATATATATATACAGATCAGTCTCTAAAAAGCAAAATAAAGATCAATCTAGCAAAAAAGAGAGGGAGAAGGAACAACTCTGGATGCCAAGAGCTCACCCCAAATCTCTGATCCATGACAAATATGCACGATACACAGGTCAGTGGCGAGAACTCGTACTATAATCTGTAGGGTAAAGAAGTGTAGTATGAGTATCAAACACATGATACTTAGTAGGCGTAGGCCGACTGAAATCCAAATATAAATGTAATTATAAATAACATATAAGGGAAGGATATACATTACAGACAACAAACTAATAAATAAAATACACTAAGGATAATAAAGAAGTAGAGATAAATTACCATATTCTTTAAGTAACTAGGGATTGATATGCTATGCAATATGAATAGTTAGGAACATTGGGAATATACAATGGTAGCAACCAAGGAAGAAGGCAATATACAATAAGAATAGCTAGAGTAGAAAGAGCTATACGATAGTACTAAATAGGTAGCTAAATACGAAGGTACTAACCTGAGAGAGCTAGCCTAACATCTTAAATATCACGAGGATCATAAACAATAAGAGAGCTAGTGCCTGAGATAGAACTGGGACTAAAAATGGTAGGATACTATAGAAAGGGTTAGAATTTTCCTCGAACAAAATTAGTAAATGATGGTAATTGAGTAGATCGATAATGGACCAAAATCTATATTGGTCTAAGTTTTCAAAATAGTATGGTTAGTTTAAAAGAAAATAAACCAATAATAACGGTGGTATGACTTTCGTTTTATAAACCAATTTAAGAGTGCAAGGTGGGAATAAATCCCTTTTTGAAAATAGTTAATAAAAATAATGATTTTATTAGAATCGTACCACTAAATATACGTGAGTGCATATAAATGCATGCATGCAATCACCTGTATCAAAACAACAGAAATTTAAGCAATCAAACATCTATAAACTAAAATCATAGCTCTCCCAGAGCATAGAAAACTAACCTGGAATCCAATTGGTCTCACACCCAAGGCCTTGGGCCCAACAATATTTAAACAAAGAGAATATCAACATCATAACTCAGAAACATAAGGAAAACAAAGGCAGCATGCTACTGGTTGGACTTAACTAAAGATTATCATCTTTAGAGAAATGTACTAACCCAAATCCTTCACTAACGATTACTATAGACAACCTAAGGTCATAACAAATATATAAGCAAGCTTAACATGACCTTATAACTATAGCAGACATTCTAGGCTAGGGATCAAACTATAATTCTATTCTAAAATTCCCCCAAATAGGTCAAATAACGACAACCAGATATAACTAGCCTTAAACCCATCCTATAAACCCCCAACTAGAATGCAACCTTGCAGTTGAAATGCAGTCTCAAACCATCCACAAACTATTCTTCTCCACTCCTTGATATCTGAATTCCATCACACTATCAAATTCATAATATATATGTTAATACAATTAAAACAAGATCCATAATGTAATATAGAACTTTGGGCCAAGAATTGAGTCAAAAATAAACTTGTGGGACCCATTAATGAAAATTTGAAATTGAATCCATTGCGAGGTCCATCAAAGGACAATGAATGCATGATAAAAAATTGAGCACACATGGAGTCTGAATTGTGGCTCAAATCAGTTCGTAAACTCCAAGGATCAAAATCCCCAAAATAAAGAATTTACTAGATTTTGAGGAGGGAAAAAGACACAAAAATAGCGGGAAAAGACAAAATATCATTCAAGTATGATACTCGAGTTCAATAAGATGAAATCCCATTAATTTTCAAGCTAAAGGTCACAACAATGTAGGAGAAATGAGCTAAAAATGAGTGAAAGAGACAAAGTCCAAAAATATATACTTAGTAGTGACCACTAAACTGCTACAGTGGCTAATTCTAAAGTGGCAGGGGCAAGAGGTGCGAGAAGCCGCTAAAGCCTCATCCTGGTTGCTTAAGCAACCTCTGCTAAAGTGGATAAGTACCAAAAAAATGATACTCTGCTAGGTAGCAAAGTATAACTAAAATTGCACCAAGTCGCTAAAGAGGCTACCACTAAAGCAGATACTGCTAAAGCAGCTCCTAAGCTGCTTAAGCAGTTGCACCAGCTACCAAAAAGAAATTTTACTAAGTTTAAATGGACTCCGATCGGGTACTCAGAATTCGTTTGGAACCCGGTGCATAAAAACGAACTATGCTACCTAACCAAATTCGGCATTCTAGACTTAACAAAACAAATAAAATTTCTATCTGAGGTTGTTTCAATAGAAAGTGGGTACCACACCCAATGTTCCATTTTCACCAATTTCCAAGCAGTAGCCCCAAATAAGCTCAGAAGCCTCACAACTCAAACCAAGGTTCCACTAGCCTAAAATCAACATTTCAGAGCTAATGGAACTATTAAAATTGTCAGCTAAGGCTCTTTACTAGAAGTTTTTACTGAAGACTAATCTTTCAACTTCAAAAGCTCCAAAATAGGGATATTGGCTTAAAAACCATCGAACTTCTCGAGAATCAAATGGACAATCTTGATAAGTCATAAATGACCTGTAGCCACTATGAAAAAGTATAAATTATAGAAAATGTACGGAAATGGAAAAAATAACCTAGAGGGTCATTACATATGAATGATTTAATAAGACAAATACAGGAGTGCAATGCACTGATGCAAGAGCATACTACAAAATTAAAGGAAACATTAGAAAGTCTTAAGATCATATGCATGAAAATGCAAGTTAAGGCTGAAAATTTTAATGATTTGCAAGTTACAGACTTAGCCAATACTAAGGATGAACCTCCAAAAGAAGTAAGAGAGTTTCTACAAGAAGTTAACTT
Source organism: Capsicum rhomboideum (assembly GCA_031232105.1). Classification (NCBI taxonomy): domain Eukaryota; kingdom Viridiplantae; phylum Streptophyta; class Magnoliopsida; order Solanales; family Solanaceae; genus Capsicum; species Capsicum rhomboideum. Next base: position 97,320,627 of record CP124711.1, on the reverse strand, counting down.
TGATAAAGCAGAACTAGTGAGCCAATCTTAGCTAGAGGAAAATCTCAATGAATTAAGTTTGATGGGTTGCTTCATTATAGTATTACAAATATGGAAATAGAATTTATAGAAGACATAACTAAACTCATACAAGAAGTAGACCATTTTAGCACATACATCCATGACCTATAGGCTCACTTCCATAAAAAGGTTGTGGCATCTGATCTCCAACCACCAATTATTATGGATACCAGCCAACTTGTGGAGCCGAAAGAGGAATTTTAGCCATCCAACTATTCTCTTTTATTGATGCCAATGTTGAGTAGGTGTGCAAAGTGAGAATCTCACAAAGAGTGAAGTTTTAGAGTTGAAGCATGTTGGACCTCATTCTAAACACTTTTTGATATTATGTTTGGCGGGTGATATGAAAATAAAGCCTTTCAAGCCAATTGACCACTACGTGGATAAGAAACAAGGCCCTTATATTATAAAATTTGGCATACCAAAAAGACAAAATAACATTCCTCACTTAAGAGACAAGAGGTGCAAGATGCGACACCTAGGGCTTGGTACCTTTGTATTTTCACCACTCCCTTGAGTGTAGCAGAAAATTAGAGAAGAAGTAAGGGTTGTGATTCATATCATCTAACTGGATGGAAACCTGGTTAACTAGATGGTATAATGCCATGAAAATAAATTAGGTGCTGCTTGGGAGGCAACCCAGTTTGTAATTGATGTAATTGGTATTTTTGATTTTCATTTTTTAGTGTCTCTTTTGTTTTTTTTGTTATTTGAGCAAATATGGGGAAGTCTGAGTACCTAGATTTGAATTCTAAGCAGCATGGATGAAGCATAAGTGTGGGTTCATCCACCCCTTGATGGAATAATTAAGAAAGACATGTTGCCAACTAGGCCTTAGAAGGCCTCAGTGAATATCTCCAACCTTCTGTGTTACTTTTTTTAATGCTTTGGAGACAAAACATAACTTTATGTGTGGGGTGGCATATCTTTTGATATTTGATAGGAGTAAAACATGCTATATGAGTTGTTTTCCTTTAATAGGGTGCTTTAGATGATAATTTTGAAATCTGATTATTTTTTTTTGAAAAAATCTAAAAATACAAAAAGATTTTGTTTTAGATTAGAATTGCTTTTTTTTTTTTTAGATTTTTAGCCTTTTAGTAGATCATACTTCTCTCACCACTTGGTTTGTCTTTTTGGTTCTTTTCCAAGAGGAGCCCTTTGAATGAACTATCCTTTTTATTTTTAGAGTAGTTTTTGTTTTATTTTTAGGAAGAGTCTTTAGAACCAATTGAATGCTAGGTGCTCTAGTTAAGTGCTATAATTGACCAAATGATACAAGTTGTGTTTTTAACTTGAAAGCATTTTGTGAAAGTGAATGATTTCTTCTGAGGCACCTAGGCTCTTTTACTTGACTCTTATATGTTTTTTAGCTTAAATTTGAACTCTTGTTGTTTGCTTGACTAAGAGTCTAAATGTATCCTTCTTGATTTAAATATATGCCTTGCGTGTTAGCATTTTGTGATATTTCATATTTTATATTGATGTCTAGAACTTGCTCGGTGTGTTTGCAAAACAAAATGAAGAATGTTGAGTTTAGGAGATGATATAGGTGTTTCTTCAATTAGTCATATTTATATTCTTTGCTTTACCTAACTCTATTGGATGATCCTAGTTTGTCCCTTTGTGCCTTTAGCTTATTCTTTGGTAGCCATATATAAATCCTAATCCTTTTCTTTTAACTGATCATTAATCTGACCCAAAACTCTTAAGCACTTTAATATAAAAACAAGAGTTACAAGGAGTGAGAATGGAAATAAGAAAAGAGTTTAATTGAAAGCATGTAGAAAAGACTAAGGGTGCAAATGTGAAAAAAAATTCATACACTATTGGTAGGGAGTAGAAAAAGAATTTGAAAAAATGAGAAAAATTGCTTGCTAGTTTAGTTCTCATTATGAATGGTTTGTGAACTATCTTAAACATATGAGAAAATAAAGAATATCTATGGGTGAGAAGAGTGGAAGAAATAAATGAGTGGCTGAGAAAGGTGTTTAATGAAAGGTTGTGACGTATTCAAGTTCTTAGTAAGGATAGTCACTATTGCTGGCTAGAATAGTTTCTACCCGTCCCTTAGCTTACATTACAACCATGAGATTCCAACACGATCTTATATTTGATGTTCTTAAATAAGTTGAGTAGTACAGTAAGGGAAAGCTTATAGTTCATCATATGTTGCATGTGAAATTCTTTGTAAGAGTGAGTGTAATTCTATTCCTATACTTATTTATATGATATTGTGCATACTTGTGAGTAAATATAGGTAAATCTCTTATTGTGAAGGGCACATAGTTGATGAAAGATAGGTGAAGTGTTTGATCTCTTGATTGGGTGATCTATGAGTGTTTGGAAATAACATAGAGTTAGCTGTGGAGGTTAGGTGGTCTTAATGTAGTAGCTCATGATTTTTAAATATGTTGAATTAATGAAGCATGTGTGTTAAGAACTTGTCATATATAGTCGTTGTAGTATTAGCTTGAGTAATCTTGTCTTAGTTAATGTAGTTTGTAGTAGAGTCTAAATCATGAGTGTTATATACTCGAGGATGAGCAAGAGTTGAAATATAGGGTGTTGATGTGAGGCTAAAAGTCATGCATTTATATATTTTTCCTCACATTTTACTTGTTTTAGTATGCTTTTGGTCTTAATTTATATGAAATACACTTATGTATCTTGTCTTGATGTGTAGGATGAAGAGCAATGGATTTTGCATGAATTTTGTCATGACCCAAAATCCCGAGGTCTTGAAAGAACCTATCCCGATCCAACCTTGGTAGGTGATCCCAAAAATATCATGATAGAATAAGTCAAACAAGAACAATGAATGAAATAAAAACTCAAGACTTTAGGAGAAAGTCAAACCGAAAGCAATAATAAAACAATATCTGAACAATACAACTATAACGTCCCATTTCGTCGTACTGAAAATATCTGCGGTAATGGCATAAAAATCTAAACAGCATATTTACAAAACCATTTAAACAAAAACCACAAAGACCCCAAAATATCGCACAACCACAGACATCCACATATGCAGCAAGCTTAAACCAAGATAAAAAAGTATATAACCATATATCCCAAACCTACATAGAAAACATCCACAAAATCCAAACATACCTAAACCTTCAGCAAAAATCTACCACAACAGTAGATAAGACCCAAGGCTTTTTAACCCAAAAACTACAAGGCTATAATAAGCTAATTGCCCAACCTAAGACAAATTCAAACCTAGTAAGAACTTGTTACCATTTTGGATTACTCAATACCGTATATACCTACGACAGAAATGAGATAAGCGAAATACCAGAACTACATAAAGCCTTTTTAACATACAAATGAGTTACCGGAGGAAATCTATTCTTTATCAAATTTTATTCAGCCCCAGCAGAGATATTATACAATGAAGTTAAAACCATCATCCAAGTAGTAAAAATTGGATTAACTAGAGAAATGATTATACCAGAAGATATTGCACAACAACCTGAGATACCGGAAACCGAACTACCCAGTTTTTATGCTAACAAAAGAATTATTGGAATAGCAACTATCATCCAAGGGCTAGCAAACAACTACCTAAATGGCAATGCCATATGGAATTACTATTCCAGAGATCAATTAATGATTTATGCGAATTCAAGAGAACTACGGGAATCAGATATGGAAGAAGTGAAGAAATGGATACTATCATTACTTCGACCAGAGGAATCACCTACAACGCGAGCATTTAAGAAAAATTTTATATCACAGGAATTATTAACCAGATATTGCAAGATAGTCAGCAAATACCCAGATCACCTATGCACCAGGTGTAACGGAGAAGATAATACAGATGTACCAAAAGTACAGTTAGAATAACAAGCAACATACAAGGCATGATGTAAAAGGAAAATATATGACCGACAAACAAGATAGAAAGTCACTACCTACCAAAGAAAATATGTAACATAATTGCTTTTAGTCAAAAAGCAAATAGTATTAGTTTGTTTTCTTTTCATTAATCGTAAAGTAGATGCTTTTCTTTTAGAAAAGAAAAGTTGTTTGTACTATTATAGTAATTTTCCCCTTGACTTTTCAAAGGGTTAAGAGACAAATATAAACAGTAGGAGCCATTGGTCCGTCAGCATTCTGAAAGGGCACATGGAAATCCTATAAATAGATGTAAAAATCATAATAAAAAGACAGGTTGAAAGTTCCAAGTTATAAAAATTCTCTTCTCTCTCTCTAAAAACATAAATAACCATATATTTGGAAAGCAAAAGCTATGGAAGATATGAATCCCGATAAGCTACAAACTGAGGTATATACATACATAAGCATGTGTAACTAAATTATTATATTCCTAATAATCTCTTAGTTATTATTATTATTTATCATGTTATAATATTGTTATAATAAACATCTTGAGGAAGTTTGCTATGTGTTAGTAAGCTGAGAGTAGTTATGCCCAGACTATGCCATCCTAAAGTGGAAACCGAGAAGGCGAGGAATGCCGTAATAGGGAAGTACACAAAGTTGAGGCTCTGTTAGGGTAAATGATTAAAGCTGGAAACCATAGTAGTGACAAGAAAAGATTGTTTAGAATAACTTCATTAAAACATGATTAAGGATAATGATAAATATAGAGGTTAAAGGGAATATACGTTTAGAAAACATGAAATGAATAACCAAACTACTGAAATGGATAATCAAAATACTGATAACCAACAAAATTACCAGCTAAGTACATATACATACTTACTAGATAACGACGAGGAATATAAGATACTCTTGTTATATACACTTAGACACCTTGATAATGATATAAGAAGAAATATTTATGATACATTAGCTACTTATGAACTCATAAACTTAATGCAATATAATTGGTTAGAATTTAATACATCAGACTATGATGATAGATATGAATCGGATTGGTACTACTCAGATTAATCACTAACTACAATAGTTACGAATATTGGCTTCAAACTATTGAAGAAATAACCTTACAAGAAAATTTAATAAGAATAAATATAGCAACATATCAGGAAACCCAAGATATAGCATATCTAGGAAAAATAATAGAAAATATAAATGAAATTTTTAGATTAATCCCACTAAGACAACAATATTATGAAGAAGCATTTACCTTAAAAATAAAACATGAATAATGACTACGAACAACAGCTTCATGAAAAGATAATACAATTAAGACAGGAAATAAAACATAGAAAAGAGAGACTAATAGAAAAAATAAAAACACAAGCTAAACTAGATATACAACAAATCGAGGATACAAAAAATACAAAAATATTAGCATTAGAAAAAGAATTAGCAATATTAAAACAACTATATGAGGACAAACAAAAAGAAAAAGAAAAACGTAAAGAACATGAACAAGAACTAAGATTAGCACACGAAATTGAACAATTTAAAGAAAAATTGCAAATAGACATTAACCAAGAAAATCTAGAAAATTTATCTACACTAAAAATAGGTGAAATAAATGAAATAAATAACGAAAGTGAAGATGATAATATAGAAGAAAACTATTCAGAATTAAGTGAAACATATACAGAAATATTAGCAAAAATAAGTGAACCAACAAACCCTAAGGGCCTATTTTTGAGACTCCGTTTTTGCTCAACTTTTGAGTATGTTTTACTTTTCCTTCAAGGGACCTCGTGATGGATTCAATTTTGAAATTCTATTTACGAGCCCTAAGGGCCTATTTTTGACCTGATTTTCTGCCTGAACTTTATATTGCAATATGGACATCATTCAGAGACCATGGAGTGAAGACAAGCAGTTTGTGGACGATTCGAGATTGCGGTTCAGCATTGAGGTAGGCTTCGATCTACTCTTCTCCGTGAGACTATGTATTGTATTGATTACATGCTAGGTAGGGGTTATAATATGGGGTTAGGGCTAGTCGTATTAGTATTTGGCCTATGTAAGGTATTTAGGATATAACTGTAAATTGAGCCTTAGCCTAGAATATTCGCCATAGCTTTAGCATACTATTAAGCCTTATTATTTATGTATTCGACCTTAGGATGGTATTGATAATCCTTAGTGTAGGAGTTGGATTAGTACTTATCCATTTCGATGATATTCCTCGATTGAATTCACCTAGTAGAATGATTCCTCTCGGTGATCTCGCTTCTGACATTCTGATATACTTATATACTTATTGTTTTTTACATTACATTACTGGGCCCGAAGCCTTAGTTACGAGACTATGGACACTAGGTTAGTTCTTTATGCTTTAAAGGAGTTACGACCTATTTTATAGATGTTTCGGTGCATACGTTGGCTCTGTTTGGATACTGGTGGTTGCATGCATGCATCATCGACATTCTCATGCTTATTTTAGCCTATTAGGGCCCTTTTTTGCTAGAATTTGGGCCCGTTCTCCGTTAGGTTAATATATGGTCCGCCTTTACAACACGACTTAGCTCTTTTAGTTCCTTGAGTCAGGATTGAGAAACCTTCATCTAGGTTTGGGTATGTGTTTGCCTTAGGTTATGTTATCAAGGTCTGATAGTGGGTCCCGTTGTCCTTTTTAGATAAAATGCTTTAAATGACTCTCCTTTAGGCTTAGATGGGCTTATGACTACTTTCTTAGGCTATTAAATTAGGTGTGGGTTGACTTAGACTTGATTACATGCCTATTTAGCTTCATTACCCTTGGGAAGGGCAGTAATTGATCTTTGACCGCACCTCCCTAACCTAGTGATCGGAGCTCGCCTGGCCTAAGAAGATTTGACCACCCGAGATTGAACTTTACTAATAAATGGATTGGTGATTGGCTTAGGACCCCTGGATTACCGCTAGTAATGTCATGCTTATGAGTTTTGTTATGAGTTTGGCATTAGTTTATGGTCGAGGTTGGCTTCTTATGAGATCACCTACCCTAGTTACGGCTGGTTACTTTGAGTTTCGGTTTGAGTCTGACATCTGTCTATGATTACGATTTGGATGTTCTGGAGTACACCTATGGATCATCTAGCCTCTTGTTATCATCCACTGGTTTCGGTTTGATTCTTGTTCTCGTTATTGCTACTGTTATGGATATGGATTATGAAAGTCTTGGTTTGAAACTAGGTAGTGTATATGGATAACCTGAGTCCCCTATAGCCACAGTGTCGGAGGAGGATAGTCGCCATAGTTCCTTCCTTTATGAGCTGTTAAGATGAAGGAGGTGTTTACACTTGTGTTGGCTAAGGTACTTGGTTTATCTTACTTATCTGGTTCTTTTCATGGCCTTCATTCATTAGCATTCATTGCCAATCACTAGTATAATTGTTTGACACTTGAATCTATGAGTCTTATGGGGGGCTGCATAGGTATAGGTTATGTTTATTATTTGTTAAGTGATTGTTTGTACCTTCCTGGCTTATGAGGACCCGGTTATTGTTTGTCCGGGCTAGCTGGTTATATTATTGCTTGGATATTTTCATGTGATTCGTGGCAGGCTGGTTATGGACTAGTACCGTAGGTTATTAGTATGCTTTTGATTCATTTCCTCTTATTATGGTAAGCTTTATTATTATTAAGACATTTTATAGATATGCTTATTTCGATTAGAAACCCTATTTATGCTAGAGTTAGCTCTCTTCTTGATATCATAATCCACATGAGATTTAGGTTGTTTGACCACCTCCTTTTGGTTAGCACTTTTAGGTTTAGCTAATCTTATGATATATGACCTGTTTCCTTCGTAATATTATTTTATATATACCCTTTCTTCATATTACTATTATGTATCTCTTTTATATCTCTTCCTTCATACTTCTATTGTACATTGTATATTCCTTCCTTCACTATGCTATCATACATTGACTATCTACTTATGGCATTTCTCTTTAGTTCCTGATTACGGGTAGTATATGATAGCTTACCCTTATTACTGGCATAGCTTTGTCCTAGATTACTTGAAGGGTATGATAGTTTATCCTTACTTTTCCTTTAGTATTATTATGTGTCCTTTCTTAGGTAGCTGCTTGTAGTTTATATTCCTGCCTTACATATTATTTATACTTGCATTATCTCTGGAGCTCAGTCGGTCGATGCCTACTAAGTACCTCGTGTTTAGTACTCATACTACACTTCTGCAACTTGCAGATCATAGCACGAGTTCACACCGCTGTGTGCCTCGTGCAGAGCAACCATGGACCAGAGATTTGGGGTGAGCTCCTAACGTTCGGAGTTGTTTCTGCTCTTTGTTTTATTGTTAGACTGATCTCTATTTTTTGGTATTATAAAGACGGCTTTGTATATATTTACTCTATATTTTACCTTGTACTCTTGTTATGTTAGAAGCTCTTGTACTGACTTCACCAGGTTTTGGAGATATGTTTACTTCCTTCTTGACTTCTTTCTCATTTTCATTTGGTATTGCTTTCGCTTTTCTTATTAGTCTGTTACTAGCTGTTTTGGACTACGGGTTGGCTTACCTACTGACGGGTTGTAGTAGGTGCCATCATGACCTGAGAAATCGGGACGTGACAACCCCCCTCTCTAAACTTTTCCACTCAGAATTCTTCTTAACAATAATCTTTAATAGACCTCTTAAAGATTTTAAAGAGAATTTTCGTACCCCGTGTCCTTCAAGTCTATTTGATTTCTCATAAGTATGAAGCACTTGAGTGATTTAAAAGATATATGAATGAGGATGAGAATCAATTAGAAAGTGTAAAGGCTTTAAGAACCAATAGAGGTTGTGAATATTTGTCAAATCAATTTAAAGAATTATGTACTGAAAAAGACATTATCAGATAGTTAACTTTTCCTTATACACCTAAACAAAATGGTGTAGTTGTAAGAGAGAGTAAAATACTATTAGACATGACAAGGTCCATGATGGCACAAAAAATTTACCTATCTCCTTCTAGGGAGATGCATTATTGATTGCAGCCTACATATTGAATAATTTGCCTTCTAAATTAGTATCTTCCACTCCTTATGAACTATGGACTGGTAATAAACCAAAACTTAATAACCTATGACCTTGAGGTTATGCTGCGTACATTAAAGATTATTTTGGTGAGTTTGATAAACTGAGTCCAAAAGGAAAGAAATGTATCTTTATAAGATACTCTGAACACTTCAAAGGGTATGTGTTCATTATGAGTTGGAGGGTGGAAGTAATACTGAATTGAATTACGAAATGTCTCATTTCTAGAAAATGATTTTCCCAATGGGTGAAATAAAGAAAGTGTGCCGCTTTATGAAATGTTGAATTCAGATGATTAGAAAATGTTATCAGACATACTAGATAATTTCATATTTCAAGAAAACATTCCTTATCCAAGTGGGAGTTTGGATCCCAAAATCCTTTGGAGGAATCTAAACTTCAATTACGTAAGAGTACCAGAAAAAGTCTACCTAAATGATCTTATGAGCTTGAGGATTATGTTTTCTTGGTATCTCTCACAGAAATAGATAAACCTAATTATGTGACTAAGGCTTTATCGAGTCCTGAAAAAGATGAGTGGTAAAAGCGATGAAAGAAGAATTAGAGTTTATAAAAATCAATAATATAATGACCCATTTCATTGTTACTATAATCACAGCATCTGAAGGACACGAGATATGGAAATTCTCTTTAAAATCTTTAAGAGGTCCAATATATCTTTTAAAGCACTCAAGTGCTTCAGATTTATGAGAAATCAAATAGACATAACCAAAGTACGTGAAATCATCAAAAAATATAATGAAACATAAAACATTATACCTTTTCCTCACATTCATTGAACCATAGATATCATAATGGTTTAATTACAGTGGGTACTCAACTCTTTTAACCTTCCTAAATGGTTTATGTATAATCTTTTCAGCAAGACAATTTTCACATGTTGGCATATTAATTTTTGAGAAAGAACCTAGATGTCGTTCCATTTCCAATTTATTCATTCGTTCATGCCCTATGTGACCCAGTTTCGCATTCAATGTAATAATGTCAACATTATTGTTGCTAGAACAACTTGTTGTCACACAACAGTCAACATAATAGTCATAAGTTGAAGGATTATAAAATAATAAAGCTATCATAACGATGTCCAAAACCATAAAAAAATGTCTAGAGTAATTCTAAAACCATTGCGACTAAAATATAAATCAAAACCAACATCTAAAAGAATAGACATAGATACTAAGTTTCAGCAATCTCTAGAGCATATAGAAAACATTAAAGCAATCATAATAATGTCTAAAACCATAAAAGACATTGTCTCGAGAAATTTTTACACCATTGTGACTAAAATATAAAATGAAACTAACATCTAAAAAACAGAAATAGATGTTAAGTTTTGTCGAATCTCTGGAGCAGAACGTCATACAACATCAAAGATCGGCCACTATACAAGTCTACTTTGCAAGCGACTATTCCTTTGACTTTGACTTTTGCATTATTTCCTACTTAGATCCACCTAGATAGAGGTGACACTTGACAAAACTCCACAAATACTTCTGGATCATGACTCACATGGTTGGTGGCTCCTGAATCTACAATCCACATAGAATAAGATTCAGTAAATAAAGTAGTGCTACAAACATATGTATCATTTAGAAATGCATTTCAAAAAGCTACCTTTTTTATCTCGGTAAAATCACGAGAAAACTACCCTGTTCATCTTGCTCTTATCTTTCTACATGAAAAAATATTTCCCCTTCTTGGAATTTGACTTGTACTTTTTCTCAGAGGATCCTTCTTCGGTCTTCTTACCCTTCTCGTTCTTTTACCAATTCATCTTGCGCTTGAAGCCTGAAGACTTCTTACTACTTAATTCAGCCATAAAGAAATTAGAATTGCCTTTAGAAGAATCAAGTCGCTCATCTTCAATTTTAATATGACGGACAATATCAGAAAAAGTTTTGATGCTATTATTGTGGGTTAGCTTAAGCTTAAAATGTTCCCAATTATTGAAAAGAGATCGGATCACTACCTCAACTTGTTTCTCATAAGAGAGAACATGAGCAATACTTTTGAGATAAGCAATCATGTTTGACATCACCTTAATAAGGTGTTGTTTGATTTTCTGATTATGACGCTTCTTGTAAGTGTCAAACTTGATAGTCAACTGTCTAAGGCGGGTCACAGATGTACCCCCATATGTTACTCACAAGTGTGTAGACATGCATGAGTAGTAGGAAATTTCTTACATTCATGAATGAGGTCATCAATAATAGAACTTACAATGATTCCATATGCAGCGAAATCAGTCTTTTTCAAGCTTTGTAAGTTTCAAGATCTCTTTTGTGTTGGTCAATGTTATGATCTTTTGATAAAACAAAATTTATAACTTCAAGAGCATTCTGCTCTTCCAATACATAGCATATTTTACGACTCTAGATGTCATAATTTTCACCATTCAGTTTCTCACCCTTATTTAAGTCAGCAATAATACTTTCTAAAGGTATGTCTGTTAATAAGAGACAATTTAAGCAAGCCATACTCATCAATATTTACTTTAATCAATATATGCATGAGATTAGTATATTCACTCAAGCAAATCAGTTTTCATAATGACTTCACATTTAGCGTAGAATCGAATGGTCACTAAGTTTCTATTTATCAATCGCAGTCTAAATATTTAATCAAAAATGAAAAATGTTTCTTAGTGAGTATTTCACAGACGACTTCCAATCAAGTCTCAATTCATTTAAATAAAATAAATGAAATTTATATAAAGAGAGACAAACAACATAGTTCGTATATTGGAAATAAATAAACATTTCAAGTTATAATTCAACTAAAGATAAAAATCCTGTCACATGACATCAAGCTAATGTATATACACCATAAGTACTGACTTGGACAAACCTCGTAATAAACCTCAGTTAATCTTTTACCCCATAGTTCTCAGAGAGAGTCTTCTAAAATAGCTAAAGCTTCCCAATACATGATTTCAACATAATTTTTTGGTTCAATAAGTTTCAATTAAAAAAGATGAATAAACTCAGCAATTGAAATAGTAGGGGATATCTTAAAAGACTTGAACTCCCTAATTTTCTTATCTCTTTCCCTTCGTATAGCTCTGTGATTCCTCAACATATATTGTGTCGCTCTTGGGACACCATTCCTTATGATTCCATGCCCTCGAAAATATGTCCTTCGATGAATGCTCTTCTACATTGTCCTTTTGCTCGATATCCAGAACTTCCACTTGGAGTAATTCTAGTTTATCTCTATTAAGCCATGTATGAAATAGGAACAAGAAAACAATCAGAATGGATATACCATTCAATATGACAACGTATGCCATAATATCATATAGAATATATGAAATCTATTTAAGGAATATAAGGATTAAACAAATTACCAAGACTTAGAAAAAAATATTATAACACTCCATTAAAACTTCAAAAAATCATATGTAGAGTACGAAAATCTAGAAAATCTAAGTTTCATACAAAAATTCCAAAAGGGTAATTCGAAGAAGTTAAATTTCAGAATGCAGTTTTTCAGAAAACTGTCAAAATTTCAGCCTTTCTTTATAAAATCATATCTCGCTCATTTTTAATCCGTTTTACATGCATAATGTATTAATGGAAATCCCCAAATAAGTAGATTATGAAAATCTAATTTACATGCCAAAATTTCAAATTAATAATTTCCAGAAATTAACTAACAGTTCGCGGTTATTCAGTAGTAAGAATCACCAAAGCACTAACAAACTTTATGTGAATAGAAATTTGCCGTAGCAAAATGTATACTGATAAAATCGCAATAGTGATGAATAACATTTTACCAAATAAATCATCATCATTAGAAATATGTGAACTTTGATTTTTATCATATTCCAGAGACATACTAAAAACTTCACATGCCATTTAATTAATTAAAAAATATCTTGAATAGTCAACTCAAACACATAATGGACTTTCATGAGATATTAATTGCCACATTCTATCTATTTATTCTTTTCACTAGAGCAACAAAAGAAAAGAGGCATTGCAACGATGCTTTTATTCTTTCGAACCGGCTATGAGGCCAAAAAGAATCGATTCAACTACACATAACATTTTTGAAATTACAACAACGAGATTCAACTGTGTATAATAATCAGAATACAAAAAGGTTTTGATACGAATGTTAGAAACAATCACGGGGTAAGAACAACAAGTTGCGTACCTCTCATTTGTAGTGGAATTTGTTGAACTCACCACCAAAACAAACCTGCCATAAGTCCTTCTTAAAATCTATTGGAAACAAAGTTGGTATCTCACAAACTAGATGGCCTAATTATGTATGTCAAACCTCAGTTTGGTGTTTTTGAGAGAGAGAGAGCCTCTTTTTTTAATCTAAAAAGGGCATTTCTTTTCTTTATAGAACAGTAATAAAGGTTATAGAAAACTGTTCCCACTACAAGAAAACTGGCTATTAAGGAAGGGAAATCCAGTCCCTAAAAGCCGATTTCTGGTCCCTAAAAGTCAATAGCGACCAGGAAAATCTGGTCGCCGCCCGTCCTTATATGCTTCTTCGCGAAAAGTCAATAGCGACCAGATTTTCCTACTGGCCCCTAAAAGTGTTTAGCGACCAGCGAAAAACTAGTCCCTAAAACTGCTTTGGTGACCATTTGTCTGGTCCCTAATTTATTGATTACTGCTATGCTCTTTGGTCCCTATAGAGTTTTAGCGACCAATCTCTACTCGTCCTAAAAAGAAATATAGTCCCTAAATGTGTTTTATGAACCATAAAATATGGTCCCTAACTAAATATATATTTTGTTTGTCCGCTTTCTTAAACATATTATAATGAAAATGAAATGCATAAAAAGAATATAAAGATAACTTTTGTATATATTACAAACCAATGTATTTACATCCAAGTTGTGTATGGCCAAGACATAAAAGCCATAGCATTTTTTATACAAATCCCAAACCTAACATCCCTATCATGTATTGTAACGTGTTGCCTAAAAGTCTTAGCAAAGACGATAATCAACTTTGTATAGGTTGTACGAGATCTTCAAAACTTATATCATCAAAAGTCGTAACCTGTAAAAAATAACATACATTACCCATAGAGAAATATGAAAATCGACCAAAAATAATTGATTAAATAATATTTTACTCACCTGAAAATCAAATTCTTCAAGTAAATTTTGTTTTTGAAAACCCTCTTTATGTATAATTACACACTTCAAAAGTAAAAAGAGGCTGCAACAATACAAACAATAATGAAATAGAAAGAGTGTCTGTGTGTGTATATATAATGCAGTTCTGAGACAAAAATGAACATAAACTATAGAGAATTTATATCAGTTACATTTTCCAATTCAAGAGAGTGACAAAAAATAATCAATAGAGCCTTCGAGTTAGTTAAAAATAATATATGTCTACAGTCAAAACTTATTGCATGGTTCAGAGAGATCTCGTCTACGTGATGCAAGTGAACGTTTACGAAAAAGTATCCATTAACTCTTTTCTCTAATTGTCTTGCTGAAACTTACTCTTCAGTTTTTTTTATTTTTGTTTTTTGATAAGTGAGCAAATTTTATCTTCTGCAGTTGTGTTAGACCTTTAGGATATTATGATATACTTAAGCCATCTCACATACACAAGAGAAAAATATTTTTACACTAAGTCATTCTCCTCCATCATATAATCTCCACAGAAAGCTAGTAGCTCACTAACAAGCTTAGGAGATCACACAGAAAATTACAACTACTGAAACATTAAGAGAATGCATTTGATTCAAAAAGTATTACAACCTACTGGAACATTAAAAGAATGCATATAAAATCAAATCAAGCATTAAGAAGTGTACCTCATTCAATAAGTGCACCCGATCATCCTCTAAAGGCAGTGGTCTATCATGCCTTTGGTCCTCGTGGTCTATTTTTTGCACAAGTACAACAGTGAAGTTTCACATCACTTGTGTCTATCATGCACCAAGTGCCTGAAAAGAAAGTGCAAACTATTTTTTTCCATGAGTGTTTTCCCTGAATATCAAAAGATAGGTTCTTTGGTCCTCATGTAAATATTACAGGAAAAGAACAAGCATATTTTTACTCATTCCCCTCTTTTGCGTTTAATATAGTCTTGGCCTTATCAAAAATAAGAACAAGCAAGTTCCCAGATAACCAATAAACATGGTAAAAGATAACCATCATGATATATGGAAGAAAACAAATGATAATAATATGAACCACATACTAAGTAATTAAATATTGTCGAATTAATGAACATACCAAGTAAATCCATATTTACCTAGTGTAAAGTCTAGCAATTAGCAAAGTCCAGCAGGAGTACACATGCCTAACTTCTGCTATCACACTGATCATGATTGTTGTAGGAGTGTGTTGACAAAGGCCAGTAGTTTAATGCACCTGCAATGGTATGTTGACGATGCCCAGTAGTTTAATGCACCTGCAAGGACATTTTTTCTTAAGATTCGTAAATAGTTTAAAAAGAAATACACACAAGCAAACATAAACTGAAAAAGTATGATGAGATCTAGAACAAATAACAACATGCCCAGAGTGATCCCATAAGTGTGGTCTGGAGAAAGTGGGGTGTACACAAACCACCCTTACCTTCGCCAAGGTATAGAGGTTGTTTCTGGTATGACAATAGATAGAACATGTCACACAATTACCTTTGTGCTACTTGATTTTCCTTTGATTCTTTTCATCCTATATTTGTCTGGATGATTCCCTGATCTGTAGATTTTGCTGGTGGCTACGACAAGAGCAAAGCTTGATGCTGCACCTATATACAAAAAATGAAATGTGTCAAGACTTTAACATTCCTAACCAATCCTTCCAGTGATGCACATCATAGCCCTTCTCGGTTGCATATTCTTATGATCACTAGCCAGTTGTTAATGCCTCTCTAAGCGATGTACTTGAATCATGTAGGATCAGGATGATTTCATTATGAAACTGGATAATGAAATAGAGAAGTAGTTAATGCCTCTCTAACTTACTTATAGAATAAAAAAAGGGCAGCCCGGTGCACTAAAGCTCCTGCTATGCGCAGGGTCCGGGGAAGGGCCCCACCACAAGGGTGTATTGTACGCAACCTTACCTTGTATTTCTGCCAGAGGCTGTTTCCAAGGCTTGAACACGTGACCTCCTGGTCACATGGCAACAACTTTACCAATTACTCCAAGGCTCCCCTTCAAATAAAATAGAGAAGTTGATATCAAAATCAACAAGATGTAGTCAAGTAGGGAATGGCACTCATATTTCACAGTTCAAACAAACATGTTGAATATGAGCACTCATATTGCTCATAATAACGTGGCATTTATACATTCATAAAATAGCCAGCCATATTTTAGAAAATGTCAAAAGAAAACTAAAATTCTAAAATACTTATTCATTTATTTATTATATATAAAAGGCCAAAGCAGTAATCTAACTTCGAAGAAATCTTAAAATATCTAGAGGATATTCATGTGGTTGTAGAGTAGATGGAGAAACAAACAAGGATGCAAGATACTGAATTCGGAAGTGACTATCTAACTTAAGATGCTTACACAAAGATATAGTGTTCTGTAAACACAACTTCACATACTTTTTACATATAGAGGTAGCAAAAATAGAATGGATACAAATATAGAAAAGCTGTAACATACAGCATGTGTTATTTAAATATCTCAAAATTGACTTAAATACCTATCTAGCCTTTTAGTTGTTAAAAGTAGAAATAAAATACATTAAAGGATGCTGCCATATCCTTTACTCTTCTCCTATTTAAGTTTTAGTTTACCATTTGTGATGATTCAAAGTATTACCCAATGAATCTATTAAGTCAAAGTAATAACAAATATCGTCTCACATTTTACTGTTTAAAGAAATATTTACCAAATCATGGTGCAAGATTGCACATGAACTATTTTATTGCTTTGAACATATCACTAGAAAATAGATAAATTTTGTCAAAGATCTCCTTTTTTGTTCTTTTTAACTCTGGATTAATAAAAGTTGACAATCTTATTTGACTTCATAACAACTAATTTGATCATCTTCCAAGACTTTCTTGAGCTCTGAGCATCCTTGCTTACAATCCAAAAACGCAAGAGTTTATACTTGCATTTGAAAGGACATTTCAAAAGAGAAATGCTTTTGTTCTGTAAAGTTATTTCCTCATATGAACCAAACAATATAAGGGAGAAAATTTCATTTCCTTATCATCCTTTCCCTCAAAAAACCTTATTAAAATCTAACCTTAGATATCATTCTCACATCAAGCCCAATACTCCAACTTCTAGCACTCATGCCAAAACAATTCGTATTACGTAGAATCAATTTCAAAGACTCTCATTCTCAACAATCAATGTTCAACATCACCAGCATACCCAATATAATCCCACTAGTGGCTCAAGAACAAAAGCATTCAAAGTACAGTTACGAGAAAACAATACAGCAAGATACAAAGCAAACAGAATTCTTATGGAGCAATAACAGAAAGAAAACAAGTGATATTCAAATAAAAAAAGTACCTCATCAAGTCACTGAGATTCTACAAAGAAGAAGCAATTTCTGTCTTAAGTGGCCAGAAATTTTTGCGATTAGTCTCCAAAGAAATTTCTTGTTTCAAACCCAAAAAGAAAAGATGAAGAAAATATATAAACCTATTCAGATTGACAATTTTGTCATCCGGTTTGTGAATCTTCAAATAAATATCAATTCCAGTCAACAGACATTTGAGAGAGAAATTTAGAAGAGTTGGATTTTAGGGTTTCATTTTTGTGTGTGGGTGGGGAGGAGGGGGAGGGGATTGAAGAGGAGTTAATTAATTTATAATTGGTATTTTTTTACGTGGGTGCCTCTTATTCCCGTTTTAGGGATTTACCAACCAGATTTAGAGTCTTCGCTAATCCGAGGGTAATTAGGGACTAGAAAAATCTCTCGTCTCTATAGGTATACTTTTAGGGACTAGATTATTATCCCGTCCCTAAATGTTGGTCCCTAATAAGCAGTTTTCTTGTAGTTTCCCCATTATCCTATGTAAGAATTTATTTTTCTTTAATGGGAGTTATTTGATTTAAATAAAAGACTCCCACATAATACCCTATTGTTTTTTATCTCTAGGAATAACAATGGAGCGGGGTTGTCACGCCCCAAATCCCATTGAGGCGGACTGGCACCCAAAGACGATAAGGCCCGAGAGAACCAATCTTCATCTATGTCTATCCATATGCATGTCATTCACAAAACACCACTATCACGTATGGACACAAGATTCTAATAGAGGAAATCATGGAACATGTGATACATACATATGTGAAACTTGGCCGTCAGGTCCATCAAGTCAAAATGGACATACATCTCTTACATTCATATTCCCACATACGTCTACAAAGCCTCTAACAGATGCCTATACATAACCATCCTAAAGTCGGGACAAGTCCCCGCTTTATACAACATTTACATAGCACCAAAATCAATGTACAACTGTGACTCGAAAAGCCCCGAACCAACTGGATCTCACCAAAGATCTGCAAATGACCCGCAACCTACTGTGGAGGTCTACTGGCACCTGCGCCTGCAGCAAGTAAGGTAAGTCCCCCAAGGGACGTCAATACTAAGAATGTACTAAGTATGTAAGGCTCATATGAAACTGTATGATACATAAATACTTCAATGAACTCAAATACAAATGAATAACCAATATGGATAAGTCACCATTCTATATGTTGGGAACCATGTATATTGTTTTTCATTACTTTCTTTGCTTCTTTACTTCATACATCATCACTTGTGTCACAATGTACCTGGGCCCCGACTAATCAGTGGGTCTTAACATAACATGACGTTATGTTAGGATCGGCTCGAGCTAGGCTTATGCATCTAGAGCTACCACCCATAAATCAATACATCGGGCTCGGCTCGAGCTGGGTTATTACCTCTAGAGCTGCCACCCATAAACCAACATATCAGGTTCGTCTCGAGCTAGGTTCTTACCTCTAGAGCTACCCCCTGTCAGGTTTGGTCTGAGCTAGGCTTATGCATCTGGGAATACCCCCTGATCCAATAATCTTGGGATCGGCTCGAGCTAGGCTTATGCCTCTAGAGCTACCACCCGTACTCTGACAACCAACAAATATGCATTACTTTATTTCTTACTTTTGAGAGATTGATATGTTAATAGTCACAACATTATTGGAGATTTGGAACATCAGTCCATGATTAAGGGACATATGAACAACAATTGATCCACGAATAAGGAACATAAGAATAACAATACATGACAACCTGAAATGAGATGCCTTAGAACATTTCGAGATGGAATAAGTACGATGACCATGTGAACAATATGTGTTGCAGAAGGATACGGAAAGAGTAACCTTACATACCTTCACTTCCAAGTATGAATAAACAATCCTATATATGAACACAATAGTCCAGCTCCTTCCTTACGTTTCACTCTACAATACAAGTACATAACGGAACTCTCGTTAACAACTACTTTTCGTACAAGTGTACAAGACGACAATGAGCTATATGACTGCCATATATTGTCATTTCAACCTTTATAATACAATCCACTATGTTACCATACCAAAAACACCATAACATTCCACACATTGACCAAGAAATCATAAACCAATAGCATTTCACACCAAGTTTACCCTTTACGCTTCCTAATTATCATTACGTCACAATTACTCCATCAATTCTCCTCATAACAACATATTAACAACAATCCATAATGGATATAATCCAACATGCCTCCATACGACCCCTTAAAGTCATTAAAAAGGTATCATTAGTTGATAATTACATCCAAAAAGGGTATAAGGGCCTTTGGGGATCAAAGAGAGACAAAAACATATAAAATGAGTTTCTGGACTGACTTGCGAAGAAAAATACACCCGTAGGTGGATAAAATGCGGCCGAAGGTGACCTATGGACTTGTCCAGAGCTACCTGTATTGGCATCTGCGCCCGCAGGTGCTCCAGACGCTAGGGCGGATGCCCGTTTTGGCCAAAAAGGGTCTCTTTTAGGTGTCCTTTTTTGTAATAAATGGTCCATGGCCATGAATAAACTTCCCTTTACATAATTTAGGTCAACTTGGTTGCCAAAAATCAACCATGGTTTCACAACATACATGAACATCACCAAAACTACATTTTTCCTTCAATACACCACTAAGTCCATGCACAAATTTGCAATAACAATTCCAAACATTATGTCCAAGGATAAAACAAGTTAAGGCTATAATCACATCTCATATGTCAATATTGAGTCCATCAAGTTCACTTCCTTCAAGACCACAAGTCCATTTTCAAGTTTATAAGGCAAAACCCTTTTATGATTGCAAAAATAGACAGTTTTACACATAGTGAACTATCCAACACTTTGTCAACATAACCAACATGATTTATGCACCATCTTAAGCATATAATATATTAAACCATGAAAGTAAACACTTACCAAAGCTTGAAAAAAAAGAGTGATCTTGTCCAAAGGAATGAAGGCTTAGGGTTTGTGTGAGATGAGAAATATTTGAGAAACATCTAGAAATGGCATGTGAGTCTTTGCGAATAAAAATCTGATTTTTGGTCCCTTTTATAGTCCCATTTAGTCTCATCCTTAGCCACACATTAGTCATAAATGCTAGGCTTACTTGGTCAATTTGAAGAATGGGTCAAATTCCATTTGGGCCATGTCTTTTGCTCCATCTTTGGGCCTCAATTGAGCCCAATGGCACAAGATTCATTTAAGCCCAACAAATTAATGTATAATTCACCAACCCTATCATGTTTAAATACTTCCATGAATGTTACGGTACTTTACTAGGTTCGAAAACATATAGGGGGTTACAGGGGTAGAGCGGGTTTAGCCTAAAGCTACAAAAATTTAACCCACCCTACCCCGCCCTGCATATTATTTTTTGAGTTTTAAATCCACCCCACCCTACCCCACCCAGCATTAACCCGCCCCACCCTGCCCCACACAGTTTCATTCTCTTCTCCCAGGTCATACAGAACCAAAACCAACATATTTAGTTAAAATTGAAAATGATAACTAATTGTCTCTGCTAATGCCTTTTATGTACATTCTTTCTTAGATATAGGTTAACGGAAGGCTATTTTTCATTTGATCTTATTAACCGAGCTATATGTTCTATTTTTTCCTATGTTAATTTACTATTATACGTACCCACTTGATGCACAATCATTATAACTAAAAATTATCATTAAAAAATCTTGTCCATTTAAAGATAGAGACAGAAAGTCATACAAAAAACTTATGATAGATCTTATTATTTAGTGAGATTTCCAAATAACGTAAGATAAACAAAATACTATAAATCAAGCATTCAGATTTTAATTAATATAGATTTGTGAAACAGCTACAAAGTTTTCACCTCAATTGTGAGGTCATCCAATTTTTTAAAAAAATTTCATTCGTGTTTGACAATTTCATAGAAATTGTAGCCTCATTTGATGAAAAAATAAGTAAAATTGTAGAGCTTTGTGAGTAAATAAACAGGTGCACAAATATGTCATTATAACTTGGTGAGTAAATTCTAGGTTGTGTAGTGAGTGCATTACTTTGTTGCTAGAAATAGCTAAGAGAAAGGGGGCAAAATAATGGAAGAGAAGAGATAGTATTAGAAGTACAATGTAAGTGACATTATTAAGAAAAAAATTCGAATGTACAGAACAAAGACTTCTCCACAAGTTATACCCATAACCTATTTGTTTATGTTGCTGTGAGATATCAGGAAAGCTTATGTAAAACTAAGCATGCAGACTTAACGTTAAACAAAATATAAATTTCCTTGAAGCTATTTGTTTAAATATAAAGAATTTCATATAGAGAATGATGAAATTCTAAGTGTGCAGTGAAGAAATTAGATAAATATCACATTTAATTAGATAGCAAGTTGCACTATGTAGTACTCTTTTAAGGCATACCAACTATTCAGAAGATATTGATTGGTATTCATAATTTTTAAGATTACATATTTTACCTAAAAGAAAGTTAAAACCATAAGTCACAATGATGACTACAGTATACTAACACATTGCTATTTAGATTAATTTAAAAGTCAATATCAGAAGTAAATGTAAATATCAATAAGAACACTTGTGGATCTTTCTAACATTAAGACAACCAAATGGAATGTTATAAATTTCTAATAAAATTAGGATGAACACTCTAAAACTTACTGATGCACTGAACAACTTGAGAGACTTGCACAAAGATCTTTAATGTGAATTGGGAATCTAAGCAACCATTGAAGAGATTTGTATAGTAAATCTAATTGCTGGAACTGAACAGCCACGACCCCATTTCTCGGGTCATGATGGTACCTACCATAATCCACCTGTAGGTATGCCAACCCATAGCCCAGAACAGTGAGTAATGGAATAATAAGAGACAAGATAACCAAAACTAAAATGAAAGGAGAAAGAGAACTAGAAGAGAGAAAATATTCCCCCAAAACCTAGTGAGGTCAGTACAAGAGCCACTAGCAAAATAAGAGTACAAGGTCAACATAACATAAATATACAGAACCATCTCGGGAATACAAATAAAGATCAGTCTAGCAAAAGAGGGAGAGAGGGAACAACTTCAGACTCTAGGAGCTCAACCAAAATCTCCGATCCATGACAACTCCGAATGATGCACACATCAGCGATGAGAACTCGTACTATGATTTGCAGGGTACAAAAGTGTAGTATGAGTACCAAATACTAGGTACTTAGTATGCATCGACTGACTGGGCTCTAAAGATAATGCAAGTATAAATAACACTTAAGGCAAGAATATACATTATAGGAAACTAACTAAGAAATGAAATACAATAAGGATAAATGAGAAGTAAAGAAAACTACCATATTCTATAAATAACTAGGGATGAGAGTACAGTACAATATGCTACTAAACAATATACAATAGTAGCATGAAGAAAAAGATATACAATAGTAGTAAGAAGAAAGAAGGTGATATAAAAAAGAGTATCTAGAGAAGAAATGGATATACAACAGTACTGTACAGGAGGCTAAACACAAAGGTACTAACATGAGGGAGCTAGCCTAACAGCCTAAATCTCACTAGGGTTATAAACAAGAAAGGAGCTAGCTCTAGCACAATCATAACACATAACCAAAATATGAATAATCACAAGTTAGTCTAATAACAAAGCTCACCATATTAAAGAGGAAAAAAATTTAGAAGTCTACCTACAGCCTTGGGTACAAATCCATAACCACCCTGCCACAACTATACAATAATACCCAAATAATAATACAACCGGATAAGCCCGAACAAACAATAACCTAACCGAACCGCCATAAGCTTTAATGGTATAAACAATGACTCAACAAATAGTAAACATAACCTATACCTATCCAGTCCCCCATATGACCGGTAGGTACAAGCACCAAATAATTATACTGACGATAGGTAATGCATACGAATGAGTGAATGCAAATTAAATCCAGTTCTACCATACCAACTGAGTTCCATATCATACCAAGTATATATACCTCCTTCAGTTTGCCGGCTTACAAGGCAGTATCTATGGGGTAACCCCTTTTCAGACATGTGGTTCCCAAATAGAGGGACCCATAGGGGACTTGTGATATCCATATATACTAATGGGTCTTGAACTAGGACTTCCAATAATCAACCATAATAAATTCGCTCAATACTACTCCCGAAGATAAATAAGAGTATAATAAATTCTCAAAATCAAATTGAGGTTAAACAATTGGAAATCCATAAAATCCTATGCCCGAGATTGAATCCAAAACTAAAATGGTAGAATAGTGTAGAAAAGATTGAACTCCCCCTTGATCGGAGAAAGTAAATAGTTATAAATGAGTTGATCAAGAATGGACCAGAATTTTCTATGGTCTGAGTTTCCAGAGTAGTATTCTTAGTTTAAAAGATCATAAACCTATAATAAGGGTGGTACGACTTCCATTTAAAAATAAGTTTTGAAAGTGAAAAGTGGGAATAAATCCCATTTAGGAAAACATTAGTAAAACCAAGGTTTTAGTTGGAATCGTACCACTAAATAAGTATGAACGTGTGTAAATGTATACATGCCATCACCAATATCCAAACAATAGAAGTGTAAGCGACTAAGCGTCTAAAAAATAAGCCACGACTTCTTCAAAGCACAAGGAATTAACCTGGTGTCCAACTGGCTTTGTAACTAAGGCCTCGGTCCCAACAATATACAGAGTAAAGTACTATTAATATCAAAACTAAGATAAGCTAAGGTAAACAAGAGCATCAACCCACTAGAAGGGTTTAACCAAAGGATATCACCTATATCGATATGTACTACCACAAGTCTTATACTAGGGGTGCCTAACATCAAACTAAGGTCTAGGCTATATCTATAGCTATAACCCTATAGCTATTGTGGGTATTCTAGGCTAGGGCTCAAGCTACAGTTCTCTTCTAAAATCCCCTAAACAGGTCAAAAACTGATATCAAGATATAGATAGCCTTAAACATATACTATAACCCCCACCTAGCATGTACTCTATACAATACACAATCTCATAGAGAAGAGTAGACTGTAGCCTACCTCGTAGCTGAACTGCAGTTTAAACTGTCCATGAACTACTCCACCACTCCTCGATCTTTGAAATTTATTGCACTATCAAATTCATAATCTACATGTTAATACAAGTAAAGTGAGACCCATA
Organism: Capsicum rhomboideum; assembly: GCA_031232105.1. Classification (NCBI taxonomy): domain Eukaryota; kingdom Viridiplantae; phylum Streptophyta; class Magnoliopsida; order Solanales; family Solanaceae; genus Capsicum; species Capsicum rhomboideum. Next base: position 97,295,954 of record CP124711.1, on the reverse strand, counting down.
TTGCTATAATAAACTTTGAGCTGAGAATCGAGTCAAAAATAGGTCTATGGGTCCCATCATTGGAATCCTAAAATAGAATCCGTTATGAGGTTCCTCGAAGGACAAGGAAGGAGTGCTCAAAATAGAGCTCGAATCAAAGCCCAAAGCAGCCCTAAAAGTTAAGCAAATCATGAATAAAATAGAGGATTAAAATGGGAATTTTGACGGGAACGTACGGAAAATTGATCACAAAATGCTCACTTCAACGTTCCCCAGCTAACCCACGCTTCAATTATCGATTATCCACTAATCTCAGAGCTCCCGATTGTGAGCTATAGAGAAAAACACTAAGAGAAAGAGCTAACAATGAAGGGAGTGCTATTTATATTAAACATCAGCAGTGGCCGCTTAAGAAGACAAATGACCGCTTAAGCGATTATCTCTTAAGAAATAGGTCCGCTTAAGAGGCCCTCGGCAAGGTGACCAGCTACTGCTTAAGCGGTGCCCAACCACTAAAGGGGTTATTTCTTAAGTTATCAGCAAGCTGCTTAAGGGGCTGCAATAACAATGTTGGCACCAGAAATTTTACCAAGTCCAAACAGACTCTTACCGAGTGCTCGGGATTCATTAAAAACCCCGTGCATGCAAAAGAGTTATTGCTACCCTACCAAATTTGGCATTTTGGACTCAATGGAACCATCAAAATTTCCAACAGAGGTCATTTTGATAGAATATGGGCCCACACCCCACTGTTCTATTTTTACCAAATTCCACCCAATAGCCAAAAATGAGTCTGAAAGCCTCGGTACCCAGACCAAGGGTCCTCTTAGCCTAAAATCCATGTTATGTTACTAACGAAATAGTCAGAATCGACATTCGAGACCATTTACCTAAAGTTTTGTCTAAAGACTAATTTCTCAGCTTCAAAAGCTCTAAAATAGAAAAATAAATTTAAAATCCAAACGAACAACCCAAGACCAAACCGACGGTTTTGGAAAGTCATAAATGACCATAGCCTCTATAAGAAAGGACAAAATCCAGAAAATATGCAGAAACATAGAAAATGACCTAGAGGATCATTACAACATCCACTACTAAAAGGACTTTTTTTCTTGAAAGCCAAGGATTAGATAGATCCCGTAACCTCGAAAGGACGAGGTACTGGGCATGCATGCCCTACAAGGCTCCCCAGATAACCTCCAAGGACAAACAATGCTTCCAAGGGATTTTCTAAATGTATCCATTTAATGCTCACTTCCTTACTCTGTTTTTCCAAATAACCACAAACTCATCCTCATAAGTCATCTAGCCTCCAACTAACGTAGTTTGACTGAAGAATTCAAGACCCACCAAAGATTCGGGTGGACTAGAGTATGAACAATGCCTCATAAGGTTCCTCCTGAATACCTAAATGGTGGTTACTAATGTCCACAATCTCTGCCAAAGTCAAAAACTAGCCCCAATGACCCTTGAAATCGAAATTATCAGTCTGAAGCATAGCCTCCAGAACCTGAACAATCCATCCTAACTGAATGTCGATTAAATGGTTAAAAGCTTCCCTAAACTCAACTCGAATGCCCATCTCCCACTGAGTAGACTTCCAGAATCCCAACATAAAGTAAGAACCATGGTCAAAAGTAGTAAAAACTAATACCATGTGCAAACAGACTCTCCCTCAAACATCCATCTAAGTTAAACTCTCTGAACTGAAGAAAACGGGACTGGTAGGTAATTAGTAGGCCTAGTCAGCCTATCGATAATGTCTCAACTGAATCAAACCTCAAAACGTAGGTCGAAAATAAGTGATGCAATCTATGGATATAAGATTAACACCAGAGCTGAACCACTTGGTCTCTATTGCCCAAATCGATCATGCTGATGAACAAGCGTCCGGACACAAGATCTAACACAACTCTCAAGCCGTCATCCAAAAGAGTCAAAATCATAAATGGAGCCGACAAGTCCTCGAGAATGTCATAAACCCAGGCTAATCTCACCTTAAAAAACTAAGAATATATTGAATGGTCCTACAAGAGCTGAAGCTAAGGTGCCGCCAAGGAACACAATCATAATTAAGAAAAACCATGAGCTTAACATACGAGTTATCTTATTCGCACCTGCTGTGGGGCTTAAAATACCAAGGCATAACTACAAACTTATCGGGACTATATAGAGTCCTAATGGTAGCCAAACCTCGAGCAACTTAGAAAATATAGTCAATGATACTCACTCCTAGAGTCACATCCTTTAGTTGCCAACAACTGATACGTAATAACATACAACCATAATTCTTTTTCATACACCAAGCATAAGCATCTCATTAAATCACACTAGCATGAACAAATTTTGAAATGAAAAGCTACTGAAATCACCCATTTTAACCTTTCTCAACTCAAATGAACCATGCACATCATCATTGAAAGAACCAAGCACCCGACTGATAACTTCCAGTCTGGCCCACTTACATTAGTATTGTTGGGATTTAATATGAAATCAAGAATATGCTTATGATGGAAGAAGAGTCCAAGAATTATGGAGAAACATGGGCTAAATGCTACACATATTTCATGATTCAAGTCTAAGCCCAAACAAAAATAGACTGGGCATATATGGGTTTTGATTAAATTTGAAAATGTTTCCTTATTTGCTTAGGGGAGAATTTTTGGTATTATTTTTACATGCTTTCCTAGTCCTCGTAGGATTTTATTTATTATTTCCATAAATTTAGATCCTAATCCAATGCTATTTGGGATAGATTTTTCCTAGTCTTGGTTAGATTTGATTTATTATTTCCATAAAAGTAGATCCCTATCCCATGCTATTTGAGATAGTTTTTCCCTATATATAGGGATGGATTTTATTATTTTCAATAAGACAACATTATTATTAATTGAGAGTTTCTCTTCTTTACACATTTGTGTGTGGCTACTTGGAATTAATCTTGCAATCTTATAAGAACAACTTTTTAGGAGGTAAGATTAATTCTTAACTTGATATCTATGGTTTCCATTAAAGGTAATTAAAGAAGGTGATTAGTCTTATACTAATTATTGTCTTTATTTTTTTGAAATAGGGGTCTAGATCACTTTTGATCTAAGTTCTTGAATTGACTTTATTAGTATCATAATTATTTTTAATCCACTAATTTTGAATACTAAGATCAATTAGGGTTCTTGGCACTTAATCTCAAAATTGGGGATTTTAATCTCAAATTTTTCCTATCTTTAATTTCTTGTCTTTAATATTAGTATTTTCACTTTCGCATTATTTTCTTGTTTGTTCAAGTAACCCAATTTTTATTAAGTGGTATCAGAGCAGTTCTATCAAGGTTCTGTTCCTGATAAATCTTGGGAGTTTCAGCCCTCTTCCCCTAAAAAAAATTCTTTCTTCTGTTTTTTTTTTTTCCTTTTGTAGATTAAAAAGAAAAAGCTACATAGTAGAAAATAAATAAAAGAAAAGCAAAAGAAAGAAAGCAAAAAAAAAAAAGGAGAAAATTCAATTACTTGAGAATTAAGATATTTTCAAGAAAACTCCAATTTTTTTTTGATTCTTGGTTTCCTGCGTCAAAGAAAAAAAATTAAAGTTTTCTTGTTACACAAATTGGTCTTTTTCTTGTTTCATCAAACCCAATTTGTCTGGGTATGGATAAATTCTTTTTTATACATCTTACTTCTAGAAGATTGTTACTAGTAGGGTTATATATAGATCTTAAAGGATCCAGCCAAAGGTAGTAATTTGAGTGGGAAAAGGGCAAGAGAGAATGAGATCAATAGAGCGAAAAAAGGCCAAAAATTGAGAGATATTTGTTTTCTTTGATATTATTTTTGAGATGTCTCAAACTGGAAAGGATACTGATGTTGGGAATCAAAACAACAACATAGCTGAGGCTCTTATAAGAATTTCTGCTCGAGTCGATGCGTTAGAGGTCACCAAAAATCCACCTAACCCGATGAACATAGCTAATTCAAGGAGGGGAAGTATTTTTCATACAAGGTGTGGGATAAAAGGTAATATTTTCTCTATGATTATTAGTGCTGATGTGATAAGTTCATACGTGATGGAGAAGTTTGAACTTACATGCATTAAAAACACTACACCTTATAAGAGACAATGGTTGAATGGTTTTGGTGAACTTAAGGCGACTAAGCAATGCATGATTTCTTTCTCCATTGGGAGGTACTCTAATAATGTTCTTGGAGATATAGTTCTAACGCAAGATTGTCATATCATGCTTGGGCATCCATGGTAGTTTGATAGGAATGCAATTTATGATAGGGAAAAGAATAGAGTTTCTCTTAAGCTAAACAAAACAAAATATGTCCTTGCACCTTTAACTCCATACCAAGTTTATGAAGACCAGAATCATGTGAAAGAAGCAATGAAAAATTTTGAGAGAGGAAAAAAGAGAGGTTGTGTTGTGTGAAAAGAATGTGATGTGAAGTGAGAAAAAAAGTAAGCTCGGGATAAAAGAAAAGAGAGATGTTTATGAGAATAAAACGGAGAGGGATGATTGTGAGGTACAGAGAGATAAGAAAGAGAGTTTGAGTGAGGTTATTTCTTATTCTAACTCTAATAATATTCCATCTTCTTCTTTTAGTTGTTTGAACTCTCTTGTAGGTACTCATGGAAGAGTTGCATGGAAAAATCATTATTGGATGAGCTTAATCCTAAGGTGGTCAAAACTAAATATCCTATTAAGCAAGTGCATGTTGATGAGAAGGATAAAGGTAAAGAGAATTATTTTGGACTTATCCAAGATAAAACTGATGACAAAAAGTCCAACAAGGAAGTTGTGAATCTAAGGTTCATGCAAAGGGGAAAACGAGGGATGATATTGTTCTTTTGTCACATAAGACCAAGTACGCTATATATGGTTGGTTTATTCACATTATTGGAATTCCTATAACACCTAAGGTCTTTTTGAAGATGATGAACTACACTTTTAATTCTTACGTTGGTGACTTTATTAAGTTTGAGGATGATGATATTTTTCTCTATAATAAGTCATTAATTGCAACCTCTAAGTTCAACTATATGAGTAATTCGTTGCCTTTTGAAATTGAGTATGACGAAGTTGAATATGGTTCCCACTTGTTGAGAAGAGGCGTGGTGTTTGTAGGAAGAATCTTGTGAATGAGTTAGATGATTCTTCCTTTCTTATTGTTGTGTCAACTAATTTTTTGTGTGATGAATTGTTGGAATATGATTCTTTTTTTGTGATGAGTCATAATTCTTCAAGTATTGGTGATTGTAAGGTTAAAAAGGTGTTTGCTACTAGTGATGAGGAAATACATAACTATTATGATACTAGTGATCAAATACCCTTTGTTGAACCTATTCATGACTTATTGTTCGTGAATTTGAAAAATTACTTAGAATTTATTTGGTGAATTTGAAAAATTACTTAGAATTTAATGGAGATTCGATTTTGAGATTGAAAAGTTCCTCCAACCTTCTTGAAAACTGCTATGCTTATGAGAATAGGTCTTATGTGGAAACATCTTTGGGAAGTGTAATTGAGGATGCTTGAATATATCATAAAATTGTCCAATTTGATACATAGTTTAGGGACCTTGTATCATCTTTGCCATGGCCATATAAGTACTTTATTGATAGAGTTAAAATGGAGTTGAATGTATCATTCGGAATGGCGTCTAGACGAGAAATTTGTTATGCTCATACAAGAAAGAGAATTTTCTATTGGGATGATGATATCCACATGCTTTATAAGGGTGTATTTATACATGCTAGGATTGGTCTAAGTGAATGTGTAGTCACTATCTTGTTTTGTTCCTACCACTTTTATTTTCAAGTAATGAATGTTATTTACTATTGTATGTCTTCTTGATTTTGTGAGATTCAAATTCGAGGACGAATTATTTTCAAGAAGAGGGGAATGATAGCATCTAGTTTGGCCCATTTGCATTAAGATTGTTGGGCTTCAATGTGAAATCAAGAAGATGCTTATGATCGAAGAAGAGTCCAAGAATTATGGAGAAGCATGGGCTAAGTACTACACATATTTCATGATTCAAGTCTAAGACCAAACAGAAGAAGACTAGGCCGATATGAGTTATGATTAAATTTGAAAATATTTCCTTAGTTTCTTAGGGGAGAATTTTTGGTATTATTTTTACATGCTTTCCTAGACCTCGTAGGATTTTATTTATTAATTTCATAAAAGTATATCCTAATCCCATGCTATTTGGGATAGCTTTTTCCTAGTCCCAGTTAGATTTGATTTATTATTTTCATAAAAGTAGATCCCAATCCCATGCTATTTGGGATAGTTTTTTCCTTGTATATAGGGATAGATTTTGTTATTTTCAATAAGACAACATTATTATTTATTGAGAGTTTCTCTTCTTTACACCTTTGTGTGTGGGTACTTGGGATTTATCTTGCAACCTTATAAGAATGATTCTTTAGGAGGTAAGATTAATTCTTAACTTGATATCTTTGGTTTCTATTAAATTAATTAAAGAAGGTGGTTAGTCTTATACTTATTGTTGTCTTTAATTTATTTGAAATAGGGGTCTAGATCACTTTTGATCTAAGTTCTTGAATTTACTCTATTAGTATCATAATTAGCCTTAATCCGCTAATTTTGAATACTAAGATCAATTAGAATTCTTAGCACTTAATCTCGAAATTGGGGATTTTAATTTCAAATTTTGCCTATCTTTAATTTCTGTCTTTAATCTTAGTATTTTTGCTTTAGGAACAAACTATAGAAAAGGAGCGACAATCCTAGAATTACAACAAAACCATGGAAGGCTAAACCTTCTGTCACACTGATCCTCTCAACAATCAACTTCACCTTACTAACAAAAGAAGGCCAAGCAACCAAGGTAATCGTCTAAGCCAAGAGGGCAAGAATCACAAGTAAAGGAGATATTAACCAGATAATGCTAGACTAGCTGTCTATCAAGTAAGGGGCAATAGCAATTAAGGTAACAACAATAGAAGGACATACAATACAAGTGGTGTGAAAGGAAAAACAACCAGTACAATTCCAGAATCACATTGTAAGCCACTAAGTAAAAGATCAAAAGATTTACTCGACCATTACACCCTAAGAAAATCACAAAATTGATCTACTCAATCCATTACTAAAAAAAATATCTATAGAGGTAGTCAAATATGCATTAACCTACACAAAGGTTCATAAAAATAAACATAATAATGAAAAGGCATAGGGGCACGAATGGGTGTGAAAACCCTAAATCAAATCGCATAGAAACTAAAAGATAGCAAAACAAAATTGCACCTATAATGGTGAAATCAGAAGCACTGACCACTGGTCTACCCGAAAAAGTACGAATCGAAACGTGTTTGGCCCCTAACTGAGCATCCACACTACCGCCTACAATACCCAGGGCATCACCTCTGATCAAAGGTCCTACATCTCTAAGTGACTGATCTAGCTGCATTGATTGCTCAATAATCCAATATCAAGGACACTCCCAATTGAAAGGATCACTCTTCCCGCAATCATAACAAAACTTAGAATCCCTAGTCTGGAGAAGAAAATGTGTTGACCCAGACTGGATGATAACCTCATGCTTGGGGCACTTCCTAGACCAATGACTCAAATTTTTCATAATTATAGCATGCCCCAGAAACTCTCTAATGCAATGAACCTGCTGATCCAGAGTAGGTTCCACCACCATGATCTATCTGAAAGTCACCTATAATCTGAGGAGCTACTGGTATGGACCTAATAGGCTGTGAGTGGAAATGGCCACTACTAGGAGGATCCCTAGCTTTTGATGGAATACCATAAAAACTGTACTAATAGAGATGCCTCTTACCGCCACCTCCATATGTCTCAAGACATGCTCGCTCTGTAGTTCTCGTGTGATCAATAACCTTGAGAAAGAGAGACCCAGCTGCTATTAATTACTTCAACACCAAACGGCTCGAAATCCCTAATACAGTATCCTGAAGAACAGGGGCGATCACAAATCCTACAAGAGATTGGGCTGTCCCCAGACCCTTTGGCTGATGCTGAAGATCCTCAATATCAAGTTTTGACCTTCAGTTGAGACTCGAGTAATACGTGCAAAAGTCTCATGCGCATCTATCGTCAACATCGTGTTATCCATTAGAGAGAGAGTGGAGCCAAAAGAAGCACTTAGAAGTTGATAGAAGTAAGGAGACACGATCAAGTGTCAAGAAATGGAATTTCCTAAGAATGCCCTATAGCCTCTTGAAGATAGGATACAGACGTCATCATTCCGATCCGCAAAACTCTACTAGGTATTTTGCTCTTATACCAATGACACAGATGAACCTAGGCTCTAATATCAAATTGTCACGACCCGATTTCTCATATCATGATGGCACCTACCATAACCCACCAATAGATAAGCCAACCTATAGGCCAAAACAACGAGTAACGGGCTAATAAGACAAAAGATAACCAAAACTAAAATGAAAGGAGAAGGAGAACTAGAAGAAAAAAAATATTCCTCTAATACTTGGTGTGGTCAGTATAAGAGCCACTAGCAAAAGAAGAGTACAAGATCAACATAACATATATATATATCGAACCATCTCTGGAATACAACATAAGGATCATTCTAGCAAAAGAGGGAGAGAAGGAACAACTTCGGACACCAGGAGCTCACCTGAAATCTCTGATCCATGACTACTCCGCATGATGCACACGTCAGCAACAAGAACTCTTACTATGATCTATAGGGTGCAGAAGTGTAGTATGAGTACCAAATGCGAGGTACTCAGTAGGCATCGGTCGACTGAGTTCTAAAGATAATGCAAGTATAAATAACACTTAAGGGAAAAATATACATTACAGGCAACGAACTAAGAAATCAAATACGATAAGGATAAAGGAGAAGTAAAGATGAACTACCATATTCTACAAGTAACTAGGGATGAGAGTGCAATACAATAGGCAGCTAAACAATATACAATAGTAGTATGAAGAAAGAGATATACAATAGTAGTATGAAGAAAGAAGGTGATATACAAAAGAGTATATAAAGAAGAAATCGATATACAATAGTACTATACAGGAGGCTAAACACGAAGGTACTAATCTGAGGGAGCTAGCCTAATAGCCTAAATCTCACTAGTGTTATACACAAGAAAGAAGCTAGATCTAGCATAATCAGAATGCATAACTCAAAATATGAATAATCACAAGGTAGTCTAATAATAAAGCTCACAATATCAAAGAGAAAAAGAACTTAGAAGTGTGCCTACAACCATGGGTACAAATCCATAACCATCCTGCCACAACTATACAATAATACCTAAATTATAATACAACTGGATAAACCCGGACAAACAATAACCTAACCGAACCCCTATAAGCCCAGAAGGTACAAACAATCACTCAACAAACAACAAACATAACCTATACCTATCCATCCCCTTATAAGATCGGTAGGTACAAGCAACAAATAATTATATTAATAATAGGCAATGCATATGAATGAATGAATGCAAAGTAAATCCAGTTCTACCCTACCAACTGAGTGCCATATCGTACCAAGTATATGCACCTCCTTCGGCTCGCCGGCTTGCAAGGCAGGATCTATATGGTAACCCCTCTTCCGTCATGTGGTTCCCAGACAGAAGGACCTATAGGGTGCTCAAAATTTCTGTATATACTGCCTGATCCCAAACCAGGACATCCAAGATTCAACCACTATAAATTTTCTCCATACCAGTACCTGAGATAAATAAGAGTATAATAAATGCTTGAAATCGAACCAAGGCTAAGAAAGTGGAAATCCATAAAATCATGTGCCTGAAATTAAACTAAAATTGTCAAATGGTGTAGAAAGGTTGGAATCCCCTTCGACCAAAGTACGTAAATAGTGATAAATGAGTGGATCAAGAATGGACCAAAATCTACTTTCGTTTGTGTTTTCAAAGTAGTATGACTTCTATTTAAAAATCAGTTTTAAAAGTAGAAAGTGGGAATAAATCCCACTTTGAAAAACCATAGTAAAAAAAGGTTTTAGTTGGAATCATACCATTCAATAAGTATGAACGCATGTAAATATCTGCCTTTCATCACCAGTAGCCAAACAATAAAAGTATAATCTCTTAAACGTCTATAAAATAAGCCACGACTCCTTCAAAGCATAGGGAACTAACCTGGTATCAAACTGGTTTTGTAACCAAGTCCCCGGGCGAAACAATATATTGAGTAAAGGACTATCACTATCAAAACTCAGAAAAGCCAATGTAAATAAGGGCATCAATCCATTGGAAGGGTTTAAGTGAAGGATATCACCCACATCAACATGTACTACTATAAGTCTTATACTAGGGGTCTCTAACATCAAACTACGGTCATGCAATTGTGTAATCAAGCTTAACCTAACCTTATAGCTAAAGTGAGTATTTTAGGCTAGGGCTCAAGCTACAATTCTTTTCTACAATCCCCTAAACAAGTCAAATACTGATATCAAGATATAGATAGCCATAAACCTATCCTATAACCTCCACCTAGAATGCAATCTATATAAAATACAATCTCATAGAGAAGAGTAGACCATAGCCTACCTCTTAGTCGAATGGCAGTCTCGAACCATCCACGAACTGCTCGTCCTCACTCCTTGATCTTTGAATGTCATTGTGCTATAAAATTCATACTATACATGTTAATATGAGTAAAATGAGACCCATATTGAAATAATAAACTCCTGACTAAAAATTGGGGCAAAAATAAGCCCATGGAACCCATCGTCGGAATCCAAAAATTAAATCCATCATGAGGTCCCTTGAAGGACAAGAAATGAGTGCTCAAAATTTGAACACAATAGGAGCTAGAATCAAAGCCCAAAACAGCCCCAAAAGTTAAGGAAATCACAAATAAAATAGAGAATTAAAAGGGAATTTGGCTGGGAACTTACAGAGAATCGATCACAAAATGCTCACTTCAAAGTTCCCCAGCTAATCCATGCTTCAATAATTGACTACCCAATAATTTTTGAGCTCCCAATTGTGAGCTACAGAGAAAAAAACAGAGATAAAGTGCTGAAAATTAAGGGAGTACTATTTATATAAAACATCAGCAGTAGCCACTTAAGCAGCCAAATGACCGTTTAAGCGATCATCGCTTAAGAGACCAAGGTCCGCTTAAGTGGACCTCAGCATGGTGACTAGCTACCACTTAAGCGGCTATCGCTTAAGCAATCAGCAAGCCGCTTAAGCAGCTGCACCAGCAACCTTAGCACCAAAAATATTACCAAGTCCAAACGGACTCTGATCGAGTGTTCGGGATTAGTTTGGAACCCCATGCACACAAACAAGCTATGCTACCCTATCAAATTCAGGATTCCACACTCAACAGAACCATAAAAAATTCCAATAGATGTCCTTTTGACAGAATATGGGCCCCATACCCTGCTGTTCTATTTTTACCAAATTCCACCCAATAGCCCAAAATGAGTTCGGGATCTAGACCAAGGGTCCTCCTAGCCTAAAATCCATGTTTTGGAGTAAATAAAACTGTCGGAATCAACATCCAAGGTCATTTTCCTAAAATTTTGGCTAAAGATCAATTTCTCAACTTCAAAAGCTCCAAAATAGGAAAATGGATTTAAAACCTAAACAAACTGCCCGAGAACCGAATCGATGATCCTGATAAGTAATAAATGACCAATAGTCTCTATGGGAAAGAACGGAATACAAAAAATGCACAGAACTAGAGAAAATGAACTTCTAGGTCATTTCGTAAAGTCTGTGATAACCATTTTAATCAAAGAAAGTACCTAATATGTCATTGTAAGTAATATTAGATTTCTAGAAAATCAACAAATCCAAAATCTCAATTGGTCTAGGGTTCGAGACAATATCAAGACTCAAAACAAACCTGAAAATTGAAATTCTTTCTTAGAAAAGCATTGGCTAAAGTCGAGAAGCTCTCTAAACCTATCAAGAAGAAAAGAAATGATAAGCCATCATCATGAGATTTTAAATCTTTCCACAAATTAAACTCCATTATTTGTTCTACAGAATTATGAAGAATGATGAAAACAAAGAAAAATATTAACTATACGGTTACTTAAATAGGATCTTAAATGTACAGAGCTCTAATGTATTGTGTACAACCGGAAAAACCTCAAAGTCTACCACCATTATCATCTATGTTTTGGTTATGAAATCGGTCTAGTTTAGTAGAATCTTACAAAACAGAACCCAAATATACACACTCCATAACATACACCAGTCGTTATGGAGTCTGTAATGTGTTAGACAGATACATCTGAGATGTATTTTGTGCAACTATTTGACTTAACAGCCTCTTGGAGTTTTGTGGTTTGCATCACTATTTTAGAATATTTCTCTGTTTGAATATTTCTTCACAACGGAATTGTAATTGTTTCAAATAGCCATTATCATGGAAGAACAATTATTTTTAGAGCATTAGCAAAACTACTCTTATACTGGTAGTTGATAAAAAAATTCTAATAAAAAAGGAGCAGTTTGGTGTACTAAAGCTCCCACTATGCGCAGAGTCTGAGGAAGTGTCCGACCCCAAGGGTCTAATGTACGCAACCTTACCTTACATTGCAACAGGATATTTCAAATTTTTGAACCTATGAACCCCTGGTGACATGGAAGCAACTTAACCCATTACACCAGGCTTTCCTTTGATAAGAAAATTCCAATCTACTACTTTTTTTACGAATTGACATATTAAGGTTTTACCTCTTTTCAATTTGAGATGCTAATTGTTGTAAAGTGAAATCGACAATTAACCATTGATATCTATGAGAATGGAACAAACCCATGAAGGCCTTCGACTAATGCCACCATTTCACCTTTATTCATAGTAACAACCTATAGTATTATTTGGAGCTACATAATTTAGACCATGTGATTAAATACTCATGAATACCTTGAGAAACTACGGTGATAAAATATGCTACCTGTTTAACAAATTATTTGAGAAAGTGGTTTTTCATAGTTAGCAGACTACTTATTTCATTCTCTTCCACTGTTTGACAAATCTCACTTTCTTAGTAATTGTTGAAAACTCAGCCTTGTAGCAGCAACTGGAATTTGAATTTGCATGATCGGAAAAAAAATTTCTCACCTTTGCTAAATGGCTTAACAATGTATATATTGATTAACCGCTTTCTAGTCATGTAGCTCCATCTTGTCTTCACCTACTCTAAAAAAATATAGACATATTGAAAGCAATTAGTTGAAATCTTATAGTAAAATTCTTATTTGGTTTTCTCGATCTTTCAATAGGCTAAACAAATGGTTGTAGCATACAATGTAAATTTTCTTATGAACTGTCTTAGCATCCCTATCTGGTACCACTCTTTTTAATCTCAAAATTCCATTACCGTTCAACAAATCATTTTTGAATTTAATAGACTTTCAATTTCTTAAAAAGGGTGACAGTATCATTGCACATGTATATGTATATTCTCAACTCATTGTAAGATCTATTTTAAAAAGTGTTCCATACCAGAAACATATATGAACTGACAGAATCATCTTGTTTAGTTGTTTTAGTGCTGAGGGTTCTGCTTTTTTCCTTTTGGGTTTTCTTTATCAATTTGCAGAAGCTATAACAAAGTTGATGATTTATTTGTCTAATATAGTGTCATATAACCATAGACAACATGTCAGGAACAATACAATAAATCAAACTAATATAACAAATGACTAAATTATAAGATTTGACAGACTAAACTCAAAGACGAAGTCTTATAATGCAAATTGAGTTGCTGCCTATTATCACACTTTACCAGAATTTTAGTTATAAAAATTTACTCTTTGAGAACACCGAATACCACCTTTGTTATAGATATATAAATGTCTCTAACTATAAAACAGTTATAGCTATATAAATGTCTCTAACTATAAAACGGACTCTCCAACTTGTAATTGATAACACGAGTGCATTTATATTGTTTAATTTTTTATTTACTTCTCTTCCAACACTACTAAAAATTCATATTTGAATATTGTAACTATTGGATCTGACCTTTATACATATTCATTGATTTTCCTTCTATTTCAGACAATAACTTTTCAAAATCGACTTGTTCAGTTACCTTAAATGAAAGCACGTTAGCAGTAACAATAAAAAAAAGACACCTTACAATTAGAATTTTAGTTGTAAAATTTTAAAGAGATTCTAATATGTATACTTCTTTACCACATTATGGTTATAATATCAATGGAAACATAATAAAGTCATTGAACAATCTAAGGCAAAGTAAAATATAATTATATGTGTATTTATTTACCACATTATGGTTCTAATATCAATGGCAACATAGAAAAGTCATTGAACATTCTAATGGAAAGTAAAATATAATTATGTTTTTATATTCGCAACATGAAAAAAAAAACTTCTACAAATATACACAATAAGGTAAATGAAACCGAGTAATATTAACAAAATTGTCATTATCACGCTCTAATTTTGACAGCACTGATCGCATTCAGAGGAATTCAGAAGGCATGATGAACTAAGGCATAATTTCATCACCCTTCTTGTATAGAAACTAAAATACTTATGTTGATAGTTTGAACTATACAAAAAATTATATATAGAAGAATCGTACCAAGAAAGTAAAACCAAACCTTCAAGAGTATAACTTCCAGTGAAATTTCAATGATTCCAATAATATGCAATTATCCCAAAAAATCTATTGCCTTCCAAAGTTATTTTTTGTCATGACCCAAACTCATTGTGAGTGGCACCCATACTATCCTCTGGTACAATTTACCTCAATTTCCCAACACCAATACGTAATAGATTTTAAAAGCGAAATAGCAATTTCATTAATCAGCCAAGTATCCCGAACTATTCTAATAATTAACAAATGCAAAAAAATACTAAATGTCTAAAATACCTCCAAGAACTGAAAGTCACTGTACCCAACTAACTAACAATGTCAAACTATGGGTACAACCTAGAACACCAAAGTAACAAAAATATCTATGTCCGAAACAAGTGGACAAGAATTATAGGTGGGATGACTCATGGCTTCCCGAAAGATGTAGCTCACCCTTGAGTCGGAATGATCATGTGTTAAAGTTGAGGTCTCATTGAAGCCACTGAAATATTCTCTACACTCATCCAAAAGAAGAGCACAGGTAATATCAGTACAAAACCATTATGTACTGGTAGGGTCATCAACTAACTCAAAATAATTATATGTACACATAACTAACACTTTGTAAACAAATACAACCACGTAACACTTAACATTTATTCCTATACTTAATCTTTCTCAAAAATATCAGGCAATTCAGACAAGTATATGACAATACAGAAAATCAACCAAGTCAATATCATGACTAACAACAATAAACTCAATTTTACCACAATTACTCCTTTCAATAGATTTCAAAAATTATTTACACAATTCAAAT
The DNA here is from genome assembly GCA_031232105.1 of Capsicum rhomboideum. Classification (NCBI taxonomy): domain Eukaryota; kingdom Viridiplantae; phylum Streptophyta; class Magnoliopsida; order Solanales; family Solanaceae; genus Capsicum; species Capsicum rhomboideum. Next base: position 97,280,585 of record CP124711.1, on the reverse strand, counting down.
ATACCAATAGCCCGGACCACTCATGGATCAAAATAACAACAATATTATCAACCGGTTCACTCAAAGAATTTAATCTATCAACAACAACATAACCCGATCCACTCAAGAAACTGTGAAACTCACCAGTACCGTGTACACACATGCTATGGGTCTTATGGTTTCCCAGTAGCCATGAATTGCAGGGGACGAGCTCTATCCATGTACTAAATCACAACCGACATCTAGTATCATCAAATAATAACCGACATCTAGGTGTCACCATCCTTATCCTAAAACTAGTGTTATACCCCTCTTATCCCCCATGGTGTTATACCACCCTTATTACACGTCCCCACCCTTAATACTCCCTAAAATTCACCAATTTCGTGACAAACAACCTTTACCAGTTCATCTTAAAATATCAAATAATATCACAACAGGTATAATCACAATGTGAAATAACACAACCACACTTGCAGTTCAAATAAGTCTTTTTATACAACTTATTTTAGGTAATTAAACTTTTGTAATATCATTCAACAATTCAATATTTACAGCAAGCATAGCAACAAGTACACAAAGAGGCAGTTAACATGCACATATAAACTAAATTGAGTTTTCAACAACAATTCAACCATCACATACCTTAATCCAAGTTTGCACTTGCTCTAACGAACTTAAGTTTTGCCCTTCTTGCAATTTTCGCTTGATTGTGGTTTAAAAACAACAATACAACCCACATTCAAACAATTACCTAACAATTACAAGGATTATAACCTAATCCTAAAACCACAAGGCCAAAATAATAATCATTTCCTCATTCCAAGGATTTTCTATCTTTATTTTGCCTTAATTCTACTAAATTCATGATTATAAGGATGAATTCTAAGCATGCAACCATAATTCATCCATCTTTAACAAAAACCCAAGGGTTTCACCCTATATTCACTAAATTGCACCAGAAATTTAGTCTAGGTTAAGTAAAATCCTCCACCATAATCAAAACTTAGTGATTCTAAGGATAATTCTTCAAAAAACTAGTTAAACGGGTGGAATAACTTACCTCAATGAAGGATTTTCATGGAAAATTAGTTAAAATTGCCTCTCCAGCCCTTGGATGAATAAGGAATAAAAATAACATTTTTGGTCTATTTTCTGCTTTAAACAACACTTATCATGCTATAGCAGGATGGTTCCTGCTATATAGCAGCATTGCTATAGTGGGATTGGCCTGCTATGGTGGGTTTAACCAACTCTGACTCCCACAATAGTGAACCAGTGGTAGTAGCCTACCTATTGCTATAACAGCTACCTCCCGCTATAGCAGCTTAGGCAGAGGCAGAAAGTCTGACCACCCCAAAAAATTTCCATTTAACAACACACTTCCAGCTATTGACATCCTAAAGTAACCTCTTTACGTCAATTGCGATATCCAGAGTTATACTAACCCGAATTCACTTCTAAAAATTTCTATGGACTCCTTTACATCTTAGCTATTATAAAATGATCTCAAATTATTTAAACACAAATCTATTCATTCTTGAATCAATTTAGACCATACCACACATGGATTTCATCCAAGACTAGCTTAGTCTGAAATTTCTAAATCTTTATTTGGAGAAAATCTTAACCCAAATTTTGGCATACTAGCTTATACTGTGATAAAAAAAAAGGGTCATTACAATAGATACCAATCTACCCATTGTTCATCCCCGAATGATCAATTAAGAGAAATAAGGTAAAAGAAATAAGAAAAGTACTTGAATCCTCAAACAAGTGAAGGTACTTATCGCACATATCTTTCTCAATCTCCTAAGTGACCTCCTTAACAAGATGGTGTTTCCACTGGACTTTCACTAATCAGATTTCCTTAGTCCCTATCATCTCAATCAAGAATCGTTATCAACTCCTCCTCATATGAAAGGTTCTTGTCAAGTAAAACAGAGTCTTACTTAATGATGTAGTCACTATCCCTACGGTATTCCTTGAGCATAGAAACATGAAATACCATATGGACTCCTGATAGGCTTAGAGGCAATGACAACCTATAAGATACCGGACCAACATCATCAAGAACCTCATATGGACCAATGTACCTGGAGCTAAGCTTTCCATTATTACCAAATCACATAACTCTTTTTATAGGGGACACCTTAAACAACATATGCTTACCCAATTTGAAAAACACATCTCTTACCTTATGGTATGCGTATTCCTTTTGTCTACTTTGCCCTGCCAACAACTTGTCCTGAATGAACCTTATTTTCTTTTAAGCTTCCTTCACCAAGTCTCTGCCCAAAGGCTTCACATCGCCAACCTCGAACTAATTTATGGGTGATCTACACCTTCTCCCTTAGAGTTCTTCAAATGGAGCCATGTTGATACTAGAATAATAACTATTATTGTATGAGAACTCACACAACGGTAGAAATTTATCCCAATGACCTCCAAAATCATCCACACATGCACGTAGCATATCCTCAAGCACTTGAATAGTCCTCTCAGATTGCCCATCAGTCTAAGGATGAAATGCAGTACTAAGATCAACTTCACCACACACCACTTTGTTCCAAATCTTGTTCAACTTTGCATCCTTAAATTACTTAACCTTTATTTGATCAAGGAATGTTAACCTTACCTCCATACTAGAAAACACTCCACCACTTTCAGACATTCCAAATTTCATAAACCGCATTGATAGAGTTTGGATATCTCTAGAAAAGGTTTGCCTAGACACTCTCAAATAAGCCAAACTGCCCATACTTATAAAATTTCTACATAATATGTCTGCCACCACATTGGCCTTTCTTGGATGGTATTGGATGGTCACATCATAATCTTTCAACAATTCCATCTATTGCCTTTGTCTCAAATTCAAGTCCTTTTGAGTGAAAACATGTCGTAAACTATGATGGTCTGTGAACATCTCACACTTAACCCCATAGAGATTATGTCTCCATATCTTAAGTGCAAAAACCACTGCTGCCAACTCCAAGTTATGAGTTGGTTATTCTTCTCATGAGGTTTTAATCGCCTCAAAGCATAGGCAATCACATTCCTATCTTGTATCAACACAACTATAACACCCCGTACTTTTCAAACCCTACTTTATGATAGTTAATAATGTTTACTTAGGTGTCGAGAGTTATAAGTATGTATTTGATAATGTTCAAGATGAGAAAAATTGAAATTTGGCCTTGTACATGTGACGAGCCTTTTATAGAAAGTGTTTTGTGATTTCGTGGAGCATTTGGGCAATACCCCGTACACATCCTAACCTCATTTGGTGACTTGGAGTCATGTTTACTTAATGAATAAGGTCACTAAGTAAGTATTTTATAGTGTTTGATAAGGTATTGGACGATACGCAAGTGTTGGAAAAATTGCCGAAAAATTCAGCAAAGCATGAAAACTTGCGCCACTACCCTGTTTCAGGGGGTGTGGCGCAAGCCACTGATTCAGAGGGTAGTTATTTCTTGCGCCATTTCCTTGCTTTACAGCAGTGGCGCAAGGCACAAAAAATGTGCCCTTCCGGACTCGTTTTGAAACGCAACTCTACGACGATTCTTGGATGGTTTCTTTTGGTTCTTTGGAGTTCCTTGAACATTGTTAAAGCTTCAAACACTTCAATACACTCCTACACACTTCTACATGATCAAAACATGAAGCACAAGTAATTATCAAAAATGTTCAAGGGAGCCATGGACGACTAGAATTCCTATTTTTGCGATGGAGACGACGAATGAGAATCTCGTACGAGAATATTATCGTGATATTATGGAATAAATTAAATAAGAGATATATGATGGATTATGCATGAAGATTGGTGGGATAATATTGGAATGTATTATTGGGCCCAATTTAAGGCCCAAAAGTGGAAGAAATACATGGGTCAAATGACCCATTCTTCCATTTGACCTTCTAGAAAACATTAAATGTCATGGAATGGCTAAGGATAGAATTTAATGATTATACAAAGGATCACAAAAATCTGATTATTATTCAAGAGACATACACATGTTTTTTTCTATCTTTTCTAGAGAATTCTCAAGAAAGCCTCTTTTGCTCTCTCAAAACCCTAAGGCACTTTTGAAGCAAGATCATCATTTTCAAGCTTGGTAAGTATGTATTCTCATGGATTAACATATTATATGCATGGGATATTATGTATATTATGCTAGTTGTGTTGGCAAGGTGATGAATAGTATATTTTGCTTTTGATAAAAGATGTGCTATCTTGGTGATTTGAACTTGAATTAGGACTTGTGCCTTTGATGAAAGATCATGGTATGGACAAAATATGAACATGTATGCTGTTATTTTTGGTCTTAACCTTGTTCTTGTCTATAAGTGGAAATTGTGGAATTTTGGCCGATATGTGTTATGAGTTGTATTAAGGTCATTTGATGGGTTATTTGTGATGTGTTATGGATAAGAAAGTGTAAAGGAGAAGTGTTGTGGTGAAATGTATCAATTATCATGTATTGGTCAATGTTGGGAATATTATGGAATTTTTGGAATAATAGTATGATCAATGGTTTTGTCAAGGGGAAATGGCATGTGTAAAGGCAAACATGTGACTCATTGACATTGTATGCATTTGTAAAAGAATTGGTGGTTAATGTGAATTTTGTTATGCATTTGTGTTGTAGAGTGACACATAAAGAAGGAGCGGGACTATTGTATGCACCTCTAGAATTATATATTCGTATTGCGAATCCAAGGTATGTAAGGTTACTTTGTCCGTAACTTTCTGCGGCACATTGTATTCACATTGGCATTACACTTGTCCATACCGAAATGTGCTAAGGTATCCTATTTCCGGTTACCAATGATTATTATCACATGTTTCCTACTCATTGATCAATTGTGAATCACATGTCTTATATTCACGGATAATGTTCCAAAAGCCCAATAAGGTTGTGTTCCAAAGTTCCTATAGTGGTTATACTCATGTATCTTGTTCATTGGTTATTGTTCCAAAGCTTCCAACAATGTTATGGCTACAAAGTATCAATCTCTCATAAGCCAAGGGTATCCTATTTTCGGGTATCAATTATGGTTCCTCACATGTTGTTTATGCATTGATCAATTGTCATTCACATGTCTCATAAGCATTGACTAATGTTCCAAAGATTCCATGGTTCCACCAATGTTATGTTCCAAAGTTCAAAATGATATTATGACTATCATTGTACCAATCTCAAAGTAATAAGCAAAGTAATGCATATGTGGTCAATGATCAAGTATGGGTGGCAAGTCTAGGGGCATAAGCCTAGCTCAACTCAATCCCGATGTATTGATTTATGGGTGGCAGGTCTAGGGGAGTAAGCCTATCTCGACTCGATCCCGATGTATTGATTTATGGGTGGCAGGTCTAAGGGCATAACCTATCTCAACCCGATCCCGATGCATTGATTTATGGGTGGCAGGTCTAGGGGCATAAGCCTAGCTCGACCCGATCCCAACATGACGATAGGTCATGTAAAGACCCACTGATCAGTAGGGGCCCGGGTACATTGTGACGCATGTAATGACAAGTGAGTATTGAATGTAAAGAAATTGATGAAATTAATGAAAGCAATACACATGGTTTCCAAAATGCAAAATGGTGACTTATCCACATTGATTATTCATATGTTTTGAGTTCATGGAATACTCATGTATTGTACAGTTTTATCTGAGCCTTGCATACTCAGTACATATTTCGTACTGACCCCTCTCGGGGAATTTACCTTACTTGTTGCAGGCGCAGGTACTAGTAGGTCGCCACAGTAGGTTGCCAGCTGTTTGCGGTTCATTGGTGAGCTCCAGTTAGTTCGGGGCTTCTCCGAGTCAGAGTGTATATATGTTTTGATATTGTACATTGTGTATAAAGCGGGGCCTTGTCCTGACTTTCAGTTGGTTTTGGTCAATGCATCTGTTAGAGGCTTTTGTAGACGTATGTGGGTGTATGTGTATAAGATGATAGATGAAATCTTGACTTGATGGCCTCAACGACCAAGTTTCTCATATGTATATACGTCACATGTTCTATACTTTTCGATTTTAGACTCTCATATTTCTATGTGATAGTAGTGTTTCCTATGACATGCATATGAATGAATAGAAGCAAAGATTGGTTCTCTCGGGGGTTGTCGGCTTTGGGTACCAAACACGCCTCGTTGGGATTCGGGGCGTGACAAAGTGGTATCAGAGCAGGTCGTTCTAAGGGTGTCTACAAAGCCGTGTCTGAGTAGAGTCTTACTTATCAATGTGTTGTGCACCACATTTATAAATAGTAGGCTACGGGGCATTTAGGATGTTGTTTCTGTTCTTCACTTCTAGATCGTGCAATAGAGCCAGTGTTGGAAGTTGAAGTGTATCTGATCATGGTATTTGTTTTTCTTTGGTATAGTCCAAAATGCCGAACACAAGAAGAGGTCGAGGTAAAAGTAAGAGAATAGACAGAATTACTGGAGAGGGAACAAGTATACCACCACCTGAACAAGTTGATCAAGGTGGGGCTGAAACTGAGTTTGCAACGCGAGCTTCTTCTACTTCTTCAGCTCCAGAAGAGCCGAGAAGAAGGGAAGTACCCGTGGAACCGCCGATGAATGCCACAGACCAGGATCTTAGAAATGTAGTTCATATGTTAACACAGTTAGTGGCATCCCAGAGTCAAGGACGAGCTGGTCCAATGACACCTGATGATGATGCGGCTAGAGTAGCGAGTCGCAGAACACAAGATTTCCTAAAATTGGACCCTCCTATCTTCACAGGGTCAGATCCAAAGGCAGATCCACAGGACTTCGTGGATCAAATTCAGAGGGCCTTGGAAGTTATGCATATGACAGGGGTAGAGACAGTGGAGCTTGCTGCGTACAGGTTGAAAGGAGAGGCCATATTGTGGTACGAGGATTGGAAGAAATCCCGTGACATTGGTGTAAATCCACCCAATTGGGAAGAGTTTAAAGTGGCTTTCCTAGATCATTATCTTCCATATGAGGTTTGGGAAGCATGTGCAGATCAGTTCCTGAATTTTCGTCAAAGAAATATGAGTGTTCGGAAATATAGTTTACAATTTAACTCCTTGGCTCGATATGTGCCAAATATGATGGCGACGATGACAGATAGAGTCCATCGATACGTGGACAGATTAGAGCCATATTTGGTACGAGATTGCACCATTGCTGCCTTAAACCGAGATATGGATATAGCTAGAATACAGGCCTTCGCACAAAAGATGAAAGACCAAAGGCAAAGAAAGAGGATACAAAAATTTGAGGAAGGGACAGCAAAAAGGGCGAGACCTATGGGGCAGTCTATGGTGTCCCCAGCAGAATCGGGATCTCGAATGTTACCGCCTAGACCCTCATTCTCTTATTCCACAGCGGGTGCTCACTCTCAGTTCCGAGGGTCTAGGGGTGGTCCATCTGGGCAGAGTAGTGGAGTTCATGGGTCCTAGGAAGCAGGTTTCCCTCGTCAGCAGTGTCAGCACTGCGGGCGTATTTATTCAGGAACATGTCGATCAGGGATGAATGTCTGCTTTTGGTGTGGTATGCCGGGGCATATAGCGAGAGATTTTCCACAGCGGAGCATGGGTGGTACAGCACGACCGGCTGGGTCGGCTGTTGCGTCCTCAGCATCGGTTCCTTCACTGGGCCGAGGGGTGCAACCTATGGGTCGTGGTAGAGATATGAGAGGAGCAGCTAGTTCCAGTGGAGCTCAAAATCGCATCTATGCGTTAGTGGACCGGCAGAATGAGGAAGCACCTCCTAATGACGGTACAGGTATTTAGGTATATTACCATTACTTTACATGATGCATATGTATTGCTTGATTTGAGCTCTACTCCATCGTACATTACTCCATCGACTACCGTGAATTTAATAGCCCACTAGGGTTATGAGCAAAGCCAATAGAAATATTTCCACCTGTCGGTGAATTTAGTATAGTGAAAGTTACAGTGGATGGTTGTGAGCATGAAAGGTATAATGAAATTTAGAAAGAGGGGAAAAATTGATCCTATACTACATGCCATGTGAAATTGGTGAAAGTATATAAGAGTTTCCCATGGGAAAGATATCAAGTTTGGGGGATCTCACTAATCAAGTCAAGTGTGAAGGTTCATAAATGAAGAAAAGTTCTTCGATGAAATCAAAGTGGACCAATTAAGTAGCCATGAGCCTTAAGGGTTATGTATATGTATGCTAATATAGAGATGCATTGGTTGTAATTGAAGTGACATCGTTAACTTTCGAGGACGAATGTTTCTAAGGGGGGAAGAATGTAACACCCCGTACTTTCCCAACCCTACTTGATGACAGTGAATAATGTTTACTTAGGTGTCGAGAGTTATAAGTATGTATTTGATAATGTTCAAGATGAGAAAAATTAAAATTTGGCCTTGTACATGTGACGAGCCTTTTATAGAAAGTGTTTTGTGATTTCATGGAGCATTTGTGAAATACCCCGTACACATCCTAACCTCATTTGGTGACTTGGAGTCATGTTTACTTGATGATTAAGGTCACTAAGTAAGTATTTTATAGTGTTTTGATAAGGTATTGGACGATACGCAAGTGTTGGAAAAATTGCCGAAAAATTCAGCAAAGCATGAAAACTTGCGCCACTACCCTGTTTCAGGGGGTGTGGCGCAAGCCACTGATTCAGAGGGTAGTTATTTCTTGCGCCATTTCCTTGCTTTACAGCAGTGGCGCAAGGCACAAAAAATGTGCCCTTCCGGACTCGTTTTGAAACGCAACTCTACGATGATTCTTGGATGGTTTCTTTTGGTTCTTTGGAGTTCCTTGAACATTGTTAAAGCTTCAAACACTTCAATACACTCCTACACACTTCTACATGATCAAAACATGAAACACAAGTAATTATCAAAAATGTTCAAGGGAGCCATGGACGACTAGAATTCCTATTTTTGCGATGGAGACGACGAATGAGAATCTCGTACGAGAATATTATCGTGATATTATGGAATAAATTAAATAAGAGATATATGATGGATTATGCATGAAGATTGGTGGGATAATATTGGAATGTATTATTGGGCCCAATTTAAGGCCCAAAAGTGGAAGAAATACATGGGTCAAATGACCCATTCTTCCATTTGACCTTCTAGAAAACATTAAATGTCATGGAATGGCTAAGGATAGACTTAAATGCTTATATAAAGGATCACAAAAATCTGATTTTTATTCAAGAGACATACACATGTTTTTTTCTATCTTTTCTAGAGAATTCTCAAGAAAGCCTCTTTTGCTCTCTCAAAACCCTAAGGCACTTTTGAAGCAAGATCATCATTTTCAAGCTTGGTAAGTATGTATTCTCATGGATTAACATATTATATGCATGGGATATTATGTATATTATGCTAGTTGTGTTGGCAAGGTGATGAATAGTGTATTTTGCTTTTGATAAAAGATGTGCTATCTTGGTGATTTGAACTTGAATTAGGACTTGTGCCTTTGATGAAAGAGCATGGTATGGACAAAATATGAACATGTATGGTGTTATTTTTGGTCTTAACCTTGTTCTTGTCTATAAGTGGAAATTGTGGGATTTTGGCCGATATATGTTATGAGTTGTATTAAGGTCATTTGATGGGTTATTTGTGATGTGTTATGGATAAGAAAGTGTAAAGGAGAAGTGTTGTGGTGAAATGTATAAATTATCATGTATTGGTCAATTTTGGGAATATTATGGAATTTTTGGAATAATAGTATGATCAATGGTTTTGTTAAGGGGAAATGGCATGTGTAAAGGCAAACATGTGACTCATTGAAATTGTATGCATTTGTAAAAGAATTGGTGGTTAATGTGAATTTTGTTATGCATTTGTGTTGTAGAGTGACACAAAAAGAAGGAGCGGTACTATTGTATGCACCTCTAGAATTATATATTCGTATTGCGAATCCAAGGTATGTAAGGTTACTTTGTCCGTAACTTTCTGCGGCACATTGTATTCACATTGGCATTACACTTGTCCATACCGAAATGTGCTAAGGTATCCTATTTCCGGTTACCAATGATTATTATCACATGTTTCCTACTCATTGATCAATTGTGAATCACATGTCTTATATTCACGGATAATGTTCCAAAAGCCCAATAAGGTTGTGTTCCAAAGTTCCAATAGTGGTTATACTCATGTATCTTGTTCATTGGTTATTGTTCCAAAGCTTCCAACAATGTTATGGCTACAAAGTATCAATCTCTCATAAGCCAAGGGTATCCTATTTTCGGGTATCAATTATGGTTCCTCACATGTTCTTTATGCATTGATCAATTGTCATTCACATGTCTCATAAGCATTGACTAATGTTCCAAAGATTCCATGGTTCCACCAATGTTATGTTCCAAAGTTCAAAATGATATTATGACTATCATTGTACCAATCTCAAACTAATAAGCAAAGTAATGTATCAAGTATGGGTAGCAAGTCTAGGGGCATAAGCCTAGCTCGACTCGATCCCGATGTATTGATTTATGGGTGGCAAGTCTAGGGGCGTAAGCCTAGCTCGACTCGATCCCGATGTATTGATTTATGGTTGGCAGGTCTAGGGGCATAAGCCTAGATCAACCCAATCCCGATGCATTGATTTATGGGTGGCAGTTATAGGGGCATAAGCCTAGCTCTACCCGATCCCAACATGACGATAAGTCATGTAAAGACCCACTGATCAGTAGGGGCCCGAGTACATTATGACACATGTAATGACAAGTGAGTATTGAATGTAAAGAAAGTAATGAAATTAATGAAAGAAATACACATGGTTTCCAAAATGCAAAATGGTGACTTATCCACATTGATTATTCATATGTTTTGAGTTCACGAAAATATTTATGTATTGTACAGTTTCATCTGAGCCTTGCATACTCAGTACATATTTCATACTGACCCCTCTCGGGGAATTTACCTTACTTGTTACAGGCGCAGGTACTAGTAGGCCACCACAGTAGGTTGCCAGCTGTTTGCGGTTCATTAGTGAGCTCCAGTTAGTTCGGGGCTTCTCCGAGTCAGAGTGTATATATGTTTTGATATTGTACATTGTGTATAAAGCGGGGCCTTGTCCTGACTTTCAGTTGGTTTTGGTCAATGCATCTGTTAGAGGCTTTTGTAGACGTATGTGGGTGTATGTGTATAAGATGATAGATGAAATCTTGACTTGATGGCCTCAACGTCCAAGTTTCTCATATGTATATACGTCACATGTTCTATGCTTTACGATTTTAGCCTCTCATGTTTCTATGTGATAGTAGTGTTTCCTATGACATGCATACGAATGAATAGAAGCAAAGATTGGTTCTCTCGGGCCTTGTCGGCTTTGGGTACCAATCACGCCTCATTGGGATTCGGGCGTGACAACAACACCCAAATCAAAGCATAAAGCATCACAAAACAAACCAAAATCCTTACCTTCAACTGGTAAAACAAGAGTGGGAGTAGTGGTTAAAAGATACTTAAGCTTTTGAAAACTCTCTTTGCACTTGTCAGACCAAACAAATTGTACCTCCTTCTATACCAGTCTTGTCAAATGAGTAGCAATAGGAACAAAGTTCTTGACGAACCTGTGGTAATAGCTAGTGAGACCCACAAAACTTCTATCTTCAGTCACAGAGCTAAGACGAACCCAACCCTTGATAGCCTTAATCTTCTGGCAATTTACCATCACCCCCTTCTCATAAACCACGTTCCCCAAAAAGGCAACCAAAGACATCCAATACTATGTATAGAGAACTTAGCATAGCGTTGCTTTACCTTCAAAATCCCCAAGACTATACGAAAATGACCTGTATGTTCCTCCTTACTCTTAGAGTAAATCAAAATGTCATCAATAAAAACAATCACAAATGAATCTAAGAAAGACTTAAAGATACCAATCATTAAACTCATGAATGTTGCCGGTGCATTGGTTAGCCCAAAGTCTATCACTAAAAACTTGTAATGTCCATAACAAATCCTAAAAGTTGTCTTGGGTATATCCTCATGTCGAATCTTTAACCGGTTATACGCTAACCTCAAGTCTATCTTGGAGAAAACTGAAGCACCCTTCAAGTGGTCAAAAAGATCATTCATTCGAGGCAAAGGGTACTTATTCCTAATGGTAACCTTATTTAACTACTTGTAGTCTATACACATTCTCATGATATTATTCTTTTTTCTTATCGAACAACACTGGAGCACCCCAAGGCAAAATGCTACGATGAATGAATCCCTTATCAAGTAACTCCTGTAATAGAGTCTTGATATGTCTCAACTCAGCTGGAACCACGCGATAGGAAGGGATAAATATTGGGCGAGGCCCAGTTTTAAATCAATAGAAAAGTCAATGTCCCGATCTAGAGGCATACCTAGAAAATCGATGGGAAGTACCTCCTGAAATTCTGACATTATGGAAACTGACTTAATAGAAGGGACCTCTACACTAGCATCCTCAAGATTAGCCAAAAAGGTCAAACACTTATTCCCAACTAGCTTTTTATCTCGAATAAAAGAAATTATATTCACAGGTCCAAACTTATATACACCTTCCCATTCTAACTTATCCATCTCAGGTATTTTTAAGGTTGTAGTTTTTGCATTACAGTTTAGACCAGCATGATACAAGGATAACCATGTCATGCCTAGGATGATATCAAAATTAAGATTATCTAGAATCACTAAATCTACCCAAGTCTGAAAACCTATAAACATAATAAAGCAGGCACGACATACTTGAATCAGTACCACAGAGTCTTCAATCGGAGTAGATACATACACAAGTGAGTCAAGCATATCACAAACCCTGTCTAAACCCACGAAAAACTAACAGATACATAAGAATATATGGAACCCAGATAAAAAAAAATCATAACCATCCGGTCACAGACATTTGAAGCCTCTGCCTCGGATTTTCCTAAAAATGCATAGCAATGAGCTCTATCATTAATATGAGCAACCTCTCGAATAGGCTAAGTGCCACCTCTCCATATATTACCACTACCTTTATTTCCTCTATTTCCACCTTGATGATTACCAAGCCCACCCTGTGGATGACCTCTACTATTACAACCTCCACATCTACCAGCTGGAACTATAGCTCTAGACTACTACTGACCCTATGAACCAGTTTACCTACCATCAGGATAGTCCCTCCTAAAGTGTCGAACACCACTATAAGTAAAGCAAGCTCAATCCATAGAGGGCCTGCTAGCAGAAGAATACGAAGCCACTTGGCTTTTCAAAATAAAAAACTGTTGAGTGGTCCCTAACAGACCCCCTATAGATGCTGGTTGAGCTTACTGTATAAGGTGAGCTAGATAAACCTGATAACCATAGCACCTAGAGTAAGAACCATTGAAGTTACTCATATTTTGGGATTTCTTTGCTACTACCTTGGCCTGGCCAACTTGTTTGACTCCTTCTCCCTTCTTTACATAATCAATAATATCATTAAAAGTTTTTCCAGTAAAATTCATTTGCACTGCTAAAACCTACAAGTTAGTATTCAAATATTTTATAAAGAGGCAGATCCTTTCCTCCTCAATACTAAGAAAATGAGTAGTATATCAGGACAAGGCATGAAACTTAGCCTCATAGGCTGCAACAGAAATACTGCCTTGCTTAAGGGCCAGAAACTCATACTTCTTACGATCAGGAAGAGTGTGAGGTACATATTTCTCTAGGAATAGAGTATAGAACTTAGTCTATGTCAATAGAGGTAAAGTTGGAGATCTACATTCCACATAAGCCCTCTACCACTTCTTTGCATCACTTTGTAGTTGCAAGATTACAAATTCAACACTATGCTACTCCACAATGCCCATTTTATACAGCCTCTCATATCAATCAACTATAAAATCAAAAGTATCCTCTATCTTAGATCCAACAAAGCTGGGAGGTTTGATCTTGAGAAACTTAGTCAATATATCATGTTCAGTCCCAGTCATGGCAGGACCTAATACCAGACGAGGGAAAATCTCCATCCTTGAGTCCTTATCCATCCTAGGAGTAAAAGTAGAAGCAGGATGCACCCCTAGAACCTGGTAAGCAGGCGTTGTAGGCATGGTTCTTGTACCTAACAGCCCACTCAAAAAAGCAAGTACATTGATGTGCCGACTAATGACAGCATATTTTAAGCTTTTAACTGAGATTAATCATGAATTTTTAAGCAACTTATGGTAGTTTTAATGTCTTTATATGTTTAGTTTCAAGAAAATAATCAAAGGATCAAAAAGAGGGAATTTGGTACAAAATAAGCCAAGCGACGGTTCACTTGATGAATCGCCAAGAGGGTGATGAGCCGCCAAGTAAGCCGTCAGGGCTAAACAGATTGACTGGATCTTCCCACCTGGGTGAAGGGACATTGTGATGAACCGCCAAGAGCCTGATGAACCATCAGTGCTAAACAGAATATAGGTCTAACTGGAAGTTGGAGATGAGTCAAGTGATGGACCATCACATATCTAACGAGCCATCAGGCGATTCGTCAACAACGAGGCTGCTTTCTGAATTTGAATTTTAAATCCCATATTTCTAGAACCTATAAATGCCTAGTCTAGGATTTAGAATAGGTATATTTTGACACTTAGAATTTTTTCACATTGGTTTTTTCTCTGGGAATTTGATATTTTGGTTTACAAAATGTTACTTTTTGCTAATTTCCAAGGATTGGAAGCTTTAATTTCTTATTTGTAGGATTCAACTTTCACATTATGAAATATATTGTTTCCATCTTCTTCTTTAATATGAGTGGCTAAAACCCTATTATTAGGGTTGTGGTATTCTTGGCTGAATTTTAATTCTAGGGTTAATGTTCGAATTAAACTTGTAATTGTGTTGTAACTTCTTCAATTTTACAGATTTTTAATGGTTTCCTACATTAGAACAAGCCTATGTTAACTTGCTTGAGTAAAAAGGTTAAAATCGAGAAAAAGAGTTAATAACCAGAATTCAGAGTTTCTAACCTCCGTTTAATGAAGAATGCTCTAACAGATTATTCACTTGAAGCAATAATCAAATTATAACTTCACTAGTTTAAATTTGAAAGAATTAAAGGAATAATCACCTATTTAGGTTGGGAAACACTTAGGTGAGATTTTGGATTCGATTGCTTTACAATTACTTGTCATTGATCTAAATTTACTATTGACTTAACTAGGGAGTAACTTTGTGAATTTAATTTTGACCACTTGAAATAGGTTGAAATTGATCATTAAACTTTACTTACATAACCCCCCCTTCCCTATTTCATGGAAATAGTCCACTAATTGTCACTTAAGTTGCATACAACTTAAGTTTTCACCATATTCCCTGTGGTATTCGATCTCAACCTTTGTTGGGTTATATATTTGACAACGACCTCTTATGATTCCTTAATAAAGTTATAGTTTGGGCGATCATACATGCTAAATCACCTCAAACTACACCTATCAAAACTGGTACCACCTCCTCATGTTCCAAAACCTCCTCATTCAAAACCTCATCATGCTAATCCTAGGGTGGGGGAGGTGTCTCGTATCTATGTCAGGATAGATTAGCTACAACCAGAGCTCCACCTCTGGTAGGTGTTGCCTACATCTCCTTCTTCCCCTACCCCTTCTGCTGTCTCAAACAACTGGTTCTGTAACTGGAACTGCCGGTGCGGGAGCTGCTGCTCTGGCTCCATTATCTCTTATATTCATCATCTACAGACAAAAGAGTAAAGAGGTCAGATACTAATTTGGATTGCCAGATACCAATTGGAATCAAGTTATAGCACGAAAGAAGCAAGAAAGTGATAATTTTATAAAGTCCTATAGCCTCTCAAAGAAAATTACTAACATCTCTATACCGTTCTAGAAGACTATACTATACTCATTTTTGTACAACAAGATGAAAAAATCTAGGGCCTTGATACAAACTTTGTCATGACCCAAACCCATCGCGAGTGGAACCCACACTATCCTCTGGTGGGAGAACCATTTACCTCAATTTTCAAACACTAACACTTGAAAGATTTTAAAAGTGAAATAGTAATTTCATTAATCAACCAAATATCTCAAACTATTCAAATAATTAACAAATATGGAAAAATACTAAATTTCTAAAATACCCCCAAGAACTAAAAGTCATTGTACCAAAACATCTAATATTGTCAAACTAAGGGTACAACCTAGGAAATCAAAGTAGCAAAAATGTTTATGTCCGGAACAAGTGGACAAGAACTATAAGTGGGATGACTCGTGGTTGCCCGAAAGATGTAGCTCACTATTGAGTCAGAACGATCACTTGCTAAAGATAATGTCTCATTGAAGCTGCTGGAATATGCTCTACACTCAACAAAAAGTAGAGCTTAGGTAGTATCAGTACAAACCCACTATGTACTGGTAGGGTTATCAACCAACTCAAGTAAACACATACAACTATGTAACACTTGCATTTATTCCTCCAATTAGGCTTTCTCGAAAATATCAAACAATTCAGACGAGTATATGAAAATATAGAAAATTCACCAAGTCAATATCATGACTAACAACAATAAACTCAATCTTTCCACAATTACTCCTTTCAATAGATTCCAACAATTATTTACAAAATTCAAATATACCAATAGCCCGGCCACTTATGGATCCAAATACCAAAACTAATATCAACTGGTTCACTCAAGAACCTAATATATCAACAATACAATAGCCCATTCCACTAAAAGGAACCATCAAACTCACCAGTACCGTGTACACACATTTTATGGGTATTATGGGTGCCCACTAGCCATAACCTGCAGGGGACAATCTCTGTCCATATACCAAAGCACAACCGCCATCTATTGCCAATAAATAATAATTGACATCTAGGCATCGACAACCTTATTCCAAAACAGGTGTTATACCCCCCCCCCCCCACATCATCCCCCACGGTGGTATACAACCCTTATTACACGTTCTTAACCTTATACTCCCCGAAATCCACCAATTTTGTGATGATCTACCTTTACCTATATATCTCATAATATCAAAAAATATCTCAACAAGTATAATCACAATGTGAAATAACACAACCACACTTGCACTTCAAACAAGCCTTTTTATACAACTTATTTTATGTGATTAAATAGTTGTAATATCATTCGACAAGTCAACATTTATAGTATGCATTGCAATAAGTACACAAAGAGGCTGTTAACATGCACACATAGACTAAATTGAGTTTTTAACTACAATTTAACCATCACCTACTTCAATCCAAGCTTGTACTTACTTTAACAAACTTGAGATTTGCCCTTTCTTGTAATTTCTGCTTGATTATGGTCGAAAAACAACAATACAATCCAAATTTAAACAATGACCTAACAATTACAAGGATTATAACCTAATCCTAAAACTCAAGGCCAAAATAATAATCATTCCCTCATTCTAGAGTTTTTCTATCTTCATTCCACCTTAATTCTACCAAATCATGATTATAAAGAAAAATTCTAAGAATGCAATCATAATTCATCTATTTTTAATCAAAATTCAAGGGTTTCACCATATATTCACTAAATTGCACTACAAATTCAGCCAAGGTCAAGTCAAATCCTACCCTATACTCAAAACTTAGTGATTATAAGGATAAATCTTTGAAGAAATAGTTAAATGAGTGGAATTTCTAGGATGGCCTGACCATCCTAGAAATTTACCCATTTTTCAACACACTTCCAGATATTGACATCTCGAACTAACCCTTTTACATCAATCGTGATATCCGTAGTTCTACTAACCCAAATTCACTCCCAAAAGTTTCTACGGACTCCTTAACATCTTAGCTTTCGTAAAATGATCTCAAATTATTTAAACACCAACCTATCCATTATCAGATTAATCTAGACGATACCATAATTGGATTTCATCCAAGACTAACATAGCCTAAAGTTTCTAAATCTTTATTCGGAGATAATCTTAACATGAATTTTTTCACGCTAGCCTATACTATAACAACAGAAAGGGTCGTTACATTTTTCCCAAAAAAAGAGAGCAAAAGAAAACTAAGTGAGGATATTAGATTCAAAAATTTATAAGTAATTGTATTTCATTATTGAAATAATATCAGAAGTTATTAACTCAAAAATCAATTTATTGAATCTCAATCATTCATAGGTGCTACAATATTGGCACTGACCTGATATATGTCAGGTGGTTGACGCATCCATGTTGAAAAAGACAACAAATAAGATGAGAAATTTCCATGCTATTAGATAGGAAATTCCGAAGAAAGTTGTTTACAAATGGAGAGATTACTATTATGAGCAGTTTATAAAGAGTGAAGATCATTGAGAGAGGTGGTTGTTTTCTCATAGTGATATATATCTACTTTTGGAGTCTGTCGCAAAGCCATTGATTATCAGATATTATTTTAAATAGAGGGATGAATTAAAATCAAATAATAACTTTCAAACTAATTTATTGGCATCATTTATTTTGTCCAAAAGGGATTTGAAAATTTGCCAATGGGCTAAGTTTAAGGATACCACTTGGATTAACGGTTTTTAAGTTTATTTGATTTTTTTAATTTTTTGACAATCAGTTTTAAAATTGTTGTATAATAACTACTAACTAAACTAACTAATTTTTGGTCCTAACATGCCAAATGGCTTATTCATAGAATGCTACTTGTCTTAATCTGAAGGCTTTATCATCTCCTATTAATATATAGATTTTGTGATAATATTTTTCCTTTAAAGATGAACGCTGCAGTAGTTTTTCTTCCAGACACAAAAAGAAACATTACCATTGAAATGCTAGTAGAAAAAAACCATGCAACCCACCCGACCCACATAAGGTCAAACCCGCCCTGCCCCATTGCCATCCCTACTTATCTCTACTCCGAATCAGGTCATCCCATATAAAGTGATCCATGATCCAATTCCAACTAAAAGGATAATAAAAACAAAAAGTCCGTAGGTTATCACCAAGTTACTTTATTGAGGTTGACAATCCCTCCTTTAGGAATTAGCATAGATATGGATATTCTTATAAAAAATAACAACTAGCCTTAGATTAGAAACTGGCTATTATATTTGTATCAATAATTTACTGTGTTTCGACGGCTGAAATGCCAATCATTTAACATCATGTTGCTGAATATTATTGAAGCATATTCTCTAAAAAGGCTATAGAAAATTCATGAATCCTATCAAACTAAAGAAATCTAGGCCAGGTTCACCTTTTAAATACAATAACAACATACTTATCTAAAAGATCTATAGATATCTCTTCAAAAGTATGCTAAATTCAGAACCTTTAAAATTAAGGAATCATGCCAAAAAGAACAAGAATAGCCTGGACATACCTTGAGCTTACTCATGTCCCACAGCTACCACTAGCTTCATTTATCCATTATCCTTGGCTACAACTTATGATTTATTACTATTTACCATCTTTTTAGTACCGTTGATTTTATTCATGAGTCAAGAACACGCATTATGGTCTTAACTATGGGTTAGTAGTGAATGTTTGCATGGAAATAAATAATGTAAACGAAAAAGTAAAAAAATCAAATAAGTAGAGATTAGGAAAAAATCTTAAAGCATAGCCGAGCGTAAGTTCTTATTATTCAAGGATCGAAAGTCTCTGAGCTCTAGTTATTAAAACATGAATAACCAATAACAGCTAAGGGAAATGCTAATACTCAAGGAAAAAGCTGAGATATTTTATTTCTTAAGGGATAAGGAAGAGAAAAAATTTGATCCTTTACAATGAGGGAGAAAGTCTCTATTTATAGGGTATAAAGCTTGCCTTTTGGCCAATAAGAAGGTGTTATTCCCAAAGCCCATAGTACTGTGTCCAATAACATTTGGCCCATGTCCCTAAGCTGTTGAGGGATGGTGATAACCCCCAAAATACGAAAGTTGAAAACAAACATGAAACTCAAAGAAACAATAGAAATCAAAATACGAAAAATAAAGGATAATAGAATGACACAAAGATAGGAAAATCAAAGAAACCAAAGGGTATTTCAAACCCTAAAACCTCTATTGAATAAATCCTATAAAACACCAAATTCTCTAACGTAAACCAGGAGGGAATCAATCTCCCACGTGCTAATCCTAGCTCTCACACTCTCAAGTGTATATTTCATCTTAATTCAACAAAAACGGCCTAAAAATAAAGAAGGAACTACTATTTATAGCCTTGCACCTTTTATTACATTTTCAGCAAATTAGGCATCCGCCCATGCAGATGGGTCACCTGCTGGAGCATGTCAGAGCACAGATGCCACTGGAAGGGCCAAAATGGCCACCTGCTGGCGCAGATGGATGACCTACAGCCAAAAGTCAGGGCGCAGGTGACTCCAGGTCACTGTTTGGCTCCTCTTAACTCACCGATGACCTCTTTAATTGCTTTCAATCCTTCTTGAATGCATTGGGCAACCCACAGCACTCCTTAAATGGTGTTAAGATAGGTTCAAACACATCTAGACTTATCAATGATCCTTGAAGTGTTTGTAGTTCTCGAGCTTGCCTTCTAGTAGAGGTCTTAAGGTGGTTTTGGCTCCCAAATCTAAGCTATCCTCCACACATCGTGTTGAAATCTTAGGAGCTTGAAAAAGGTCCTCCAAATGCATCCTTGCATCCTTGAGATGATTGTGGCTTGGATCCCTTTGTGTTATACTTGAATTATAGTCCTTAAAAGGTTAACACCGATTTGGCTTGTGTCATCCTCCCCTTCTTGAAAAGGATTCGACCTCGAATCCAAACCTTGCAAAAACATAGGGAAAACAAGCAAGCACAATATCTTCATGGCTGAGAGCAAGGGTTAGTAACAACAAACTTATCACCAAGCCAAGGAGGAACACTCTTAATATATAGCCAAGAGTCAAAATGATTTATCAAGGGTGTGTAACCCTACAAAATAAAACTACTTGGCCACTCAAGAGATTTTGACAAAGGGAAAAGCCAAGAGAACCATGGTAATTATTCAACCACACATGAAAACCCATATTGGTTCTATATTTCAACAAGAACAAAATCCCCTTTAAGTCAAAAGTCACATGAAAATCTCTAAAGCTAAGTGCAATGTCATGAACAAGATCATTCGAAATTAAGACTCCACTCAATGCACTAGTTATCTCCAAAAATGGGATTACTCCTAAATCATCACCGGGGTCAAATACAAAGGTATTCCCCACACAAGTCAACAAACATATTGCATCTAAGCTCACAATGTAATCAAGTAGTAACACCAAGAATTTATCACATGAATGAAAAGAAGTGTTGCTACTATATACACCACACAAATATGTACCCTCTTGACCAAACACCAATTTTAGGGTATAAAATCCAAAACATCCCAAATGGTCACCGGGGTCAAATGGGAGAAGTATCCATTAACATGGGATAATGTAATGCTCATTCTCCCCGAAGGTACCTCGATTACCAAACGTCATACTCTTTATGCCACCATGGGAAATATCATAAACAAATAGAGAGTAAAGAAAGGTGTCACACAAATTGATTTTCTCTAAGGGGTACGCAAGAACATGCTCACTATTATATGCAAGAACATTATCAAGAGTATTTTCAAGAATTGGAACACTCAAAGAAGAAGAAATAATCAAAGCACAAAGACCACCTTCCCTTTCTTCACAATTCTTTCCCATAAGAGTGCTCTCATCTTTCAAGAAGAGATTTCCATCTTTAGGAGGAATGTTGTCACACCATAGTGGGTCGTTATATAAAATATAGCCCTCAATAAAATCTACTTCTTTAACATGATCCACACCACTAGGTAACTCAATAGAAGTGATTTCATCATCCTCAAATAAGAAATTGTACTTAAACAGAGAAGGCTCAATCCAAGAAGGATAATTGGAACATGTAAGATCACTCTCAAAAAGACAATTATCAAATTTTGAAGAAGTTTCAAACACATGATCATCCCTATGAGCCAAGAAAGTAATATAGTTTTCATTTAATGGCATGCTCAAGGGGTCACTTCTATTCAAATGATCAACATTATCAACATCATCACTAACTTAAGGTTCACCAATCACGTCACAAACACCCTCAAGTAGTGGACTAGATTCACACACAAGTTGATCAACACCATTTTCATAAGACAATGTACTATCATTCAACACCAAGGCTTCAACACTAGGTGGACTCAAACCGATCTTACAAGAAGAGTCAATTCGGTCATCAATAGGATCAACTAGTGTATCAACACTCTAAACATGTATATTATCAACACAAGGCAAAGAATCATTAGGCTCACATATAGATAAGTTATTATTCACACTCAATTGGCTACTAGCCACATAATGATCTTTCACATTTACTAAAGTGTAAGAGTTAGCTTTGTTACCTTGAAACTCATGAGAAGATTCTTCTTTACCTTGGGGTAAGGCTCTTACTTCTGAGAGGTATGAAGCTATCTTGTCCATCACATCCGTAGATGCCGACTCCTTAGTGGTAAATTGTGTTCCTTCATTCTTCATGATTGTACCTACATAAGTGTCCTTACTAAGAAAAGGACAAACAAAGTTAGATTGAATTTGTGGTAACCCCCTCACTTGACTCCTAACAACCTCTCCTTTTTACTTTCTTAGGTTACCACTTTGCACTCCCTTACTCCTCTCAATCTTTTGTCTCTCTTTATCAAGGGACTTGAAGTAAGTGGTCACATTTCCTTGAGGCTTAGGAAGGGTAGGTGGAAAGAGATGATTTCCCCATTGGTCCACTATAGTCTTAGGCCAATTTTTCTTATTTGGAACTCCATGTATTTCAAACCAATTGGCGCCCAAACATAAATGACCAAAGTCCATGGGCAATACATCACACCAAACCTCCTTATAGTATTTATTATAGGTGAAGGAAACCTTCACACTCTGAATAACTCCATGATCTTTCAAGAAATATAGATAATACTTCGTAACTCAAAGTATCCTCAAGTATTCTACCATATAAGGAGTGATGTAGTTTGCATGGCACCAATCATCTAAGACAAGCATGCATCTCGTATCCCCACAAATATCCACATTTCTTGTAAGGACTTGTCTCCTTAGATCAATATTATAGAGCCCCTTGTACCCCTCCGACATGTACTTGAACCTCAAGAACCTTTTCAATTCACTCCATGTGGGAAGTGTGGTGTCACCATACATTCTTTGACTTCACTTATAGACGTCCCACCAAATCAATGCAAGCCCTTGAAGGTGTTTACTAGCATATGTGGCTTGCAAAACTTCACTCCAATAATGAACTTGGAAAACCAACTCACACTTCTATTCTCAACTAATATAAATCTCGGGATCATGCTCTTATTTGAAAATAAGAAAAGTGACCTTGATGGGATTGAGACTCCTATCATGTTCGCTATATCCATATTGCCTCCAACTTCTCAATGTTTGAGTACTAGAAAAATAAGGATAGGATGTAGTACCCCTAGACATTGGAGATGCACATTCTCTTCTTCCTATTGGATGACTTCTACTCGAAGTAGTGTAAACACTCGTAATACGATAAGAAGTACTACAAGATAAGGAATATGAATCTTCACAATCGGCATGTATATTCCCACCATGAATATTATAAGGTGTATAGGATAAAAGATTATACCTCACATCTTTCTCATGCTCAGAGTGGTAAGTGGAAGACTCCTCACATGCTTCATCATCATCATAAGAACCATCACAAGGCTCTTCATCCTCTCTATACTCTTTATAAGAGCTAAACTCACCATTTACCTCATATCCTTTTTTCGGGATAGTAGCTCTCATTCCCACACAGTTCTTGATTATGGCTATATTCATAGCCTCCACAATCTCCATCTTCGTCATAGCCATAGCCTTCTTCACCACAATCATAGTCTCCTATGTAGTAGTCATAAGTATCCGAGGCTACCAAAGACATACTTCCTTATAACTCCTTTGTACCTACAAAATGAGCAAACAAGATTAGTAGTAAAAGCTCCTTATCAATACTCATAAGATTCTCACCTTTGTATGCCTCACAATAGGAGTCGCTAGCGTTGAAAGATCGTTTCTACTCCAATGGAAGACGTGGTGTCAATTGCTACTCGTGGTTGGAATGGATTCTTGTTTAGAAAAAGATTAAATGAATCAAATAAACAACCACGAACTTGAATAAAGAATTAACAATGAAATAAAAAGATAAAAGTACAAAAAGAAATGGACTAAGAAAGAACGGACTCTAAGACTAATCAATCAACTAAGTAAGGACAATTACACATTGATAATTAGTTTAGGAATCAAGAATTGAAATTAGGAATCAAAAATTGACACTAAGAAATTAGAACCTAAGTAAAATGAGTTTTGAAGTCCTTGAGGTGCGTTTGGATGACCTGCAGATGCAGGTAATGACATGCCCTCGCAGGTGGGGGTCGCATGTCAAAAATAGAATACTGGAAAAGTCATCTGTGTTTCCACCTGTGTGGGAAGGTGGATGACCTGCGTGGGCAGGTGAGGCCGCAGGTGCCCTTGGTAGAATAGCTAAATCTCTGATTTTTTTTCCTTTTTGTGGGCCCTTTTGGGTTCTCTTTCCTAGAATATTCCCTTTTTATTGGATATTGCTTTGTACTAACACCTTTTCTTTACTTTTGTTCTTCTTTATTTGGATCAAACAACACCTTTTTGATATCTTATTCTCTTGAAGATATGAAGATATCAAAGAACACAAAGAACTCAAAATTTCCAAACTAACTCATTTGTGCCCGGAATTCAATGAAACTTTATATTTATGTTCCTATAAACATGGGGTACACTTTCCAATAACTTTTAACCTTCAAATATACACCAAATTAGCAAGATCTAAACCCACTTTCTTTTCTCAAGAACTCAATCTCAACAATGAGGTTTTTCTCCAAAAATATTAAAATCAAGCTCAAAACTCAAGATTTTGAATCAAATAACACTAGGGACAACAAATCTAGTGTTGAAACTACAACAAAACTCAAAAAAACAAAAATACTTTTGGGTTTTTTCACAAAAATGAAAAAAAATCAATTTTTTTCGATTTTCTTCAATACCACAACCTAAGATTTAGAATCATAAGAACGAAACTAAGCCGAGTTCTGATACCAAATGATAACCCCCAAAATACGGAAGTTGAAAACAAATATGAAAACTCAAAGAAACGATATAAATCAAAATGCGAAAAATAAAGGATAATAGAATAACACAAAGATAGGACAATCAAGGAAACCAAAGGGTGTTTCAAACCCTAAAACCACTACTGAATTAATCCTACAAACCACCAATTCTCTAATGTAAACCACTAGGAAATCAAGTGGCTTCTCTTAACTCTTTGACGACCTCTCCAATAGCTTTCAATCCTTCTTAAATGCATTGGGCAACACGCAGCACTCCTTAAATGGTGTCAAGATGGGTTCAAACACATCTAGCTTAATCAATGATCCTTGGAGTGTTGTAGTTCTCGTGCTTGCCTTCTAGTATAAGTCTTGAGGTGATTTTGGCTCCCAGCTCCAAGCTATCCTCCACACATGGTGTTGAGCTTATAGGAGCTTACAAAGGTTCCTCCAAACGTATACTTTCATACTTGAGATGATCGTGGCTTGGATCCATTCTCGACCTTGAATTATAGTCTTTAAAAGGTTAAAATTGATTTGGCTTGTATCAAATGCCAACTTAGTACTGCATGTCCAACACAGGTCAGCCAAGAGTCATTTGTACACCTATATGGCCTGGTACACTATTTATTTAGTCGGACCTTCACATGAAGTCACCATCATTGGTGATCTTAGGGTACTAATGATTCCACCCAAGTGATTATTCCTTATGCTAGAATCTCTCTCAAGAAAACCCCTCTATGGGTCGACTGTGTTATTCGCAGCTTGACTCAACCTAATCTCTTATCAAGAGATTTTACCCTATACAGATCTTCCCCTTCATCCCATATATGCAACATCATTATAGACAGGGGTGATACACCCAAATTACACCTCCCTAAAGAAGTATAAGCAGTTGATGTCAAATATAGAACCCAACGACGGTTGGAATCGAATCCCACAGGGAATATGGTGAACACTAAGTCATTTGTGTGTAAGATGACTTTTAGTCTATAATTTCTGTAAAAATGGGGGGGTTATAGAAAATGTTTTAGAATCAATATTCAATTTGTTTTAAGTAACAATAATCAATTTTTTTGGGAAATGTGAATCAGTAGAGAAAGCAAACTAGGCTTGTGTTCCCCATGGCTTTATAACACTTTCTGGTTAATAACGATAGTGGATTCTTTTAATACAAGTCATGTACATCAAAATTGATTTCTAATATGCATATAAATGTTTCTCAACCTCATTAGATGTCTATCACCTTAATTCTTTCAAACTTAAAGAGATGAAAATAGGAAACTCAATTTTAGCCTCAAGTGGGTTAATCTTGTTACATCATTATCTATTAGATGGATGTTAGGAACTCTAAATCCTCGTTGTTAATCCTTTTTCTCAGTTTTAACCTCTTATTTCAAGCAAGTTAAACCTAGAGCTTGTTCTAATGTTTGTAACCATTAGAAAACTGTTAAGATGAAAATATTAACAATACATCCACAAATATTATTCGAATCCAATCCAAAATTAAACCATAGAATTGTTATTTTGCCATGGATCTCACAACTGATTTTCAGCTACACATAGTTCTTGAGATGAAGAAAGCAATATATTTCATAATTAAAAGAAAAATTCTTACAAATATGAAATCCAAGAATTTAATCCATGACAAAAACCAAAGTGAGAGCTTCAAAACCCAAACTTTCAACACTTAGAAGAAAAGTAACGTAATTCTTTACACAATATGAAAGATGCCTATTCTAAATTCTAAACTAAGTATTTATAGGTTTCAGGGAAATTTGAATCCAAAGTTGAATTGGATCTTACCGACTTGGCTCTGACATCTCGCCTGATAATTCATCACACATATGAGGATTCGTCACATAGAATCATCACTTTGACACAGCATGGGCTTCTATTGTGCTTGGACTTGATCGTTTGGTGTGATGGTCCATCACAGGTCTGACGATTCGTCAGCCAAGTCGTCATACTAATTTCTTCAGATATGGTTCCTATTTTATGGTGATGGTTTGCCTGTCGATTTGTCACACTCTTGAAAATTCATTATGTGAACCGTCGCATTGCCTTCTTTAGCATAGTTTTCTTTGTTTCCAACCTTGGCTCAAGTTCCTATATTTTATTAGAAAAAACCATCAAATCTAAAAATGATTGCTTAAGAACTTGCATTTATTCTTAGTTAAAAGTGTCAAATGTGTCATCAATTATCGGCACATTAAGACCCTCAACTTAGAATGTTCGCTTGTCCTCAAGAAACAAAACAAACTTATACTAGATAGATGCTTAAAACCAAAGAAAGATAAGCTAAACCATAGCAATCAATTGGTGCATCACAGTTTATTCCAACATCTACCCTTTCCTTATCATTGTTCAACAAAGCACATAGCAATGATTCTATATGCCAACTAGTAAGGTTATAAGAATGTCATCATGATATCCATGAACAACTTGCATACACATACAACGCTATCCTAACAGTTAGTAATTAATAATGTTTTTCTAGTGCCCTCACTACAAGAAAGTCCCACGTGCACATAATCAATTTGACTAGGAACTAAAATACATACACTCACATTCACAAAGAATTTCAAATAATTCACATATGATGTCGTAGGCTTGTCCTTACTATTCTACTTTGATTCTTTAAAAAGTCGATTAGGATCACTACAGGACTTTTTGTGGCTTGTAATTAGGGCTTGGGTACAGGTAGGATACATTTGGGGATTAGTGACTCAACCCTCCTACTAATTATTCTCATTAATGAGTGTAGTAACTCTTTTGAATCGATTTTCTCTTTTTCTTTCTTTTTCATTCTCTTTTTATAATATTTTTCTTTCTTTTTCACATGCTCACACCCACTAGTATTTTTCATCAACATCCAATATTTTCATACCCCATTTCACTTTTCACATACCTCCACAGTATCCACCCTCAACTTAAGGCAATTTGCCTGAGTTGAGGTGCAGGATGTCCAAGGAGGTACTAGGGCCAAATCAAAGGTTCGAAGATAAAATAGGGAAGGTGAAATGATACTGAATAAAAAGGGTTCAATTAGCTCAAAATATAGATCAAGGGAATTATTCACATTATTTATACGGTCTAATTAGGCTAAGTGGACTAAACTCAAACATGGATTGTGATCCTTTCCTAACCAACCAATTTACAAATTAATAGAATAGACCTATCAAGTTCTAGATGCACACACAAAATACACACTCTTGGCACTGAAAACTCTATAAATACTAACCATCATAATTAAAATTAAGCTCAATACAAGTTATTTCATCCATATGCACTAATGTCATTCAAAGATCCAAAATAGTCAACGATACTAAGCCACAACATATGTACTAAAAAAGTTTTAGAAAGGGCCTCTATTTATCACACACTACAAAATTAGGCCATTGATCGCTAATCGTTTAACTTACTTTCCTTTTACAACACAAAAAATCTATAAAATACCCTAAACATATCGGTTCTACTAGATAGCAATCCTGAGGAAAAAAACCCAACAATAAAAACCCTCAGGTAGTGACAGAATCGCAGGTACCCCTACCCTCTCAAAATAACCATGCATTGTTCCAATATATAAAAATAACAACTAAGCTTTTAGGAGAAAGGAATTCATGTAAAGCCCTTAGGCCTTGGAGTCTGTCACAATGTTGGAGGCTGATTTGGCTTCAAAATTAGGAACAGTGATATCGGTGTTGACCGATGTGCTCAAATCATCCACAATAACCTCGGTCTATAGAATGTGTATAGCTAAGGTTTGTACGTTGGACTCAACCTCAAGCACCGAGCTAGAAGAACCCCCAGCCAGTTGGTCTCTCACCCTCTTTTGTTGTAACTCTTCATCTTTTTTAGTGTTTTTCTTCACCTTCCTCATATTTTCTTCTTATTTTGTCCTCTTATAGTGCTTTATCTTCTTTTACTTCTTCATTTCTTCACCACACTCAACCGCCTCTTATCATTGGCTTTGAGAGGTCTCCCCGTCAAATCAACTAGAGAGTCATCTTTATCCATTTTTAGAACCTGGAACATTATGGTAGTTGCACTTTGCAGAGTAGCAATGTCGGACTTTACTTTGTCTAGTTCAAATGTGAACCGAGCTAAATTTGGCACAATCAATTCTTTCAACCTATTGTCCACCTGCGCCTTCATTTTATCAATGCAGTCCTAAATACCTATATATGGATTTAGTGCCTCACAAATAACTTGATCCATAAATGGCTTAAATTATTTTTCCCATGCTTGCAGTTGCTTCTCAAATCATGTGTTGTTCTTGATCATTTTCATAAAATTTTGTGGAGTCAACATGAACTTTGAATATGGGGTCACAGAGGCCATGTCAGTAGTCTCGGTAGTCGAGGTAGTGGAAGTAGCCTCAGATATGTTAGATACACCTTGCGGGTCAGAAAAGAGGATAGCTAAATTCATACCAAAGGGAGTTCCCGAGACCTCTAGAGTATTTTGAGTTTGAGGTCCAAACAATGGAGGTTTGTGTACCCAGATCTCAACTTTTGATTCATCCCACATTTTGTCGATATCTTGAGTCTTTGAAGCCACAACTTCATCATCGATACCACTCAATATAGACACTCTTTCCTCTTTTCATATATTGGTCACCAAACATGGAAACAACAAAGGTGTTGCCAGTTTTGTGGCTTGCATATGCATCTCATCTAAAATAATGATTCAAAAGTTCACTTTTAAAATCGACATTAAACTAGAAACCAACACTGCTCTATTCTCATCCAATGATTTATATCCACTTGTAAGCATTAACTGCATCTGCACCAATGCCCACCAAAATATGGCAGCAAAATTCAATGATGACTTGAATATCCTCTCTTTTAGGTTTGCCAACCATGAAGGATCAACTTCTGACAACACTTGTGCTAACCATGGTCGTTGTTGTGATGCTGTCAACATCTTATGTTTTAAATCTGAAGTTCTTGCTTGAGGTTCCTAAATTTAACCATATAAGAAACTGTTTATTGCCTATTCACAAATGCCACTAAAACCCCACAAACTTGGACCCCATCTAACACTTGTATTTTAGCTAATTTTTTACTCTTTTTGTACAACTTCTGAAGGGTAGCTATTTAGTCTACGTAGAATTCACAAAAAATTACTAGGTAGTAACTTTCAGGTGGTGTGCTCATCCAACCCAAACTATACTTATTAAACTTCTACTCAATGTATGGGTATTCTGATGATTTCATTATCAAAATTTAAAGCTCCTAAGTGATAGGTCTCTTTAAGCATCTCTTCCTAGTTGGAGTAAGACTATCATGATAATGTTTCTCCACATCCTTGATCTCCTACTAAAGAGCATCCCTAAAATCTGAGGCCTTGCTTCTAATTACATCACCCCTCTCAGGTTCGATGTCTCTTCCAAACTCTTGGAGGCCTCAGAACCACTCTTTCTATTAGGGTTTGAGCTTGAACTATCATTGTTATCCCTATTACTGCTATATTTCCCTTGTGATATGTAACACCCCAAAAATTCAAGCTAAGATCAGAATCATACCCCCAATATATTTAGAACAAAACATAGTGATTTGGTAGTATGAGAAGTGATTTAGACATGAATTAAGGCCATAAGTAACTCCTAGCTCATGGCCAAGTTGAAAGATTCCTTACCGATTGAATTTATGTGAAGAATCTTCCTATAGTCAACTTGAACTGATCATAACTTCTTGAATATAAAGATTTTTTTAGCTTAGGATACACAAATTTAAAGGTACTTGGGTCTTGTCTCCAACACATCTAATTTCTTATTAATCCAATACCTGAGTAAAAACTTATGCTCATTTTACCAGAGGGTATCCATCTATAGAGAGTGATGACTTAAGTGAGGACCCGTCAGGTTTGGTCGTCAAGATTAACCAGTAAGATTGAAAAATATCCCAAAAGTGATGATGTGGGTAAAAAGATGTCAGGAGGGTGATGAGACATCACCCAAGTCGTTAGATGGGACTGTTCTGCAATTTTAAAATGCTTTCAAAGGGGTTGTTTGGTCTTTTCCCACTCTTTTAACACTAAAACTATATTGTTTAAGCGATCCTAAGGCTGATTAATAAGCCTAAATTACCCCAAATCCCTCATTCCCCCCAAATCCAAGACTTTAATCTTTAAGAAAGCAATATATTTCATAATTAAAAGAGAAATTCTTAGAAAGATGAAATCCAAGACTTTAATCCTGACAAAAACCAAACTTTCAACACTCAAAAGAAAAATAACATAATTCTTTACACAATATGAATGATACCTATTCTAAATCCTAAACTAGGTATTTATAGGCTTTAAGGAAATTTGAATCCAAATTTGAATCGGATCTGACCGTCTTGGCTCTGACATCTTGCCTGACGATTCGTCACACCTGTGATGGTTCATCTTGTAGAATCGTCACTTTGACACATCTTTGGCTTCTATTCTACTTTTCCTTGACATCTTGGTGTGACGGCCTATCATAGGTCTGATGATTCATCAACCAAGACATCACACTAACTCCTTTAGATGTGGTTCCTATTTTATTGTGATCGTTTGTGTGATGGTTCATCACACTCTTGATGATTCGTCAAGTGAACCATCACATTGACATTTTTAGCATAATTTTCTTAGTTTCCAACCTTGGCTTAATTTTCTGCATTTCAATACAAAAAACCATCACATCTAACAATGGTCGCTTAAGAACTTGCATTTATTCTTAGTTAAAAGCATCAAATGTGTCATCAATTGCCGGCACATCAGGGGGATAGATAGAAAATATCCTCGAGATTCCTTCATGACCAATTGAGACACTTCCAATAAATAAGAACCTTTTATTTTCCATAGGGCCTTAAAAATGAACGTCGATCTTCTCGAGTGACCCCGAATCGATGATTGATGATCTCAAAGCCACATTTTTGGTGTTGTTATCCTAGCCTTTATCGCATCAATCAAACAATTGCATTCACTTTATTTTGCAACTTCCCTTTTTTTTACTTTATTTATGGCATAGGTAACTAAAGAATTTCCTTTGTTATTTGGAACGTCTCCCTTTAAAGCGATGCAATGGATCCCGATGCTTTGGATTCCATATGTTGTTGCACCTTTTATAGATCTATGTGTCGTTCATCTGTGATCCTTCTTAAGCAGTTCTTGGCCTATAAATTCCAACTTCTTCCCATTTTTTCCTCCAATTATCTCATCTCAACTATCTCAAATTATGCAAATATCAAACCATTTTATGTTCAAAGTATTTTCCCCTTGCATTCTCTGTAGTCCTTGCCTTATTCTTATCTTTGATCCTAGATATTTTCCTTTAGAGGTTCTTTTCAGTCTATTGATGGGAGTGAGGTAGGTACAATAGAAAAATCCCAGGGTGAGGGTGGTGGGCAATGCTCTGGTCAACCACCTTTCTCTATAGCGGTCATGGCTTCCTCCTTATATGTAGGAAATTACAAGTTTCACTCAGGGGTTCCTGACCGCAGCAGGAACCTTCATACTTTGACAGATTCTCTTCATCCTTTGATGAGTAGACCCAAGGAATGGAGATAGACGGTCCTCCCCTACACTAATAAGATACATTGTCATAGGAGGCCCACCTTGAGAGTCCACTTCCTCCAGTGACTCTTCCTTCTTATTAGAAAGCTGCATCGGTTACTATTGCTATCAGAAGGAGTGGATGAAGTTAGTTTTAAGAGCTCCTTGTCGAGGTGTGCTCTGCTCAGAGGGTGCAGAAGACTCTTCTTCTGATATGATCTGAGGCACTACCCTCAGCTTCCAAAGGATAGACCGATCTGAAGGAAGTTTCTCTAGCCAACCGAGTCGAAGACATAATGGTCGTTCTCGACCAGATGTGCGCCTGAATGCTTTTTTTTTGTTGCATAATATAATTATTAGCCTTGAATTTTGTAACATCTTCCTATTTTTAGGGGAAAATAATAATAATATCCTTTGCAGCTTTCTCACTGCTTCTTTAATGTTTGTTAATTTACTACTTTTGTGTAAACTTCCCGTTGGGTGAGGCCGCCTTGAAACTAATGATGGGAAGTGATTTTTTCCAAATTAGTGTGTTGGTTATGAGATACAATCATCTTACGACCTTTCTTTTTTGGCTCTTTGACACGAGGGGGTCACCTAAAATTATTATGAAAGGACGGGGTTTTCATAGAGTCACTGGTGGTCACAACCAATTTTTCCATCCTTACAAGGGGGACTTTGTTGGTGTTCCTAATGTAATGACCTTCAAGGTGATTTCCTATGTTTTCATGTTTTTATTTTGTTTAGAGATTTTCTATAGCTACCCCAGGTCATTTATAACTGCTGGAACTCACAGTTTGGTTATTGGGTAGTTTATTTAGTTTTTAGAGTAATTTCTCTATTTTGGAGCTTTTGTAGATAAGGAATGGATCTCGGACTAAAAACTCAGGTAAACGGCCTTGAATTCCATTTCTGACAATCTCATTAACTCTGGAATATTAATTTTAGGTTACCTGAATCTTCCAGACTAATTTTGAGCTAGTCAGTGGAATTTGGCTAAAATATCCCCTTGTGGTGTGGGACCCACTTTTTATTAAAATAACCCCAGATGGAAATTTTGATGGAGTCATTGAGTCCAGAATGTCAAATTTGGTAGGGTAGCATAGTTCATTTATGAGCACAGGATTCGAAACCAATTTCGAGCACCCGGTCGGAGTTCGTTGGGACTTGTTGAACTTGGTTGGTGTCAAGTATATGGTGTAACCACTTAAGCAACCAAGGGACCACTTTAGAGGCTAGGTACCGTTTTAGCAGAAGCTGCTTTAGCGATTCTAGACCGCTTTAGCGGAGTCTGGCCAGCCAAGGCTGGTCACTTAAGGTTGATTAAGTGACCCTTGAGAACTTTAGCAATGACCACTTTAGAAGTAATTTAACTGCTAAAGCAGTCATTGCTATGTTTATATATATATATATATATATGTCCCCTTCATTTTCCAGCACTTACAAAATATTAAATCCACCATTTTAGAACATTCTAAGCTTTGAAATTACAAAGAGATCGTATTTTGTTATGGGAATTTGTATAGGGGCATGTTGGTGGGCACACAATCATTTTAATATCTTGTGGAAGATCTCTAAGGCCTCTCAGAAAGGGAAAGCTCTGGTGTAGAGGATTCGGTGAGAGTTCAGCGATATCCAGGTAGGCTAGGCTACCCTCCTTTTAGATTGAGCTTAATTATGGTATTAGTGTACTACTTTGATAGCTTTGGGCGGGTAGTTTCATCCCAACTATTGTTTTAGCATTTTTACGCCTTATTTAGCAGGTTAGGGCCCTTTTTGGTAGATTCTGGGCTCGTTTTCCCCTAGCATGGTGTATTATCATCCTTTAGGACTAGGATTAGTGCTTATAATACCTTGAGATGGGAATGGGAAGCCTTAGACTAGACTTGGGTAGGTTATGACCTAGGTTGGGTTATCGAGACCCCAAAATAGGGCCCGCTACTTTTTTTATAGTATATTTGATATGAAGCTCCTTTTGGATTAGTTAGAATCATAGCTACTACCTTGGGCTATTACTTTGGTTGGGGTTGACTTAGACTTGATTTCTAGCCTGCTTAGCTCTTTTTGCCTGGGTAGAGTAGTAACTGACCTTGGCCGCACCTCTTTAACGTATTAAATGGGAACCCACCTTGACTTAGTGGACTTAATCGCTCGAGATTTATTTATATGACTTTAGGGAGTGGAGATAGGCATGTAACCCTTGGAGTTATTCCTGTTAGCTAGTTATGCTTATATATGCATATATATTTCAGTTCTGGTTCAAGTCTGGCATAAGCTCTATTATTATTATTATAAGTTCTGGTATGAAATATATCGGTTTATGGTTATGGTTTACTGTTTACGAGTTCTGGTATGAGTTTGGTATCAATTTACGATTGATGTTGGCTTCTTATAGGATCACTTATTTCTGGTTATGATATGGTTACTATGAGTTTCGGTTGGAGTCCGACATCTGTCTATGATTACGGTTGGGATGTTCTGGTGTTAATTATGGTTGTTACTGGGAGTTCTGGAAGTTGCACTAACTTTTGTTGTAAATGCATAACTTGGCCTCTCGTTATTATTCTCAATTTCTAATTTGAGCCCAGTGGCTGTCTCTTATTACTATCCATTGGTTGCGATTCAAGTCTGGTGCACACCTAGATTTTTCATCATGGATTAGAGATTGGAAGGTTTCTTGAGATTGGTTTAGTTAATGGTTGTTTATGTTTCTTACCTTAGTTTCTTTTTTTTGCACCCACTAGCTTATAGGGGCTTGGTACGATTAATTGTCTCCTTGTGTGTACCTTCAGGGCTTATAGGGGACCAATTAGGTTGTAGTTAGTTCTTTGCTCTCACTTTCAAATTACTTATTTCCTTTACTGTATTTACCTAGCACAGTAGATATTTACATTTCTACCCCTATTACTGTTGACTTAGATTATGCTCTCATACTTTAATTATTTTACTATATTTTAGCTCAGTCAACCAATGATTGTCTACTGAGTGCCCATTTCTTTGGTACGTATACTACACTTCTCCATCTTTTTCCTGATGCATCTATAAGTATGAATCACCGACATTGACGTTATCCTTAGACCCTACTACTTATCCGGAGACCTGGTAAGCTTTCTAGAGTACAGAGCTTATCCTCTTTTATATGTTTCAGTTACATTCTTTTGTATTTTTGAGACTACTGTGTATATATGCAAATTATAGATACTATCTAGTGCTCTTATTTTTGGTTATAGTGTTTATTATATCGACCTTACCAGGTCTTGGAAAGGATTTATTTTGTATATTTTATCCTTTTCCCTCTCTAGTATAGTATGTTATGCACGTATATCTTCCTGCTTCCACCTATTTTGTTGTTATTATTGATTTAATCCTTATTTTCTTTTATTTCTACTAGTTAGCCCATTACTCGTTGTTTCAGGCTATGCCTTGACTTACCTACTCGTGGGTTAAAGTAGGTGCTATCATGACCTGAGGAATTGTGTCATAAAATCTTGGTATTAGGTCCTAGGTTCACCGATATTGTTGGTAAAAGAGCCGATGTTGAGAGGAGTCCCACAGATCGGTATAGAGACATATGTATCCTATATTCAAGAGGCTATAGGACACTTTTAGGAAAAATCTCATCTTTTTTGGTTCAATTCTATGCATTATGTATGTATTGGTTTCCAAATTCATATTTTTGTTTCACTCTTTTGCAGATAGTTAGGATGCGGGGTACGCTAGCCGGGGATTAGGAACTTAAGCCTACTGCTAGAGTGCCATTTTGGTGCAGAGGTTAACCTAGAGATTGAGATAGGGCTAAGGAGCTATTGTTAGATCATATTATTGCTCCTAAGCCAGAGATAGTGCCTGAGATTTTATCATCATAACAGTAGGTGGGCTAGGGGTAGCCTAGGCCTCACCCAAGTTTATAACTTCCGCATTTCTCAGGGATACATTGGTTCAATTATTGGGGTTAGTTGGTCGTCCACTGATGGGTGGGGCTCAGACAGTAGCCTAGGATGGTATTAGTATAAGGACACAGCCTGCAACTGGATCTCCTAGAGTAGAGGTTTTGCCAGCATTAGTAGTTTCGCAACTGGTAGTAGCCCAGCCAGTTATGACCGCCGAGGAGCAAAAAATATTGGGTCGATTTCTGAGATTGAATCTACCCAAGTTTGATACGACCCCAGGAGAGGAAACTTATGAGTTTCTGACTATTTGTGAGGAGAGGAATCATAATTTGGGGTTGTTTGAGTCATGTGGAGTGGATTATATGACCTATTCTCTTGACAGGGTAGCAAAATAGTTGTGAAAGGTTACCGTGATTTAAGGTAGGTACCCCCAATGTCAGCCTTATTAGCACCAGGGTCCGCCTAGTAGGACCATTAAGGCAACACTTCAGATCTCAGGTGGGGTCAACCTAGTTATAGTAGCTCGGGTGGTCAGAGCAGTAGTCAGCAAGTGAGAGGTGTTCAGCCAAGGTCATCAGGTCGAGTTGGCCATTCTGGATCATCCAAACCTTCTAGATAGAGTAGAGTGCTTGGGGCTTGTTATGAGTGTGGGGTCATCGGTCATTTATTTTATAGTGTCCCTGGGAAGGAATGATTGAACCTTCAGCTCAGTGTGCTCAGTCGATCAGATCAGCGCCACCACCCGTTAGGGGTAGTGCTCAGGGTTGCAAGGGTGGTCTTTAGGGGTCCAAAGATGGTTCTCAGGCAGGTAAACAAGTGGTCAGGCAATCACCCAATCCGATTGTAGGTAGGGCCATTTGTATGTTATTCCTGGCAGGCTGAAAGTTAATGCTTCTGATGATGTGATCAGATGTATAATTTTTATGTGCCATCAGCCAGCTTCTACATTATTTGATCCCGACTCCACATATTCGTATATTTCTACTTATTATGCACCACAGTTAGGTTTGTCTTTGGAGCCGTTATTTATGTTATTGCGTGTAGATACCCCTGTGGGTGATTCTTTAGTAGTGGATCAGGTCTATAGATCATGTTTGGTGGCTATTCGAGAGTTTAACACTCAGGTTGATCTTATTGTATTAGATATAGTGGATTTTGACGTGATTCTAGGCATGGACTAGTTATCCTCCTATTATGCGATCTTGGATTGCTTTGCCAAATTCGTTACCTTAGCCATGCCTAGAATACCCTCAGTTGTGTGGCAGGGTTCTTTTAGCCACACGTCGATGGGGATTATTTCCTATATTCAGGCTAGGAGACTGGTATCGAGGGGTTGTGAGTCATTCCTTGCCTATGTTTAGGATGTTAGTGTTGAGAGTACTTCATTTGACTTTGTTCCTGTTGTTCATGATTTTCCTAACGTTTTTCTAACCGACCTACCTGGCCTTCCTCCTGAGTGTGATATAGAATTTGCAATTGACCTCGAGCCGAGCACATGACCTATTTCTATGGTTCCTTATCATATGGCTCCTGCCGAGCTAAAGGAGCTAAATATTTAGCTTTAGGATCTTCTAGGTAAGGATTTTATCAAATTGAGATTATTATCTTGGGGTGCTCCAATTCTGTTTGTGAAGAAGAAAGATGGTTCCATGCGTATGTGCATTGACTACAGACAATTGAATAAGGTGACAGTGAAGAATAAGTATCCTATGCCTCGTATTGAAGATCTATCGACCAGCTTAATGGTGTAGCAATGTTTTCTAAGATTGATTTGAGATTTGGTTACCATCAGTTGAGGATTAGGGTTGAGGACATCCCTAATACATCTTTCAGGACTTGCTAAAACCATTACGAGTTACTAGTGATGTCTTTTAGGTTGACTAATGCCCAGTAGCATTTATAGACTTGATGAACCATATTTTTAGGCCTTATTTAGACTCCTTCTTGATCATTTTCATTGATGTCATTCTGGTATATTTAAGGAGTAGGGAGGACCACGAGTACCATTTGAGAACTGTGCTCCACAGTTTGAGAGATCATAGGCTTTATGCCAAATTCTCAAAGTGTGTGTTTTGGCATGAGTTTGTAGCTTTCTTGGGGCACGTAGGGTCCAAGGATGGTGTTATGGTCGACTTGACAAAGATTGAGCTATTCGTGATTGGGCTAGGCCTACGTCCCCTATTGAAGTTCGCAGTTTAATTGGGTTAGCAGGATACTACAGGTGGTTCATCAAGAGATTTGCTACTATTGCAACCCCTATAACCAGGTTGACAAGGAAGGAGGTTCTATTTTAGTGGTCCATGAGTTGTGATGTGAGTTTTCTTAATATCAAGGACTTGCTCACTTCAGCTCCTGTTTTGACTCTTCCAGATGAAAGTGAGGAGTTCACTATCTATTATGCTACTAGAGGTGTTGGTTTGGGGTGTGTTTTGATGCAGCGAGGCCATGTTATTGCATATTCCTTGAGGCAACTGAAGGTGCACGAGTACAACTACCCCACTCATGATTTGAAGTTGGTTGTGGTAGTTTTTGCTTTTAAGATTTTGAGGCATTACTTGTATGGTGTTTGTTGTGAGATCTTCACTGACCACCGTAGTCTTCAGTATATTATGACCTAGAGAGAGATTAAATCAAGGCAGCGTAGATGGGTTGAGATGCTGAAGGACTATGACATCTCTATTCTATACCATCTGGGTAAGGTGAATGCGGTAGAAGATGCCTTGAGCCGAAAAGCAGTAAGTATGGGTAGCTTGGCCTTTATTTTAGTTTTGTAGTGGCCGTTGGCTTTTGATAACTAGTCCTTAGCCAACATGATGTTTAGTCTTAATATTTTTGACCCCAGGAGGATTCTTGCTAGTGTTGAGGCAAGATCTACCTTGTTGGACCAGATTTGAGGTCGTCAGTTTGAGGATGGCCAACTTTGTGGCATTCAAGGTCAGGCGTTAAGGGGTGAGTCCAGGAAGGCTACCTTAGATTTTGAGGGTGTTCTGAGGTTTGACGACTGTATTATTGTTTTGAGGGTTGGAGACTTGATTCAGTTAATACTTTTAGAGGCTCATAGCTC
Source organism: Capsicum rhomboideum (assembly GCA_031232105.1). Taxonomy (NCBI): domain Eukaryota; kingdom Viridiplantae; phylum Streptophyta; class Magnoliopsida; order Solanales; family Solanaceae; genus Capsicum; species Capsicum rhomboideum. The sequence continues at coordinate 97,241,081 of CP124711.1, read as the reverse complement.
TAGATATTTTATTCACCTCGAGACAACTAAGATGTATAGGGATTTAAAGCAGCATTACTGGTGGAGTGGTATGAAAAGAGTTATAGCGGAGTTTATGGCTCGGTGCCTATGTTGTCAACAAGTGAAGGCCGAGCATAAGAGACCTGGTGGATTGCTTCAGAGGCTACCCATTCTCAAGTGGAAATGGGAGCGGGTTGCTATAGACTTCATAGGTGGTTTGCCTTATACTTCTCGTGGTTCTTATAGGCATTTGGGTCATCATGGATCGATTGACCAAGTCTGCCTATTTTATCTCTATTTAGACTTTCTTCAGTGCCGATAGGTTGGCCCGTATCTATATTCAAGAGATGGTTCGCCTTAATGGGGTACCCAATTCTATTATTTTAGATCGAGGCTCTCAGTTTAATTTTAGCTTCTGGAGGACATTTCAGGAGGAGTTGGGTATCCAGGTTGACCTTAGCTGCCTTTCAACCCTAGACTGATGGGCAGTCGGAGCGGACTATTCAGGTTTTGAAGGATATGCTACATGCTTTTGTGTTGTATTTTGGGAGTCAGTGGGACCAGTTTTGAGATTTGGCAAAGTTTACTTATAATAATAGCTACCATTTGAGTATTCAAATGGCTCCATTTGAGGCATTGTGTGGTAAGCATTGTCGGACTCCTGTTGGTTGGTTTGAGACTTCTGAGGTTAGGCCCCGAGGTATAGATTTGCTTCATGAGTCTGTAGACCAGGTTCAGGTGATTCAAGATAAGCTACGGATATCTTAGAGTAGATAAAAGAGTTATGCTGACCGTAGACTTCATGCCTTAAGGTTTAGAGTTGGTGACCGAGTCTTTTTGCTAGTATTACCCATGAAGAGCGTGATGAGGTTTGAGAGGAGGGGCAAGTTCAGCCCCAGGTATATCGGACCATATGAGATCCTACAGACAGATTGGGAGGTAGCATATAAGTTAGCCTTGGCTCTAGCTTTTTCATCCATCCATCCAGTTTTTCATGTATCTACGTTGCAGCGCTATATTTCGAATGAGTCTGATGTGCTTCTGTGGGACTCAGTTCAGTTGGATGAGAGGTTGACCTTTACAGGGGAGCTTATGTCTATTTTAGCCAGAGATGTAAGGCGATTTCACTTCAGAGACATTCTTGTAGTCAAGGTTCAGTGGCGACACCATCCAGTCGAGGAGGCTACTTGGGATACTGAGCGTGATATATGGACCCAGTATCCCTACCTGTTCGACCCTTCAGGTACATCTTGATCTTTTACTTTCACTAATGAAAGTCCTTTAAGTAGTGGATACTGTAATGACCCTCTAATTCATTTCCTATATTTTTGCTCTTTTAATGTATTTAGAGCTTTCCTACAGCTGCCCCAGGATATTTATGACTTGTTGGGACTGACAACTCAATTACCGGGCAGTTTGTTTGATGTTTAGAGCCACTTTCCTGTTTTGGATACTTTGAAGTTCAGAAATAAGTCTTGGGCCAAACCCTCAGGTAAATGACCTCAAATGCCATTTAATGATAGTCTTATCAGGTTTGAAATGTCGATTTTAGGCTAGGGGGATCCTTGATCCGGGTCTCGAGGCTTCTGGAATCATTTTGGGCTAGTGGGTGGAATTTAGCTAAAATAGGCTCTTATTGTGTAGGTCCCACTTTTTATCAAAATGACTTTGGATGGAAATTTCAATTAAGCTGTTGAGTCTGAAATGTTAAATTTTATAAGGCAAAGTTTGCTTACGAGCACGGGATTTCGAACCAATCTCGAGCACCTGGTCAGAGTCCATTGTGACTTGTTGAACTTGGCTGGTGCCAAGTATCTGGTGCAGCCACTTAAGTGGCCAAGGGATAGCTTTAGTGGTATCCTCTTTAGTGGTTGGGCACCACTTTAGAGGCTCTAGACCGCTTTAGCAGAGCCTGGCCAGCCAAGGCTGGTCGCTTAAGGTCGCTTACGCGACCCTTGGGCGCTTTAGTGGGCCCAGCCTTAGTCTAAACTCGAGTAGGTTCTGACCGAGGTTGGGTTTTCGGACTGTATAGCAGGACTTACTGCCTTTTTTAGATAGTATATTTTATATGAAGCTCCTTTAGGCTTAGTTAGACTTCTGGCTGCTACCTTAGGCTATTACCTTGGGTTGGGGTTAACTTACACTTGATTTCTAGCCTGCTTAGTTCCTTTTCCCCGGGTAGAGTAGTAACTAACCTTAGACTGCACCTCCTTAACATAGTAAATGGGGACCCTCCTTGACATAGTGGACTTAACCACCCGAGATTAGTTTATGACTTTAGAGAGTGGAGATAAGCCTGAAACCCTTGGATTTCTTCCCACTAGCTAGTTATGCTTGTATATGAATATACATTCCAGTTTCGGTTCAATTCCAATGTAGGCTCTATTGTTATTGTTATGATTTTTTGTATGAACTGGCATCAGTTTATGATAATGGTTTACTGTTCATGAGTTTCGATATGAGTTTGGCATCAATCAACTTTTAATGGGATCACCTATTTTTTGTTATAGTATGATTACTATGAGTTCCGGGTCAAGTTCGGCATCTATCTATGATTAAGGTTGGGATGTTCTGGTGTTAATTATGGTTGTTACTGGGAGTTATGGCATTTGCACTAGGTTCTGTTGTGTATGCATCATTCGGCCTCTCATTATTATCTATTATTTTTGGTTCGAGCCTAGTGTATGGCCTCTTGTTACTATCTATTAGTTCCGGTTCATGTCCGGTACATACCTAGATTTTTCACTATGGATTTGGGATCGTAAGGTTACTTGAGATTGGTTCAGTTAAATGTTGTTTATATTTCTCACCTTAGTTTCTTCTTGTTCACACCAATCGGCTTATGGGGGCTCGGTAGGGTTAATTGTTTCCTTGTATGTGCCTTTTGGGCTTTTGGGGGCCCAGTTAGGTTGTAGTTAGTTCTTTGCTCTTACTTTCAAGTTACTTATTTCCTTTACAGCATTTACCTAGCACTGTAGAAATTTACATTTCTACCCCATTATTATTGACTTATCTTACTCTTTCGCACTTTAATTATGCTTTTACTATATTTGAGCTTAGTCGGTCGATGATGCCTACTGAGTACCAGTTGCTTTAGTACTCATACTGCACTTCTGCATCTTTTCCCCGATGCAGATCTGAGTATGATCCTCCTACGTTGACGTTATCCTCAGGCCCTGCTATTGATCTGGACATGGGGTGAGCTTTCTAAAGTCCAGAGCTGATCCTCCTCCATCTGTTTCAGTTATAGTCTTTTGTATTTCTGAGACTACTATGTATATATGTATATTTTGAATACTTTCTAGTACTTCTATTTTTTTGTCATAATGGTTCTTTTATCGATCTTACCAGGTCTTGGGAGGGATTTATTTTGTACATTTTGTCATCTTTCCTCTCTTGTACAGTATGTTATGTATGTATATCTTCCTTCTTCCCCTTATTTTGTTGTTATTATTGATTTAATCCTTGTTTTCCTTTATTTTCCGCTCGTTAGCCCATTACTCATTGTTCCGGGCTATGGCTTGGCTTGCCTACTTATGGGTTAAAGTAGGTGCCATCATGACCTGAGGAATTAGGTCATCACAGCTTGTTATCAGAGCCTAGGTTCATCGGCATTATTGGTACGAGAGTCGATGTTGAGTAGAGTCCCGCAGATCGGTACGGAGGCATCTGTATCCTATCTTTGAGCGGCTACAGGACATTTTAGGAAAAATCTTATTATCCTTGGTTCACTTCCATGCGTTGTGTCTATGTGGATTTCCAAATTCTTATTTTTGTTTCTCCCGTTTGCAGACGGTTAGGACGAGATCACAACCCCAAGCATGCTGCTAGAGCGCCAATTTGGGGCAGAGGTCGACCTAGAGGTCAAGATCGGGCTAGAGAGCCATCGCCAGATCATATTATTGCTCCTGATCTATATATAGCGCCAGAGATTCCGTCTCTATAGCAACAAGTGGGCCAGGGGCAGCCCAGGCCCTACTCGGGTTTATATCTTCCACAGTTCTCAAATATGCATTAGTTTAGTTATTGGGGTTAGTTGGTGGTCCGCCGACAGGCAGGCCTTAGAGAGCAGCCCAAGGTGGTATTAGTTTGTGGTGCTGCCTACAGCTGCGACTCCCAGAGTAGAGCTTTCTCCAGAACTGGTAGTTCCGCAGTCAGTAGTAGCCCAGCCAGTTATGACCCCGGAGTAGCAGAAGATGTTGGGCTAATTTCTGAGATTGACTCCACCCAGGTTTGCGTGTGGCCTAGGAGAGGATGCTTATGATTTTCTGACCAGTTGTGAGGAGAGGCTTCGTAATTTGGGGTTGGTTAAGTCATGCAGAGTGGATTATACGACCTATCAGCTTGACAGGGAAGTGAAATAGTGGTGGAGAGGTTACCTTGATTCCAGGCCAGCTGGATCTCCTTCAGTGACTTGGGCTCAGTTCTCTGAGGCTTTCTTGGAGAAGTACATGCCTCACAGCATGCGTGAACACCTTAGAGATGAGCTTTTTGGATTGAGGTAGGGTTCTATGATGGTGGCCAAGTATGAGGCGAGGTTTCACGAGCTAGCCTGGCATGCCACCATGATTCTACCAACAGAGTATGAGACGATTCAGTGCTCTATCAGAGGGTTGAATTTACCTCTCCTCAAGGCTACTCAGAGTTTTGTGACTTAAGGGAAGTCATGTACTGAGATTGCTGATAACATCTATACTATAAAGGAGATAGATCGCGAGGCCCAAGGAGGTAGCAATAAGAGGCCCCGTTATTAAGGTAGTTATAGTGGGAGTCACAGTGGCTCATAATTTAGAGGTTGAGGATTTTAGGGTAGGTAAATCCCAGCGTTAGCCTTATCAGCACCAAGGTCAGCCTAGTGGGCCCATTTAGGCAGTACATCAGATCTCAGGTAGGGGTCAACCCAGTTATGGTAGTTCAGGTGGTCAGAGAAGTAGTCAGCCAGTGAAAGGTGTTCAGCCAGGGTCATTATGTCGAGGTGGCTATTTCGGATCAGCCAAACCTTCTAGATAGAATAGAGTTCCCGGGGCTTATTATGAGTGTGGGGTCGTCTATCATTTCTCTCGAGAGTGTCCCCAGCGCGGGATGATTGAGCCTTCAGCTCAAAGTGCTCAGCTGATCAGATCAGTGTCGCAGCCAGTTAGGGTGGTGCTTAGGGTAGCAAGGGTGTTCCCCAAGGTTCCAGAGGTGGTCCTCAGACCGGTAGTACTTGTGGTTGGGAAGGTAGCGGGCAGGGAAATTTGTATGTTATTCTTGGTAGGTCGTAGGCTGAGGCTTCGGATGTTGTAATCACAGGTATGATTTAAGCATGGCATCATCCAGCTTCTACTTTATTTGTCCCGGCTCTACATATTCATATATTTCTGCTTATTATACACTGTAGTTGGGTCTCTTTGGAGCCGTTATTTTTGCCAATGCGTGTAGCTACCCCCGTAGGTGATTCTTTAGTAATGGATCAGTATATAGATCATGTTTGGTGAGTGTTCAAGAGTTTGACACTCAGGTTGATCTCATTGTATTATATATGGTGGATTTTGACGTGGGGTCAAAAAATGAGGGGGTATAAATCGCAAGACCCTTCTGATGGGACAGACAGGCACATTTATTACGGAGTACTATTTTTTAGGTTCTGTTACATATGATCAAGCCAAACACATGGCAATCATCCATATCTCTTCACACTTTTGATGGACTTTTGGGTATAAATTATCGCCTTTAGCACCATATCCTTTTCCTTTCCATTCATCCCTTCATTGAGGGCTATTCGTACGAAGCTATTTTTTTATGGAATTTTTCTTAGGTTACCCTGTATATTTAACCTTTCTTCAGGGATTGATAAAACACAATAACACCCTAAAAAGATGTATGCGGTTTTTAGCAATATATTTGCCCAACTATATAGTAGGGGTCTATCCCATGAGGAACAATGTGACTAGCAACTGATAAAATAAGGAATAAAAGTATCTTACTTCAATCCAAATAAAGGATACAACTGTTTTGGGGGGGTTTCAATATAAAAATGAAACAAGTATAGAACCAATTACAATATGAACAATTTGATTAATGGATTTCACAAATGAGGAAAAACAAAGGGGACTGATAATAGGGAATCAATTCTATCAACGATTTATTGTATTTAAATCAAGTACTCACAATTAATCACGGATTTAGCAATTTGGCCTTGGATTCGAAATTACCCACTAATGTCTCTCGATCATTCAGGATTTAGACCTCACCTGTTCTCTCTAACCAAGATAAGAAACATTAATCACAAAACCAATTTTTTGGGCTACACTAGGATTTTGTTATCTCTAGCTCAAATCTATTAGATGAAACATCTGTCTTGCCCAAAAAATTATACAAATGACCGTGTCTTCCCAAAAACTGAGTACCTGAATAACCACCTGCCTGACCTGGTTGAGATCTAACTCTAGCACCCTGGGAACTACCCTACTACCCTGTGTACCACCTCTAGCTGGTGGAAATTAAAGCCCTGAGGGCCGAAACCTACTGACCCTGCTTCCTTCCATGCCTAAACTTGGGTTACTCAGCATATTCATAACACCTTCTAGCAGATGTACCCTTATGTGATTGCCTTGCAGAACTAAAATGGCCACCATGACCTAAATATCCAAAATAAAAAACCCATGAAGTTTTATCCAAGATTCGATCACTCTGGCTACTATGACCTAAATAACCACTCTCTATAATTTGTAGTGCTGCCTAAATAGGCCTGCTAGGCTTAAAGTGATGGTGATGACCTCTAACATGAAAATCCTGCGTCTAGATAATGAACCACTGGAACTACCCTGACTACAAGGTCTCTTGTCACCGCCTCCACAGACCTCGCGATGTATCACCTCTATGGTCCTCACATAGTAAACCACATGAAAAAAGTACACCCGACAACTACTAAATGCTTTGTTTCCATATGGAGCAGTACAGTCAACCCTCTAACAAATCTCCGCAATCTCTCGTGCTTGGTAAAAAGAATCATGCAAGCATGTCAAGCCAACATATAGAATCTCATCATTCTCAGAAAGAAACGTAGAATCCTACTCAAAATTAGTAAACTCATCCCTCAACCTGTCTTCTAATACTAAGAGTCATACACTTCTCCAAGAAAGACTGGGAGAACTGCGCCTAAGTTAATAGAGGTGACCTAGTTGGTCTACCACTGCTTGGCTAGCCCCACCATCTGAAATATGGTGTAGTCAACCACATGCAAGGTTATGCAACCTCTGTTGATAGCTCAAAAGAAATATTTAAGCATCCTTCTATGGAACACCAAAAAATCTAGGAGGACCGAATTGGATAAACCTATCAAACATATTCTGCTCATCAATAGTCATCACTGGTATTGCTACAATAGGTTGAGCGATAATCGGTATTTGCAAAACCTCTAAATGGGAGCCACAATATTAGGTTGTACCCCATAAAACTGAACAACCTATGTGGTTTCCTGGGATAAAGTTTGTACCTTATCTCTGACCTGAGAATCACTCAAAGTACCCAAGAAAACCACTGCCTGTGACATACCCTGTAGAAAGCTCAATATTTAGACCATAGGTTCCTAAAGAACTGGCATGCCCATAAATCTTGCCGGAGCTTCGACTGGACCAAGACCCTCTGGCTTATATGGCAGATCCTTCATCTCAATCTCAGGCTCTAGTGACTATGCCCTGACAAGACCCCAAGCTGGTGCCCCAACTCATGACCAGCCTCAACCTCTAGGTCGACCCCTGTCATGCCCCTAGTTGGGTCCCTAGCAATAGGCGTAAGAGCCTCACCCTCTCCTGCTGACGACTTCATATTAACCATCAGAGAAAGAATAAAACAAACAGTATTTGAAAGACGATAGGAGTTAGAAAGCACTATAGGGAATCAAGAGATAGAATTTTCCTAAGAATTCCGTATAGCCTCCCAAAGATGGGATATGGACACCATCATATCAATCTAAGGGACTCTACTTGGCTAACAATAAGAGCGCTGAACTTAAAGCTCTGATACCACACAGTCACAACCAGAAATCAGGCCATAATGACACCTACTATAACTACCACTATGTAAGGCAAGTTCCATTGCCATATACAAAAAGTAATGAGGTAATGAATTGTAAAGACAGATGAAATAGGAACAAATGGCCACTATATATATATATATATATATACAGATACAAAATATACACAAACGCCCACAAAAAATAGAAGAAGACAAAATATACAAAGTTACCATCCCCAAACTCGGTGTCACTAGTAAAAGAGCTACTATAGTACAAAAAAAAAAGAACTATACAAATAAATATTTGTTTAAAAACTACAAAATACAGACAAGTCCTTGAACTCTAAGAGCTCACTGCAACTTTTATCAATCGGTGCCTTCGATTGAGTAGGAACCAGTGAGGATGACTCGTACTAGGATTTGCATCAGAAAAAGATGCAGATGTGTAGTATGAGTACCAAAACATGGTTAATCTGTAGGCATCATAGGCCGATTGAGATCATAAGATAATATACAGTATAAATAGCAAGTAAAGGTAAACTTGCACACAGAAGAATCCCAATAGTTTACGCATAACAATAGAACACATAATATATATAGATATAATACCCCGTTGTATGCAATGATACAATGAGATGTGTGGCAAATGCAGAAAAGTAAAACATAGAATCATACCTTGGGCTACCCAAAATCATATCTCAGACTCCTCAACATAAAAGAAAATGGAGAAAGGGATTAGAAGCATCCCTTGGACTGAATTTAAAGGTGATACAATCTTTTCAAAAGCAAAAATACTCTAAATAGGTGGTACAATCTTTTCAAAAGTAAAATATTAGTATTTTAAATCCAAATTGTACCATGATACATGTATACAAATGTGTGAGTGTGCATGTACAAATACTAATATAGATATATAAGTATGTATACACAAAATAGGGAAAAATTACCATTTATACCAGAGCTATAGCCAATCGGGACCCAATCCCACAAAAATCATCGGGCCTCCAGCGCCACAACCTCATGGTATTAAGTAATACAGAAAGAAATGCAAATTAAAATAAATCGACCATGGGGAAACCCATCCTACCATAAAATCCTAACCCAAAAATAAACTAAGGATTCCTAATCTAAGCCTAGACTATGTAAGAAACCTAAAATAACGCTCAAGCAAGAAAACTACTATAAAGTCTCAAAGAAGGCTAATAATTTAGATATTCATGTTGACACCTATTCCTAACCAACAATACCCCTATCTATCATGCAATTTATACAATATACCAGCTACTCAAGTTGAGTTTAAAGGAAAACTAGTGGTAACCTACCTTTACGCTAAACTGCAAATCTCGAACTATCACACGGAAGCCTTCTTATTCTACAAAGCCTTGGATCAGTGCCACTAAATCAATACAATTATCAATATGTCAACATGAGACTTTTGACACCTATATTGCTAAAATAGAATTAAGGCTAGAAATCGAGCCAAAAATCAACCCACGTGGCCCGTCAAGGGAAACAAAAATTATCTTCAGAATTATCTCACCCATTGGATATGAAACTTGTGACCAAAAGTTGGCAAAGATGAAAATTAATTCGGGCTTCAAAACAGCCATTAAATTTAATTTGAGTTGGAGAGAAAATCAATAATTTGAGTTAGAAATTGATGCAATTAAAAAGGTATTAAGTGTGACAACAACAGGAAATTAATGTGTCACGATCCAAATAACAGATCGTGCGGGCACCTACCCAACTTTACCCTAGATAGGAGAACCCTTACCACCCAACCTTTAAAACTGCTAAAAATATTGCCAAAACCTTAAGTATTAGTAAATAATAAATCTTTCTATTTAAAACAATGTTTATTACAAAATAAATTGCAAAATTTAATTACACAACTCTCCAGAACCTAGTCTAAATAGGTACAAGAGCACTTCCAACTTAACTTTGTGCTAGGGGTATGGTATGACCTTATTTCATGTCTAATGCACTCTCATACTAGAGAATTGATTCTATAACCTATGACGGATGAAGTTCTTATGCCTTTACCTTAGATAATTTCAGCAACGACGGAATGGTTCATTGAAATAGACACCAATTTACCCACCGTTTGTGCACGAATAGGCGTTGGTGAAGAGCAGAGTTTTTAGAATGTTTCTCAAAATTTAGCATACATAATGGTTAAGAAATTAACGTAACCTTCCATCCACTTCTAAAGCAATTTTATAACACTTACCGAATTTTCATCCCATAAATAACACCAAATAGCTACCCAACTACCCTACGCATCACAGGACGCTAAGCTCTAGGCACAACTCGTGATCACTATAACCCAAGGAATATGATTCATTGTAAATTTTATGTAATGGGTCATCTAAAATACTCGGAACACCACACAATATTACGACCCACTAAAATTTTGGGGAAAAAATGGAATGATGGGGAATGAAAAGCGATGTTTTCTGATTTAAAACTGATTTCTGTATTTTTCATCGCTGCAGCGACACTCAGGCCAAAATCATTTTCCGCTGCGGTGACACTTGTACCACTACAACAACATCACTGCAGCAACACCAAAATAGTAACTCGGGATCCATTCTCATCCCTATCCATTTCACAACACTTCTTGATTTTTGACATTATGAACTGACCCTTTCACAGTAATCCATATAACCAGAGTTTTACCAACCCATTTTATGCACCAGAAGTTTCTATGACTTCCTAAACTCGTCCTCTAACATATTAACCACTCAAATCCACCAATCAACATACCATGATCCATAATTCAACACTAAACCACTAAATACCAGATTTTCAACCAAAACCACACTGCTGTGAGGTTTGTCATTCCTATACTTGGAAAAAGTTTAGTGGGGTACTTATACCCTAACCAATTCTACAACAACACAATGCCACCAACACACCACTATGGGTTTCATTAACATATAAATTCTCCACCACAACTCACATTAGTCTATTCGATCCTTAACATACCTCAACCACTCAAGGAGCAAAACCAACCAAGTTTTATCATGTAACAATGTGAGGGATATGAATATTCCAAAACATATCTAATAACTCTACTCACTTGATCGGCCCTATACTAAAGGCCATCAACCAAAATCAGGCTAACTTATTTCACCAACCTTATCAACTCAACTACACCACATTAAATGGATACCATTAACTAATAATTATTCCCATACAATAAGCATATACGCAATGTCAAACCATAATGAGCCAATTATAAAATTTGTCTAGTAGCCCTGCCTCCTCACTAAGCCTATGAACATTATTTAACTATCACTTCATTCACATCCTTAAAACTTAACTAATTTTATTCATTTATAGCCATCATGGGTTTTGTGCAACCCATTAGCCTACCCTTAGGGCATCAACGCTTTTACCCTCAGAAAATCATTCAAGTCACTAACCAAATACGCTACATAATTGTCAATCACATATTTAAGATTCAACTTGCCCATATCAAGTAAAACCATTATTATCACTCCCATTATCATATTACAGGAAACAACCAATTTTATATACCTAGTCAATTTACCTTGCATTAGTGATATCAGCTACACAACTTACCAAAGGTTCAAGTCACTAAGGTTGTGCAAAACAACTAAAAATATCTCAGTTTAACCAATTACTTATTAAGGAACCATTAACAAGTCAACTCATTAACTGGATTATTCTCACAAGGATGACCCAATAGCACTTTAGTCCCAGTTATAGTCACCAAAGGTCGGACCACACAAGGATCCTAACTATAATCATCAAAGTTCAGACCACACAAGGATCCCAATTATAATCATTAAAGTTTGAACCACATAAGTATCCTAAGTATATCGTCAAGGACCAAATAGAAATCAAGGCATACTTCAAATGACATAAAATCAATACATATCTCAAATCATAGAATGAAGACATACCTCAAAATCACACCCAGCCTTTATGATTCCTGGATATTCCATTGCAACCACACATCTCATATTACTCATAATAATCCTTTGCACTTATGAAGTTTGACCATCAAACAGCTAGGTAATAGTATGGCCAAAACAATAACCATCCACATAAGGAATACATGTAGCAGTCTATCATACCACCATAAAAACATTCAAACACACAAATATCTTTCCGGTAAACATAACTAATCAGCTAACGAAAGAGTTGTGATTGCCAACTGCACTGAAAACTCAAATCTCTTACTTAATCAAACAACATAACCACCTAAAAGATACGCATATCACTCATTCAAAACACAATTCACAACATTAGATTACAAGTTCTACGTCTCTTATTAACCTTTACTGGTTAGAATAATACTATTCCGACCATCCAAATATTACTAAGATACCAACTGGGACTAACTAATCCCAATTATGAGTGTCGAGATACCAATTGGAATCTGCCAGATACCAATTGGACTCCACTAAGGGAGATAACACTGAGATAGCACGATGAGAGATAAGAAAGTGAGATTGATTTCCTAGATGCCTTGTAGCATCCTACATATTTCATGTAGATGTCAACATACCAGTCCACAGAACTATACTCAATATTTTCTCTTAAACTGGGAAATTGATAACCTGGGCTCTGATAACAACTAGTCACGACCCAAATCACGGATCGTATGGGCATCTACCCAACTCTACCCTAGATAGGAGAACCCTTACCATCCAACCTTTAAAACTGCAGAAAATATTGCTAAAACCTTAAGCATTAGTAAATCATAAACCTTTCTATTTAAAACAATATTTATTACAAAATAAATTGTTAAATTTAATTACACAATTCCCCATAACATAGTCTAAACATGTACAAGAGCACTTCTAACTTAACTTTGTGCTAGTGGTATAGTATGAACTTAATTCATGTCTAATATACTACCATACAACAAAATTAACCCTATAACCTATCGATCCTATAATCTATGATGAATGAGTTTCTTATGCCTTTACCATAGATATTTTTAGTAATGAAGGAATGGGTCATTACTTCATGAGAAGGACGTGGGCAATATCAGGTGAAATCCCACAAGAATTATGCTCTCTTAAGCTCCAAAAGTATAATTTTTCTGGAATATGAAAGGAAAATAAAGTTGGTATATATAGCCAGGGGTCCTTCATCATGAAACAAGAACATATGTTATGATCGTGGGATTGCACTAGACCAGAGCATCACAAACATGATCTCTCTTCTACTGACCATAAAGAGTAAGATGGATGAACCCCACAGGACTTCTTCTTCGTGAATGTGAAGGTCAAAAATTTTACCCATCATGAATGCAACACATCTTTTGCGATCGCAAAAAGTAAAGTTTCCCTGCACTAGCAAATTAGAAAAACAACAACACCAAGATTAAAAATAACTCAGAATAGACCATCGATATTCATTGAAAATCCTGTCAATTTTAACCAAATATGCCACCCAACTAGAAATGGCATTCAAAACTCAATGAAATCAACAAAACAACAAATAGAGACTGTCTTGACAAAATGTTGACCAAAGTCATCACTTTACCAAATTAGCTAAAAACCCAACCGAGTACCTGAAATGAGTTTGAAAGCATCACGACCC